>JARQOD010000003.1:52263417-52329315 GCA_033576555.1 Oophaga sylvatica
TGCTTGCTTTTTGCATTGTTCCTGCACTCGGGGAGGTCAGCCAGGTCCCTTCGGGGCTTGTGCTCTCTCAGTTTTTCTGATGACCATGTTATTTGTTCATTTGCTTTTTCCTTTTTTTTCAGTGGCTGCGGCTTAGTTTGTTACCCCAGAGATCTAATTTTAGGTGGTAGAGATCGTGTGATCTCAGTGTGTTTTTGCAATCAGAAGAGTGGTATTTTTTGGGGTTTTTTTGGATTGCGTGAGTATCCTTTCCTGTACTTTTCTGTTTAGACAGATTAAGCCCCAGCGTTTGCTCATTCTATTTTCTGTCTGTGTCCATGCTTCTTCTTGGTCTAACCGCCATTACATGTTTGGGGGCTTCCTATTTTCTTTGGGATCTGCTCCGGGGCAGATAGCTTTCATCTTTTTGCCTTTAGGTGTAGTTATCTCTCAGGCTGTGACGAGGCGTCTAGGATCAACGTAGGTACGCTCCAGTGGCTACCTCTAGTGTGTGGTTAGTTCAGGGTACTGCAATCCAATAGGTTCCAGCCTCTCTGGTGTATTGCCGTTTTGCTAATTCTCCTCAGCTACCAAAAACAACAGTCACACCTCAACAAGCCTCTCCCGGTACCCCTTGCTTCGTTGTGCCATGTGGCCGCACCACTATGTCGATGGAATTTTCCGGACCTGGAAAGAGACCAAGAGTTCACTTGAAAAACCCTCCTACAAGATGAACAGACATGCGGACAAGAGGCGCTTGGATTATCCTAAATATCTTCCGGTGAAAAAGTGTATCTTGCATCCAAATATATCAGGCTGAAGATTCCATCCTACAAGCTGGGCCCCCGTTACATCGGTCCCTTTGAAATTTGAAGCAACTCAATGAGGTTACCTACAAGTTGAAGTTGCCTGCCTCGCTCCGTATCCCAACACCTTCCATGTATCGCTTCTTAAACCCGTGGTGCTCAACCGCTTCCATACCACATCCAGTCATACCCCACCATCTGTTAACACTGGAGATGATTGAGGTAGAGATATTCTTGCCATGAAGAAGGGTTTTGAGGGAGAACCCTTGATTTGGGAAAGGGGTTTTTGGGCCCGAGGAGACGTTTATGGGAGCCCCAAGAAAACATTCATGCTCCTCACGTCCTCGGGAAAGATCCCCGCCGGTCTTATGAAGGAGGGCGTAAAGGGAGGGGGTACTGTTTTTCCGCCACGGTCGGCCGCTCTGCCACAGCTCCTTTGAGCCTCCTGTGTTGGTGGTGTGAGGTCACGCTGGCTTCCTCGTGCTTGATGCCTCCCGAAAGTCCGCACCCGCACCGTGTGCCTCCTTAGGCTGCCGTGCGTGCGCTTGCTCAATTCCTTTATGCAGGTTCAGGGTGTCCTGACCCGGAAGTGCCCCCCTACTCTGTTGGCGTCAGCATTTCTGACGCTCTCTTCCTCACATCGGCGCCTGGTGACTCACTCTGGTACGTGCTTTGTACTGGCTTATCTCAGGTCTCAGCGCTCTCCCCAGGGTGCATACTCTGCCTCACCTCGGATTTCACATATATTTTCCTGTGCGCGCTCTGCTCTGCCCGGGTCTCCCGTATATTACCCAGTGCGTGCTCTGCTCGGATGTCCCGTATATTACTCAGTGCGCACTCTGCTCTGCCCAGGTCTCCCGTATATTACCCAGTGCATGATCTGCTCTGCCTGAGTCTCCCGTATACTACCCAGTGTGCGCCCTGCTTTGCCCGGGTCTCTCGTATACTACCCAGTGCGCGCTCTGCTCTGCCTGGGTCTCCCTATACAAACCAGTGTGCACTCTATTCTGCCTGGGTCTCCTGTATATTACCCAGTGCGCGCTCCACTCCTTTCGGGACCCCTGTGCATTTCCCAGTGCGCAATCTGCGCCGTCTTGGTCCCTGTCTCCTACGAGCCGGTCCCTGGTACTAGCTATTGCGGTATACCCTCCCCCGGGCCTGCTCCTAACGCTCCCTGTATAGTCGTCGGTTTAACCTGGTCAGCTCGCCCGGGATCGGTCAGTCCCGCGATCCAGTGGGTCCACTCTAGGAACCGTGACAATTAGGAATTGCGCAGTTTGAGTAACAAGCACCCAATCATTTTAGTGCTCACTCATCTCTACTAGTAATTGTATTATTACAAGGAATTCTTTATGATGTTACATCGGCTCATCTTCTCCATATTCAGGTCCTTACAATATCGGATCCTCTCAGTGGAGATCTTCTTTATAAGAGAATTTTCCAGATTGACCTGTTAAAAATGGACAGGAACAGGGAGAATATGGCAGAGAGGATATTACACCTAGCCTTAGAGATCCTCTTCCGGCTTACAGGAGAGGTGAGTGATTCTGGTGATATCACATTACATCATTGTTATCTATGGGAATAACAGATGGACAGAACTGGAGAGGTGAGGACTCTGGAAATGTCTGTAGTGAGATTTATTAATGTGTCTCTCCATAACCAGGATTACACAGTAGTGAAGAAGACCTCTAGTGAATGCTGTCAGGCCACTCTGTCTGAGGGATGGGGAAGACACCAGAGCCCAATCATGGGGCTTCCACCTCACCCGCTGATACATAAGGACCAGACAATCCTAGAACTCGCCTACAAGATGATTGAGTTGCTGTCTGGAGAGGTGACCCTGCTGGAAATTCGGTGACATTATACAGTAATGCTATTAATGGATCCAGAGATGACGGTGTGATTGTATGTGTCAGGTTCCTATAAGATGTCAGGATGTCACCATCTACTTCTCCATGGAGGAGTGGGAATATTTAGAAGGACACAAAGATCTGTACAAGGACATCATGATTGAGGTTCCCCAGCCCCTCACATCACCAGGTAATAGACAGAACTAAATACACACGGCCTATAATTATCTCTATGTAAAGAATAAATTCACTCCTTGTATGTTTTTCCTCCAGTTCTATCCAGTGGGTGGACAATGCCAGAGACATGTCCCAGTCCTCTTCTTCCACAAGACTGTAAGCAAGAAAATCCCAATGTTCCTCAGAATCATCAGGTAGATGAAGAGCAGGTAACAAGAGATCTCCCCTATGATATGTAGAAGGCTGTGAAGGTCTTGTGTCCAGTCTTGTTTTATCCACCAGTATTATATACAGAACGACCAATTTATTGGAATTTTCAGTCCTTTCTTAGTTGAAACCTTCCTGTACAATGGACACAGGACTCCAGAGTCCAGCATAAAAGTACAAAATCAGTTTTCAGTGTGAATGCACATTAGGAAGGGAAGATTGAGCGACTTCGACGGTGCATGTTAATTGATAGTATATTAACCCAGACATTTCTTCAATTATTGCCATTTGCCATTTTATGTGCAATGATGTCTAGAATTAACTGAGAATGTGATCGAAGAAAAACATCTAATGTAAGAGGATCTTGTGGACATAAACAACTTGTCGAGGAAGATATCAAGAATCGTTCTGAGGAACAGGTTACGTAAATTGCAGCTAAATAAAGCACTGGTGACCAGCTAACTTGTCAAAATTCACTAGTTGTTGATTCACACAAATGGGCTATAGCAACTGATGACCAGTGCCGAGGTCATTGCTGTCTAAAGGGAAAAAAAGGAAAAACTTATTTGGAGAAAACAGAGCAAAAGTTATTACTGAGCAGTGGAAAAACATTGTCTGGTCACATGAATTCAGATTTATGTTGTACTGTCCTGATGAGAGTGTCAGAATTTGGCACAAAGAGCATGTTTCCATGTATTATTATTTTCAGGTATCAACATTTCAGACTGTTAGAGCTGGAGTAATTTTGCAGGGAATGTTTTCATGGCTCTTACTTGGTCCTCTGATAACTGTTGATGGTTATTTGTGCACTGGAGTTTAATTAACCGTTTTGGCCCACTTAGTTCATCACTTCATATTAACTATTTACCCTATGGTAGAAGGACAGTGAACCATGCCTCATTGGTCACATAGTCATGGATTGCTTTCAAGAACATGATAGTGTTATTTTTTGTGCTTCCCTTGTCTTGACAATACCCAGATTATAATGTTATAGAGCTTTCCTGGGAGAGGGTAGACGGTTTGTTCAGAGCATGTCAGACTCTCCATTTAGTTTGTATCATGTATAAAAAGCCATCTTTTCAGCGTTGGCCAATATTCGTACGGAATTATTTCAACACCTAGTACAAATTAAAATGCAACGAATAGCTGAGATTCTGAAGGTCAAAAGAGGTCCAATACAATACTACATACTTGTCTCTAGTAAAGTGACCATTCAGTGTATGTTTTATACTTGGTGGAGATGACAGGATAAAATTGATCATAGACATTAGATGTCTGGATCTTCTCACATTCTCTACTTATGGAGACTACTGGTTACAATTAGGAGCCGATAGGTTGGATTTATGCAGGAAACCTGCAGCTATGTGACAGTTACTGCTGCCATGGCATTTTTGATCGTTCTGTTCACTTCTGATCTTTTCCGTTGTTCAAAATTATTTCACATGACTACTCTATCTGTCTGTGACTTGTAAATATCTGTTTTAGGGAGAAGATCTGACCTATAATAATACTACAGATATGTATGCGAGGGGTGTTGAGCAGTGTAAGGAGGAGATTCCTGCAGATGATGACTCTGGTAAGTATTGACCACTAAATGTGAAGAGAAATCACACTTTTTCTCAATTACTGGCTTGTAGAATTCTGTGTTACATTTTTTAGGTTCACATGGCACTTTTTCATGTGGATTTTACTCTTAAAATGTCCTTTTTTTTAAAGGAAAATTTATTGCACTGTTTTGTATGGAGATACTTAGGCATTAACAGTCTTGTCTAATATTGAACGTTGTGCTCAGTGGATGTCTCTAAATATAGTTTTGAAGCTTGTTCTTGTCGCAGATTCTAATTCAGGACCAATGAGAAATGGAGACAAAAACATTACCAACTAACCACAGGATGCACTGTCATGTACGAGAATTTTCTCAGCCTAAAAACCTCAATAGCATTCTTCCTTCTAAGCAAAATATAGTATGTCTCTATACACTGGTACAATATAAGTGTTAAAAAGTAAGAATGTTACTGTTAATTATAAAGCTCCTAAACAATTAAAATAAGTATAAATGTACATTGGGCATATTATTAGCCATCCGTAAATGACGTGAATAAATATGGCACAATTGCTTTTATTCCACTCACTTTTTAGAGTTTTAAAAAAACTCATAATTCAGAACTTTATTTTCCCTTTCAGTAAAATGACACATATCTGAATCTAAATGGACCCCATAATAATCAATGGGGCCACACTACTTCCGTTTTCTTCAGTTGCGCAACAGATCAGTTTTGAACATGAATTCTAATTGTTTCTAAAATGGAACAAACAAAACTCCAGAATCCAAATGTGAACACAGCCTATGGCTATACAGCAGACAGTGGGATACATGTCTGTTTTTAATCTCATGTATGGTTCAAACTCTCAGATTCACCTACTCAAGCAAATGGGACTGTAACAAAAAAAAAATCAGCTGATACCAGTCAGAAACAATACATATGTCATCAGAGTGCTGTCCATTTTTCACTGACCAGTTGGTAAGAAAAGCTTTAAAACTTTTCTATGTTTTTTATGTATGAGTAAAAAACAGATGTCAGACAGATAAAAACACAGACACACGGATCACAAATGGATCCATCATATTGAAAAGTTAGTTATTTTTTAAAAAATTTTATATAAAACTATGTCTGATTGAGGCTTAGCATCTTCCACTGAATATAATTGGTGACCAGCACAAGGAAGCATAAACCTATGGATAAGACGGCTTCAGACGAGTTGTGAACAATTGAAACAGAACAACCTGGTGGCGTAATTTAATCTAATTGTCTCTGCTTTGTAATCCACTAATTTACGCATGACGTCTGAAATATACACTTTCACATAACCAGGACCTTTTAGCCCCTTGTGCAAATCATATGGAGGAACTCAAATAAATAAACGTTTACAACTTTATTTCAAAATTGCAAAGAAAGATATGAAAAATGCACAACATTGTAATTATAATTGTTTGCAAAAAGTAAGATACTGGGACTAAAAGGCCCGGGTTACGCATTCTAGGGTTAATAATTGAATTGCATTAAAATGTGTAAGGAAATATTATAAAATACATTATATATTTTCAAGGCAATGTTATGGAGAAAAAAAATCTATTTTATTCTTGGCAGATGACTGTACCAAGAGCCAAGAGGGATTTCTGATATTTTCAGATTTTATAGCAGAAGATCAAGGCATTAGACAAGATACATGTGAAGAACATGCCATTATCCCAGATAAGCGTCAAGTCCTTCAAAAAAATCTTTCATCTAATCCTTTTCAACAAGTCCTTTCTTCTGCTTCATCAAAGACTGATGTGGTAAACAAAAATCACAGCAAGGCTGCTGAACATCAAATGGCTCACATTACAGAGAAGCCATTTTCATGCTCAGAATGTGGGAAATGTTATAGTGAGAAATACCAACTTGTGACACATCAGAGAATTCACACAGGGGGTAAGCCATTTTCATGTTTGGAATGTGGGAAATGTTTTAAGTGGAATACAAATCTTATTATACATCAGAGAATTCATACAGGGGAGAAGCCATATTGTTGTTCAGAATGTGGAAAATGTTTTAGAGAGAAAACAAATCTTATTAAGCATCAGAAAATTCATACAGGGGAGAAGGCATTTTCATGTTCAGAATGTGGGAAACGTTTTACAGAGAAAACAAATCTTGTTAAACATCAAAAAATTCACACCGGGGAGAAGCCATTTTCATGTTTGGAATGTGGGAAATGTTTTATAGAGAAAACAAATCTTGTTATTCATCAGAGAATTCACACAGGGGAGAAGCCATATTCTTGTTCACAATGTGGGAAATGTTTTACAGGAAAAACAAATCTTGTTATACATCAGAGAAGTCACACAGGTGAGAAACCATTCTCATGTTCAGAATGTGGAAAATGTTTTACTAAGAAAACAAATCTTGTTACACATCAGAGAACTCACACTAGGGAGAAGCCATTTTCATGTTCACAATGTGGAAAATGTTTTAATCAAAAATCAAATCTTGTTACACATCAGAGAATTCACACAGGGGAGAAGCCATTTTCTTGTTCGGAGTGTGGGAAATGTTTTATTAATAAACCATCTCTTGTTTCGCATCTTAAAGTTCACACAGGAAAGAAGCCATTTTCATGTTCAGAATGTGGGAAGTGTTTTAATCATAAGTCAAATGCTATTAGACATCAAATAACTCACACAGGGAAGTAGCCATTTAATTGACAAATATGTACAAGAATACACTTTGTAGTCAAGCAAAGACACATGTCTACAAGAGAAGGGTAATGTTAGTTATGTAGAGCACTAAATGATCATGAGAAAATATATATAATTACCAATGACCTTTTGTTATGGAAGAGCAATTAGTATCCAAATAATACACCTAAAGCTATTATAGCATAAGCACAGTCATGGAAAAGATTACTTTCCAGCTTTTAAACTTTAAGGGAAATATGTTGTGGCTAACACACCAAAGTAGCGCCATAAGTGTTTCTCTTTAGTGTCCCAACCACTACGATACCCCTTTGATTTTATCCTGCCCTCACACTGCCCTCTAGCCAGTATGATGCATCCATAGATCTTTTCCCTACAGTACCGCATGCACATTATGATGCCCCGATGGTTCATTCCCTCATACAATATGATGCTCCCACAGTGGATGCTAATTATGAAAATAATTATTATTTAGATTGTCAATATTGCTTATATTAGTATGTTCTTTTTTAGTATATATGTAAGCTACATTGTATTTTTCTCTGTTGAACTGTGAAAATGTTTTGATAAGAATGACTTGAAATGCAGACTTCTCTGTAAATGATGAACAATGTTGACTGATGAAAAGAGTGGGTTGTTTATACACAATTAATTGTTGCTAATGTGCAAAATATTTTGTTTTCAGCCTGTGCAGAAACCTCACAGCTGTGAGAATTTTGATTTAAAGGGAACCTGTTAACTGACTCCAAACCTGATTGACTGTCCAAACCGTTGGCAGTATGAATCAGAGCCTGACTCTACAATTTCAGCCAGGTTGATTTTTTTTTCTCTGAAATTCTCTGCCATTTTAGAGAAAACATACTTTAAAAATCTCCCTGGAGACAAGACTAGTCCAGCTCCGCCCCTGTCCAGGTTTCCCCCAGCTCTGCTCCAGGTGATAGGTTTCTCCCATTGTCACCCTCTGCTAGATTTTTCCAGAGCTGTTAGAGCTGATTGACAGGTCTCTCACTATGGGAGAGACCTGTAATCACCTGGCACAGCATTGGGAAAAGCTGGACAGGGGGAGAGCCTGACTAGTTTCGTCTCTTGCTACGGTCCCCTTTTGGATTTTTAAAGTATATTTTTTTCGGAAACTGAAGAGCATTTCATAGAAAAATATACTGGGCTGCAATTATGCCGATCCCTCTACCTTGTGCCAGTCATTACACTGGTTACCCATCCACTTCATAATCCAGTACAAACTTATCACCCTCACCCACAAAGCACTCCATAGCTCAGCACCACCCTACATCTCCTCCCTCATGTCAGTCTACCACCCTACCCATGCCGTCCGTTCTGCCAATGACCTGACTCAATAATCAGAACTTCCCACACGGGTCTCCAAGACTTTTCAGGTGCTGCACCAATTCTTTGGAATGCACTACCCAGGTTAATACAATTAATCCCCAATCCCCACAGTTTTAAGCGTGCCCTAAAAACGCATTTGTTCAGACTGACCTACTGCCTCAACGCATTAACCTCACTATCCCTGTGTGGCCAAATCAAAATTATTACCATAACCAGGTTCCTCGCATCATGTTCTCACATGCTTTATGCATTTAATAGCCCTCTGTGTCTGTACTGTTACATATTCAGGCTGATAACCGGTTCATGCAGCAACAGGAACACCCGATTCTTACATTATGGCTGGTCCGAACAATGAAAGCAATTGTTACCATCCACCTTTCATGTCCCCCCTTTTTCCTCATAGATTGTAAGCTTGTGAGCAGGTCACGTGTTGTGGGCGTGTACTGAGGAAGCGTGTTCTAGTTTAGCAAGGCACGAAGCAGCAAGCCAGGACGCCATTACACGCCATGGCTCATAGAGGTTAGTAGGTGCTACCCTGTGGTGGCATTTTGGGGGTGACCCGAAATTTAGGGTTCAGGGTTTGTATTAGTGTATGTATTAGCGTGCGACCCTCCTGTGGTGGAAGTTGGGGGTAATGACCCGAAGTAGCACGCCAGTACCAGAGGGCCTTGGGGGGACCTCGGTGGTGGGACTTGGGGGTGATTTGCATGTGGTTGGGAACCTGCTGCTGGGGGGACCCCTCAGGTGGGGTTTGGGTGGGTGACCTGAGTGGGGGGTAACCTGCTGCTGGCTGTGGTAGGATTTGAGGGTGATCTGCTTATGGGTGTGGACCCCTTTTAATGGGGGGTGACCTACTTGTGCTGGGATTTGGGGGTGCAACCTGCATTAGGCTATTTGTGGGAGTCCTGTGGTGGGTTTTGGGGTCGGATTTTGGTGGGCCACCTGCTGCTGCCTATTGGTGTAACCTCTGTGGTGTGATCTGCTTATGGGGGATGCCTTTTAGTGGTGGGTGACCTGCTGCTGGTTATGGGCGGGACCCCTGTGGTGTGATTTGTGGGGGACCTGCTCAGGTGGGACCCCTTTTAGTGGTGGGTGACCTGCTTGTGGTGGGTTTTTGGGGCGCAACCTGCTGCTGGCTATTGGGGGAACCCCTGTGGTAGGATTTGAGGGTGACCTGTTGTGTGTGGGTGGGTACCCTTTTAATGGCTATTGGGGGACCCCTGTGGTGTGATTTGTTGGTGAACTGCTCAGGTGGAACCCCTTTTAGTGGTGGGTGACCTGCTTGTGGTGGGTTTTTGGGGCGCAACCTGCTGCTGGCTATTGGGGGGAACCCCTGTGGTAGGATTTGAGGGTGACCTGTTGTGTGTGGGTGGGTACCCCTTTTAATGGCTATTGGGGGGACGGACCCCTGTGGTGTGATTTGTTGGTGAACTGCTCAGGTGGGACCCCTTTTAGTGGTGGGTGACCTGCTTGTGGTTGGTTTTTGGGGCGCAACCTGCTGCTGGCTATTGGGGGGACCCCTGTGGTAGGATTTGAGGGCGACCTGCTTGTGGAGTGTGAGGGTGACCTGCTGCAGGCTTTTGGGAGGGGGGAGGTTGGGGAACCCTGTGGTGGGGTGTTTTGGTGACCTGCTCAGGTTGGACCCCTTTTAATGGGGGGTGACCTGCTTGTGGGGTTTGGAGGGGTGACCTGCTGCTGGCTATTTGGGGTACCCCTGTGGTGTGATTTGTGGGTGACCTGCTTGTGGGATTTGGGGGTGACCTGCTTATAGTGTAGACCCATTTTAGTGTGTGGCGACCTGCTGCTGGTTATTGGGGGACACCTGTGATGGGAATTGTGGGTGACCTGCTTGTGGGGTTTTGGGGGGACACCTGCTTTTGGCTATTGGTAGGACCTCTGTGGTATGATTTGTGTGTGACCTGCTCACGAGGGACCTTTTTTAGTGTGGGGCGACATGCTTGTGGTGGGGTTTGGGGGGCGATCTGGCTATTAAGGGACCCTTGCAGTGGGATTTGTGGGTGACCTGCTCAGGTGGGACCCCTTTTAGTGGTGGGTGACCTGCTGCTGGTTATGGGCAATCTGGGTATTAAGCGACCCCTGTGGTGGGATTTGTGGGTGACCTGCTCAGGTGGGACCCCTTTTAGTGGTGGTTGACCTGCAGCTGGTTATTGGGGGGGACCCTGTGGTAGTATTTGAGGGTGACATGCTGCTTATGGGTGCGGACCCCTTTTAATGGGAGGTGACCTGCTTGTGGTGTTATATGGGGGGTGCAACCTGCATCAGACTATTTGGGGGACTCCTGTGGTGGGTTTTGGGAGGTGACCTGCTTGTGGTGGGGTTTGGGGGGCCACCTGCTGTTGGCTATTGTTAGGACCTCTGTGGTGTGATTTGTGTGTGACCTGCTCACGGGGGACCTTTTTTAGTGGGGGGCGACATGCTTGTGGGTTTTGAGGGGCGAGCTGGGTATTAAGGGACCCCTGTGGTGAGATTTGTGGGTGACCTGCTCAGGTGGGACCCCTTTTAGTGGTGGGTGACCTGCTTGTGGTGGGGTTTTGGGGGGGCCACCTGCTGTTGGCTATTGGTAGGACCTCTGTGGTGTGATTTGTGACCTGCTCACGGGGGACCTTTTTTTTAGTGGGGGGCGACATGCTTGTGGTGGGGTTTGGGGGGCGATCTGGCTATTAAGGGACCCCTGTGGTGGGATTTCTGGGTGACCTACTCAGGTGAGACCCCTTTTAGTGGTGGGCGACCTGCTGCTGGTTATTGGCAGAACCTCTGTGGTGTGATTTGTGGGTGACCTGCTTGTGGGATTTGGGGGTGACCTGCTTATGGTGTGGACCCCTTTTAGTGTGTGGCGACCTGCTGCTGGTTATTGGGGGACACCTGTGATGGGAATTGTGGGTGACCTGCTTGTGGTGGGGTTTGTGGGGCCACCTGCTGTTGGCTATTGGTAGGACCTCTATGGTGTGATTTGTGAGTGACCTGCTCACGGGGGACTTTTTTTTAGTGGGGGCGACATGCTTGTGGTGGGGTTTGGGTGTGCCATCTGGGTATTAAGGGACCAATGTGGTGTGATTTGTGGGTGACCTGCTCAGGTGGGGTTTGGGGGGGCCACCTGCTGTTGGCTATTGGTATGACCTCTGTGGTGTGATTTGTGTGTGACCTGCTCACGGGGGACCTTTTTTTAGTGGGGGGCGACATGCTTGTAGTAGGGTTTGGGGGCGATCTGGATATTAAGGGACCCCTGTATTGGGATTTGTGGGTGACCTGCTCAGGTGGGACCCCTTTTAGTGGTGGGTGACCTGCTGCTGGTTATGGGCGATCTGAGTATTAAGCGACCCTGTTGTGGGATTAGTGGTTGACCTTCTTATGGTGTGGACCCGTTTTAGTGTGCGGCTACCTGTGATGGGAATTGTGGTTGACCTGCTTGTGTGGGGTTTTGGGGGGCCACCTGCTATTGGTAGGACCTCTGTGGTGTGATTTGTGTGACCTGCTTATGGGGGATCTTTTTTAGTGGGGGGCGACATGCTTGTGGTGGGGTTTGTGGGGCGATCTGGCTATTAAGGGACCCATGTGGTGGGATTTGTGGGTGACCTGCTCAGGTGGGACCCCTTTTAGTGGTGGGCGACCTGCTGCTGGTTATTGGCGGGACCCCTGTGGTGTGATTTGTGGGTGACCTGCTCAGGTGGGACCCCTTTTAGTGGTGGGTGACCTGCTTGTGGTGGGTTTTTGGGGCGCAACCTGCTGCTGGCTATTGGGGGAACCCCTGTGGTAGGATTTGAGAGTGACCTGTTGTGTGTGGGTGGGTACCCCTTTTAATGGCTATTGGGGGGACCCCTGTGGTGTGATTGGTGGGTGAACTGCTCAGGTGGGACCCCTTTTAGTGGTGGGTGACCTGCTTGTGGTTGGTTTTTGGGGCGCAACCTGCTGCTGGCTATTGGGGGGACCCCTGTGGTAGGATTTGAGGGCGACCTGCTTGTGGAGTGTGAGGGTGATCTGCTGCAGGCTTTTGGGAGGGGGGGGGAGGTTGGGGAACCCTGTGGTGGGGTGTTTTGGTGACCTGCTCAGGTTGGACCCCTTTTAGTGGCGGGTGACCTGCTTGTGGGGTTTGGAGGGGTGACCTGCTGCTGGCTATTTGGGGTACCCCTGTGGTAGGGTTTGAGTGACCTGCTGCTTATGGGTTGGGACCCCTGTTAATGGGGGGGCACCTTCTGCTGGCTATTGGGGGACCCATGTGGTGGGTTTGATCGTTGCCTTCTGCTTATGGGTGGGGACCCCTTTTAATGGTGGGTGACCTGCTTTTGGTATCTGGGGGGCACCTGCTGCTGGTTAATGGGGGGACCACTCTGGTAGGATTTGAGGGCGACCTGCTGCAGGCTTTTGGGAGGGGGGGTTGGGTAACCCTGTGGTGGGGTTTTTTGGTGATCTGCTCAGGTGGGACCCCTTTTTGTGGGGGGCGACCTGATTGTGGTGTTTGGAGGGGTGACCTGCTGCTGGTTATTGGGTGGACCCCTGTGGTAGGATTTGAGGGCAACCTGCTTGTGGGGTTTGTGGTGGATGACCTGCTGCTGGCTATTGAGGGTGGGGGGAACCCTGTGGTGGGGTTTGGGAGGTGACCTGCTTGTGGTGGGATTTGGGTGGGCCACCTGCTGCTGGCTATTGAGGGGACCCTTTTTAGTAGGGGGCGACCTGCTGCTGGTTATTGTGGTGACCCCTGTGGTGTGATTTGAGGGTGACCTGCTTGTGGTTGGTTTTTGGGGCGCAGCCTGCTGCTGGCTATTGGGGGGACCCCTGTGGTAGGATTTGAGGGCGACCTGCTTGTGGAGTGTGAGGGTGATCTGCTGCAGGCTTTTGGGAGGGGGGGGAGGTTGGGGAACCCTGTGGTGGGGTGTTTTGGTGACCTGCTGAGGTTGGACCCCTTTTAGTGGCGGGTGACCTGCTTGTGGGGTTTGGAGGGGTGACCTGCTGCTGGCTATTTGGGGTACCCCTGTGGTAGGGTTTGAGTGACCTGCTGCTTATGGGTTGGGACCCCTGTTAATGGGGGGGCACCTTCTGCTGGCTATTGGGGGACCCATGTGGTGGGTTTGATCGTTGCCTTTTGCTTATGGGTGGGGACCCCTTTTAATGGTGGGTGACCTGCTTTTGGTATCTGGGGGGCACCTGCTGCTGGTTAATGGGGGACCACTCTGGTAGGATTTGAGGGCGACCTGCTGCAGGCTTTTGGGAGGGGGGGGTTGGGTAACCCTGTGGTGGGGTTTTTTGGTGATCTGCTCAGGTGGGACCCCTTTTTGTGGGGGGCGACCTGATTGTGGTGTTTGGAGGGGTGACCTGCTGCTGGTTATTGGGGGGACCCCTGTGGTAGGATTTGAGGGCAACCTGCTTGTGGGGTTTGTGGTGGATGACCTGCTGCTGGCTATTGAGGGTGGGGGGAACCCTGTGGTGGGGTTTGGGAGGTGACCTGCTTGTGGTGGGATTTGGGTGGGCCACCTGCTGCTGGCTATTGAGGGGACCCTTTTTAGTAGGGGGCGACCTGCTGCTGGTTATTGTGGTGACCCCTGTGGTGTGATTTGAGGGTGACCTGCTTGTGGCTTTTGGGGTGAACTGCTGCTCATGGCGTTGACCCCTTTTAGTGTGTGGCAACCTTCTGCTGGCTATTGGACCACTGTGGTGGGATTTTAGGGGGACCTGGTGTTGGCTGCAGGGGCATCACATTGTTTTTAGGATTTTGGGGGGTGACATGGTGATGGCTAAGGGGAACCACTGTGGAGTTGGTGGTTCGACCTTGTGTTGACTGGGTATGGACCACCCTGCTTGGTGTGGTTTGGGGGTGAACCCTGTGCTGGCTGTGGATTTTGGGGAGGGTGACCTTGTACTGGATGTTGGGGACCTCTGGTGGGTTATGAGGGGCTAATACCTTCCCAAGGAGCACTTGTGTGGTGGGCATGTTGAATGATGGTGGACTTTTGATTTGGGAGGGGGGTTTAATGCTGATAACTGCTTTTCTTGGTACCCTTAAACTTCACCCATACATTCGATGTCTGTAAACTTGTTTGTCAGATGTGGGTGGAGGTGTGGTACCAATTCAGAATATAATAGATACATTTTTAAAAAGACCAAAAATTGTAAGCTGCAGCATTGTTGTAAGATACAGTATTTTTTCATGTGTAAATGGGGAATTTCTTACAGCAGTTCTGCTTTTTACACATGACATCTGTGGAAGATCCATTTCTAGTTGAATTTCATTAAAATTACTTTATTACACTTTGAGATTCCACTCAAGCCTTGCACCACTTCACTCACTGCTAAAGCATCAGTGGCCGAATTTTTTTTACATTGCTATGCAGATCTCCCCATATAAAGGTCTGCAGCTATTACAACTAGAAGGTTACCATACATTGGACAGTGGTAGTCGGTACTATGTTCTTCATGGGTCTTTCAGCTTTCTAGACTAAAGGTACTGCCACACTACACAATCCCGCTAGCGATCTCGTTAGCGTCGCATACTAATGAGATCGCTAGCGGGATTGTTTCTATATCGCTAGTAGCTACCTAACTTAGCGATGTCGTTAAGGACGCTAAATCGCTAAGAAAAGGTGCTACACTTAGCGATTATACTTACCCAGCGGGAGCGCCAGCGATAAAATAGGGTCCGGAACGATTCCAGCGACGAGCGAGATCACAGCAGGAAGCTCGTCGCTGGCAGCTGCCGCACACAACAACATCGCTAACGGGATCGCTAAATAGTGACGGTTTTTAGCGATCCCGTTAGCGATGTTGTTTAGTGTGGCATACCCTTTAGAATTTCTTAATTGTTTATTTGAAACAAAACAACGTATGTTGGAGTATAAGCTGAGTTTTTCAGCAAATTGTTTATTTTTTGCATGAAAGTGCCCCTCTCGGCTTAGACTCCAGTCACCCCCACCATTCTGTTTTCCCCTCTCCCCTGATCTGTCTCTCTTCCTGTTTTTTTTTTTTTTTTTCTTTTTTTTTTTTTTACCTCATCCTTCACAGCAGCGGCAGAGCAGTGCAATCCTGGCATCTATTGAGTCCCGGAGGTGTTAAATATTAATTATTGGTTATGGATTTATTCTACACTCAATTCTGTACCGAGTACATTGACTTTCAGCTGACATTACACATGCTATTTCTGTATGGTAAAGTGTCATCCCCATATATAGAGACCACGTGATCTAAGGGACATATATATAATGACTACACGAAGGGAGGGGGTCGCTTCTTTGCTCGCTCTCTCTTCAGACACAAGGAACATTTTATTCTGACATCTTACGACAACACTAAGGTGAAGGGACAGCTGCTATGTAACCACGTGTTGTTTCCTGAGACGCTCCGGACATAGACAGATGTAATTTTACCATTCAGGACACCAAGGAAGAAAGTGTACAAGTTTTGCTATGGACAAATGGACAATCTCTTCATAACTATTTCACTCATTTTATGTTTTGCTGCAATGGTGTTTTTTGGTGGACAGTCCAATAAACCGCTACATTTTTTTATAAGAAACATTGTGACATTTTCTTTAGAGTATCGCATCTGGTAACAAGTCCTGGAAAAATATATAAAATTAAGCATTTTTAACATTTTGGCGAGCCAGCCAGTCACACTTGATTTTTAGAGTGTGAATTTCTGAAAACTTGCAAGGGGAGGAATAGAAGCAAAAGAATGTCAGATGTGCAAGTTGTCAGGAAATCCACTACGATATTTCAGGATCAGAAAAGAACCTATGAATGAGGACTAAGAGTTGCCAGACGTACTACAGGAATCAGACGTGCTGACGCGCTGATGACAAGAGGCCAGCGATGCCCAAGAAAGGAGCTACAAGCTGAGATATTTCAAGGTAAGAAACAATGGATGTAATTACTTCTTTTTCTAAACAAAGTAGACTGAAATTTATGTCTGTAGATCAGTCTAATTTAGAAGTTTTATGGCTCAGCTTATATGCAGAATGTGAAATGGAAAATCTAAAGCTAGAATCTAAGCTGGTGTCCTTTAATAGAGAAAGTGAGAAATTGAAAAACATTTTACAGTTGGTTGACGTATTTCACAAGTTTGTGTCAAAGAAAATCCAAAAATGACTAGAAATAGTGTCAGATGATACTAGTGATGTTCCCGAGATTGACTGTAATGAGGAAATTGAGCAAGATGTGAGACATGGGTCTGTAATGGCTACTGAAGG
Organism: Oophaga sylvatica; assembly: GCA_033576555.1. Taxonomy (NCBI): domain Eukaryota; kingdom Metazoa; phylum Chordata; class Amphibia; order Anura; family Dendrobatidae; genus Oophaga; species Oophaga sylvatica. Next base: position 52,280,218 of record JARQOD010000003.1, read on the forward strand.
TGACCTTGTCTCTGATGATGTAAAAAAAGATGGTGGAAATGTGGGAGGAGACTTCAGAACTAATGTAGATGACGTACGAGGGACAGATGTTCAAAGGCCACCAAAAATAGAAGACAATTCAGAGGTCCAACTCCAAATTAAAGTTAGGAAAAATTTGTTAAAACTATGCAAAATCATTCCTGCATATGATAACAAAATCCATGTGTGCAGAAATTCTGAAATATTCGAAAGTTTTGTTGATAAGCTTGATTTAAGTAATGACGAGAAAAATCAATTATTTAAATTGTGGCTTCCTGCAACCTTTTCCAGACGCTTAACATTAAAGTTGTCTTGTGATAACGACTTACATGGAGATCTAAATGATAAAGACAGATTGAAAATTCTGATTTTCTGTGCATTAAATGAAAATTGTCCAGATATTGATATCCTTCAAAAATTAAGGATTGGTCGGAAAGAATGTACTTTTACATTCATGTCCATATTTGAAAGGTTGTACAAAACTCTCATTAAAAATGTCAAAACAATATCAATGATAAAGTATTTTGTGGACAAATTTGGATTCCTAAATTCTGTATCTCATGTTATTGCGTCACAAAAAGATACTTTATTTGAATGTGCGCAATTCCTTGATTTTGCTAGAAAACATGAGAATCGTGAAAGGAAAATAAATCATTAATTTTGTAAAATCAGTAAAATCTTTTCAAAAGCCAGTGTCAAAATCTCCTAAACTGAGTCATCCCCGTAATCAAATCTATGACATACGAAGAAAATTACATATTTGTTATAAACCCTATGAAATGATTCAAGAAAAAGCTTTGCAGAAAGAGTTAAAAATTCAAAGTTCAGACCGCTCTGTAAAGAGACAAATGGCGGACATTGACAGACAGGAACAGGTGACTTCTTAGAGTGACTTAACTGAGTCTTCAGTTTACAGCTCATTATCGGAGCTGCTCAAACAATCATTAAAAAAAGGAATGATAAACAGCTTTTCAGAATATTTTAGACAAAGAAATAAGATTTGGGTTAGGAATTGACTGAAAATGAAATTATATGTTGTGTAAAAGTGCTATACAATATATTATTCAGTTATTTGTAATTATTTTATAAATATAATTCTGTAATTCACAGTTTTTGTATATATATAAATATATATATATTCATACAATATATATAGTATACTTGTATAAGTAGAGATTGTATAACTGTATATCTATAGTGATATAATTAAAATAAACTACAGTAATAATATTTAGAATTACATTAAAGCCAATACATATATGTATAAGACATTTCAATTGTTTTGTTTCTGTATGAATATGATATTTAACCTTATCTCTTATTTATCCTTAGAATTTTCACTTCAAAGTAGAACTTAATCGGAAAAAACTCTCTTACATGGATTTATGCCTTTATTTACACAGGAAGTTGTAATAACTGCATGATTTTATATATTTAACACTTAAAAGGAAATAATATATAACTAACTGAATCTAAATTTAGCTTTGTGTGTTGCTAACATTTTGAAGTTATTTATTTGCATGGCAATATGTTCTTACTGAGTGACTGTCACACATGTGACATTTAAACTGTTCTAATAATAAGGCTACCATATACCCCTATTTCAGTGGTTGCAACTTAAAGCTCTTGTGGCTTCAGTGAAAAGAATTTTTTTAGGCCTCTTAAGTTCCAGGGTTCAGATACAATTAAAACCCTTGTATGAAGTATAGATACAACTCATAACTAATTTTCTTGAGTCCTTTTATCTATAGAATGGTTTACAAAGTTTATGTTATGTGTATTTGGGGAATATCAAAGAAATATTAAGATATTAAATTTAATAGTTTACAATGCGCATTGATAATTAGGATACAATTATTTGGGTTAATATACATGTATTCCTAACTTTTGTATGTGGAATCTGTGGTGTGAACTTACAGTTAGGTCCATAAATATTTGGACAGAGACAACATTTATCTAATTTTGGTTCTAGACATTACCACAATGAATTTGAAACAAAACAAATCAGATGCAGTTGAAGTTCAGACTTTCAGCTTTCATTTGAGGGTATCCACATTAAAATTGGATGAAGGGTTTAGGAGTTTCAGCACCTTAACATGTGCCAACCTGTTTTTAAAGGGACCAAAAGTAATTGGACAATTGACTCCAAGGCTATTTCATGGACAGGTGTGGGCAATCCCTTCATTATATCATTCTCAATTAAGCAGATAAAAGGGCTGGTGTTGATTTGAGGTGTGGTGTTTGCATTTGGAAGGTTTAGCTGTGAAGGAAACATGCGGTCAAAGGAGCTCTCCATGCAGGTGAAACAAGCTATCCTTAAGCTGCAAAAAACAGAAAAAACCCATCCGAGAAATTGCTACAACTTTAGGAGTGGCAAAATCTACAGTTTGGTACATTCTGAGAAAGAAGAAAGCACTGGTGAACTCATCAATGCAAAAAGACCTGGGCGCCCACGGAAGACAACAGTGGTGGATGATCGCAGAATACTCTCCATGGTGAAGAGAAACCCCTTCACAACAGCCAACCAAGTGAACAACACTCTCCAGGAGGTAGGCGTATCAATATCCAAATCTACCATAAAGAGAAGACTGCATGAAATTAAATACAGAGGGTTCACTGCACGGTGCAAGCCACTCATAAGAATCAAGAATAAAAAGGCTAGGCTGGACTTTGCTAAAAAACATCTAAAAAAGCCAGCACAGTTCTGGAAGAACATTCTTTGGACAGATGAAACCAAGATCAACCTCTACTACAATGATGGAAAGAGAAAAGTATGGCGAAGGCATGGTACAGCTCATGATCCAAAGCATACCACATCATCTGTAAAACATGGCGGAAGCAGTGTGATGGCTTGGGCATGCATGGCTGCCAGTGGCACTGGGTCACTAGTGTTTATTGATGATGTGACACAGGACAGAACAGCCGAATGAATTCTGAGGTATTCAGAGCCATACTGTGTGCTCAGATCCAGCCAAATGCAGCCAAACTGATTGGTCGTCGTTTCATACTACAGATGGACAATGACCCAAAACATAAAGCCAAAGCAACCCAGGAGTTTATTAAAGCAAAGAAGTGGAATATTCTTGAATGGCCAAGTCAGTCACCTGATCTCAACCCAATTGAACATGCATTTCACTTGTTAAAGACTAAACTTCAGACAGAAAGGCCCAGAAACAAACAACAACTGAAAACCACTGCATTGAAGGCCTGGCAGAGCATCAAAAAGAAGGAAACACAGTGTCTGGTGATGTCCATGAGTTCAAGACTTCAGGCAGTCATTGCTAACAAAGGGTTTTCAACCAAGTACTAGAAATGAACATTTTATTTACAATTATTTAATCTGTCCAATTACTTTTGGTCCCTTTAAAAACAGGGTGGCACATGTTAAGGAGCTGAAACTCCTAAACCCTTCATCCAATTTTAATGTGGATACCCTCAAATGAAAGCTGAAAGTCTGAACTTCAACTGCATCTGATTTGTTTTGTTTCAAATTCATTGTGGTAATGTCTAGAACCAAAATTAGATAAATGTTGTCTCTGTCCAAATATTTATGGACCTAACTGTATATGTGTCACAGTCTGAGTGACAGATGACAGATGTGAGGATGAGCAGCTGCTAAGAGTGAAAATAACCTAAGAGTAATGTATGTGTGACGTATGACAGTTTCACAACTCATGGTATGCGAGAAAACCAAAAAAACTTGTTTTATGAGAAATAATACAAATCAGTTCAATTATTAGAATATTAAGACACATAATGAAATATCTACTCAACATATATTCCTTTAGTAATTATTTTTTAGTTAATAGTAGATAAGTGTAATCACACATCAAAATGGTTTATCAAGCAAATCTACATTTAGATTATTTTTTTTTCCCAAAGGATAATTTTATGCTATTCAATGTTTTTTTTTTTTAATGGGTACATAGATGATACACATCTTCAGACAACTATATGGTAAAAAAGCTAATATAGAAGTTACATAATTTATAAAACAATTATTTTTTCATTTTTGTTTTGATAAATGAATTATTTCATAAAATAATATTTTTTTTGGTATTAAGGGGGAAATGTGTTTTTGATCTTGAATACATCATCACATTTCATCAATACGTCTTCTTCACACATTTTAAAGAATATAAGGTACAATGGTATAACGACTAGAGATAATAGCATTAAGTATTATAAAGAGTCATTTCTTTTCACTAAGGGGATTACATGCAAAGTTGCATAATTTGAATATTTTGGTAACACAAGGTCATGACAAATATGAAATCATCCAGATAATGGAAATATTAAGGGTATGTGTTATTGAGAACATAACTACTCAGCATTTGTCATAAACATATAACGGCCATATTATTATTCTTATTTTTATTTTTATTCTTATCTTTGTTTTTATTCTTATTTTTCATTTTTTAATTTTTATTCTTCCTTTATCTCTATTCTTGATTCTTAATTTTTATTTTTTATCTCAATGAAGAAACATCAATATTTAATAAAGTAATGTCTAGTATGAGAATATTGCTTCATTAAATGTAGTGAAGATATTGTTTCATTAAAAGAAAATGTTTTAATTCTGAGTAAATACAATAATTCTTTCATTCATTCATTCCCTCATATTCACATTTTGGTTCATGGCTATACATTCTTACCTATTATTGGTCTAATAAATATATTCAATTAATAAAGTTTTAGTAATAAAGATGGAAACACTTGTTACATAAAAAACACACTGACTCCTATGGGTTGGAAAAGTAATTACACCTATGACATAAAAATGTTCTATCTCATGAAGAATATGGTTAATAATGCATTATCATTTATTATTGTTTTACTACACAAACATGAACTCCATATTACTATTCTGATAATAATTCTATGGATATTGCTGATTGTTATGGTACGCTGTGATATTATAGGTTAGGAAATTTACCAGATTTGGTATAGAATAGGGAATGAAGACTTCAAACAAGATATTGGAATTATGTTAATAAAGACTTTTCATATTTCTAAATTCAAGTAATTTTGAAAAGTTGCAAGAAGAAAAAGCCGAAGTTCCAGAAGGTAAAAAGGCTATATGATGTCTGAGTAATAATAGACTGTGTCAATTACAATTCATTTCACCCCTGACAACAACTGCAGTATTCACCACTGACAGCCACAATTGCAGTATCTAACCTGACAACCACAACGGCAGAGGACGATGATCCTATGATGCTAATATGAACTGTGTTATCAAGCTTTTATCACGTTCCAGTGGATTCCTATCACCTATGAAGCTTCAATGAAAGCTGGTGAACAATAAGGTAATTGTCAGGAAGCTACAGCCCTGACATGTGTCCTGTGCATTAGGACTAAGGACTGGTTATGGTGTTATCTTTAGCAAGGAAGAGTCATTTTAACCCTTGCTTTGCTGACCAAAGACGTTACACCTGTTCCAAGACCAGTGCAGATGGCATGGAGGATTCCAGAAATATCCAAGGCGAGCCAATGTAAGTCCAGGTCTTTAAAGGTGACACTGCTCAGATATTAAAGCTTCATTTCATCAATGGACTTTGTTTTCTTATCAACATGTGAATTTATGAACTTTGATGGACACATGACACACGGTCTCTACAATATCTACATGTTATTTCAAAGGAATTATCATATAAAGACTGTGTTTTAAAAGAACCAAGAAGAAGATGTTAAGATGATGATGACTGGACCGGAGATGCTTCGATTTAGGTTTAGGAAAGTATAATATATATATTTTATATGAATATTGGTCACGGCTTACCATCACATGAATTCACATAATTATGTTATTGAGTGCATATAACAATAATCTGATATTATTATTATTATGGAAATTAAATTATTTTTGCCAAAAAAGAAGAAAGAAGATCTTATTATCCTAAAGATGAACTTCTCTACTTTGAGGGTTCCAATTAATGTCTGTCACCCTCAAAAGGGGGAATTGTTAAATATTAATTATTGGTTATGGATATATTCTACACTCAATTCTGTACCGAGTACATTGACTTTCAGCTGACATTACACATGCTATTTCTGTATGGTAAAGTGTCATCCCCATATATAGAGACCACATGATCTAATGGACATATATATAATGACTACACGAAGGGAGGGGGTCGCTCTGTAAGGTTCTGTGTATCTGTTTCTGAAACTCAGTTTGTTCGTCGGCCATTTTGCTTTCTGTTTTGCTGCAGCTATCTTGCCCTCAGTTAAAATGGAGTTTTCCAGCTTGCATGTTCCCGCCCTGATTCTCTCCGTTTGCTTCTTAAACAGCCACAGCTGAGCAATCAGTGCTTCAGAATCTAGCCTGCAGTGAACCTGTGTTCTGACTCCTGAAGCCTTGGACCTTGTACTCCAGCCATTCCTACTGAGGAACTCTGAAGCACTTGTGGACTCTGAACTCTGCTCTTGAGAGCCTCACGTTTGCATGGACTTGCGGTAACAGAGAAGAAGATCTGAATCTGTTGAGGAGAGTTATTGCTGAGCTTAGATTACTCTGGCCTGCTGTGTCTCCTGCTTCTGTGTTTGCAACCTGTGTGTTTATTTTTGCCAATTTGTATGAAGCAATACAAGACTTTCTTTATCAACCTGTGTCTCAAGTATTTTCATCGCACCCAAGCACAAGACGCTATATGAACTGTACCACATACATTACAAGATTCTGAAGCCAAACGTTAGTGTCTGCTGGGTCTGGAAAGGCTTGTCTGCTGTACTGTGGATATCGGATGTCCGGTTGTACTTTCTGTGATGACAGTGGTTGTGACTTCTCACAACCATTCCAGGTGAGCAATTCCCTTAAGTTTTTTTTTCTGCAGTGTTATCACAGGTAAACACTATTTTTTTTTTTTTTTTTTTTTTCCTCTTCTCTTTTTGTCTGCTGAAACTCTGGATATCAGATGTCTGGTTGAAAGCTTTCTGTGATGATAGTGGTTGTGACTTCTCACAACCATTCCAGGTGAGCAGTTCCCTTAAAGTTTTTTCTTTCTTCAGTGTTGCCACAGGTGAACACTATTGTTTTTTTTTTCTCTCTTCTTCCAGTATCCTGTCTTAAAAGATCTGGAAAATGGAGGCCCGCATAAAGGAACTTTGCGGAGTGACTGATAATATCCTTGCAGATTTGCAGAATATAAAGACCCGTTTTACAAATCTTCAGGACCTAAATAATCACAATTTGCAAGTGGTTGGACAGACTACCCAGGATTTGCGAGCCAGGATTGAGGTTCTGGAGGGGCGAGTCCAGGCTCCTGCCGTGGCCCCGAGTTCTGGGATTCCCAAGTTGCCCCCTTTTCGTTTTGGTGGTGAACGTGAAAAATTCAGGGGATTTGTTAATCAATGTAATCTTTTTTTTTCTGCACATGCTTCACAATTTCCTACTGAACGATCTAAGGTGCTTACTATAATTATGTTGCTTACCAACAAGGCTTTGATATGGGCAAACCCTCTGATTGAGACTGAGGATGATTGTTTGAATCACCTTGATGATTTTATTTCAGCCATGGGGCAGGTGTTTGATGACCCCAATCGAGGTGCAACAGCTGAAGCAGCCATGTTAGCTTTGCGCCAAGGTAAGCACTCGGTAGCTGAATATGCCTTGGATTTCAGGAGATGGGCCCTTGATACCACCTGGGACAATTCCGCCAAAAAATCTATTTTTCGAAAGGGGTTATCCCCACTGATTAAGGATGAACTTGCTCGTGCCGACCCTCCCACTGCGTTAGGTGACTTTATTAACTACTGCATCCGTATTGATACTCGTTTAACTGAACGCAGGCAAGAGAGATGGTTCGAAAGCAATCGTACTAACCTTTTCCTACCTTCCTCTCCAGCTAAGGAACCTTTGAATAGGATTAACGGAACCTGAACCTGAACCCATGCAGGTAGACTCTTTACTACGACGGGTTAGTGATGCACGCAAGGAACATCGTTTTAAGGAGAATCTATGTTTTTATTGTGGTAAGTCAGGGCACTTTATTATTAACTGTCCCAGCCGTTCTCGCAAGACTACTGCAGCACTCATTCATTGTGAGTGTTGCGAGAGGGGATCTGTCAGGTCCGAGCCTCAGGCTCCAGAGAGAGCTGCAGCAACAGATCTTGATTTCTCGGACTTAAACTCCGTTACCTCTGAGGACGTTGACTGTGTAAATGCTGCCATCTTTCAAGTTTCCTCAGCGGTGTCCCAGCTGAGTTGTAAGAAAAACAATTCTCACTGTTTTCTTTCCATCAAACTCTGGGTTGACTCAGCCTGGGTGTCTAGCTCTGCTATGATCGACTCAGGTGCAAGTGGAAATTTTATGGATGTCTCCTTTGCTCTAAAACAGGGAATACGTTCAGTGAAGAAGGCTACTCCAGTACAGATGGAAACTGTGGATGGCTCCCTGCTGACCTCTGGACCAGTGGATCAGGAAACAGAGCCTTTAAAGGTTCTTATGGGTAAAGATCATCAAGAGAAACTGTCCTTTATGCTTATCTCTTCTCCTCACTTTCCCATTATTCTAGGGCTACCATGGCTGCAGGCTCAGAATCCTACCATTAACTGGGAGACCAAGGAATTACACTTTCCAGAGAAACAGATGAGTCCAAAAATTTCAGCTTGCTCTGTTCCTAAAGGAACCATGTCAGTCCCTGAACTACCAGCTGTATACCAGGACTATGTGGATTTATGTGACAAGAAGAACGCTGACCAGCTTCCTCCTCACCGTCCATATGATTGTCCAATTGAATTATTGCCTGGAGCAGAGATACCTTTTGGTAAGATCTACCCCCTGGCGGGGCCCGAGCTGAAGGCTTTAAAAGAGTACATAGACGAAAATCTAGCCAAGGGCTTCATACGCCCCTCTTCATCTCCTGCAGGGGCACCCATATTCTTTGTAAAGAAGAAAGATGGATCCCTGAGACCATGCGTAGACTATAGGGAACTCAATAAGGTTACTATTAGAAACCGTTATCCATTGCCTTTAATCCCTGAGTTATTGGAGAGAGTGCGACATGCCAAAATTTTTTCTAAACTAGATCTTCGTGGGGCCTATAACTTAGTCCGTATTAGACCTGGGGATGAATGGAAGACTGCATTCAGGTCACGCTATGGACACTTTGAATATCTGGTTATGCCTTTTGGTCTGAGTACCGCCCCAGCCACTTTCCAACACTTGGTGAATGACATCTTCAGGGATCTCCTAGATACATTCGTGGTAATTTATTTGGATGATATTTTAATTTTTTCTAACTCCACAGAGGAACATCATGGACATGTGAGAATGGTCTTGGAACGTCTAAGACAAAATCATCTTTACATCAAGCTTGAAAAGTGTGAATTCCATAAGACCGAAATTCAATTTCTGGGGTATGTACTGTCTACACAAGGAATTAGTATGGATGGAAGTAAAACCCAAGCCATCAATGATTGGCCAAGTCCTAGAAATGTGAAGGAGGTACAGCGCTTCATCGGGTTTGCAAACTTCTATAGACGTTTCATTAGAAATTTCTCTGAGGTAGTGTCACCTATCACCCAACTTACCCGGAAAGAGTCTAAGTTCTCCTGGACTCCCCAAGCCCAGGAAGCATTTTCCCGTCTAAAAGATAAATTTACCACTGCACCTATCCTAGTACATCCCAACCCAGAGCTTGCCTTCATAATAGAGGTGGATGCTTCAGACTGTGCCGTGGGAGCTATACTCTCTCAGAGAACAGGTGAGAAGAATGTCTTGCATCCCTGTGCCTTCTTTTCCCAGCAGTTGTCTTCGGCTGAGAAGAACTACGATGTGGGCAATAGAGAGTTGTTGGCCATTATTGCCGCCTTCAAAGAATGGAGACACCTTCTTCAAGGAGCTGCACAGCAAATAGTCGTTCTGACAGACCATCGTAATCTTGAGTTTATCAGGTCGGCTAAGTGCCTGACTCCTCGCCAGGCTCGCTGGAATCTTTTCTTAAACCAATTTAATTTTATTATTTCTTATAGACCAGGATCGCGCAATGGAAAGGCTGATGCACTCTCTAGGATTTACTCAGCAGAGACACGTCCAATTACTCCTCCTAAGACTATTCTTCCTGACTCTAGATTCCTAGGAGTGATTCATCATCAAGACCTAATTAAAGACATCAAGGAAGCATACCATGCGGATTCTTTTTTGGCTCAACCCCCAAGGGACGTAAGTCTTGTCTTTAAGAATGGTGTGTGGATTCTGGGACAACGTCTGTATATACCTGAAACAGTCAGATTGAGAGTATTGCAACTCATTCACGATTCCAAAATAGCCGGGCATAGAGGAATTCTAAAGACACAGGAATTTCTTTCTCGTTTCTTTTGGTGGCCCACTTGTAGGAAGGATGTTTTGGACTATGTCACTTCGTGTGAGGTTTGTGCAAGATGCAAAACACCTCGCTCTTCACCAACTGGTCTGTTACAGCCTCTTCCCACCCCGTCCCGCCCGTGGGGATCCATTTCTATGGACTTCATTGTGGAATTACCAACCTCTCAAGGGAAGAACACTATTCTAGTGGTGGTTGACCGTTTAACAAAGGCAGCTCATTTTATCCCTTGTGTCGGCTTACCCACTGCAAAACAGACATCAGATTTGATGATTAAAGATGTGTTTCGTTTACATGGAGTACCGGATGAGGTTATTTCGGATCGAGGGGTGCAATTCACTTCTAGGTTTTGGCAAAATTTCTGTGCAGCATTGGACATTAAAGTAAACCTTTCTTCTGCTTTTCATCCCCAGACTAATGGACAAACCGAACGAACCAATCAAACCCTGGAGCAGTATCTCCGCTGCTTTATCTGCCACCTACAGGATGATTGGGTGGATCTACTTCCATTGGCTGAGTTCTCTTACAACAACTCTCAGAGTGCCTCCACTAAACAGTCTCCTTTTTACTCTAATCTAGGTTATCATCCTAACATTCTACCACGATTTCCCATAGAGACGCCTTTGCCAGCAGTGGCTGAAAGAGTCACGACTTTACAGAAGAATATGGATCTTCTAAAGGAGAATCTGGAATCGGCTCAGGAAAGGTACAAGAAGGCAGCAGATAAATTTCGTAAACCTGCACCAGCTTTTAAGGTAGGAGACCTGGTCTGGCTGTCAACCAGAAATCTTAAGTTAAGGATTCCATCGTCTAAGTTGGGACATAAGTACATTGGACCCTATAAAATCAGTAAGATTATAAGTGCCGTTGCTTGTCGTCTTCAATTGCCCAGAACTATGAGAATCCACCCTGTCTTTCATGTATCCCTACTAAAGGCTGCGACACCCAATACGTTTCCTGGACGTTCTTCTCCTTGCCCTGACCCAGTGCTAGTCGATGGTCAGGAAGAATTTGTGGTGGAAAGGATTTTAGATTCCAGGTTGTATAGAAATCAGTTACAATATCTGATTAAATGGCAGGGCTACCCAGTGGAGGACAACTCATGGGAGCCAGTCAATAACGTTAATGCTCCTCGCTTGCTCCGTCAGTTTCATCAGAGGTACCCACACAAGCCTGGTCTGAGGTCATCCGGAGGTTGTCCCTAAGGGGGGAGTAATGTAAGGTTCTGTGTATCTGTTTCTGAAACTCAGTTTGTTCGTCGGCCATTTTGCTTTCTGTTTTGCTGCAGCTATCTTGCCCTCAGTTAAAATGGAGTTTTCCAGCTTGCATGTTCCCGCCCTGATTCTCTCCGTTTGCTTCTTAAACAGCCACAGCTGAGCAATCAGTGCTTCAGAATCTAGCCTGCAGTGAACCTGTGTTCTGACTCCTGAAGCCTTGGACCTTGTACTCCAGCCATTCCTACTGAGGAACTCTGAAGCACTTGTGGACTCTGAACTCTGCTCTTGAGAGCCTCACGTTTGCATGGACTTGCGGTAACAGAGAAGAAGATCTGAATCTGTTGAGGAGAGTTATTGCTGAGCTTAGATTACTCTGGCCTGCTGTGTCTCCTGCTTCTGTGTTTGCAACCTGTGTGTTTATTTTTGCCAATTTGTATGAAGCAATACAAGACTTTCTTTATCAACCTGTGTCTCAAGTATTTTCATCGCACCCAAGCACAAGACGCTATATGAACTGTACCACATACATTACACGCTCCTTTGCTCGCTCTTTCTTCAGACACAAGGAACATTTTATTCTGACATCTTATGACAACACTAAGGTGAATGGACAGCTGCTATGTAACCACGTGTTGTTTCCTGAGATGCTCCGGACATAGACAGATGTAATTTTACCATTCAGGACACCAAGGAAGAAAGTGTACAAGTTTTGCTATGGACAAATGGACAATCTCTTCATAACTATTTCACTCATTTTATGTTTTCCTGCAATGATGTTTTTTGGTGGACAGTCCAATAAACCACTACATTTTTTTATAAGAAACATTGTGACATTTTCTTTAGAGTATCGCATCTGGTAACAAGTCCTGGAAAAATATATGAAATTAAGCATTTTTAACAGGAGGTAGCTGCGTGCCAGTGACATATGGAGCAAGCAGTAGCCGTACGTCAGGTGGAGGTTGCGGGCGGACTGGGTTTTCAGTGGTGCACGCTTCAGTGTGTGCAGCGAAAATACATGTCATCCACAATCTCCACTTACCCTTACCGGATGGCTAACGCTTGCCTACACGACTGCTACTGCTGCTTCAAATGTTACCGGCATGCCCAAACCTCCGGGATGTCATACATGACAGGATGGCGCTGCTGTGAAGAAGTGGGTGAGAAGCACCCCTTGGGAGACTCGTGGACCTACGGGGAGAGAGTAGACTTGCAGACCCAGTAGCTGCTGTATCCCCACCGGCGTATACTTGTGTCAATAAATTTTCCTGTTTTTTGCGGTACAATTAGGTGTTTTGGCTAATACTAGAGTATATACTGTGTGTGGATATACAGATCTGGGAAAAATTAAGACATCACTGCACAGTTTTTTAAAAATCAGCTTCTCTACATGTCTGACAGCCATTCCATTCCAGTGTCAGTTGAATTACAACCAGAGTACACCTCATTCTACTTAATGTGCTTCTGATTAGGTGATCTCCTGAAACAAATCTTATTTCTTTATCACTTCATTGGGGGACACAGTTACTGTGGGTGTATGATGCTGTCACTAGGAGGCTGACACTATGCAAATAAGGCAAAAGCTGACTCCTCACCAGCAGTATACACCCACCGACAGGCACAAAGCAACTCAGTTTTTTGATTAGTGTCTGTAGGAGGCAGACCTGGATCTAACACCATATCTGCAGTCTTTTTTTCCCTTCCAGGTTTTGTGTTGTGTTAACGTTTTCCCTTTGTTTTCCAGGCTGGCGTCGGTGGTGATGATCTGCCACCGGAGAGGTAGGAATGATCTTCCATGTAGGATGGAGAAGGCCAGAGTCCAAGTGAGGGACTGTTTCACTTTGGGCGGAAGGGACACTGGGCGGTCTAGGGACACTGGCTTCTTGTCCCATGACGACAAGAGGGCAAGCTGGAGGGGACGTGTGTGGAACTACGCGTATGGTACTGCCTCCATGGAGGTGACCATCTTCCCTGGTCGCTTTAGGGCTTTGATCCCCTGTCTGAGAGAGTAGTAGTTCTCCGGGGGGAAGACTCGAGCCCGAATGGTGTCGAGTTCCATGCCCAGAAAGAGAAGGCGTTGGGTTGGTATCAGGGTCGATTTTTCCCAGTTGATGAGCCACCAGAGGCAGGATAAGGTGCTCAGGGTGATCTGGAGGCTTTGGTTGCAGTCCTGGCGTGACGGACCTTTGACTAGGAGATCGTCGAGGTAGGGGATTATGAGGATCCCCTTGGATCGAAGGATGGCCATAACCGCTGCCATGACCTTTGTGAAGACTCTGGGGGCGAAGGCCAGGCCGAACGGGAGAGCTGTGAACTGGTAATGGTGTTCCTGAATCGCAAAGCGGAGGTACTTTTGGTGTTTGATGCAGACAGGAATGTGTAGGTAAGCATCCTGTATGTCCACGGAGCAAAGAGATTCCCCCGGCTCCATGGAAGTGATAACCGAGCACAAGGACTCCATTTTGAAGTGGCGGATCCAAAGATGGCGGTTCAGCCATTTGAGGTCTAGGATCGGGCGAAGGGAGCCGTCCTTTTTCGGGACTACGAAGAGGTTTGAGTAGAACCCAGAGAACCGTTTGTGCAGCGTAACTGGGACGATCACTTCTGCTTCTAGCAGGGAGGCGACTGCGCAGAGAAACCCTGGGAGATGTGAGGGCTGCTTTGGTGGGTGAGAGGCGAAGAAGCGTCTCTGGGCGGGAAGAAAACTCTATTTTGTATCCGGACGTGATGATCTTCCTTACCCAGGCGTCGTCGACGACTGACAGCCAGGTTTCCTTGAACAAAAGAAGTCTCCCCCCACCCCACCCTGGAAGGGTTCCCAGGTGGGGTTGACCCGTCATTTAGGGGAAATCTATGATTCCTGTTACTGGTTGACTTAGGGGGGCGGCTCTTGTTTCTCCAGTTGGGGGTAGACTTGAAGGAAGGTTTCCTTCTGTCTCCATGGGAAGGAGGTCGTTCCTGTTGAGTGGAGCCGCCTGAGGCGGTGAACGGATGGAAGGGGTAAAAGGGCTGTTGTCCCTTCCTGTTGTAGGGTCGTTTTGGTCTGTATTGGGGCAGAGAGTTACCCTTGCCCTCCGTGGCGTCAGAGATGATCTGATCCAGTTTGGACCCGAAGAGCCTAGAACCCTGGAAAGGGAGGCTAGTTAAGGATTTTTTTGAAGCTGGGTCCGCGTTCCACGCCTTTAGCCAAAGGACCCGGCGAATTGCAAGGATGTTTGTTATGATTTTGTAGCTGAGAAGAGCAGGCAAAAATGGCAATACACCAGAGAGGTTGGAATCTACTGGATTGCAGTACCCTGACTAACCACCACAACTAAAGGCAGCCGTGGAGCGTACCTACGTTGGTCTTAGACGCCTCGTCACAGCCTGAGAGGCTAACTACACCTAAAGATAGAAAGAGGAAAGCTATCTGCCCCGGAGCAGATCCCCAAAGAACATAGGAAGCCCCCAAACATGTAATGGCGGTTAGACAAGAGGAAATACAGACACAGACAGAAAATAGTATGAGCAAACATTGGGGCCCAATCTTCCTAGAAAGAAAAGGATAGGAAGGACACTTACTGCAATCCAAAAAACTCTAAAAAAAATACCAACTCTACTAATTGCAAAAACACCTGAGATCACACGACCTCTACCACCTAAATTAGTTCTCTGGTGTAACAAAACTAAGCCGCAGCCACTGAAAAAACTGGAAAAGGCAAATGAACAAATAACAGTGGCCTCAGATAAACTGAGAGGGGCACAAGCCCCCCGAGGGGACCTGGCTGACCTCCACAGAAGTGCAGGAAAAAATGCAAAAAGCAAGCACAAAAATAAAAGCAGAAAATATCTTATCTGTTAGCAGAAGATGCAGGCAAGACTCAGCAAGTTTCCAAGTGAACCAGGAACTAAAGTTGAGACAAGAACAATTGATCACCGGCAACCCTGATGGGAGGGAACCTCCCTTATATCAGACCAGTCAGTAACTCCTGATTGCCAATCTTCACAATCTTCATTGAATGGTTCAGTACTGTTTGTAACCACCAGAGGGAGCTTCTGCTCAGAGTTAATTTCTAACACATTCACAACAGATGTTGCTGTTTGCCCTTGCGGAGCAGGCAGCGGCATCCAAGGAGGCGTTAAGGAGGTATATGCCTGCTTGAGCGATCTGGTCCGCTAAGTCGGAAAGGTCCTCTGTTGGGACCTCCGACGGGATGCCCCGTTTGAGAATTTTGGCCCAGGCCGATACGGGTTTTGCCACCCAGGTGGAAGCGAAGTTGGGACAGAGTGATGCCCCTGATGCTTCAAAGGCAGATTTTGTCAGGGCTTCAATCTGTCTGTCCGTGGTGTCCTTGAGTGCCGCAGCGTCAGGGATGGAGAGGACCGTATGGGCGGACAAGCGGGAGATAGGTGGGTCCACCTTGGGGGACTCGGACAATTTGGTAACCAGGTCAGAGCTGAAGAGGTATAGGACGTCTAGCCGTCTCCTTCCCGGGAAACGCTTTCTGGGTTATCCCAGTGTCGGGCTGTAGTAGCCTCGAACTCCTTATGATTGGGGAATACCCTGTTGTTTTATATGACGGAGTTGTCCTGGGCGACTGCCTCGTCCTCTTTAATTTCGAGGGTCTGTACGATAGCTGAGATGAGGCTATCAACCATGTCCTGTGTCCTTGAGGAATTATCGTCCTCAGAGTCAGACCGACTGGGATGGTACATCCGACCCGATGTCCGCCTCCGGGGAGGGGGAACAGGTAGACCGGGGCAGACTGGGAGTCGCCGATGGGCCCGGTGAGCTGGACGGGGAACTAAAACGAGTACACTTTCTGGTTCTGTGCTTTGCTCTGCCTCTGTGAGGGTCGTGGTCGGGTGCAGGCGAATCGCCGTGGGTGGCATTCGTAGCACTGGTGGCGGCAGTTGCATGTGGCATACGATCCAGGACCTGTATGAGGGACTACAATATTTTTGTCAAGTCCGAGACGGACTGAGACATAGCGACGACCCACTCCGGAGGGGTGGGGGCGCTCTCCTCCCGGGCATTGGTGGTTTCCTGATGGGCAGACTTGGTGGTGGGGACGCAGGACGAGCAGAGGGGGGGGACGCTTGGCCTGAAGCCCACTTTTTCTTACAAAGGGCACAAGCGTAGTGGACCACTGTGGGGAACTAAGCGGGTGCAGCGGGGTTGGGCATAGGTAGGGTCTGGGAAACGGTGTACTGTTGCTGCGAGGACATGGCTGCTGAGCGAGTACGGCCTTGCACGGTGGGCTATGCAGCTAAGTGGAGTGGGGCTACTTGGGGTTTTGGTAGGGTCTGTGGGGTGCCGAGTCTACCATGCCCTGATCGGCGGTGGCAGCTGCGGTATGGCGTGCAGTAGCTGTGTCCCCCTGAGGCAGGCAGGCGAAGCCGGGGATGGATCCTCCTGTGTGCTGGCGCTGTGAGACACGTGCAGGGTCTGGGGAGGCTTGTGCGTCATCCACGCGCTGATGCAGGAAGTGGTGGGTGGCGCTTGTGTGTCGACGATAGCGCCGGAAGGAGGAGACTCCGTCCGGAGTTTGGGGGGCGGGGAACGCTTTGTTCCCTGGCTGGCTCGCCTCGTGGGTGCTGTGCGGCCTTCTGGCATGGTGGAGCCAGGGCTAGCGCAGGCAGAGTGCGCGTCCCGGCGCTGGTGACGCGACGCTGAGACATTTGCAGGGTCTGGGGAGGCTTGTGCGTCGTCCACGCGCTGAAGCAGGAAGCGGTGGGTGGCGCTTGTGTGTCGACGATAGCGCCAGAAGGAGGTGTGTCGCTGGGTTGGGGGGCGGGGAACGCTTTCGTTCCCTGGCTGGCTCGCCTCGTGGGCGATGTGCGGCCTTCCCGGTAGGGTGGAGCCGAGGCTAGCGCAGGCAGGGTGCGCGTCCCGGCGCTGGTGACGCGATGCTGTGAGACATTTGCAGGGTCTGGGGAGGCTTGTGCGTCGTCCACGCGCTGATGCAGGAAGCGGTAGGCGGCGCTTCTGTGTCGACGATAGCGCCGGAAGATGTGTCCGGCCGGAGTTTGGGGGGCGGGGAACGCTTTGTTCCCTGGTATGGATTTAGGGGAGGGTGCTGTGTCCCCCAATGAAGATTCCAAGTAAGTACCAAAAATCCTTCTTTCTGTCACTCAGCAACCGCAGGATGAGATCAAGTGACCTACAAAATGAATGGCTGCTGGGGTGAAATGCATGGCAAGAACTGTTCGTAACAGGCTCCTAGAGGCAGGGCTCAAGTCATGTAAAGCTAGAAAAAAGCCTTTCATCAATGAGAAGCAAAGGAGAGCCAGGCTGAAGTTTGCCAAAGACCATAAGGATTTGACCATAGAGGACTGGAGTAAGATAATCTTCTGAGTCTAAGAAAAAAAAGGTAGCACACTGTAGCGCTATAGCTTGCGGACTGAAAATATGAAAAATATGAAAAATGAATTGCATCACTGCCTTAGAAATATGAAAAACTGCATAAAAAGGCCAATTTCTGTGTACCTGGGAGCCACGTTAAGGCTCTTCTCGTATCCCAGGTCCTAACTATGCCAACCTTACTTAGAAAAGTCTGTCTGTATGGGAACATATGATTCCTCTCTTCAGACTAAAATCTACATCTCTGTGGAGGGGTAATGAACTTGGTGTAATTAAAAAGCCTGTGACCAACAGGTGGATTGCTCAGGCAGAAAGTAAATGAATACACATCAAAAAATTTTCATATTTCTAAGGCAGTGATGCAATTCATTTTTCATATTTTGTGTTCGCAAGCTATAGCGCTACAGTGTGCTACCTTTTTTTCTTAAATATGTGTGAGTTGGTGACTCTAGGTTTTAGCACCTGTTCACATTGGATCTATGTTTGGATGTGCCGGTCAGTTTTTTTTATATGAATCTTCTGAGTCTAACTTTCAGCTTTGCCCATCACTTGGTCGTCTAATGGTTAGACCTGGAGAGGCGTACAAGCCACAGTGTCTTGCACCCATTGTGAAATTTGGCGGAGGATCGGTGGTGATCTGGGGATGCTTCAGCAAGGCTGGAATTGAGCAGGTTAATATGCGAATGACGTATGAATCAAGCCGCATACAAGGTTATCCTGGAAAAACAGTGGATTCCTTCTGCTCAGGCAATGTTCCCCAACTCTGAGGACTGGTTCCTCCAGCAGGACAATGCGCCATGCCACACAGCTAGGTCAATCAATGTGTGGATGAAGGACCACCACAACAAATCTGTCAAGGCCTGCCCAATCTCCAGACCTGAACCCCATTGAAAGCCTCTGGAATGTAATCAAGAGGAAGATGGAGAGTCACCAGCCATCAAACAAAGAACGGCTTACATATTTGTGACAGGAGAGTAATAAGGTTATTTAAAAGCGGTGTGACAGACTGGTGGAAAGCATGCCAAGACGCATGAAAGCTGGGATTAACAATCATGGTTGTTACACTAAATAATGATTTGTTAACTGGTCATGAGTTAAAACATTAGTATTGTTGTTTATAAATGATTATGAACTTTGTTTATTTGCATTTGAGTTCTGCAAGAACATTATTTTTTTTTCTAATTTCAACTATTTCTATTCTGAAAATTAAATATTTATTGCTTTGAAATTCCGAGCAAGACACGTCAGTAGTTTATCGACTAAAAGAGCAATTTACATTTTACTCAAATATGCCTATAAATAGAAAAATCTAACTGTAAGTTTGGCAGTGTTCTCAATTTTTGCCAGAGGTGTGTGTATATATGTATTTATGTATTTTCAGCTTGTATGTATTTAAAGGTTGTTTGCTTTCATGTCATTTACTTGAAGCTTATAAATTGCTGTATTTTTATTTTTTGTAGAATATACAATGGCAGAAATGATTTTGAATTTTGTCTTACTAGGTGAAGTACAATCTACTGTGAATTCATCGGATGTGGTATAGTATTTTTTGACATATAACTGTGCATGTTCTCCATATTTCTATCATTCACATGTATTTTATCATAATGCTGTTCTATGTTTGTTTTCTTTCCATTAGGCATTTATGTCATCAAAACAAAGCTCCCAAGTTTTTTGTTTTTGTTTTTTTAAGATTTTGCAGTCAAATTAATAGGAAACTTTAAGAGGATTTGAAGCATTATTTTCATTTGAATTAGCATTAAAATTTGCTTTTATATCACTGTATTAAAAAAAATAAAATTAAAATAGGTTCCAAACAGGAGGAGATCATGAATGCATGCGTCTTTATACAAATATTTCATGAGCACCCTGGACCAAGTAGTGCCGCTCACACTCAGAACCTCCAAACACAGTGTAATGTATGTAGTACAGTTCATATAGCGTCTTGCGCTTGGGTGCGATGAAAATACATGAGACACAGGTTTGATATAGAAAGTCTTGTATTACTTCATACAAGTTGGCAAAAATAGTCACACAGTTTGCAGACATAGAAGCAGGAGACACAGCAGGCCAGAGTAATCTAAGCTCAGCAATCACTCTCCACAACAGGTTCAGGATCTTCTTCTCTGTTACCGTAAGTCCATGCAAACGTGGGTCTTTCAAAGAGCAGGGTGTCATGGGTGTATCGCCACAAGGATCGTCGCGATTACACACTCTGACTTCTCACAGCTGAGTTGCTGTTTCTTTGTGTTTGGTAATGAGGGAGTTAATTTTACCTAGCTCTTTGCTAAGACTAGGTCCAGCCTCGCCCGGCTGCTTTTGATTATGTTCTAATTAGATTCCTTCATATACCTGCCAGTCTGCTTGTTAGATGCCGGTGAAAGCCTTTATGTAGTCTAGCAGACTGGATCGGTTCTGAGAATACTTAAGCTAAGAGCTCCTTAGTTGTTTTTACTCTTATAGCTTATAGTTTATCTCTGAGACCTTAGGTGTTCCTACTGTGTGTGAGTGTTGTATGTAAGACTTTATTTACTTTATTTCTTGTCTTTCTTGTATGTCTTTCTGTTCATTAACCGTTACCTGTTCATTCCCTTTGGTGGTAATTAGGGTCCTTCTTAGGACTAGATTACAGTTGGCAGGGATTGATAGGAGACAGGGTTTACGCTGGTGGCCTGGACCTCTGTACCTTTAACAGTACCTCCAGGTAGAGGGATTAGTTAGGACCCCAGTTTAGGGTCAGCATAGACCCCGGTCACCCTCTAGCCGGAGACAGCGTATATACGGATTCCGTATTGACCCACTGGACTTTCTGTCAGGTAATTCTATGTTATCATATATCTATGCGCATGTTATATTGTATGTTGCCCTTTTGATATAGATTACTGTCATCACATATATATATATCTGCTATACAGCGTGACATTTTCACCGGCCATACTAAAGATTCTCTCCAGCTGTCATGGATCCAGTAGCCCAGCTGGCCCGGCAGTTGCAGGGGTTGTCCATGGAGTTTGCAGACATTAAGTCCAAGGTTTTGTTCCCCCCGGAGCAAACCAGATCTGAACCTAAGGTTGCTCTCCCGGACAGGTTCACTGGTGGGCGGGACAAATTTTTTACTTTCCGGGAGGCATGTAAATTGTACTTTCGGCTGCGGCCTCGGTCATCTGGGAGTGAAGAGCAGAGGGTGGGAATTGTTATCTCGCTTTTACAAGGGGACCCTCAATCTTGGGCGTTCTCTATTCCTCCAGGCTCCCCAGATCTCCAGTCAGTGGATCGATTTTTTACTGCCCTGGGTCTGGTATATGATGATCCGGATCGAGTTTCCCTTGCTGAAACAAAGTTACGTAAAATACGGCAAGGAAATCGTCCAGCGGAGGAATATTCTTCTGAGTTCCGTAGATGGGCAACAGATACTCAGTGGAATGACCCAGCTCTTAGGAGCCAGTTTTGTCAAGGGTTGTCTGACAAATTAAAAGATGTGTTGGCTCAGTATGATTCTCCTCCATCACTGGAGGCTGCTATGGCCCTCGCTATTCGCATGGATAGACGAATTCGGGGAAGACGCGAGGTAACTCCGCCTCCCGTGATGACTCCACCTACTACTAAAGTCCCTTATACTGAGGTTCCCCTGGTCTGTTCTGAGGAACCCATGCAGTTGGGAGGGACATCTTTTTGTAGGAGGGAATTGGCGGTGCACCGCAAGACTAGAAGGTGTTTCTTTTGCGGGAGAGAGGGACATTTTGTTGGGGGGTGTCCATCCCGGGCCTCTTTGAGCAAAGGAGTTAACCTGGGAGTGTGTATTTCGTCCCCAAATCCCTCTCAGTTTCTCGTGCCTGCGGAGGTGGTGATTGGTACTAGAACTGAGAGGATTTCTGTTTTTCTTGATAGTGGGTCCGGGGCTAATCTGGTGGATGCTCGGTTTGCCCAGGTGCATGGTATGCAACTGAGTGTATTGGCCAAACCGGTCCCTATAGTCTCTATTGATTCTAGACCTCTCGGTCAAGGTAGCTTGGTACAAGCTGTTCATAACATAGATCTTCGAGTAGGGGCAAGACATAAAGAGCAATTGTCTTGTTATGTGTTGGAGGGTCTACCTACTCCTATTGTGTTGGGACTTCCTTGGTTGGCTAAACATAACCCAGTGATTGATTGGCAATCCGGAAAGATAAGCCAGTGGGGTGAATTTTGCAGGAATAACTGCATGAGCACGGTCATCGGTGCGGTTGTGCCTAGGACTTTGTCTCCATTTCTGGAGGACTTTGGGGAGATGTTCTCAGAGGAGGGGTGTAAAGAGTTACCTCCTCATCGCGCATATGACTGCTCAATAAAGTTGCTTCCTGATGCCTTATCTCGTACTTTCCCAGGGGCCGGGAAGACGGATGATCCGGTTCCTATTCCTCAGGAGGGAGTTGTAGTGTCAGCTGTATGCTCTGAGCTTGAGGGGGAGGTATTGGGGGCTCAGGGGGACGCCCCGGTGGGACTTCCAGGGAGACTGATAGTTCCAGATCGGTTAAGACTGAAGGTTACGGGGAACCGTTACAAACGGATGGCTGATAGGGGGAGAGTTTCTGGTCTAGATCTGAAGGTGAACGATCTAGTTTGGTTGTCTACCAGGAATATAAAACTTAAAGTTTCCTCCTGGAGGTTGGGTCCCAGATTCATCGGGCCGTACAGGATCAGTTCCATAATTAATCCTGTGGCATTTCGTCTGGACCTCCCTCCTACGTTTAAAATTCATAATGTGTTTCACAAGTCATTACTTAAAAAGTATGTGGCACCAGTCATACCGTCACCTCTACCTCCGCCTTCAGTGGTGGTCAATGATAACGTGGAATTTCATGGGTCGAAAATCATTGACTCACGTCTCAGTCGCTGATCCCTTCAGTACTTGGTTCATTGGAGGGGGTATGGTCCTGTGGAGAGGACGTGGGTCCCTGCGTCTGATGTTAACGCAGATCGATTGGTTCGGACCTTTCACACAACTCACCCGGGCAGACCTGGCCCTGAGGGTCCGGAGTCCCCTCGTAGAGGGGGGGGTACTGTCATGGGTGTATCGCCACAAGGATCGTCGCGATTACACACTCTGACTTCTCACAGCTGAGTTGCTGTTTCTTTGTGTTTGGTAATGAGGGAGTTAATTTTACCTAGCTCTTTGCTAAGACTAGGTCCAGCCTCGCCCGGCTGCTTTTGATTATGTTCTAATTAGATTCCTTCATATACCTGCCAGTCTGCTTGTTAGATGCCGGTGAAAGCCTTTATGTAGTCTAGCAGACTGGATCGGTTCTGAGAATACTTAAGCTAAGAGCTCCTTAGTTGTTTTTACTCTTATAGCTTATAGTTTATCTCTGAGACCTTAGGTGTTCCTACTGTGTGTGAGTGTTGTATGTAAGACTTTATTTACTTTATTTCTTGTCTTTCTTGTATGTCTTTCTGTTCATTAACCGTTACCTGTTCATTCCCTTTGGTGGTAATTAGGGTCCTTCTTAGGACTAGATTACAGTTGGCAGGGATTGATAGGAGACAGGGTTTACGCTGGTGGCCTGGACCTCTGTACCTTTAACAGTACCTCCAGGTAGAGGGATTAGTTAGGACCCCAGTTTAGGGTCAGCATAGACCCCGGTCACCCTCTAGCCGGAGACAGCGTATAAACGGATTCCGTATTGACCCACTGGACTTTCTGTCAGGTAATTCTATGTTATCATATATCTATGCGCATGTTATATTGTATGTTGCCCTTTTGATATAGATTACTGTCATCACATATATATATATCTGCTATACAGCGTGACACAGGGTTCAGAGTCCACAAGTGCTTCAGAGTTCCTCAGTAGGAATAGCTGGAGTACAAGGTCCAAGGCTTTAGGAGTCAGGTCACAGGTTCACTGCAGGCTAGATTCTGAAGCACTGATTGCTCAGCTGTGGCTGCTTAAGAAGCAAAAGGAGAGAATCAGGGCGGGAACATGCAAGCTGGAAACTCCATTTTGACTGAGGGCAAGATAGCTGCAGCAAGACAGAAAGTAAAATGGCTGACGAACAAACTGAGTTTCAGGAACATGTACACAGAACCTTACATTACTCCCCCCTTAGGGACAACCTCCGGATGACCTCAGGCCAGGCTTGTGTGGGTACCTCTGATGAAACTGACGGAGCAAGCGAGAAGCGTTAACGTTATTGACTGGTTCCCATGAGTTGTCCTCCACTGGGTAGCCCTGCCATTTAATCAGATATTGTAACTGATTTCTATACAACCTGGAATCTAAAATCCTTTCCACCACAAATTCTTCCTGACCATCGACTAGCACTGGGTCAGGGCAAGGAGAAGAACGTCCAGGAAACGTATTGGGTGTCGCAGCCTTTAGTAGGGATACATGAAAGACAGGGTGAATTCTCATAGTTCTGGGCAGTTGAAGACGACAAGCAACAGCACTTATAATTTTACTGATTTTATAGGGTCCAATGTACTTATGTCCCAACTTAGACGATGGAATCCTTAACTTAAGATTTCTGGTTGACAGCCAGACCAAGTCTCCTACCTTGAAAGCTGGTGCAGGTTTACGAAATTTATCTGCTGCTTTCTTGTACCTTTCCTGAGCCGATTCCAGATTCTCCTTTAGAAGATCCATATTCTTCTGTAAAGACGTGATTCTTTCAGCCACTGCTGGTAAAGGCGTTTCTATGGGAAATCGTGGTAGAATGTTAGGATGATAACCTAGATTAGAGTAAAAAGGAGACTGCTTAGTGGAGGCACTCTGAGAGTTGTTATACGAGAACTCAGCTAATGGAAGTAGATCCACCCAATCATCCTGTAGGTGGCAGATAAAGCAGCGGAGATACTGCTCCAGGGTTTGATTGGTTCGTTCGGTCTGTCCATTAGTCTGGGGATGAAAAGCAGAAGAAAGGTTTACTTTAATGTCCAATGCTGCACAGAAATTTTGCCAAAACCTAGAAGTGAATTGCACCCCTCGATCCGAAATAACCTCATCCGGTACTCCATGTAAGCGAAACACATCTTTAATCATCAAATCTGATGTCTGTTTTGCAGTGGGTAAGCCGACACAAGGGATAAAATGAGCTGCCTTTGTTAGACGGTCAACCACCACTAGAATGGTGTTCTTCCCTTGAGAGGTTGGTAACTCCACAATGAAGTCCATAGAAATGGATCCCCACGGGCGGGACAGGGTGGGAAGAGGCTGTAACAGACCAGTTGGTGAGGAGCGAGGTGTTTTGCATCTTGCACAGACTTCACATGAAGTGACATAGTTTAAAACATCCTTCCTGCAAGTGGGCCACCAAAAGAAACGAGAAAGAAATTCCTGTGTCTTTAGAATTTCTCTATGCCCAGCTATCTTGGAATCGTGAATGAGTTGCAATACTCTCAATCTGACTGTTTCAGGAATATACAGGCGTTGTCCCTGAATCCACACACCATTCTTAAAGACAAGACTTACGTCCCTTGGGGGTTGTGCCAAAAAGGAATCTGCATGGTATGCTTCCTTGATGTCCTTAAGTAGGTCTTGATTATGAATTACTCCTAGGAATCTAGAGTCAGGAAGAATAGTCTTAGGAGGAGTAATTGGACGTGTCTCTGCTGAGTAAATCCTAGAGAGTGCATCAGCCTTTCCATTGCGCGATCCTGGTCTATAAGAAATTATAAAATTAAATTGGTTTAAGAAAAGATTCCAGCGAGCCTGGCGAGGAGTCAGGCACTTAGCCGACCTGATAAACTCAAGGTTACGATGGTCTGTCAGGACGACTATTTGCTGTGCAGCTCCCTGAAGAAGGTGTCTCCATTCTTTGAAGGCGGCAATAATGGCCAACAACTCTCTATTGCCCACATCGTAGTTCCTCTCAGCCGAAGACAACTGCTGGGAGAAGAAGGCACAGGGATGCAAGACATTCTTCTCACCTGTTCTCTGAGAGAGTATAGCTCCAACGGCACAGTCTGAAGCAACCACCTCTATTATGAAGGCAAGCTCGGGGTTGGGATGTACTAAGATAGGTGCGGTGGTAAATTTATCTTTTAGACGGGAAAATGCTTCCTGGGCTTGGGGAGTCCAGGAGAACCTAGACTCTTTCCGGGTAAGTTGGGTGATAGGTGACACTACCTCAGAGAAATTTCTAATGAAACGTCTATAGAAGTTGGCAAACCCGATGAAGCGCTGTACCTCCTTCACATTTCTAGGACTTGGCCAATCCTTGATGGCTTGGGTTTTGCTTCCATCCATATTAATTCCTTGTGTAGACAGTACATACCCCAGAAATTGAATTTCGGTCCTATGGAATTCACACTTTTCAAGTTTGATGTAAAGATGATTTTGTCTTAGACGTTCCAAGACCATTCTCACATGTCCATGATGTTCCTCTGTGGAGTTAGAAAAAATTAGAATATCATCCAAATAAATTACCACGAATGTATCTAGGAGATCCTGAAGATGTCATTCACCAAGTGTTGGAAAGTGGCTGGGGCGGTACTCAGACCAAAAGGCATAACTAGATATTCAAAGTGTCCATAGCGTGACCTGAATGCAGTCTTCCATTCATCCCCAGGTCTAATACGGACTAAGTTATAGGCCCACGAAGATCTAGTTTAGAGAAAATTTTGGCATGTCGCACTCTCTCCAATAACTCAGGGATTAAAGGCAATGGATAACGGTTTCTAATAGTAACCTTATTGAGTTCCCTATAGTCTACGCATGGTCTCAGAGATCCATCTTTCTTCTTTACAAAGAAGATGGGTGCACCTGCAGGAGATGAAGAGGGGCGTATGAAGCCCTTGGCTAGATTTTCATCTATGTAATCCTTTAAAGCCTTTAGCTCGGGCCCAGCCAGGGGGTAGATCTTACCAAAAGGTATCTCTGCTCCAGGCAATAATTCAATTGGACAATCATATGGACGGTGAGGAGGAAGCTGGTCAGCGTTCTTCTTGTCACATAAATCCACATAGTCCTGGTATACAGCTGGTAGTTCAGGGACTGACATGGTTCCTTTAGGAACAGAGCAAGCTGAAACTTTTGGACTCATCTGTTTCTCTGGAAAGTGTAATTCCTTGGTCTCCCAGTTAATGGTAGGATTCTGAGCCTGCAGCCATGGTAGCCCTAGAATAATGGGAAAGTGGGGAGAAGAGATAAGCATAAAGGACAGTTTCTCTTGATGATCTTTACCCATAAGAACCCTCAAAGGCTCTGTTTCCTGATCCACTGGTCCAGAGGTCAGCAGGGAGCCATCCACAGTTTCCATCTGTACTGGAGTAGCCTTCTTCACTGAACGTATCCCCTGTTTCAGAGCAAAGGAGACATCCATAAAATTTCCACTTGCCCCTGAGTCGATCATAGCAGAGCTAGACACCCAAGCTGAGTCAACCCAGAGTTTGATGGAAAGAAAGCAATGAGAATTGTTTTTCTTACAACTCAGCTGGGACACCGCTGAGGAAACTTGAAAAATGGCAGCGTTTACACAGTCAACGTCCTCAGAGGTAACGGAGTTTAAGTCCGAGAAATCAAGATCTGTTGCTGCAGATCTCTCTGGAGCCTGAGGCTCGGACCTGACAGATCCCCTCTCGCAACACTCACAATGAATGAGTGCTGCAGTAGTCTTACGAGAACGGCTGGGGCAGTTTATAATGAAGTGCCCTGACTTACCACAATAGAAACATAGATTCTCCTTAAAACGATGTTCCTTGCGTGCATCACTAACCCGTCGTTGTAAAGAGTCTACCTGCATGGGTTCAGGTTCAGGTTCCCGTGTAATCCTACTCAAAGGTTCCTTAGCTGGAGAGGAAGGTAGGAAAAGGTTAGTGCGATTGCTTTCGAACCATCTCTCTTGCCTGCGTTCAGTCAGACGAGTATCAATACGGATGCAGTAGTTAATAAAGTCACCTAACGCAGTGGGAGGGTCGGCACGAGCAAGTTCATCCTTAATCAGTGGAGATAACCCCTTTCGAAAAATAGATTTTTTGGCGGAACTGTCCCAGGTGGTATCAAGGGCCCATCTCCTGAAATCCAAGGCATATTCAGCTACCGAGTGCTTACCTTGGCGCAAAGCTAACATGCCTGCTTCAGCTGTTGCACCTCGATTGGGGTCATCAAACACCTGCCCCATGGCTGAAATAAAAGCATCAAGGTGATTCAAACAATCATCCTCAGTCTCAATCAGAGGGTTTGCCCACATCAAAGCCTTGTTGGTAAGCAACATAATTATAGTAAGCACCTTAGATCGTTCAGTGGGAAATTGTGAAGCATGTGCAGAAAAAAAAAGATTGCATTGATTAATAAATCCCCTGAATTTCTCACGTTCACCGCCAAAACGAAAAGGGGGCAACTTGGGAATCCCAGAACTCGGGGCTACGGCAGGAGCCTGGACTCGCTCTTCTAGAACCTCAATCCTGGCTCGCAAATCCTGGGCAGTCTGTCCAAACACTTGCAAATTGTGATTAGTGAGGTCCTGTAGGCTTGAAAAACGGGTCTTTATATTCTGCAAATCTGCAAGGATATTATCAGTCACTCCGCAAAGTTCCTTTATGCGGGCCTCCATTTTCCAGATCTTTTAAGACAGGAGTACTGGAAGAAGAGGAGAGGAGAAAAAAAAAACACAATAGTGTTTACCTGTGGTAACACTGCAGAGAGAAAAAAAAATTAAGGGAACTGCTCACCTGGAATGGTTGTGAGAAGTCACAACCACTATCATCACAGAAAGTTCACCCGAACATCTGATATCCACAGTTACAGCAGACAAAAAAGAGAAAAGAAAAAAAAAAAAAACAATAGTGTTTACCTGTGGTAACACTGCAGAAAAAAAAACACTTAAGGGAATTGCTCACCTGGAATGGTTGTGAGAAGTCACAACCACTGTCATCACAGAAAGTACAACCGGACATCCGATATCCACAGTTACAGCAGACACAGCCTTTCCAGACCCAGCAGACACTAACGTTTTGGCTTCAGAATCTTGTAATGTATGTAGTACAGTTCATATAGCGTCTTGTGCTTGGGTGCGATGAAAATACATGAGACACAGGTTTGATATAGAAAGTCTTGTATTACTTCATACAAGTTGGCAAAAATAGTCACACAGTTTGCAGACACAGAAGCAGGAGACACAGCAGGCCAGAGTAATCTAAGCTCAGCAATCACTCTCCACAACAGGTTCAGGATCTTCTTCTCTGTTACCGTAAGTCCATGCAAACGTGGGTCTTTCAAAGAGCAGGGTTCAGAGTCCACAAGTGCTTCAGAGTTCCTCAGTAGGAATAGCTGGAGTAAAAGGTCCAAGGCTTTAGGAGTCAGGTCACAGGTTCACTGCAGGCTAGATTCTGAAGCACTGATTGCTCAGCTGTGGCTGCTTAAGAAGCAAAAGGAGAGAATCAGGGCGGGAACATGCAAGCTGGAAACTCCATTTTGACTGAGGGCAAGATAGCTGCAGCAAGACAGAAAGTAAAATGGCTGACGAACAAACTGAGTTTCAGGAACATGTACACAGAACCTTACACACAGTGTTAAACAGCTTTGGCTCACATCGCAAAATCGAATTCTCCAGCGATGCTCTAGGAGTGCTGAACGCCTGTGGAGAAAAACTCGCACACCAGAAGACTTCATCCACTTCAAATTTATGTTAAGAGCCTATAACGCTGCACTTCACCTCGCCAAACAGACCTACTTCACCACACTGATCTCCTCACTAGCCAACAACCCCAAGAAACTTTTTGACACTTTTCACTCCCTCCTCAGGCCAAAAGCACAAGCCCCTGTCAGACATTTGTGCTGCTGACCTGGCCTCATTTTCTAGAAAAAATAGATAATATCCGTCAGGAAATCTGCTCCCAACCACCAAGTGCTGTGACTCCCATCCCTCCCTGCATGACTGCAGAGACCCGTGTGATGTAAACAGTGCCTTCCCGCCTGGCACCAATCCCATAATAAAAACCACCGACGGGCCTGGATGGGTTTAACAGGTCGGTCACAGTTTAGTCAATTTAATAAGAGAGAGGCAAGTACAATTCGCAACGGACTCCTCGCTGAAGGCCCCTTCAATGATCGCTGGACGAGCAAGACGAGAGGTTACGAACCTTGGCCCCCCTCTACACTACTGCTGTAACTTAATAACAACCATAACAACGTGAATAATTTTGAATTTTTTTTTTAACATTTTAACAATAGCTGCGCAGCACATCCGTGAATCTATAAGGGAGGGAGGGTGGGCCAAAAGCTTCCAAGGGTAAGCCGGGGAGAAAGAGGCAGTCACAGACTCAAGGCACCTGAATTTAACCCTTGAGGATGTGGCCGGATGCCACCCCTTCCTCTTTCTTCCCATTCGTCAGTTGGGCGTCTGAATTATGGCATCACGTGGGGAGTAGTGGGAGGGGGGAAATTGGCACTGCACACAGGTTCTAGCTTTTTTTAGGGGCTCCACAGAGGCACATTTCTTATACGGTACTGTGCCTGCCATTCCCCTGGGTCACTTTCCACATTTGATCCCATCACAGAAGTCTCCAGACTCCTCTCTTCTTCTCTTCCGACTACATGCACTACTGACCCCATTCACTCACATCTCCAGTTGTCACAACTCATCTAACTACAATCTTTAATCTCTCCCTCTCCTCTGTCATTTTCCCATCCTTCACTCTATCATTACTCCATTACTAAAGAAACCCGCTCTCGACCCATCTTGCACAAAAAAGTACACAACAGTCTCCAATCTCGCCCTCATATATAAACTTTTGGAGTGCCTAGTGTTGTGTTTCGGTAGCTGAGGAAAACAGGAACAACAGCAGGGCAGCAGAACTGATGGGTTGCAGATTCCTAAACTAACGACACAACTAGAGGTAGCCGTGGAGCGTTCCTACGTTGATACTAGACGCCTCGTCACAGCCTGAGAGATAACTACACCTAAAGGCAGAAAGATGAAAGCTATCTGCCAAGGAGCAGATCCCCAAAGAAAATATGAAGCCCCCAAACATATAATGGCGGTTAGACAAGATGAAAACACAAACATAGGCAGAAAATAGATTGAGCAAACGCTGGGGCCACAAGCTGACTAAATAGGACAGGAAAGGAGAGATTACTTTCTGCAACCCAGAAAACCCTACAAAAATCCAACAATTCTGATTACAAAAATACTGAGATCACACGATCTCGCCACCCACTAAATCAGATCTCCGT
Source organism: Oophaga sylvatica (assembly GCA_033576555.1). Lineage (NCBI taxonomy): Eukaryota > Metazoa > Chordata > Amphibia > Anura > Dendrobatidae > Oophaga > Oophaga sylvatica. Next base: position 52,311,270 of record JARQOD010000003.1, read on the forward strand.
GTGAATAAAACCAAGCTGCAGCCGCTGAAAAAACAGGAAAAAGCAAATGAGCAAATAACAGTGGCTGCAGATAAACTGTGAGGAGCTCAGGCCCCAGGAGGGGACCTGGCTGACCTCCACAAAAGTGCAGAAAACAATGCAAAAAGCAAGCACAAAAAGAAAAGCAAAAAATATCTTATCTGAAAGCAGGAGATGCAGGCAAGACACCAGCAAACTTCCAAATGAACCAGGAACCACAATTGAGACAAGAACAATTGATCACCGGCAACCATCATAGGAGGGAACCTCCTTATATCAGACCAGTCAGTGAACACAGATTGCCATTCCTGGCTGAAAGGTTCAGTACTATCTGTAACCACCAGAAGGAGCCTCTGCTCAGAAACCATCTCTAGCACATTCATAACAGTACCCCTCCCTTGAGGAGGGGTCACCGAACCCTCACTTGTGCAACCAGGCCGATCAGGATGAGCTCGGTGATAGGCACAGAGCAGTCTCCTAGCATGGATGTCAGAAGCAAACACCCAAGAATTGTCCTCCTGACCATAACCTCTCCACTTAACCAAATACTGGAGTTTCTGTCTAGAAAAACGAGAATCCAATATTTTCTCAACCACATACTCCAGCTTGCCCTCAACCAAAACAGGGTCAGGAGGCGCAGCCATAGGAACCACTGGCTCGACAAACCTCTTCAATAAGGACTTGTGGAACACGTTATGGATCTTAAATGTCCCTGGAAGAAGCATACGGAAGGAAACAGGATTAAGAATCTCCATGATCTTATAAGGTCCAATGAACCTTGGCTTAAACTTTGGAGATGCAACCCTCATAGGGATATTTCTTGAGGACAGCCAAACCAAGTCCCCCACTTTAAACTGAGGACCATCAGTTCTATGCCGGTTGGCAAACCGTTGGGCCTTCTCCTGAGAGAGAGACAACCTCTCCACTACCTGGTCCCAAATCTGCTGCATTCGCTCCACAACAGAGTCAACATCCGGACAGACAGAAGCCTCCGCATGTCCCGAAGAAAATCGAGGGTGAAACCCAAAATTGCAGAAAAATGGAGACATCAAGGTGGCAGAGCTAGCCCTATTATTAAGAGCAAACTCAGCCAAAGGCAAAAAAGAGACCCAGCCATCTTCATCAGCAGACACAAAACATCTCAAATAAGTCTCCAAGGTCTGGTTTGTTCTCTCGGTTTGTCCATTGGTCTGAGGATGAAAAGCAGAGGAGAAAGATAATTGAACACCAAGTTTAGAACAAAATGTCCTCCAAAATCTGGAAACAAACTGGACTCCTCTGTCAGACACAATGTTCTCCGGAATGCCATGTAACCGAACCACGTGCTGAAGGAACAAAGGCACCAATTCGGAGGAGGAAGGTAACTTAGGTAATGGCACAAGATGTATCATCTTGGAAAACCTATCACAGATTACCCAGATAACGGTCATTCTCTGAGAAACAGGAGCTCGGAAATAAAATCCATAGAGATATGGGTCCATGGCCTCTTGGGCACAGGTAATGGCATTAACAAACCACTAGAGAGAGAGCAAGGCTTGGAGCGAGAGCAAGTCCCACAGGACTGCACAAATTCCCTGACGTCACGAGACAAAGTAGGCCACCAAAAGGACCGACTCACCAAGTCTGGTACCAAAAATCCCGGGATGACCAGCCATGGCGGAACAATGAATCTCAGACATCACACTCTTCTTCCACTGGTCTGGGACAAACAATTTCCCAATAGGGCAGCGCTCAGGTTTATCCTCCTGACACCCTTTCAAGGCCAGTCTCAAATTGGGCGAGATGGCGGAAAGAACTACACCCTCTTTCAAAATAACAGTAGGATCAGATAACTCAGGAGAGTCCGCAAAGAAACTCCTCGAGAGGGCATCCGCCTTAACATTCTTAGTGCCAGGAAGAAAAGAAACCACAAAATTAAAACGTGTGAAAAACCAGGCCCACTTGGCCTGTCTAGGATTAAGTTGCTTGGCTGATTCGAGATAAACCAGATTCTTATGGTCCGTGAGGACCACCACCTGATGTTTGGCTCCTTCCAGCCAATGTCTCCACTCTTCAAAGGCCCACTTCATGGCCAATAACTCTCGATCGATTACCCACGTCATAATTACATTCAGTTGGAGAAAATTTTCGAGAGAAAAAGGCACAAGGGTTACTCTTAGAGGTCTCTGGATCTCTTTGGGACAAAATGGCACCTGCCCAATTTCAGAGGCATCAACCTCCACCTGAAACGGTAGAGAAACATCAGGCTGCCGTAGAACAGGAGCAGAAGTGAATCTCTGCTTAAGTTCCTGAAACGCAGAGACTGCCTCAGGAGGCCAATTCACCACATCAGAACCCTTTTTGTTCAAATCAGTCAATGGTTTAACAATACCAGAGAAATTACCAATAAATTTACGATAAAAATTGGCAAAACCCAAAAATCTCTGAAGAGCCTTTAATGAAGCAGGTTGGACCCAATCACAGATGGCCTGAACCTTGACCGGGTCCATTTCAATAAAAGACGGAGACAAAATGAATCCCAGAAATGAGACCTTCTGTACGCCAAAAAGACACTTTGATCCCTTCACATACAGAGCATTCTCTCTCAAAATCTGGAACACAGTCCGAACATGTTTCACATGAGAGTCCCAGTCATTGGAAAAAATCAAGATATCATCCAAGTAAACAATCAGAAATTTATCCACAAAATCCCTGAAAATATCATTCATGAAGGATTGAAAGACGGAAGGAGCATTAGTGAGCCCAAAGGGCATCACTAGGTACTCAAAATGCCCCTCTGGAGTATTAAACGCCGTCTTCCATTCATCCCCGTGCTTAATGCGAATAAGGTTATACGCCCCCCTGAGGTCAAGCTTGGTAAACCAACTAGCACTTTTCACCCTGGAAAACAGGTCAGAAATCAAGGGTAACGGATATTGATACTTCACAGTGATCTTATTCAAGAGACGATAATACACGGCCTCAATGAACCATCCTTTTTGGCCAGAAAGAAAAAACCGGCACCCAAAGGTGAAGAGGATGGTCTGATATGACCCTTCTCCAATGACTCCTTGATATAAGATCGCATAGCATCGTGTTCAGGTACAGACAAGTTAAAAAGGCGACCTTTAGGAAATTTACCACCAGGCACTAATTCAATAGCGCAATCGTAGCTCCTGTGAGGGGGCAAAGATGCAGATTTACTTTCACTAAATACATCCGAAAAATCAGTCAAAAAGTCAGGAACATCCTGAGACTTGGGAGAGGCAGAAAAAACAGGAGTGTCGGCATTAACACATTGGCAGCCCCAACTGGTCACAGACACAGATTTCCAATCCAAAACAGGATTATGAGTCTGTAACCAAGGGAAACCTAGTACAATAATGTCATGCAGATTATACAGCACCAGAAATTTGCAACTCTCCTGATGATCTGGTTCAACCCTCATTATCACCTGAGTAGAGAACTGGGGTTTATTCTCTGCCAAAGGGGCAGAATCAATGCCCAGTAGGGGAATAGACTTCCGCAGGGGTATCATGGGAAACCCACAACATTTGGCAAAGTCAAAATCCATCAGGTTAATAGCTGCTCCTGAATCAACAAAAGCCTGAGCAGAAAATGTGGACAGGGAGCAAATCAGGGTAACAGTCAACAGAAATTTAGTCTGAACACTAACCAAGACAACTGAGCGTGCAAAACGTCTTCCCCGCTTAGGGCAGACTGAAATAGCATGAGAGGCATCACCACAGTAGAAACATAACCCATTGCGCTTTCGAAACTCATGGCGCTGAGCCCCAGAAGTCACTCTATCAAACTGCATGGGCTCAGAAGCTGGCTCAAAAGGCAACACTATCTCACGCATACCTCTGCGCTCACGCAAACGTCTGTCAATTTCAATAGCCAATGACATAGAATCATTGAGACTAGAGGGAGCAGGGAATCCCACCTTAACATCCTTTACATTCTCTGGCAGCCCCTTCCGAAAAAGGGCTGCCAGAGCATCATCATTCCATTTGGTCAGGACTGCCCACTTTCGGAATTTCTGACAGTACAACTCAGCGTCTTCAAGACCATGATTTAATGCCAACAAGGTTTTTTCAGCTTGATCAGTGACATTAGGTTCATCGTACAATAACCCCAGAGCCAGAAAAAATGCATCAATATCATTCAAAACAGGATCCCCAGGTGTCAGGGAAAAAGCCTAATCCTGAGAATCGCCACACAGGAGAGAGATGACAATTTGAACCTGCTGTGCTGAGTTACCTGAGGACTTAGGCTTTAAGGCAAAAAACAACTTACAGTTATTTTTGAAATTCAGAAATTTAGCCCAATCCCCCAAAAACACATCTGGCATGGGAATCCTAGGTTCCACAACCGGCAACCTAGTAAGATAGGTAGCAATACTCCGAACCTCAGTGGAAGCTGATCCACACGGCCAGACAACTGTGCAAACTCCATTGAAAGAAAAAAAAATCCTCCTCAGCACCCAGAGAAAAAGAGGGAAAAAATGCAACAGACAGAAAAAAAAAAATCTCTGACAACTCTGACAACTTTTTTCTTTCCACACTATTTTTCCCTTCTGTGAGTACCATATAATTTTCAGTTATGGCAGGTGATACTGTTGTGTTTCGGTAGCTGAGGAGGACAGGAACTACAGCAGGGCAGCAGAACACCTGAGATGTTGGTAACTGATGGGTTGCAGATTCCTAAACTAACGACACAACTAGAGGTAGCCGTGGAGCGTTCCTACTTTGATCCTAGACGCCTCGTCACAGCCTGAGAGATAACTACACCTAAAGGCAGAAAGATGAAAGCTATCTGCCCCGGAGCAGATCCCCAAAGAAAATAGGAGCCCCCAAACATATAATGGCAGTTAGAAAAGATGAAAACACAAACATAGGCAGAAAATAGATTGAGCAAATGGTGGGGCCACAAGCTGACTAAATAGGACAGGAAAGGAGAGATTACTTTCTGCAACCCAGAAAACCCTACAAAAATCCAACAATTCTGATTACAAAAATACTGAGATCACACGATCTCACCACCCGCTAAATCAGATCTCAGTGTGAACAAAACCAAGCTGCAGCCGCTGAAAAAACAGGAAAAAGCAAATAACAGTGGCTGCAGATAAACTGTGAGGAGCTCAGGCCCCAGGAGGGGACCTGGCTGACCTCCACAAAAGTGCAGAAAACAATGCAAAAAGCAAGCACAAAAAGAAAAGCAAAAAATATCTTATCTGAAAGCAGGAGATGCAGGCAAGACTCCAGCAAACTTTCAAATGAACCAGGAACCACAATTGAGACAAGAACAATTGATCACCGGCAACCATCATGGGGGGGAACCTCCCTTATATCAGACCAGTCAGTGAACCCAGATTGCCATTCCTCGCTGAAAGGTTCAGTACTGTCTGTAACTACCAGAGGGAGCCTCTGCTCAGAAACCATCTCTAGCAGTTTCATAACAGCCTAGTCTACTTCCGCCTTACCCGTTACCTCTCCACTCCCTCCCTCCTAGACCCTTCACAGTCCAGCTTCCGCCCCCTACATTCGACAGAAACTGCACTTATCAAAGTGACCAATGACCTTCTGCCAGCAAAATGTAATGGTGACCACTTTCTGCTCATTCTTCTCGACCTTTCTGCAGCTTTTGACACTGTTGACCGTCTCCTACTCTCTAGGCTCCAGTCACTAGGTATTAAGGATACTGTTCTCTCCTGGTTCTCTTCCTATCTTTCTGACCGCTCCTTAAGTGTTTTGTTCGCTGGCTCCACGTCATCTTTTCCTCTCACTGTCGGGGTACCTCAGGGATTAGTCCTTTCTCTCTACACGGACCCAATTGGACAGACCATCAGCAGATTTGGCTTTCAGTCCCATATTTATGCTGATGACACACAACTATACACGTCATCCCCAGACCTTACCTCCGCTGTACTATAGAACACCAGTGACTCTCTGTCCGCAGTCTCCAACATCATGTCCGCTCTCTATCTGAAACTCAACCTCTCAAAAACTGAACTTATTCTGCTCCTGCCGTCTACTAACCTCCCTAAATATGACATTTCTGTCTCTGTGGGCGGCACCATAATAACACCCTGGCCACAGGCGCGCTTGTCTGGGTGTTATGTTTGACAACAATCTCTCCTTCACATCATATACACAAACTCTTGCCGCTTACACCTAAAGAACATCTCTAGAATCTGCCCTTTTCTCAACATGGAAACAACAAAAACCCGCGCTGTCGCCCTGATCCATTCCTGCCATGACTACTGCAACGCTCTATTAATTGGCCTCCCTGTTACTCGACTATCCCCTCTCCAGTACATAATGCAGCAGCAAGAGTCGTCCAAATCGGTACTCAGACGCGTCCGCTCTTTGCCAGTCCTTACATTGGCTGCCCATTCATTATAGGATCCAATTCAAAGTACTTGTTCTCACCCACAAAGCTCTCCACAGTGCAGCACCCCTCTACATCTCCTCCCTCATTTTTATCGGCCTAACCGACTACTGCACTCTGCAAATGACTTTTGACTAACCTCTGCATTAATCTGTACCTCCCGACTCCAAGACTTCTCCAGCGCTGCGCCAATCCTCTGGAATTCTCTACCCCAAGAAATTAGGACTATCCACAATTTGCATAGTTTCAGGCGCTCCCTCAAAAGACTTTGGTTCAGAGCGGCCTATCACGTTCACTAATCAAAGTCATTTTATGTGTGTGTGTGTGTGTGTGTAGCCCATTCACTATCTCCATCCATCCCTCACTCCTTCACAATGCCTGGACCATCATTCTAAATTCACCATTGTATATACACACCTGTACTTTGTATCTCCCCCACCTCATTGTAGATTGTAAGTTCTCACGAGCAGGGTCGGCTTATTTTGCTTTAATTATTGTATTGTTAACTTTGTTACTTATGACTTGTGTTTTGAAACTGTTAAACTGTAAAGCGCTGCGGAATATGTTGGTGCTATATAAATAAAGATTATTTTTATTATTATTAGGAGAGTTTTGCTTCTAGACTAATGATTAAGAACTCCCACACAATACAGTAGAGCTACAGACACAAAAGGCACGTATCTACTTCATATACTACTTTCTGGATCCAAAACACTTAAAGGACTTAGCAGGAACCCATACAGTCTATATCTACCATAATATATACCTGACAGGAGCCCATACAGTCTATATCTACAGTAATATACCTGACAGGAGCCAGGTACAGTCTATATCTATAGTAATATATACCTGACAGGAGCCCATACAGTCTATATCTACAGTAATATATACCTGACAGGAGCCCGTACAGTCTATATCTACAGTAATATATACCTGACAGGAGCCCATACAGTTTATATCTACAGTAATATATACCTGACAGGAGCCCGTACAGTCTATATCTACATTAATATATACCTGACAGGAGCCTGTACAGTCTATATCTACAATAATATATACCTGACAGGAGCCCGTACAGTCTATATCTACAGTAATATATACCTGACAGGAGCCCGTACAGTCTATATCTACAGTAATATACACTGACAGGAGCCCGTACAGTCTATATCTACATAATATATACCTGACAGGAGCCCATACAGTCTATATCTACAATAATATATACCTGACAGGAGCCCTACAGTCTATATCTACAGTAATATATACCTGACAGGAGCCCATACAGTCTATATCTACAATAATATATACCTGACAGGAGCCCATACAGTCTTATCTACAGTAATATATACCTGACAGGAGCCCGTACAGTCTATATCTACAGTAATATATACCTGACAGGAGCCCTACATTTTATATCTACAGTAATATATACCTGACAGGAGCCCATACAGTCTATATCTACAGTAATATATACCTGACAGGAGCCCATACAGTCTATATCTACAGTAATATATACCTGACAGGAGCCCGTACAGTCTATATCTACAATAATATATACCTGACAGGAGCCCATACAGTCTATATCTACATAATATATACCTGACAGGAGCCGTACAGTCTATATCTACAGTAATATATACCTGACAGGAGCCCATACAGTCTATATCTACAATAATATATACCTGACAGGAGCCTGTACAGTCTATATCTACAGTAATATATACCTGACAGGAGCCCGTACAGTCTATATCTACAATAATATATACCTGACAGGAGCCATTACAGTCTATATCTACAGTAATATATACCTGACAGGAGCCCTACAGTCTATATCTACAATAATATATACCTGACAGGAGCCCATACAGTCTATATCTACAGTAATAATACCTGACAGGAGCCTACAGTCTATATCTACAATAATATATACCTGACAGGAGCCCTACAGTCTATTCTACATAATATATACCTGACAGGAGCCCTACAGTCTATATCTACAGTAATATATACCTGACAGGAGCCCGTACAGTCTATATCTACATAATAATACCTGACAGGAGCCTGTACAGTCTATATCTACAGTAATATATACCTGACAGGAGCCCGTACAGTCTATATCTACAATAATATATACCTGACAGGAGCCTTACAGTCTATATCTACAGTAATATATACCTGACAGGAGCCCTACAGTCTATGTCTACATAATATATACCTGACAGGAGCCCATACAGTCTATGTCTACAGTAATATATACCTGACAGGAGCCCATACAGTCTATATCTACAGTAATATATACCTGACAGGAGCCCTACAGTCTATATCTACAGTAATAATACCTGACAGGAGCCCGTACAGTCTATATCTACAGTAATATATACCTGACAGGAGCCCGTACAGTCTATATCTACAGTAATATATACCTGACAGGAGCCCATACAGTCTATATCTACAGTAATATATACCTGACAGGAGCCCTACAGTCTATATCTACAGTAATATATACCTGACAGGAGCCCATACAGTCTATATCTACAGTAATATATACCTGACAGGAGCCCGTACAGTCTATATCTACAGTAATATATACCTGACAGGAGCCCATACAGTCTATATCTACAGTAATATATACCTGACAGGAGCCCGTACAGTCTATATCTAACAGTAATATATACCTGACAGGAGCCCGTACAGTCTATATCTACAGTAATATATACCTGACAGGAGCCCATACAGTCTATATCTACAGTAATATATACCTGACAGGAGCCCGTACAGTCTATATCTACAGTAATATATACCTGACAGGAGCCATACAGTCTATATCTACAGTAATATATACCTGACAGGAGCCCATACAGTCTATATCTACAGTAATATATACCTGACAGGAGCCCATACAGTCTATATCTACATAATATATACCTGACAGGAGCCCTACAGTCTATATCTACAGTAATATATACCTGACAGGAGCCCATACAGTCTATATCTACAATAATATATACCTGACAGGAGCCCATACAGTCTATATCTACAGTAATATATACCTGACAGGAGCCCGTACAGTCTATATCTACAGTAATATAACCTGACAGGAGCCCATACAGTCTATATCTACAGTAATATATACCTGACAGGAGCCCATACAGTCTATATCTACAATAATATATACCTGACAGGAGCCCATACAGTCTATATCTACAGTAATATATACCTGACAGGAGCCCTAACAGTCTATATCTACAATAATATATACCTGACAGGAGCCCATACAGTCTATATCTACAGTAATATATACCTGACAGGAGCCCTACAGTCTATATCTACATAATATATACCTGACAGGAGCCCGTACATCTATATCTACAGTAATATATACCTGACAGGAGCCCATACAGTCTATATCTACAATAATATATACCTGACAGGAGCCCATACAGTCTATATCTACAGTAATATATACCTGACAGGAGCCCGTACAGTCTATATCTACAATAATATATACCTGACAGGAGCCCATTACAGTCTATATCTACAGTAATATATACCTGACAGGAGCCCTACAGTCTATATCTACAATAATATATACCTGACAGGAGCCTGTACAGTCTATATCTACAGTAATATATACCTGACAGGAGCCCGTACAGTCTATATCTACAATAATATATACCTGACAGGAGCCCGATACAGTCTATATCTACAGTAATATATACCTGACAGGAGCCCATACAGTCTATATCTACAATAATATATACCTGACAGGAGCCCATACAGTCTATATCTACAGTAATAATACCTGACAGGAGCCATACAGTCTATATCTACAATAATATATACCTGACAGGAGCCCGTACAGTCTATATCTACATAATACATACCTGACAGGAGCCTACAGTCTATATCTACAGTAATATATACCTGACAGGAGCCCGTACAGTCTATTCTACAATAATATATACCTGACAGGAGCCCATACAGTCTATATCTACAGTAATATATACCTGACAGGAGCCCTACAGTCTATATCTACAGTAATATATACCTGACAGGAGCCCGTACAGTCTATATCTACAGTAATATATACCTGACAGGAGCCCGTACAGTCTATATCTACATAATAATACCTGACGGAGCCCTACGTCTATCTACAGTAATATATACCTGACAGGAGCCCATACAGTCTATGTCTACAGTAATATATACCTGACAGGAGCCCTACAGTCTATATCTACAGTAATATATATACCTGACAGGAGCCCGTACAGTCTATATCTACAGTAATATATACCTGACAGGAGCCTGTACAGTCTATATCTACAGTAATATATACCTGACAGGAGCCTACAGTCTATGTCTACAGTAATATATACCTGACAGGAGCCCATACAGTCTATGTCTACAGTAATATATACCTGACAGGAGCCCATACAGTCTATATCTACAGTAATATATACCTGACAGGAGCCCTACAGTCTATATCTACAGTAATATATACCTGACAGGAGCCCATACAGTCTATATCTACAATAATATATACCTGACAGGAGCCCGTACAGTCTATATCTACATAATATATACCTGACAGGAGCCCGTACAGTCTATATCTACAGTAATATATACCTGACAGGAGCCCGTACAGTCTATATCTACAGTAATATATACCTGACAGGAGCCTTACATCTAGTTACGTAATATATACTGACAGAGCCATACAGTCTAGTCTACAGTAATATTACCTGACAGGAGCCCATACAGTCTATGTCTACAGTAATATATACCTGACAGGAGCCCATACAGTCTATATCTACAGTAATATATAACTGACAGGAGCCCGTACAGTCTATATCTACAGTAATATATACCTGACAGGAGCCCATACAGTCTATATCTACAATAATATATACCTGACAGGAGCCCGTACAGTCTATATCTACAGTAATATATACCTGACAGGAGCCCGTACAGTCTATATCTACAGTAATATATATACCTGACAGGAGCCTGTACAGTCTATATCTACAGTAATATATACCTGACAGGAGCCCATACAGTCTATATCTACAGTAATATATACCTTACAGGAGCCCGTACAGTCTATATCTACAATAATATATACCTGACAGGGGCCCATACAGTCTATATCTACAGTAATATATACCTGACAGGAGCCCGTACAGTCTATATCTACAGTAATATATACCTGACAGGGGCCCATACAGTCTATATCTACAGTAATGTATACCTGACAGGAGCCCGTACAGTCTATATCTACAGTAATATATACCTGACAGGAGCCCATACAGTCTATATCTACAGTAATATATACCTGACAGGAGCCCATACAGTATATATCTACAGTAATATATACCTGACAGGAGCCCATACAGTCTATATCTACAGTAATATATACCTGACGGGAGCCCATACAGTCTATGTCTACAGTAATATATACCTGACAGGAGCCCATACAGTCTGTATCTACAGTAATATATACCTGACAGGAGCCCATACAGTCTATATCTACAGTAATATATACCTGACAGGAGCCCGTACAGTCTGTATCTACAGTAATTTATACCTGACAGGAGCCCGTACAGTCTATATCTACAATAATATATACCTGACAGGAGCCCGTACAGTCTATATCTACAGTAATATATACCTGACAGGAGCCCGTACAGTCTATATCTATAGTAATATATACCTGACAGGAGCCCGTACAGTCTATATCTACAGTAATACATACCTGACAGGAGCCCATACAGTCTATATCTACAGTAACATATACCTGACAGGAGCCCATACAGTCTACATCTACAGTAATATATACCTGACAGGGGCCCATACAGTCTATATCTACAGTAATATATACCTGACAGGAGCCCGTACAGTCTATATCTACAGTAATATATACCTGACAGGAGCCCGTACAGTCTATATCTACAGTAATATATACCTGACAGGAGCCCATACAGTCTATATCTACAGTAATATATACCTGACAGGGGCCCATACAGTCTATATCTACAGTAATATATACCTGACAGGGGCCTGTTGTGAATGGGTTTGAGATGAGTTCTGAGCAGAGGCTCCCTCTGGTGGTTACAAGCAGTACTAGTGAGGATTGTGAGGACTGGGAATCAGGTGTTACTGACTGGTCTTATATAAGGGAGTCATTTTCCCATCAGGGTTGCCGGTGAACAATTGTTCTGGTCTGAATCCTTCTTTCCAGTTTCCCTTGTAGCCTGCTGTGTGGAGAAGTATGCGTGGAGTGGTGTTGCCTTGTGAGCCAGCTGCTGAGCCCATGCAGTGTGATAGAGTGGTCAAACTGAGAGAACAAACCAGACATTGGAGACTTATCTAAGATGCTTTGTGTCTGCTGATCAGGATGACTGGGTCTCTTTTTTGCCTTTGGCTGAGTTTGCTCTTAATAATAGGGCTAGCTCTGCCACTTTGATGTCTCCGTTTTCTGTAATTCTGGGTTTCACCCTCGATTTTCTTCAGGACAGACGGAGGCTTCTGTCTGTCCAGGTGTTGACTCTGTTGTTGAGCGTATGCAGCAGATTTGGGACCAGGTAGTGGAGAGGTTGTCCCTCTCTCAGGAGAAGGCCCAGCGGTTTGCTAACCGGCATAGGACTGATGGTCCTCGGTTTAAAGTGGGGGACTTGGTCTCATGTGAAACATGTTCGAACTGTATTCCAGATTTTGAGAGAGAATGCTCTGTATGTGAAGGGATCAAAGTGTCTTTTTGGCGTACAGAAGATCTCATTTCTGGGATTCCCAGTCCCCCACTTTAAACCGAGGACCATCAGTCCTATGCCGGTTAGCAAACCGCTGGGCCTTCTCCTGAGAGAGGGACAACCTCTCCACTACCTGGTCCCAAATCTGCTGCATACGCTCAACAACAGAGTCAACACCTGGACAGACAGAAGCCTCCGTCTGTCCTGAAGAAAATCGAGGGTGAAACCCAGAATTACAGAAAAACGGAGACATCAAAGTGGCAGAGCTAGCCCTATTATTAAGAGCAAACTCAGCCAAAGGCAAAAAAGAGACCCAGTCATCCTGATCAGCAGACACAAAGAATCTTAGATAAGTCTCCAATGTCTGGTTTGTTCTCTCAGTTTGACCACTCTATTATTATTATTATTATTATACATTTATATAGCGCCATTTATTCCATGGCGCTTTACATATGAAAAGGGAAAAATATAGACAGATACAATAAACATGTGCTAGACAAGGGACACACAAGTACAGAAGGAGAGAGGACCCTGCCCGCGAGGGCTCACAGTCTACAGGGATGGGTGAGAATACACTAGGAGAGGGTAGAGCTGGTCGTGCGATGGTTCAGTAGACTGAGGATCATTGCAGGTTGTAGGCTTGTCGGAACAGGTGGGTCTTCAGGTTTTTCTTGAAGGTCTCCGTTGTTGGTGAAAGTCTGATGTTTTGCGGCAGGGAGTTCCAGAGTATGGGGGAAGCCCGGGAGAAGTCTTGTATGCGGTTGTGGGAAGAAGAGATGAGGGGGGAGTCGAGAAGGAGATCTTGAGAGGATCGAAGGTTGCGTGTAGGTAGGTAGCGGGAGACCATGTCACAGATGTATGGAGGAGAAAGGTTGTGGATGGCTTTGTATGTCATGGTTAAGGTTTTGAACTGGAGCCTCTGGGCAATAGGAAGCCAGTGAAGGGCCTGGCATAGTGGGGAGGCTGGGGAATAGCGGGAAGACAGGTGGATTAGTCGTGCAGCAGAGTGTAGGATGGACTGGAGTGGTGCCAGAGTGCTAGAGGGGAGGCCAGACAGTAGGAGGTTGCAGTAGTCGAGGCGGGAGATGATAAGGGCGTGCACTAGTGTTTTTGTGGTTTCATGGTTGAGGAATGAGCGGATCCGGGAAATATTTTTGAGTTTGAGGCGGCAGGAGGTGGCGAGGGCTTGGATATGTGGTTTGAAAGAGAGGGCAGAGTCGATGATCACCCCAAGGCACCGAGCATGTGGGACTGGGGAAAGCGAGCAGCCATTGACATTGATGGATAGGCCTGGTGGAGGGGTAGAATGAGGTGGGGGAAAGATGATGAATTCTGTTTTGTCCATGTTCAGTTTGAGAAAGCGAGCAGAAAAGAAGGCTGAGATAGCAGACAGACACTGTGGGATTTTGGTCAGTAGGGAGGTGAGGTCAGGTCCAGATAGGTAGATCTGCGTGTCATCGGCGTAGAGGTGATACTGCAAGCCATGGGATTCTATGAGCTGTCCCAGGCCGAAGGTGTAGATGGAGAAGAGTAGGGGTCCTAGGACTGAGCCTTGGGGAACACCGACAGACAGGGGGCGAGGTGAGGAGGTGGTGTGTGAGAGGGAGACACTAAAAGTTCGGTCTGTTAGGTATGATGAGATCCAGGATAGGGCCAAGTCTGTGATGCCAAGAGATGAGAGAATCTGTAGGAGGAGGGAATGGTCTACGGTGTCAAAGGCAGAAGACAGGTCCAGGAGAAGGAGGACAGAGTAGTGTCGCTTGCTCTTGGCGGTTAGTAGGTCGTTGGTGACTTTAGTTAGGGCAGTTTCAGTTGAGTGATGCGGTCGAAAGCCTGATTGTAACCGGTCAAAGAGGGAGCAGGAGGAAAGGTGGGAGGACAGTTCAAGATATACATGCTGTTCCAGTAGTTTTGAGGCGAAGGGGAGAAGAGATATCGGGCGATAGCTAGACGCTGAGGATGGGTCGGGGGAGGGCTTTTTGAGGATCGGGGTGATTGAGGCATGTTTGAAGGATGAAGGAAAGACACCATTTGTAAGTGAAAGGTTGAAGAGGTGTGTGAGAGTAGGGATGAAGACTGTGGCAAGGTTAGGGATGAGGTGGGACGGGAGTGGGTCAAGCGCGCAAGTGGTGAGGTGTGATCTTGACAGGAGAGTGGAGAGCTGATCTTCTGTCATGGTGGTGAAGCTGGTTTTGGAAGAACAGGGCTGAGTGGCTAAGAGGGGCATTGGGGCTGCGGGCCAAAGCCTTCTTTGATAGTATCAATCTTTTGCTTAAAGAAGGAGGCAAAGTCTTCGGCAGAAATGAGAGGAGAGGGAGGAGGTGCTGTGGGATGGAGTAGAGAATTGAAAGTGTTGAAGAGCTGTTTAGGGTTGTGAGACAGGGAGGATATGAGAGATGCAAAGTAAGTTTGTTTTGCGGCAGAGAGCGTGGACTTGAAGCTGGCAAGGGACTGCTTGTATGCGTTGAAGTGCTCGATGGAGTGGGTTCTCTTCCATCTCCGCTCGGTAACCCTGGAAGCCCGTCTCAGTTCTTTGGTCAGGCCGGTCAGCCAGGGCTGCCTGTTGATGTGTACGAGTTTTGCTCTGCATGAGGGGGGCGGCCGAATCAAGTGTGGTTTTTATTGTGGTGTTATAAAATGTGGCAGCAGCATCTGTGTCATTAAGTGAGGCTATGTCTGTGAGAGGGAGGAGGGACTCAGAGAGCGATTGTAAATTGAGGTGTTTGAGATTTCTGCGAGGGTGGGTGAGTTTGTGGAGTGGGGGATGCGTACTAACAGAGGAGAGGAAAGAGAATGTCAGTAGGTTGTGGTCAGACAGGGGGAGTGGGGAGTTAGTGAGATTAGTGAGGGAACAGAGACGGGTGAAGATAAGGTCCAGCGTGTGACCGCCTTTGTGAGTGGCCACAGAGGACCATTGAGTGAGGCCAAGGAAGCTGTGAGCGAAAGAAGTTTAGAGGTAGCCGGGGTGGAAGTGTCAATGGGGATGTTGAAATCGCCCATGATGATGGTGGGGATGTCAGCAGAGAGGAAATGGAGTAGCCAGGTGGTGAAGTGGTCGAGAAAGGTGGAGATGGCTAGTTCCGGGGGGCGGTAAATGACAGCCAGTTGGAGGTTGGAGGGGGAATAGATGCGGACGGAGTGCACTTCGAACGAGGGAATAGCAGCGGAGGGTGGAATTTGAATAGGGGTAAAGGAGCAGGTATCAGACAGGAGTAAGCCAACTCCTCCACCACGTTTGTTGCTGGGGCGAGGGGTGTGAGAAAGATGAAATCTGCCATAGGAGAGCGCAGCTGGAGAGGCTGTGTCAGAGGGGGTGAGCCAGGTTTCAGTGATGGCAAGGAAGGAGAGTTTGTTGGTGATAAAGAGGTCGTGGACAAATGACAGTTTATTGCAGACGGAGCGTGCGTTCCATAGTGCTCCGGGTAGGGGGACTGGGGGGGGGGTGTGGATGGATAGGTATGAGGTTGACAGGGTTGCAAAAACGTGTGGAAGATCGTGGCGGGGTGTTAGAAATGAGTGTGGGGATGTGATGAGGAGGGCCAGGATTTGGGGATACATCGCCAGCGATGAGGAGTAGCAGACAGAGCGTTAGAAGGTGAGAGCAGGATAAGCCATGGTGTGGCCGTGTGTGTCTTGGTGAAAAGGATTGTATGTGGAGGAACAGTTCTGAGGGAAAGGTGAGATGGCTGGGGAGAATGGAGGGGGAAATGACTAATTCCTTACTAGGTGGGGGGATTACAGGGGATAGGAAGAAAGAAAGGAGGATGGGGGTGAAAGTGATAAGAAAATGAAACATAGTGGTTTTAAATTATGTTACCTTGCAGCCAAATTCCAGTCCAATTCTAGTCTAATTCACAGTAGTGTAATTAGAAATCTGTAATTTGAAATATGGGATTTGAAATATATGAAGCAGACTACGTCTGGAGCAGACCCATTGCACTGAATATATCTGCAGCTAATGGCAATCAGGTGTGATTGGGAAGTGGGCTGAGACTGCTCAGGCCAGATGCAGAGTTAAGGAAAGGTCATAAAAGGGGTAGGTGTTACACAGACCACTCAGATGTGTGGTGAAGATAAGAAGTATGGAGTACAATTATGTGCACAGGAAGATGGGTGAGCAAATCATACCATTAACAAAGCAATATACATGATGCATTCAGGAGCATAGAAAAGCTGGGGTTTTCATACCATTAACAAAGCAATATACATGATGCATTCAGGAGCATAGAAAAGCTGGGGTTTTCATACCATTAACAAAGCAATATACATGATGCATTCAGGAGCATAGAAAAGCTGGGGTTTTCATACCATTAACAAAGCAATATACATGATGCATTCAGGAGCATAGAAAAGCTGGGGTTTTCATACCATTAACAAAGCAATATACATGATGCATTCAGGAGCATAGAAAAGCTGGGGTTTTCATACCATTAACAAAGCAATATACATGATGCATTCAGGAGCATAGAAAAGCTGGGGTTTTCATACCATTAACAAAGCAATATACATGATGCATTCAGGAGCATAGAAAAGCTGGGGTTTTCATACCATTAACAAAGCAATATACATGATGCATTCAGGAGCATAGAAAAGCTGGGGTTTTCATACCATTAACAGCAATATACATGATGCATTCAGGAGCATAGAAAAGCTGGGGTTTTCATACCATTAACAAAGCAATATACATGATGCATTCAGGAGCATAGAAAAGCTGGGGTTTTCATACCATTAACAAAGCAATATACATGATGCATTCAGGAGCATAGAAAAGCTGGGGTTTTCATACCATTAACAAAGCAATATACATGATGCATTCAGGAGCATAGAAAAGCTGGGGTTTTCATACCATTAACAAAGCAATATACATGATGCATTCAGGAGCATAGAAAAGCTGGGGTTTTCATACCATA
>JARQOD010000003.1:52329415-52382480 GCA_033576555.1 Oophaga sylvatica
CCAGTGAAGATTGTGAGGATTGGGAATCAGGTGTTACTGACTGGTCTTATATAAGGGAGTCGCCTTCCCATCAGGGTTGCCGTGATCAATTGTTCTGGTCTCAATCCTTGATTCCTGTTTCCTTGTAGCCTGCTGTGTCGTGTCTGCATCTCCTGCTTACAGATAAGACATTTTCTTCTTTTTGTTTTTGTGCTTGATTTTTGCATTTTGTCCTGCACTTCTGTGGGGCCTTCAGGGTCCCCTCCGGGGCTTTTGCCCTCTCAGTTTTGTTCAGCCACTATATTTGTACATTTGCTTTTTCCAGTTTTTTCAGTGGCTGCTGTTTTGATTTTGTTACACCAGAGAACTAATTTAGGTGGTAGAGGTCGTGTGATCTCAGGTGTTTTTGAAATTAGTAGAGTTGGTGCTTTTCAGGGTTTTTTGGGATTGCAGTAAGTGCCCTTCCTATCCTTTTCTATTTAGTTAGTTTGGGCCCCAACGTTTGCTCATACTATTTTCTGTCTGTGTCAGTATTTCTTCTTGTCTAACCGCCATTACATGTTTGGGGGCTTTCTATTATCTTTGGGGATCTGCTCCGGGGCAGATAGCTTTCCTCTTTCTATCTTTAGGTGTAGTTAGTTTCTCAGGCTGTGACGCGGCGTCTAGGACCAACGTAGGAACGCTCCACGGCTGCCTCTAGTTGTGGTGGTTAGTCAGGGTACTGCAATCTCATAGATTCCAACTGCTCTGGTGTATTGCCTTTTTTACCTGCACTCCTCAGCTACCGAAACATAACAGTATCACCGGCCTAAATTTAAAATTGTATGGTACTCACAGAAGGGAAAAATATTTGAAGAAAAAAAAAAAAAGGTTGTCAGAGTTGTCAGAGATATTTTTCTGTTTGTTGCATTTTTTTTTTTTCCCTCTGTATCTCTGGTGCTGGGGAGGATTTTTTCTCTCAATGGAGTTTGCACAGTTGTCTGGCCGTGTGGATCAGCTTGCCACTGAGGTTCAGAGTATTGCTCCTATCTTGCTAGGTTGCCTGTTGTGGAACCTAGGATTCCCATGCCAGATTTGTTTTTAGGGGATCGAGCTAAGTTTCTGAATTTCAAAAATAACTGTAAATTGTTTTTTGCTTTAAAATCTAAGTCCTCAGGGAACGCAGCGCAGCAGGTTCAAATTGTCATCTCTCTCCTGCGCGGCGATCCTCAGGGTTGGGCTTTTTCCCTGACACCTGGGGATCCTGTTTGAGTGATGTTGATGCATTTTTTCAGGCTTTGGGGTTATTGTACGATGAGCCTAATGTCACTGATCAAGCTGAAAAAGCCTTGTTGGCATTAAATCAGGGGCTTGATGACGCTGAGTTATACTGTCAGAGATTCCGTAGGTGGGCAGTCCTGACCAAATGGAATGACGACGCTTTGGCAGCCCTTTTTCGGAAGGGTCTGTCAGATAATGTAAAGGATGTTATGGTGGGATTCCCTGTCCCCTCTGGTCTCAATGATTCTATGTCATTAGCATTCAAATTGACAGACGTTTGCGTGAGCGGAGAAGTATGCGTGGAATAGTGTTGCCTTGTGAACCTGCTTCTGAATCCATGCAGTGTGATAGAGTGGTTTCTGGGGCACAGCGTCATGAGTTTCGAAGCGCAATGGGTTATGTTTCTACTGTGGTGATGCCTCTCATGCTATTTCAGTCTGCCCTAAGCGGGAAGACGTTTTGCACGCTCAGTTGTCTTGGGTAGTGTTCAACTAAGTTTTTATTAACTGTTACCCTATATGCTCTCTGTCCTCATTTTCTGCTCAGGCTTTCGTTGATTCTGGAGCAGCTATTAACCTGATGGATTTTGATTTTGCTAAACGTTGTGGGTTTCCCTTGATACCCCTACGGAAGTCTATTCCCCTTCTGGGGATCGATTCTACCCCTTTGGCTGAGAATAAACCTCAGTTCTCTACTCAGGTGATAATGAGGGTGGAACCTGATCATCAGGAGAGCTGCAAATTTTTGGTTCTGTATAATCTGCATGACATTATCGTACTGGGTTTCCCTTGGTTACAATCTCATAATCCTGTTTTGGATTGGAAATCTGTGTCTGTAACCAGTTGGGGCTGCCAATGTGTTAATACCAACACTCCTGTTTTTTCTGCCTCCCCCAGGCTCAGGATGTTCCTGACTTTTTGATTGATTTTTCTGATGTGTTTAGCGAAAGTAAATCTGCATCCTTGCCTCCCCATAGGAGCTATGACTGCACTATTGAATTAGTACCTGGTAGTAAATTCCCTAAAGGTCGCCTTTTTAACTTGTCTGTACCTGAACATGACGCTATGCGGTCTTATATCAGGAATCATTGGAGAAGGGTCATATCAGACCATCTTCTTCACCCTTAGGTGCCGGTTTTTTCTTTGTGGCCAAAAAGGATGGTTCATTGAGGCCGTGTATTGATTATCGTCTTTTGAACAATATTACTGTGAAATATCAATATCCGTTACCCTTGATTTCTGACCTGTTTTCCAGGGTGAAAAATGCTACTTGGTTTACCAAGCTTGACCTCAGGGGAGCATATAACCTTATTCGCATTAAGCACGGGGATGAATGGAAGACGGCATTCAATACCCCTGAAGGGCATTTTGAGTACCTTGTGATGCCCTTTGGGCTCACTAATGCTCCTTCTGTCTTCCAGTCCTTCATGAATGACATTTTCAGGGATTTTGTGGATAAATTTCTGATTGTTTATTTGGATGATATCTTGATTTTTTCCAATGACTGGGACTCTCATGTGAAACATGTTCGAACTGTATTCCAGATTTTGAGAGAGAATGCTCTGTATGTTGAAGGGATCAAAGTGTCTTTTTGGCGTACAGAGGATCTCATTTCTGGGATTCATTTTGTCTCCATCTGTTATTGAAATGGACCCGGTCAAGGTTCAGGCCATCTGTGATTGGGTCCAACCTACTTCATTAAAGGCTCTTCAAAGATTCTTGGGTTTTGCCAATTTTTATCATAAATTTATTGGTAATTTCTCGGTTATTGTTAAACCATTAACTGATTTGACCAAAAAGGGTTCTGATGTGGTGAATTGGCCTCCTGAGGCAGTCTCTGCATTTCAGGAACTTAAGCAGAGATTCACTTCTGCTCCTGTTCTACGGCAGCCTGATGTTTCTCTGCCATTTCAGGTGGAGGTTGATGCCTCTGAAATTGGGGCAGGTGCCGTTTTGTCCCAAAGAGATCCTGAGACCTCTAAAAGTAACCCTTGTGCCTTTTTCTCTCGAAAATTTTCTCCTACTGAACGTAATTATGACGTGGGTAATCGGGAGTTATTGGCCATGAAGTGGGCTTTTGAAGAGTGGAGACATTGGCTGGAGGGAGCCAAACATCAGGTGGTGGTCCTTACAGACCATAAGAATCTGGTTTATCTGGAATCTGCCAAGCGACTTAATCCTAGACAGGCCAAGTGGGCCTTGTTTTTCACACGTTTTAATTTTGTGGTTTCCTTTCTTCCTGGCACTAAGAATGTTAAGGTGGATGCCCTCTCGAGGAGTTTCCTTGCGGACTCTCCTGAGTTATCTGATCCTTCTGTTATTTTGAAAGAGGGTGTAGTTCTTTCCGCCATCTCACCCAATTTGAGACTTGCTCTGGAGGGGTGCAGGAGGATAGGCCCGAACGCTGCCCTGTTGGAAAATTTTTGTCCCGGACCAGTGGAAAAAGAGTGTGATGTCTGAGATTCATTGTTCCGCGTTGGCTGGTCATCCCGGAATTTTTGGTACCAGAGACTTGGTTAGTCGGTCCTTTTGGTGGCCTACCTTGTCTCGTGATGTCAGGGAATTTGTGCAGTCCTGCGGGACTTGCTCTCGCTCCAAGCCTTGCTCTCGCTCTAGTGGTTTGTTGATGCCATTGCCTGTGCCCAAGAGACCATGGACCCATATCTCTATGGATTTCATTTCCGACCTCCCTGTTTCTCAGAGAATGACCGCCATCTGGGTGATTTGTGATAGGTTTTCCAAGATGATACATCTTGTGCCATTACCTAAGTTGCCTTCCTCCTCTGAATTGGTGCCGTTGTTCCTTCAGCACGTGGTTCGTTTACACGGCATTCCTGAGAACATTGTGTCTGACAGAGGAGTCCAGTTTGTTTCCAGATTTTGGAGGACCTTTTGTTCTAAACTTGGTGTTCAATTGTCTTTCTCCTCGGCGTTTCATCCTCAGACCAATGGTCAAACTGAGAGAACAAACCAGACATTGGAGACTTATCTAAGATGCTTTGTGTCTGCTGATCAGGATGACTGGGTCTCTTTTTTGCCTTTGGCTGAGTTTGCTCTTAATAATAGGGCTAGCTCTGCCACTTTGATGTCTCCATTTTTCTGTAATTCTGGGTTTCACCCTCGATTTTCTTCAGGACAGACGGAGGCTTCTGTCTGTCCAGGTGTTGACTCTATTGTGGAGCGTATGCAACAGATTTGGGACCAGGTAGTGGAGAGGTTGTCTCTCTCTCAGGAGAGGGCCCAGCGGTTTGCTAACCGGCATAGGACTGATGGTCCTCGGTTTAAAGTGGGGGACTTGGTCTGGTTGTCCTCAAAAAATATTCCTATGAGAGTGGCATCTCCTAAATTTAAGCCTAGGTTCATTGGACCTTATAAGATCATGGAGATTCTTAATCCTGTTTCTTTTCGTTTGCTTCTTCCAGGGACATTTAAGATCCATAACGTGTTCCACAAGTCCTTGTTGAAGAGGTTTGTTGAGCCAGTGGTTCCTACTGCTGTGCCTCCTGACCCTGTTTTGGTTGAGGGCAATCTGGAGTATGTGGTTGAGAAAATATTGGATTCTCTTTTTTCTAGACGGAAACTCCAGTATTTGGTTAAGTGGAGAGGTTATGGTCAGGAAGCCAATTCTTGGGTGTTTGCTTCGGAAATCCATGCTAGGAGACTCATCCGTGCGTATCATAGAACTCATCCTGACCGACCTGGTTGCTCAAATGAGGGTTCGGTGACCCCTCCTCAAGGGGGGGGTACTGTTCTGAATGGGCTTGAGATGAGTTCTGAGCAGAGGCTCCCTCTGGTGGTTACAAGCGGTACTGGACTGTCCAGTGAAGATTGTGAGATTGGGAATCAGGTGTTACTGACTGGTCTTATATAAGGGAGTCGCCTTCCCATCAGGGTTCCCGGTGATCAATTGTTCTGGTCTCAATCCTTGATTCCTGTTTCCCTTGTAGCCTGCTGTGTCGTGTCTGCATCTCTGCTTACAGATAAGACATTTTCTTCTTTTAGTTTTTTGCTTGATTTTTGCATTTTGTCCTGCACTTCTGTGGGGGCCTTCAGGGTCCCCTCCGGGGGCTTTTGCCCTCTCAGTTTTGTTCAGCCACTTATGTTTGTACATTTTGCTTTTCCAGTTTTTTCAGTGGCTGCTGTTTTGATTTTGTTACACCAGAGAACTAATTTAGGTGGTAGAGGTCGTGTGATCTCAGGTGTTTTTGAAATTAGTAGAGTTGGTGCTTTTCAGGGTTTTTTGGGATTGCAGTAAGTGCCCTTCCTATCCTTTTCTATTTAGTTAGTTTGGGCCCCAACGTTTGCTCATACTATTTTCTGTCTGTGTCAGTATTTCTTCTTGTCTAACCGCCATTACATGTTTGGGGGCTTTCTATTATCTTTGGGGATCTGCTCCGGGGCAGATAGCTTTCCTCTTTCTATCTTTAGGTGTAGTTAGTTTCTCAGGCTGTGACGAGGCGTCTAGGACCAACGTAGGAACGCTCCACGGCTGCCTCTAGTTGTGGTGGTTAGTCAGGGTACTGCAATCTCATAGATTCCAACTGCTCTGGTGTATTGCCTTTTTTACCTGCACTCCTCAGCTACCGAAACATAACAGTTATGGTTAAGGTTAGGGTTGCGGCTAAAGTTAGGGTTAGGGTTGGCGCTAAAGTTAGTATTAGGGTTATGGTTGGGATTAGGGATAGGGGGTGTGTTAGGGTTAGGTTTGTGGTTAGGGTTGGGACTAGGGTTAGGGGTGTGTTGGGGTTAGGGTTGGAGTTAGAATTGGGGGTTTCCGCTGTTTAGGCACATCAGGAGCTCTCCAAATGTGACATGATCTCAATTCCAGCCAATTCTGCGTTGAAAAAGTCAAACGGTGCTCCTTCCTTCTGAGCTCTGCCATGCGCCCAAACAGTAGTTTACTCCCACATGGGGTATCAGCGTACTCTGGACCCTAAGAGTTATTGTGCAATTTGTCTTTTTCTTCTGTTACCCTTGGGAAAATAAAAAACTGGGGGCAAAAATATCATTTTTTAAAAAAAATTATTTTTTTTGTTTTTACGCTGTACGTTATAAACTTCTGTGAAGCACTTGGGGCTTCATAGCGCTCACCACACATCTAGATAAGTTCCTTGTGGGGTCTATTTTCCAAAATGGGGTCACTTGTGGGGGGTTTCCACTATTTAGGCGCATCAGGGGCTCTCCAAATGCAACATGACGCCTCCAGACCATTCCATCAAAGTCTACAATCCAAAACGTCACTACTTCCCTTCCGAGCCCCAACGTGTACCCATACAGTAGTTTTCTCCCACATATTGGGTATCCGCGTACTCAGGACAAATTGGACAACAACTTTTGGGGTCCAATTTCTCCTGTTACCCTTGTGAAAATAAAATATTGGGGGCGACAAAAATAATTTTTGTAAAAAAAAATATATTTTTTTATTTTTACGGCTGTACATTATAAACTTCTGTGAAGCATTCGGGGTTCAAAGTGCTCACCACACATCTAGATAAGTTCCTTGTGGGGTCTATTTTCCAAAATGGGGTCACTTGTGGGGGGTTTCCACTGTTTAGGCACATCAGGGGCTCTCCAAATGCGACATGATGCCCCAGACCATTCCATCAAAGTCTACAATCCAAAATGTCACTACTTCCCTTCCGAGCCCCAACGTGTACCCATACAGTAGTTTTCTCCCACATATTGGGTATCAGCGTACTCAGGACAAATTGGACAACAACTTTTGGGGTCCAATTTCTCCTGTTACCCTTGTGAAAATAAAATATTGGGGACGAAAAAATCATTTTTGTAAAAAAAAAAAAAATAATTTTTTAGTTTACGGCTGTACGTTATAAACTTCTGTGAAGCACTTGGGGGTTCAAAGTGCTCACCACACATCTAGATAAGTTCCTTGAGGGGTCTAGTTTCCAAAATTTTGTCATTTGTTGGGGGTTTCCACCTAAAGGCAGATCAGGAGCTCTCCAAACACGACATGGCATCCAGCCAATTCTGCGTTGAAAAAGTCAAACGGCGCTCCTTCCCTTCCAAACTCTGCCATGCACCCAAACAGTGGTTTACCCCCACATATGGGGTATCAGCGTACTCAGGACAAATTGCACAATAACTTTTGGAGTCTTGTTACCCTTGGGAAAATAAAAATTGGGGTGAAAAGATCATTTCTGTGGAAAAAATTTGATTTTTTAATTTTCGGCTCTACGTTATAAACTTGTGTGAAGCACTTGGGGTTCAAAATTGCTCACCAAAGATCTAGATAAGTTCCTTAGGGGGTCTAGTTTCCCAAATGGGGTCACTTGTGGGGGGTTTCCACTGTTTAGGCACATCAGGGGCTCTCCAAATGCAACATGGCGTCCAATCTCAATTCCAGCCAATTTTGGTTGGAAAAAGTCAAATGGTGCTCCTTCCATTCCGAGCTCTGCCGTGCGCCCAAACAGTGGTTCCCCCCACATATCGGGTATCAGCGTACTCAGGACAAATTGGACAACAACTTTTGTGGTCCAATTTCTCCTGTTACCCTTGGGAAAATAAAAAATTAGTGACTAAAAATAATTTTTGTGGGAAAAAAATATGATTTTTTATTTTCATGCCCGGGCATTATAAACTTGTGTGAAGCACTTGGGGGTTCAAAGTGCTCACCAAAGCTCTAGATAAGTTCCTTAGGGGGTCTAGTTTCCAAAATGTGGTCACTTGTGGGAGGTTTCTACTGTTTAGGCTCATCTGGGGCAATGCAAACGGAACATGACCCCCATCAACGTCTGCATTCCAAAACGTTACTACTTCCTTTCCAAGCCCTGCCGTGCGCCCAAACAGTTTCCCCCCCCCCACATATTGGGTATCAGCGTACTCAGGACAAATTGGCCAACAACTTTTGGGGTCCAATTTCCTTGGGAAAAATCAAAAATTTGGGCTAAAAAATAATTTTTGTGGAAAATTGTTTCTTTTTTTTTTCACACCCAGGCATTATAAACTTTTGTGAAACACTTGGGGGTTCAAAGTGCTCACAACAGATCTAGATAAGTTCCTTAGGGGGTCTAGTTTCCAAAATGGTGTCACTTGTGGGGGGTTTCCACTGTTTAGGGGCATCAGGGGCTCTCCAAACGCGACATGGCATTCAATCTCAATTCCAGCCAATTTTAGTTTGAAAAAGTCAAACGGCGCTCCTTCCCTTATGAGCTCTGCTGTGCGCACAGACAGTGGTTTTCCCCCACTTATGGGGTATTGGCGTGCTCAGGAGAAATTGCACAACAACTTTATCTGTCCATTTTCTACTTTTACCCTTGTGAAAATAAAAAAAAAGTTTGTTAAAGATCATTTTTGTGGCTAAAAAGTTAAAAATTCATTTTTTTCTTCCACGTTGCTTCAGCTCCTGTGAAGCACCTGAAGGGTTAATAAACTTCTTGAATGTGGTTTTGAGTACCTTGAGGGGTGCAGTTTTTAGAATAGTGTCACTTTTGGGTATTTGGGTATTTTCTGCTATATAGACCCCTCAAAGTGACTTCAAATATGAGGTTGTCCCTAAAAAAAATGGCTTTGTAAATTTTGTTGTAAAAATGAGTTATCGCTGGTCAACTTTTAACCCTTATAATTTCCTAAGAAAAAAAAATTTTGATTCCAAAATTGTGCTGATGTAAAGTAGGCATGTGGGAAATGTTATTTCTTAACTATTTTGTGTGACATATTTATCTGTTTGAGGGAATAAAAATTCAAAGTTTGAAAATTGCAAAATTTTCAAAATTTTCGCCATATTTGCATTTTTTTAAAAAAATAAGCAAGTTATATCGAAGAAATTTTACCAATAACGTGAAGTACAATATGTCACGAGAAAACAGTCTCAGAATCGCGCAGATCCGTTGAAGCGTTCCAGAGTTATAACCTCATAAAGAGACAGTGGTCAGAATTGTAAAAATTGGCCCGGTCATTAACGTGCAAACCACCCTTGGGGGTGAAGGTGTTAATGAGAAAAAAATGAACTTTTTTGAATTTACCAAATGGCTGCAATGAAACAAAGAGTGAAAATTTAAAGGGGTCTGAATACTGTATATGGGAGGTGTTAATAAAACTTACCCTAGGAGAAAGCAAACACAGGAAACCGCATCTGCGTTCCAGCAGTGCAGAGCGGAATAACCCAGCAAATGATCAAAACCGCACTCAGTGCCTGCGCAAAATGAACCGCATTTGTGCTACACCAATATAGGAAGCAGATCTCGGGACTACCCGGAAGTACCTTGGTCTGATGCCTCAATGCGGTGAGGTGTGGGTATGGCAGATATTAACTCCCTGACTTGCGCAGATGGGCATCGCTGCCACGTTGTCGCTCGAACTTTTCTTTATGAAGAGATAAGATAAGTTCTGAATTCTTTATAAGGATTTATGCCGGTATGTTCTCCTGATGAACTGAATGATGGGGAAATGCACTGAGAATATGTATAGTGGGCTTACTATGTATGTGATATAAAGGCTAGTAAAAGGGGAGAATGAATTCTAAAAAAAATGTTCTATTTGTTTGAAATCTTGTGATATGTGCAATAGGAATATGCAATTTGGCCACCAATGTGCACAAAAAAACTTGTTTGGGTGTAAATATGAAGGCACCTCTTTTTGATTTAGGATCTCAATACCCTATCTGTCTTATTTGCTATTATGTGCCATACTAAATATTGAAATCTGCTTTACCTTAAGGTACTGCCACACTAAACAATCCCGCTAGCGATCACGATAACGACGCATACTAATGCGATCGCTAGCGGGATTGTTTCTATATCGCTGATAGCGGCTTAACTTAGTGATGTCGTTAAGGACGCTATCGCGGTTAGCGATCTCCTTAACGACTTTAGCGGTACAAAAGTACCGCTAAATCGCTAAGAAAAGGTGCCACACTCAGCGATATAGCGATACCAGCGGGGGCGCCGACGATAAATAGGGTCCGGAACGATGTCAGCGACGAGCGAGATCACAGCAGGATCTCAGCAGGGGCCACGTCGCTGGTAGATGCCGCACACTACAACATCGCTAACGGGATCGCTAAATAGTGACGTTTTTTAGCGATCCCGTTAGCGATGTTGTTTAGTGTGGCATACCCTTTAGAATCTCTCTTTTTTTCTGTCATATACTGAAACAGATACTGTATTTCAGGGGTCTCAAACTCGCAGCCCGCGGGCCAACTGCGGCCCTCGGGACACTAGTTTGCTGGCCCTCACCTCATGGGCCCTTGGTACATACTTTGCGGCCCTCGGCTGGGATCACACATGCGAGAAACACCGCATGTGAAATCCCAGTCACTCGTAGTACCGCTCATTAAGGTCATGAATATGGACGCCACTCCTCTCATAGGCGTGGCGCCCATATTCATAAGCTTAATGAGCGGTACCACAGAAAGATGGCGGCGCCGGGCATACTCACCTCATCTCCTGCTGCTGCCCGCGCTTCCTGTCTCTGACACAGAGAGCAGCACCGCTGGATGACGTCATCATTCAGCGGCTGCTCTGTCAGAGTGAGGAAGTGCGGGCACTGGTGATGCTGCGGACAGGTGAGAGGTGGTGTGTGTGTGTGTGTGTGTGTGGTGTACAGTGTGAAAGAGGTAAAGTGTGGAAGGTGGTGTGTGGTATAGGGAGAGGTGTGATGGAAGTGTGGAGATGTGAGTGATGGGGAAAAGCAATGATGGGAGTAATGGGGAAAAGCAATGATGATGGGAGTAAATGGGGGAAAAAGCAATGAGGGAAAAAAGCAAGATGATGGGAGGGGAAATAGCAATGATGGCAGTAATGGGGAAAAGCAATGATGGGAGTAATGGGGAAAAGCAATGGGTGGGAAAAGAAACAATGATGGGAGTAATGGGGAAAAGCAATGTGGAGAAAAACAGTGATGGGGAAAAGCAATGATGGGGAGTAAATGTGGAAAAGCAATGTGGAAAAACAGTGATGGGGAAAAGCAATGATGGGAGTAATGGGGAAAAGCAATGGGGAAAAACAATGATGGGAGTGATGGAAAAAGCATTGTGGAAAAACAGTGATGGGAAAAGCAATGATGGGAGTAATGGGGAAAAGCAATGATGGAAGTGATGGGGGAAAAGCAATGATGGGAAAAAAGCAATGATGGGAGTGATGGGGAAAAGCAATGATGGGAGTGATGGGGAAACGCAATGATGGGAGTGATGGGGAAAAGCAGTGATGGGGAAAAGCAATGGGGAAAAACAATGATGGGAGTGATGGGGAAAAGCAATGATTGGGAAAAAGCAATGATGGGAGTGATGGGGAAAAGCAATGATGGGAGTGATGGGGGAAACACAATGATGGGATTGATGGGGGAAAAGCAGTGATGGGGAAAAGCAATGGGGAAAAACAATGATGAGAGTGATGGGGAAAAAGCAATGGGGGAGAATGAGTGCTAGGGGGAATGACTTCTTGCTGTTAACCAGTTAGTGTTTTCTTGTCCACCACACTGCAGTGTCAAAAGAGGAAGACAGCGAGACAGGCAGCAACATCGCATCAGAGAGCTCTTGACCTCAAAACAGAAAATCCTCAGATCCTGGTATTGTAAAATAATATTAAGAATAATATTTATACATTGATATTGCGCTATTAACTCCACAGCACTTTACATACATCATCAATACATCATCAACACTGTCCCCATGGGACATTTGATAACATTGGAATGTTTTTGTAAGAACTTTTCTTGTGGAAAACCTGATGCGGCCCAGCCTCACCCAGATTCTACCTCCAGCGGCCCCCGGGTAAATTGAGTTTGAGACCCCTGCGTATATTATATCAATACATGGCGGAGATTCTTTCTATATGTATATTTTTTTAACACTGTATATCTCCCAGTATAACCGTATTCTTTTTGAACTGTGTCTGGCTTTCGGCCATATTGACTTTCCCTTTCTGATATAGTACACGTACCATATGATATATCAGAAGTAGGGTACTGTGTTGACCTGATTATAAACATATGGTACCTTACCACTAAATCTTCTGCACTCTTCTGTATATCTATATAACAGGGTCATTTAGGGAGAGGGAGGAAATAGCTGCCGACGAGCGGGGGCGCCACTGAACAGGTATAGGATGCCAACCTCCGCAAATAAGCAGGGAGATATCAGTAAAATATTAGGGTAATTTCTTTCTCCCCCACCTTCAAACTACAGACAAATAAATAACCTTGTTGTTGGAGTCATGATTATATTTTTTTTATATATATATACACAAAATAAAGTTTTTAAAGCTAATAATAAAGGTTATGTTTTATATAATTTATCTGAATAAATTGGGTACTTAATTCGGTGATTCACTAGTAATATTTTTTGGGGTACTTTCCTATCTAACATACGGTGATTTTGTGGTCTGAATAGTGGACATCCCCTTTAAGAAATTGTCGGCTGCAACTGCCGATATCGACGGATTCAGCAGATACTCTAATATGTATGGGGGTGCTGGGTACCTAATTGTCAAGGGACATGTCGATCATACATGTCGATTTTAGACTGAAAATCGCTTCATTCTACTGGTAATAAGCCTCCAACTGAGATGTCTGTTGGCTGCCTTCTCACAGAGAAAATAGGAATGCTTGGCCGAACTGGCACTCTATGTTTGGGAAAGACAGCCAAGATGGCTGCATGCTGAAAAATCGGCCAAAGCAGAACGTTAGAAAGATAAACTGAAGTTGCTTTCGTTAGACGACTGGAACCAGGTAACTATAGACTACAAGGGCTTGTACTTACTGTTTACCTCGCTTTAGGCTGATATCACAATACAAGTTGTGGTCCAAGTATGGACTACGATGCATGAAGCTCATTTGCTGTCAGAGATCCGCAGCAGTCGAGACTCTGTATCTTTCATTGACCTCAATGTAATCGAGGCCTAAGGCTCTAAAGGCTCTCCTCTGTCAGTGACTCCGTATAATGGAGGAGGTTCTATCTCTGTCAGTGACATCAGATAAATGGAGGAGGCTCTATCTCTGTCAGTGACCTCAGATATAATGGAGGAGGCTCTATCTCTGTCAGTGACCTCAGATATAATGAGGAGGCTCTATCTCTGTCAGTAACCACAGATATAATGGAGGAGGCTCTATCTCTGTCACTGACCTCAGATATAATGGAGGAGGCTCTATCTCTGTCAGTGACCTCAGATATAATGGAGAAGGCTCTATCTCTGTCAGTGATCTCAGATATAATGGAGGAGGCTCTATCCCTGTCAGTGATCTCAGATATAATGGAGGAGGCTCTATCTCTGTCACTGACCGCATATATAATGGTTCTCTGTCACTGACCGCAGATATAATGGAGGAGGCTCTATCTCTGTCACTGACCTCAGATATAATGGAGGAGGCTCTATCCCTGTCAGTGACCTCAGATATAATGGAGGAGGCTCTATCCCTGTCACTGACCGCAGATATATATGGTAGAGACTCTATCTCTGTCACTGACTTCAAATATAATGGAGGAGGCTCTATCTCTGTCAGTGACCTCCGATATAATGGAGAAGGCTCTATCTCTGTCATGACCTCAGATATAATGGAGGAGGCTCTATCCTGTCAGTGATCTCAGATATAATGGAGGAGGCTCTATCTCTTTCAGTGACCTCAGATATAATGGAGGAGGCTCTATCTCTGTCACTGACCTCAGATATAATGGAGGAGGCTCTATCTCTGTCACTGACCTCAGATATAATGGAGGAGGCTCTATCTCTGTCACTGACCTCAGATATAATGGAGGAGGCTCTATCTCTGTCACTGACCTCAGATATAATGGAGGAGGCTCTATCCCTGTCATGTGATCTCAGATATAATGGAGGAGGCTCTATATCTGTCACTGACCTCAGATATAATGGAGGAGGCTCTATCTCTGTCAGTAACCACAGATATAATGGAGGAGGTTCTATCCCTGTCAGTGATCTCAGATATAATGGAGGAGGCTCTATCTCTGTCATGACCTCAGATATAATGGAGGAGGCTCTATCCTGTCAGTGATCTCAGATATAATGGAGGAGGCTCTATCTCTGTCAGTGACCTCAGATATAAGGGAGAAGGCTCTATCTCTGTCACTGACCTCAGATATAATGGAGGAGGCTCTATCCCTGTCAGTGATCTCAGATATAATGGAGGAGGCTCTATCTCTGTCACTGCCCAGTTACTCTCCAGAATATAATGGAGGAGGCTCTATCTCTGTCATGACCTCAGATATAATGGAGGAGGCTCTATCTCTGTCAGTGACCTCAGATATAATGGAGAGGCTCTATCCCGTACTGATAGCCTCATGTATATAAATGGGGAGGCTCTATCTCTGTCAGTGACTCTCAATATAATGGAGGAGGCTCTATCTCTGTCAGTGACCTCCGATATAATGGAGAAGGCTCTATCTCTGTCATGTACCTCAGATATAATGGAGGAGGCTCTATCCTGTCAGTGACTCAGATATAATGGAGGAGGCTCTATCTCTGTCAGTGACCTCAGATATAATGGAGGAGGCTCTATCTCTGTCACTGACCTCAGATATAATGGAGGAGGCTCTATCTCTGTCATGACCTCAGATATAATGGAGGAGGCTCTATCCTGTCATGACCTCAGATATAATGGAGGAGGCTCTATCTCTGTCACTGACCTCAGATATAATGGAGGAGGCTCTATCCTGTCAGTGACTCAGATATAATGGAGGAGGCTCTATCCTGTCATGACCTCAGATATAATGGAGGAGCTCTATCTCTGTCAGTGAACCCAGATATAATGGAGGAGGCTCTATCTCTGTCATGACCTCAGATATAATGGAGGAGGCTCTATCTCTGTCAGTGACCTCAGATATAATGGAGGAGGCTCTATCTCTGTCAGTGACCTCAGATATAATGGAAGGAGGCTCTATCTCTGTCAGTGACCGCAGATATAATGGAGGAGGCTCTATCTCTGTCAGTGACTCAGATATAATGGAGGAGGCTCTATTCTCTGTCAGTGACCTCAGATATAATGGAAGAGGCTCTATCTCTGTCAGTGACCTCAGATATAATGGAGGAGGCTCTATCCCTGCAATCAATTAGGAGTAGTCTTCTGCATCTAGATATAATGAGAAGGCCTATCTCGTCAGTCGAATTCAGTATATGGAGAGCTCTTTCTCTCATTACTTCAGACTATGGATGGCTCTGATCCTGTCAGTTCCTCAATATTGGGGCTCTTCCTTCTCTGGCCTCAGATATAAGTGGAGTCCTGTCTTCATACCTAGGGTATATGTGGAGGTGTATTTTCCCCCATAGGCTTATATATAGAGATAAGAATTTTTCCCCCATGAATGTTTCTGACAGTGTCCCGTTGACGTACTGTCTGCTGGTATAGCAGGCTCTGAGCTGGAGAACGTGGTCTTCATCTCTTTGTTCAACCTCCTATAATTCAGCAACTCCACTGTAGGGGTTATAGAAAACTGAAAAATTAATCTTTTTCTTTCTTTCCCATTTGATGGCATTCACTATGAAGAATAAATGATAGTTTCATAATACAGATCACAATGGGCTCAATCATAACAAATATCAACATTTTCCTGTGTTTATTTTCCTCATTACAGCCTTATTGGTAAAATTGTGATTCTTTTTCATTTTTGTTTTTTTTATTTTCTTACACACCGATTTTTTTTTTTTTTTTTACATTTTCTCTACAAAACTTAAAGGACTACTCCCCGTTTCTTTTTCTTATTTTACCGTCGGACTGGAATTACTAATATTTGAAGCCCCGTCTTCTGCTCTTCCGGCTCTTGTTCCGCCATTTTGTGATTGCAACTTCTTACTGACCGGAAATCAGAGCTAAACATTCACAAGCTTTCAATACAAATCTATGAGAACCTCATTCTTGCTCTTATAGACTTACATTGAGTTGTGACTTCTGGTTCGTCTAGCAAACACTGGAGCAATCCAGCAGGTCACAATCTGCAGAGGAAGACTGGGGTGGCGCCAAGAAAGAAGAAGAAGACAGTTTCTGGTAAGTACAGCTGTATGAAAAAGTGATTGCACCTGTGGTGTAACTACCGCGGTTGCAAGGGCCGCAGCTGCGACGGGGCCGGACTTCCAAAGAAGCAGCTGCATCCGTGTCATTTCTGGTCCTGTGCATTGTGGCGGAGTATTGGGTGTACTCACCAGCTTTAGAATGTGCACTAATACATGAACAAATCTGGCACTCAAGAAATGATGCTTAACCATAGATTAATATTTATTTACATCCAAGGTAACGTTTCGGTCGAAAAACCTCGACCTTCATCAGACTGTAAATACATCAAAAAATAAAGTGTCACAAATTGTACAGAATCATAATAATCCAATATTACAGAAGTCAAAGAATGGGTAACATGGATATATATTATTAAACATAATTTCACAAATACGAGAAAAAAAGATGTATATCACATATAAATATAAAACAGAGACCAATATATTAGTCACATAAGAATTAAACGTCTGATATAGTCCTACTCAGGTTACCTGAGAATTGGGCAGATAAAGAAAAAGACTATAAACATAATTACCCGGAGAGGAGTTTTCAAAGTGAGTGAAATTAGGCTTACCCGATCGTAAACTCAGAATTGGTGAGTAGTATAGGAACTGTAGTATTCGTCAAACTCAATTTGACAGGTCGACACGCCCCCTATCATTTAACCCGTCTCCCTGTCAGCTTGATCCAGGTCGTCATGCCCCTGGCTGGACTTTGCTCAGGCTGAGAAATCTGAGCTGCTGGATTTTTATTCAGTGCCTTTGATTAGTCTGTGGAGTTTTTAGTGTATTAAAGGGTAGATTTAACTCCATCCGTAGATGTAAAGCTATTTTCTAGCAGAGAATGCCCTGACATGAACTGTAAAGGGTTTTGTATTAGAAGCACCCAGTAAATGTCTGTATTAGAATCCATCAGTAAATGTAAAGCTATTTTCTAGCAGAGGAGAGAAACTTTTAAGGACCCAGTAATTGTATAAGGAGTTCTAGTTAAATACAGACTTCTGTATATAACTAGTATATAAGGATTTTTAGTGAAATAAAGAGTGAATCTTGATTTTATACTGTTGTTAGAAGTCTAAATATTTTTCTATCTACTGGCTAACATGGTACAAAGATATACATCTTTACAGCACCATAGAGGTAATTTATCTATGTGTGTGTTTCACACAGGACAAGTTCTGTGATCCGTCTTTTGTGTGGGAAAAGTCAACAATTTTTTATTAAGGTCTAAAATACATTATCATGGATAAAAATCCAAAAGAGTGGGATATACAGCATGCAGAAAAATAGCCAAATGCAGACAGGTGTGAATTACATTCAAATCAATATATAATAGTGCACATCGACATATC
Source organism: Oophaga sylvatica (assembly GCA_033576555.1). NCBI lineage: Eukaryota > Metazoa > Chordata > Amphibia > Anura > Dendrobatidae > Oophaga > Oophaga sylvatica. The sequence continues at coordinate 52,346,960 of JARQOD010000003.1, forward strand.
TTATATGTTATAGCGATAATAGACTAATCCGGGGCTATACAATAATAAACTCCATATATTTGTCCGTATATATGCAATCTATGTAACTCACAATATCCCCCAATAGGCAGACTATATGCACTATATATAGGATTATAAGTATCTCAATGAATCAGGTATATCAATAAAGTAACTTCTCCATCACAGTTGCTAATATAATGATGTTAGCATGCGAGTGCAGAGCTCACAATACATACTGTGCGTGCATATGAAGTCAATTAGCACATCCATATGAGGAGCTATATCAAAAAAGCAGCGCCATAGATGTGAGATCATACCTGAATGCTGCTTGGCACCCCTTGTGTATAGTCCTCATTTCTAACAGTGTTTTTCACAGATAGATCACTTCAAGAAAACTGTCCCGACAGTTCATCCCTATAGTGTAGTTTAATGTATCAAGGTGTGTGTACAAGGTTTGTGCTGTGTTAGAAGTCTAAATATTTTTCTATTTACTAGCTAACATGGTACATAGATATACATCTTTATTGGCACATAGAATTGTAGTACAGCAGTGTTGACCTGAATTGTCAGAATGAGTGAAGGTCGATGCTACGGTAATTCAGGCAAACAGTAAATAGTATTGCATTGTGTATAGTCAGTGGGATCTTTTAAAACCAACACATTTATGTGTATTCTGATAGCACTGCCCATAAAACCGAAGGTTTCTAGCAATATAATATGCACTAATGTGATTTTAAAACAATGGGTTTCTGAAGGGTCTTCCCACACTACCACTCTGTGGGAAGCTGTGTGGAAATGACAGGCATAAGAGATCATTCATATTAAATACGTTTATTGCCAGAAATAATCATGATTTTACTGCAATAAATAAATACATCTCAAAGACATTTCAAGCATTGAATTAATTGTGACACCAAAATGTCGACACAAATGGCAATACAGGTCATGGGATTCTCTCTAGACAGGAACAACGCTGTTGAATGCTCCAACCGTGTAGTGAGGGTTTTTTAAAGTTGATTTCTTCAGCAATGAAATTTCTCACAATTGTATCATTACGCGGTTTATCAGCAGAAAACTTCTCCAATATCTTACTGAACGGTATGTTCCGAGCTAAGAAATGTAAAAAGTACAGGCAGTAGTGCCCACAGACAGTACTAATATAATGATGTTAGCATGCAAGTGCAGGGCTCACAATACATACTGTGCGTGCATATGAAGTCAATTAGCACATCCATATGAGGAGCTATATTAAAAAGCAGTTGTGTATAGTTGGCCAATCAAATATTAGTTATGCGTTAGCTATCAGTGTCAACCATAGCAGCTCTCAGAGTTTTACTGTATTAAAGGGTAGTTTTAACTCCATCCGTAGATGTAAAGCTATTTTCTAGCAGAGAGTGCCCTATTTGTGCACTGACATGAACTGTAAAGGGTTTGTATTAGAAGCACCCAGTAAATGTCTGTATTAGAATCCATCAGTAAATGTATGTAAAGCTCATTTCTAGCAGGCTTGTATAAATGTCCCCCAGTAAATGTGTAAAAGTTTGGAACTGATATGCCTGAATGTAAAGGTGATTTCTAACACTCTCTGTTAGAGATGTCTGGAACTACATTCAAATCAATATATAATAGTGCACATCTCCATATCTTATATGTTATAACGATAATAACAGTCTATGTAACTCACAATATCCCCCAATAGGCAGACATATATGCACTATATATAGGATTATAAGTATCTCAATGAAGCATGTATATCAATAAAGTAACTTCCCCATCACAGATGCTAATATAATGATGTTAGCATGCAAGTGCAGGGCTCACAATACATACTGTGCGTGCATATGAAGTCAATTAGCACATCCATATGAGGAGCTATATTAAAAAAGCAGTTGTGTATAGTTGGCCAATCAAATATTAGTTATGCGTTCGCTACCACTGTCAACCATAGCAGCTCTCATGATGCTAGCTAATCACAGATGCTAATATAATGATGTTAGCATGCAAGTGCAGGCTCACAATACATACTGTGCGTGCATATGAAGTCAATTAGCACATTCATATGAGGAGCTATATTAAAAAGCAGTTGTGTATAGTTGGCCAATCAAATATTAGTTATGCGTTCGCTATCAGTGTCAACCATAGCAGCTCTCATGATGCTAGCTAATCACAGATGCTAATATAATGATGTTAGCATGCAAGTGCAGGGCTCACAATACATACTGTGCGTGCATATGAAGTCAATTAGCACATCCATATGAGGAGCTATATTAAAAAAGCAGTTGTGTATAGTTGGCCAATCAAATATTAGTTATGCGTTCACTACCACTGTCAACCATAGCAGCTCTCATGATGCTAGCTATTCTGATCACCTTATCATATCAACCATGAAGCCTCTTTTAACCCTTCACAATAATGTACAGAGGTGATTTTATGTTTTAATACTGATAGACATATTGTGAACGGACATATAGGGTCCATGTGAGACACCATATTTTTCAAATATTAGTTAAGCGTATATTTCAACATTTTGCTCCTTCACAGATTTATTTTACATTATTTTTTTATTTTGCTTAAGGATCGTGTACAGAGGAGTTTTTATGTTTTAATACTGATAGACATATTGTGAACGGACATATAGGGTCCGTGTGAGACATGTCTGGACAAGTCCGGGCATGTCTGGGCATGCCTGGACAAGTCCTGGTCACGGGGCAGCCGTGGAAAAAACAATACTGAAATTCAAAAACTATGTGCTGGCCGTTAACACGCGCACAGTCATCTAGAAAATATTGAGCGAGTTGCTTCACAAACCCTCTCAAGGCATGTTGAATGTTAACGTTCCCGCTATGAGCTACACACATGACCAACTGTATAGCCTGGGATGCGTAGCGTTCTTGCAGCGCAAGCCTATTTTTAAAGACGCTAAGACCATCAGATATAAAAGACAGGCATGTTGAGACGTGGCCCGGCCTATTTTGGTACATACCCACTCCTATGCAACGATACTGAGTAGCGTTCAACAAAAATCAGGTACAAACTTTTAACATACCTGTGTTTCGGGCGCTCATGCCATACCAGAAGCACTCTGTGCCATGTACCATAGCCCATAATAATCGATCTTGATCAGTATTCAACAAAAAATTGGGTGCAAACTTTTTTTTTTTAGCATAGCTGTGTTTCTGACTCCCATGTCGTACCAGAAAGACCTATTTTGGCACAGGCCTACACCTATGCAGCGGTTTTGACCACTACTCAACAAAAATGGCTACAAACTTTTTAACATATCTGTGTTTCGGACTATCACGTCATAGCAGAAGCACCCTGTGCCATGTACTCTAGACCATAATATTCGTTTTTGATCACCATTCAACAAAAAAATTGAGGCATGTTGAGACGTGTCCCGGACTATTTTGGCACATGACAAATGTTTCTGACTATCATGTCATAGCAGAAGCACCCTGTGCCATGTACTCTAGACCATAATATTCGTTTTGATCACCATTCAACAAAAAATTGAGGCATGTTGAGACGTGTCCCGGCCTATTTTGGCACATGACAAATGTTTCTGACTCTCATGTCATACCAGAAGCACCCTGTGCCATGTACTCTAGACCATAATATTTCACATCGGGTATGGGAACTACATAGCTTTGTTTTCTCAGGTATTTAAAAAAGTGTGGAAAACTGAAAATCCCGCGACCTGTGGTAATTTAGTGAGAACCATATAGACAAATCGGGTATCGTCACACACGAGACCACGACACCTCGGGCTATCACATTTACCATTAGTTTTCAAAAATCAGCTCCTTAACAATAAAGTAAGAATCGTAGTGTCCTGCATTGTGGTCTATAAATGTATAGTTTGAAAATTTACCGTTGCTAAAGAACAGTAAAAAGTCGTGCGTACAACTATCAACCCCAAAACTCTCACCACTATCACAAACACTATTGCCTACAGAGGCGGCCAGCGAGAATTTCCGTATGTGTGTATCAAGATGCTCCCTGCTATGACCGAATGTTTGCTCGTGGATGCTGGCATTTCCAGTGACATCATAGTTGTGTAAATGCGCAGGGGCACGTGTATCGATCCCCTAGGGTGTAATGCGTGATCATTTTAATTATTTTTCAATTCATGACCACACGTTCTCAGGCAGACAGGTTTATTTCACAGAAGTTGACTGTACAGTTGCATAATCTTTGTTTAAAATCATACATTTGCATAATTTTGTTTAAAATCGCACAGCTCTGCAATAATGTCGGGTGTTGGACATGCACTTATCAGTCTTTCATACGTGTCGCAGAAAGATTTTAGTCTGTTCTGCGAGAGTTTATTATGCACGTACTGTGCAGACATGTCAAGAAACATTTTGGTGTGTTCACCAGTCCATATGGGTGTTGGTGTGTAAGGCGATCGACCATCATCCTTCTGCTTCTTACTTACACGCCGGCGTGATACAGTGCGTTTCTTTGGTGCTAATGCATCGGCTGAATTGGCAGCTGCGGCTTCCGCGTTGCTATTTGCAGATTCTGTAGCTTGACACAGACGCATATTCTTAAGCCGACTACTCTCAGCATTCCCGGGGTGCTCGGTTGGCGCGTCGTTTTCTTCACGATCTGCGACACACCCGTGTGAAAGAGGCTCCGTTCTCACCTCCGTTCTGTTCTCAAATCCATAATTGCGCTGCTGCAAAACTCGCGAATGACGATCCTCCGTAACTAAAGAAAAGATACGTGGTGTAGTTAACCGCTAAGTGGGGGAGATATAGGAAGAGCTACATGAGCCACTTGGCTCTGATTCAACGCGATATTTGTAAAGCTACTAGCACCGATTATCTGTGAAACCGATGCATGATTGTTTGTATAAGTACACTATAGAGCGGCCTAGACATATATACTTACAAGAATCCCCGGGTGCTGATCTACAGAGAATGCTGAATTAACAGACATCTCGCTGCTGGGGCGCCGCCGTATGGGGCTGTTTTCTCCCTCAAACTGCAACCTCACGGGCGATACTTTAGCAGCTGTAAATAAAATATAGCATACATGAATGCGCACAACACATTCACAAAGCTAACTTGACACACGTAAATAAAATATATCTACTAGTTACCGCAGAAATTTTTATCTGCGTGTATAAGTACACTATAGAGATGCGTAGACATATATGCTTACAAGTATGAGACGTGTAGTGTAGTTCAGAGATTGGTGAATTAAACGGTGTGGAGGTGCTCGGGCGTTTTCGTATGGGTGTGTTTTCTTTTTCAAGCTGCAGCCTCCTGCTCGTTAGTTTAACATCTGTAAATAAAATATAACTATTACTCGCCACAGAAATGATATCTACGCGGGCCACACGCACAAAGCTAAATTCGCAAAGCTATCGTAACGCGCGTAAATAAAATATACCCACTAGTTATCGGTGGGGTCACAGGGTACAGAGGATACAAACACACATATCACCCGGGTTTCAAGGACCCGCTACCTTTTCTATTCCAGAGCCGTGTGCTTAGCGAATCACCCCATCTTTTAGGAGCGTTGGGAGGATTATAGTCCAGTTCGACGAACTCGACATCTGAATCCTGGGATCCTCCACGATCTCAACATCGGAATCGCGATGCTCGAGCGGCTCAGTCGCCACAGGGTTTCCAACCGCCCAGTCCGCTACAGCTGTATCTGTATGAGAAAATGTTTATATTATTAAAACATGTCTAGCTAACGACCCAGTCAGCTAAAATAAAATTAACTGTATGGATTTTAGCGGCAGTCTATATTAATTATTAATATTAATAGTAGGCGTTATAAATTTACAGCTACCACGTTTACACGTCTAGATACATAGGTTTAAAACATATGATATAGCTATAGGTTTCTTGCCTGTGACAGACTGGTGAGAGCTTGAAGCTCGTCGCCCGCTAGCAGAGTTGCCTTCCTCTAACAGGTTCTGCGTAATGAACCGGTTCTCGTAGGAGTAGTCTGAATGGACTCCCTCTTCTTAAATAAGAATGAAATATATCGTTTATATATACAAAGCGCAGACTCAGACAGCCCGACACAATACGACGTACACTATATACGGTGTAAAATTTACCCGATTGTTCTGGTGAAAGCAAAGCAGAATATTGAACGCGAGAATATCTGGACTCCATCTTGAATAAAAAGGGTCCTCTATTAAATTAAAGCAAATAAAGATCAAGTATGAAAACACGACTAAGCTGTTCATGCAAATACTACACAAACTTAAATATAATTGAAACAAACGTGGATATTCACGAGACATAAAAATACGCACTTTAGCTCTAAAGACCAACTATGAAAACAAGGGTAACCTATTCATGCAATTACTACACAGACTTAAATATAATTGAAACGAAATCCGTAAAAATACTCACTATAGTCCTGTTCAGATCGGAGTTGTGGTCTGTGAGTGTGAACAAGTGCGAACTGTATTGCTTGTGAGCTACCCGTATTTATTAGGGCTAGCAGAGAGAACACGCCCTCTGTCACTGCCCCCATGGTAAGGGCAGAAAAAACATCCCATTCATGTTTTACAGAGGGATCATAGCGACTAACCGCGTTGATGCAATATTGTAGAAGTAATATTTCACGACAGAACCCCCAAACATCATTACCCTGTATTAGCTTTGTGCGTGTGGCCCGCGTAGATATCATTTCTGTGGCGAGTAATAGTTATATTTTATTTACAGATGTTAAACTAACGAGCAGGAGGCTGCAGCTTGAAAAAGAAAACACACCCATACGAAAACGCCCGAGCACCTCCACACCGTTTAATTCACCAATCTCTGAACTACACTACACGTCTCATACTTGTAAGCATATATGTCTACGCATCTCTATAGTGTACTTATACACACAGATAAAAATTTCTGCGGTAACTAGTAGATATATTTTATTTACGTGTGTCAAGTTAGCTTTGTGAATGTGTTGTGCGCATTCATGTATGCTATATTTTATTTACAGCTGCTAAAGTATCGCCCGTGAGGTTGCAGTTTGAGGGAGAAAACAGCCCCATACGGCGGCGCCCGAGCAGCGAGATGTCTGTTAATTCAGCATTCTCTGTAGATCAGCACCCGGGGGATACTTGTAAGTATATATGTCTAGGCCGCTCTATAGTGTACTTATACAAACAATCATGCATCGGTTTCACAGATAATCGGTGCTAGTAGCTTTACAAATATCGCGTTGAATCAGAGCCAAGTGGCTCATGTAGCTCTTCCTATATCTCCCCCACTTAGCGGTTAACTACACCACGTATCTTTTCTTTAGTTACGGAGGATCGTCATTCGCGAGTTTTGCAGCAGCGCAATTATGGATTTGAGAACAGAACGGAAGTGAGAACGGAGCCTCTTTCACACGGGTGTGTCGCAGATCATGAAGAAAACGACGCGCCAACCGAGCACCCCGGGAATGCTGAGAGTAGTCGGCTTAAGAATATGCGTCTGTGTCAAGCTACAGAATCTGCAAATAGCAACGCGGAAGCCGCAGCTGCCAATTCAGCCGATGCATTACCGCCAAAGAAACGCGCTGTATCACGCCGGCGTGTAAGTAAGAAGCAGAAGGATGATGGTCGATCGCCTTACACACCAACACCCGTATGGACTGGTGAACACACCAAAATGTTTCTTGACATGTCTGCACAGTACGTGCATAATAAACTCTCGCAGAACAGACTAAAATCTTTCTGCGACACGTATGAAAGACTGATAAGTGCATGTCCAACACCCGACATTATTGCAGAGCTGTGCGATTTTAAACAAAATTATGCAAATGTATGATTTTAAACAAAGATTATGCAACTGTACAGTCAACTTCTGTGAAATAAACCTGTCTGCCTGAGAACGTGTGGTCATGAATTGAAAAATAATTAAAATGATCACGCATTACACCCTAGGGATCGATACACGTGCCCCTGCGCATTTACACAACTATGATGTCACTGGAAATGCCAGCATCCACGAGCAAACATTCGGTCATAGCAGGGAGCATCTTGATACACACATACGGAAATTCTCGCTGGCCGCCTCTGTAGGCAATAGTGTTTGTGATAGTGGTGAGAGTTTTGGGGTTGATAGTTGTACGCACGACTTTTTACTGTTCTTTAGCAACGGTAAATTTTCAAACTATACATTTATAGACCACAATGCAGGACACTACGATTCTTACTTTATTGTTAAGGAGCTGATTTTTGAAAACTAATGGTAAATGTGATAGCCCGAGGTGTCGTGGTCTCGTGTGTGACGATACCCGATTTGTCTATATGGTTCTCACTAAATTACCACAGGTCGCGGGATTTTCAGTTTTCCACACTTTTTTAAATACCTGAGAAAACAAAGCTATGTAGGTCCAATACCCAATGTGAAATATTATGGTCTAGAGTACATGGCACAGGGTGCTTCTGGTATGACATGAGAGTCAGAAACATTTGTCATGTGCCAAAATAGGCCGGGACACGTCTCAACATGCCTCAATTTTTTGTTGAATGGTGATCAAAACGAATATTATGGTCTAGAGTACATGGCACAGGGTGCTTCTGCTATGACATGATAGTCAGAAACATTTGTCATGTGCCAAAATAGTCCGGGACACGTCTCAACATGCCTCAATTTTTTTGTTGAATGGTGATCAAAAACGAATATTATGGTCTAGAGTACATGGCACAGGGTGCTTCTGCTATGACGTGATAGTCCGAAACACAGATATGTTAAAAAGTTTGTAGCCATTTTTGTTGAGTAGTGGTCAAAACCGCTGCATAGGTGTAGGCCTGTGCCAAAATAGGTCTTTCTGGTACGACATGGGAGTCAGAAACACAGCTATGCTAAAAAAAAAAAGTTTGCACCCAATTTTTTGTTGAATACTGATCAAGATCGATTATTATGGGCTATGGTACATGGCACAGAGTGCTTCTGGTATGGCATGAGCGCCCGAAACACAGGTATGTTAAAAGTTTGTACCTGATTTTTGTTGAACGCTACTCAGTATCGTTGCATAGGAGTGGGTATGTACCAAAATAGGCCGGGCCACGTCTCAACATGCCTGTCTTTTATATCTGATGGTCTTAGCGTCTTTAAAAATAGGCTTGCGCTGCAAGAACGCTACGCATCCCAGGCTATACAGTTGGTCATGTGTGTAGCTCATAGCGGGAACGTTAACATTCAACATGCCTTGAGAGGGTTTGTGAAGCAACTCGCTCAATATTTTCTAGATGACTGTGCGCGTGTTAACGGCCAGCACATAGTTTTTGAATTTCAGTATTGTTTTTTTCCACGGCTGCCCCGTGACCAGGACTTGTCCAGGCATGCCCAGACATGCCCGGACTTGTCCAGACATGTCTCACACGGACCCTATATGTCCGTTCACAATATGTCTATCAGTATTAAAACATAAAAACTCCTCTGTACACGATCCTTAAGCAAAATAAAAAAATAATGTAAAATAAATCTGTGAAGGAGCAAAATGTTGAAATATACGCTTAACTAAATTTGAAAAATATGGTGTCTCACATGGACCCTATATGTCCGTTCACAATATGTCTATCAGTATTAAAACATAAAATCACCTCTGTACATTATTGTGAAGGGGTTAAAAGAGGCTTCATGGTTGATATGATAAGGTGATCAGAATAGCTAGCATCATGAGAGCTGCTATGGTTGACAGTGGTAGTGAACGCATAACTAATATTTGATTGGCCAACTATACACAACTGCTTTTTTAATATAGCTCCTCATATGGATGTGCTAATTGACTTCATATGCACGCACAGTATGTATTGTGAGCCCTGCACTTGCATGCTAACATCATTATATTAGCATCTGTGATGGGGAAGTTACTTTATTGATATACATGCTTCATTGAGATACTTATAATCCTATATATAGTGCATATATGTCTGCCTATTGGGGGATATTGTGAGTTACATAGACTGCTATTATCGTTATAACATATAAGATATGGAGATGTGCACTATTATATATTGATTTGAATGTAGTTCCAGACATCTCTAACAGAGAGTGTTAGAAATCACCTTTACATTCAGGCATATCAGTTCCAAACTTTTACACATTTACTGGGGGACATTTATACAAGCCTGCTAGAAATGAGCTTTACATACATTTACTGATGGATTCTAATACAGACATTTACTGGGTGCTTCTAATACAAACCCTTTACAGTTCATGTCAGTGCACAAATAGGGCACTCTCTGCTAGAAAATAGCTTTACATCTACGGATGGAGTTAAAACTACCCTTTAATACAGTAAAACTCTGAGAGCTGCTATGGTTGACACTGATAGCTAACGCATAACTAATATTTGATTGGCCAACTATACACAACTGCTTTTTAATATAGCTCCTCATATGGATGTGCTAATTGACTTCATATGCACGCACAGTATGTATTGTGAGCCCTGCACTTGCATGCTAACATCATTATATTAGTACTGTCTGTGGGCACTACTGCCTGTACTTTTTACATTTCTTAGCTCGGAACATACCGTTCAGTAAGATATTGGAGAAGTTTTCTGCTGATAAACCGCGTAATGATACAATTGTGAGAAATTTCATTGCTGAGAAGAAATCAACTTTAAAAAACCCTCACTACACGTGTTGGAGCATTCAACAGCGTTGTTCCTGTCTAGAGAGAATCCCATGACCTGTATTGCCATTTGTGTCGACATTTTGGTGTCACAATTAATTCAATGCTTGAAATGTCTTTGAGATGTATTTATTTATTGCAGTAAAATCATGATTATTTCTGGCAATAAACGTATTTAATATGAATGATCTCTTATGCCTGTCATTTCCACACAGCTTCCCACAGAGTGGTAGTGTGGAAGACCCTTCAGAAACCCATTGTTTTAAAATCACATTAGTGCATATTATATTTGCTAGAAACCTTCGGTTTTATGGGCAGTGCTATCAGAATACACATAAATGTGTTGGTTTTAAAAGATCCCACTGACTATACACAATGCAATACTATTTACTGTTTGCCTGAATTACCGTAGCATCGACCTTCACTCATTCTGACAATTCAGGTCAACACTGCTGTACTACAATTCTATGTGCCAATAAAGATGTATATCTATTGTAAGCTTTTCAGGGGATTTAGCTCTGGGATCGCCGTCTTGGGGAGACGGAGTGGCATAAAGAGACCATTCACAGACAGTGGTTCTGTTAAAAACTGGCCGCAACCAGTTTTATTAAAGTCCACAGCAAACAGAACATAAATTAAAACAAAATCATAAACATAAAGCCTAGGCGTGTCCCGCCACTAATTACACTTAGATAGATTACCCTTTCTATCCGGGTCCAGACTCTAATAGCCTGTGCCCAAAACAACACATATGTTCAGTAGTTACCAGCGTGCAGCTCACATGAGGCTCCAATGGCGTCTGAAGTCAGATCCAGACTGAGAGATAGAGCCCCCTCTGAACTTCTCAAGCAGGTACTTATGGCTGCCTAATTAAGCAGCTGTGTTCACTCCGGGTTGCACTGAAAACCTGTCCCAGATAGGAATGGAATGAACACCGCACTGACAACCTATTTTATGCGCCCCAGCTAAGAAACCTGGGCGAGATATACACGCCGTCCAGCACACACCCCTTCACTGTCTCACATATCCCCCCCCTCTTCTCCAGACCGGAGGACTGGTCAGAAATTCCGAAGAGACAGTGAACTCTGGACAAGGCATCAGCATTACCCTGTAATTTCCCAGGTCTATGCTCAACCGAGAAATTGAACTCTTGAAGTGAAAGGAACCACCTTGTCACCCTGGCATTCCTTTCCTTGTTCTGCTTCATCCATGTCAGAGGAGCATGGTCTGATTGCAATTTAAATCTCCTACCCAAGAGGTAATACCGTAGGGAGTCCAGCGCCCATTTGATTGCGAGGCACTCTCGCTCCACAATGGCATAATTTTGTTCAGCCGGTGTCATTTTTCGACTTAGATACAGGACTGGGTGTTCTTCACCCTTCACGACCTGTGATAACACCGCCCCTAACCCCACATTAGAGGCATCAGTTTGAACAAGAAACTCTTCCCTGAAATTAGGGGTGACCAGAACTGGTCTTTGACACAAAGCCATTTTCAACGACAGAAATGCTTTTTCTGCCTCCGGATTCCAATTTATCATTTTGGACTTCCCCCCTTTTGTCAGGTCAGTCAATGGGGCAGCAATGGAGGCATAATTTGGTACGAATCTGCGATAGTACCCAGTGATGCCCAAAAATGCTTTGACCTGTCGTTTTGTGAGGGGTACTGGCCAGTTTCGAATTGCCTCTACTTTATCGATTTGTGGCTTGATCAGCCCTCTGCCAATCACATAGCCCAAGTACTTGGCCTCTTCTAGGCCAATTGCACATTTCTCTGGGTTTATGTTCAGCCCAGCTCCGCCTATCGAGTCTAGGACGGCTTGTACCTTAGCGAGGTGGCTCTCCCAATCAGAACTGAAAATTACCACATCATCCAGGTAGGCAGCTGCATAGGCTTGATGTGGGCGTAGGATCTGGTCCATAAGCCTCTGAAAGGTAGCTGGGGCTCCATGCAACCCGAATGGCATCACCAGATACTGAAACAAACCTTCCGGGGTTGCAAAGGCCGTTTTTTCTTTTGCCTCCTCAGATAGGGGTATCTGCCAGTACCCTTTTGTCAGATCGAGGGTTGTAATATAACGGGCACCCCCTAACCTCTCGATTAGTTCATCTACCCGTGGCATCGGGTATGCGTCAAACTTTGACACTTCGTTCAACTTTCTGAAATCATTACAGAACCTCCAGGTTCCATTAGGTTTTGGGATCAGAACAATCGGGCTACACCACTCGCTTTGGGCCTCCTCAATGACCCGAGGTCTAGCATACGTTTGATTTCAGTAGAGACTATCTTTCTGCGGGCTTCTGGAATTCTGTACGGTTTTATTTTGACCTTAGTACCGGGCTCAGTCTCGACATGGTGTTTTACGAGAGAAGTCCGGCCGGGCAAGTCAGAAAACCTCTGCCGATTTTTCTGCAGAAACTCCCGTACTTCCTGTTTTTGGTGCACGGACAATGTCTCACCAATGGTCACAGGAGGTAGAGATGGTTTTACCCTTTTCTCTACTTCACCCGAGGCCAACAATGCCTCTCTGTCCCTCCAGGGCTTGATCAGATTGATATGATATATCTGGTAGGGCTTCCGTCTCCCGGGTTGGTGTACTTTGTAAGTAACCTCGCTCACTTTTTGTACGACCTCGTATGGACCATGCCACTTGGCCAAAAACTTACTTTCCACCGTGGGAATTAGAATTAGGACTCGATCCCCGGGATTGAAAGACCTAATTTTTGCTGACCGATTATAGACTCTGCTTTGAGCTTCTTGGGCTCTCTGCAGATGATTCTTCACCAATGGCATAATTTTAGCCATCCTCTCTTGCATCTGGGCAATATGCTCTATAACACTTTTATATGGAGTTGTCTCGGTTTCCCAAACTCCTTGGCTATGTCCAGCAAGCCCCGCGGATGCCGACCATACACCAACTCAAAGGGAGAAAATCCCGTAGAGGCCTGGGGAACCTCTCTGACCGAAAACAATAAGTAGGGTAACAGGTAGTCCCAGTCCCTCCCATCTTTCTCTACTGCTTTCTTTAACATATGTTTTAATGTTTTATTAAAACGTTCAACCAACCCATCCGTCTGGGGGTGATACACAGATGTCCGAATGTGCGAGATTTTAAGCAACTTACACAGTTCCTTCATCACTTTGGACATAAAAGGTGTGCCTTGGTCCGTGAGGATCTCTTTAGGAATTCCTGTCCTGGAAAACATATGAAACAGTTCCCGTGCAATATTTTTAGATGCCATATTTCTTAAAGGGACCGCCTCGGGGTACCGGGTTGCATAATCAAGGACAACTAAGATGTATTGGTGTCCCCTGGCTGATTTTACAATAGGACCTACCAAGTCCATTGCTACCCTTTCAAAGGGGATTTCTATAACCGGCAGCGGGATTAATGGACTCCGGAAGTGAGACACCGGAGCATTTATCTGACACGAGGGGCAGGTTTTACAATAATCCTCCACATCTCGATAAACCCCGGGCCAGTAAAACCTCTGAAGAATTCTTTCCTGGGTTTTGTCCATCCCCAGGTGCCCACCCAGCACGTGGTTATGGGACAAACCTAACACCATACTTCTATATGACTTAGGTACCAGGAGCTGACTCACGGCCTCTCCCTTTACTTTAGTGACCCTATACAGCAGGTCATTGTTCATGGCAAAATGGGGAAATTTTTCATCAGAGCCGGGCTCTTGTGGGATCTCATTCAGAACAGTTATATTCTCCCTGGCATGTTTAAGAGTGGGGTCTTGCAATTGCTCACTCCCAAAATTGCCACGGGACACCGGTAGGTCAGGGACATTCTGTTCTAGAGAAACAACCTCCCCCTCCCCCAACATCACCTGAAATGGAAATTCATCATTTTTTTACAGTCATCATCATTATCAATATCATTATCATGATTACTATCAGCATCAGCATCATTATCATGGTCATCATCATTATCATGATCATCATCATTATCATGGTCATCATCATTATCATGGTCATCACATAAGTTTAACGGCCCACTAGCCTTGTGTTCCGCCCCTCGGGACTGCGCACCCTCAGTAGGAGCTTCATCACACTGTCCAGCAGAAACATTTTTTTTCCAAAGACGCCAAAACAGGGGAAAGTCACGACCCAATATGGCGGGATGCATCAAGTTCTTCACTACCCCCACTTCATATGAGATCTCCCGAGTTTTGTGACGAAGTCTGAGGAGGTTACTGGGTAGACTTTGACGTCTCCATGTATGCACACCACGCTTAGGTACCTATCTGTGACGAAGTTCCCATCAGCCAGACTAGCATGTATTAGAGTCACTCGACTTCCTGAGTCGAGTAGGGCCTGTACTGGGCACCCATTTATCACGACCTGACACAGCTGTGGGCCAGTCTCCTCGACTAGGGTGGCCACGCACACGGGCTCGGCGAGGAACGAGAGAGACTGTCCAGCGTCACAGTCCATAGGTTCCCCCACTAGTGGACAATTGGCTGAAATATGACCTTGTTCACGGCATCTCCAACACTGTCTCAGGTCAGGGTGTTCAGACGGGGAGACCTTCCTAGGTCTGGGTTCTCCTGGTAGGTAAGTATCACCCTTCCGCTCATACATGTCCCCTCGGGGCTGACCCGGACTATCAACAGCCCCCCTTGCCCCCACAGCTGGAACCCTCTTACCGGAAGATGACGGAGGCCGGGTATTCCGAACTGATGATCGCTCGGACGGCTGGTCACGTAGATAGTCTTTGGTGGCGAAATACCTTTCTATTAGGCTGACCAGTTGATCGGCATCTTTGGGGTCTCCCTGTCCGACCCAGAGCTGGACCTCAGGGGGAAGGGCCCAGATGTACCGGTCCAGCACCACCTTTTCAACCATTTGGGCAGGGGTGCTGACGTCAGGTTCCAACCACTTTTTTACCAAAGAAATCAAGTCATACATTTGTGAGCGAGCAGGCTTGTCTCGCCTGTATCTCCAGTTATGGACTCTCCTGGCACGGACTGCCCTCGTCACACCCAGGCGGGCAAGAATCTCCGCTTTCAACTTAGTATAGTTTTTGCTGTCCTGCTCGCTGAGGTCAAAATAGGCTTTTTGGGGTTCCCCAGTCAGATAGGGCGCGACCACCATAGCCCATTCAGATTGTGGCAGATTCTCCTTCTCTGCCAGTCTCTCAAATATAGCCAGATATGCCTCCACATCGTCATGAGGCGTCATCTTCTGCAGAGTCTGTTTTACCGCCTTCTTTACAGCGGATAATGCCGGTAACCCGGCGTCTTCATTCGGGGACGAGGTGCTAGTAGTTTTTTTTAGTGCTGCAACCTGCTCCAGTAACAACCGGTTGGTTTCCTGCTGTTGCTGCTGGCTCTGCTGGGCCTCTAGGTGTTGTTGCTGCATGGCCTGCTGTTGTTGCTGCATGGCCTGCTGATGTTGCTGCATGGCCTGCTGATGTTGCTGCTGCATGGCCTGCTGGTTCTGGGCCAGCTGCTTAACGAGCTCCTCCATACTGCCGGACATCTTGGGCTGGCTGACAGCCTTCACCCAAGACATATACACTTCACAGTCTTCTCCACAATAAGTTCAGTTTTGCGGTGCAGACACCTTTTTTTTTTTTTTTTCAAAGTCTTCAGCCACTGTGCTGCCCCAGCATTCAAGCACCAATTGTAAGCTTTTCAGGGGATTTAGCTCTGGGATCGCCGTCTTGGGGAGACGGAGTGGCATAAAGAGACCATTCACAGACAGTGGTTCTGTTAAAAACTGGCCGCAACCAGTTTTATTAAAGTCCACAGCAAACAGAACATAAATTAAAACAAAATCATAAACATAAAGCCTAGGCGTGTCCCGCCACTAATTACACTTAGATAGATTACCCTTTCTATCCGGGTCCAGACTCTAATAGCCTGTGCCCAAAACAACACATATGTTCAGTAGTTACCAGCGTGCAGCTCACATGAGGCTCCAATGGCGTCTGAAGTCAGATCCAGACTGAGAGATAGAGCCCCCTCTGAACTTCTCAAGCAGGTACTTATGGCTGCCTAATTAAGCAGCTGTGTTCACTCCGGGTTGCACTGAAAACCTGTCCCAGATAGGAATGGAATGAACACCGCACTGACAACCTATTTTATGCGCCCCAGCTAAGAAACCTGGGCGAGATATACACGCCGTCCAGCACACACCCCTTCACTGTCTCACACTATGTACCATGTTAGCTAGTAAATAGAAAAATATTTAGACTTCTAACACAGCACAAACCTTGTACACACACCTTGATACATTAAACTACACTATAGGGATGAACTGTCGGGACAGTTTTCTTGAAGTGATCTATCTGTGAAAAACACTGTTAGAAATGAGGACTATACACAAGGGGTGCCAAGCAGCATTCAGGTATGATCTCACATCTATGGCGCTGCTTTTTTGATATAGCTCCTCATATGGATGTGCTAATTGACTTCATATGCACGCACAGTATGTATTGTGAGCTCTGCACTCGCATGCTAACATCATTATATTAGCAACTGTGATGGAGAAGTTACTTTATTGATATACCTGATTCATTGAGATACTTATAATCCTATATATAGTGCATATATGTCTGCCTATTGGGGGATATTGTGAGTTACATAGATTGCATATATACGGACAAATATATGGAGTTTATTATTGTATAGCCCCGGATTAGTCTATTATCGCTATAACATATAAGATATGGCGATGTGCACTATTATATATTGATTTGAATGTAATTCACACCTGTCTGCATTTGGCTATTTTTTCTGCATGCTGTATATCCCACTCTTTTGGATTTTTATCCATGATAATGTATTTTAGACCTTAATAAAAATTGTTGACTTTTCCCACACAAAAGACGGATCACAGAACTTGTCCTGTGTGAAACACACACATAGATAAATTACCTCTATGGTGCAGTAAAGGTGTATATCTTTGTACCATGTTAGCCAGTAGATAGAAAAATATTTAGACTTCTAACAACAGTATAAAATCAAGATTCACTCTTTATTTCACTAAAAATCCTTATATACTAGTTATATACAGAAGTCTGTATTTAACTAGAACTCCTTATACAATTACTGGGTCCTTAAAAGTTTCTCTCCTCTGCTAGAAAATAGCTTTACATTTACTGATGGATTCTAATACAGACATTTACTGGGTGCTTCTAATACAAACCCTTTACAGTTCATGTCAGGGCATTCTCTGCTAGAAAATAGCTTTACATCTACGGATGGAGTTAAAACTACCCTTTAATACACTAAAAACTCCACAGACTAATCAAAGGCACTGAATAAAAATCCAGCAGCTCAGATTTCTCAGCCTGAGCAAAGTCCAGCCAGGGGGCATGACGACCTGGATCAAGCTGACAGGGAGACGGATTAAATGATAGGGGGCGTGTCGACCTGTCAAATTGAGTTTGACGAATACTACAGTTCCTATACTACTTTGGTGAATTTTGTCTGAAATTACATGAAATAAAGTGCACCGCTAATTGTGAGCGTTCAATAAGTCCATAGTGAAAAATATTCAGTGAGTCCAAAGGTAGTGTAGAAAAGCTCTTACCACGAAAAAATGTATGTATATTAATATCTAGAGCAGAAATCCTTAGGTATAGCGCTCCATTAACGGCTTTTCAGCTTATAGAAATGGCGCTGTTCCTGTGTATAGTAAAAGACTCCTCAGAACAAGGTTTTTTATATACTGAACTCCCATGAAATCAGAACGACTCTTACCCGCATAGAGCTTCACATATGTCAATAGTGGAGCTGTTAATGGTTAAAGAGCCTAATACGGGAATCCTAATGTAAAGCGCTTCTGTCCTAAGGCTTTTCAGCATATATTTAGCACTGTTCCTGTATATGACAAAGAGATGTAACTATAATTAAGCTACAGAGGCTCACAAAATATTAAACAATGCTCCTACTATACCGGACTTCCCATGTGGCAAAAGCAGAGGTGGTAGCGCTGATACGGAACAGCAGGTTTGCCAGTGAGGTGCGCTCGAAGTCCTGTGTCCCATGTGCGGCTTAAAATGGCGGTGGACGCCGGAAATCAGGGGTTGTTTACTGCGCGCCAAGCTGGCGCGGTGTAATGACGTCAACGGCCGAAAAGTGAAAGAACGTTATACTGAAATTCGGCTTTGTGACACGCTCAGTGGAACGCAAGATCATGTGACGGTGCAGCGATTCTCACACAGGTGAAGACAGACCACGCTGGAACTGGTGCTAAAGGTGAGTATTCGATATGATAAAGAATTAAGTGGTAACCTATGAAAAGAATAAAATAATGAGTATATCAACATGTATGCATAAAATACATAAGAAAATGAGAAGAATTTCTGCAAAACATAGCAGTATTACCACATTCAATACAAGTTGGTCACATTGTACTCCCTATTTAACCCCTTGGGTTCCATGCTATTTAGATAATGTATCCAAAAGGCTTCACGGAATTGAAGTCTCTTATTTAAATTGCCTCCTCTCCTATTTAAATCTACCTGTTCCAACACTAAAAATCTCAATTGGGCTATGGAGTGATTCATCTCATTGAAATGAAATGGAATAGGTAAATGAAATTTCTTGCATCTGATGTCTGACTTATGATGTGAGATGCGATCTTTTATGGCTTGGGAAGTTTCTCCCACGTAAACCTTACCACAAGGGCATTTTATTACGTATATCACGGATTTAGAATTGCATGTATAAAAACCTTTTATGGGAATGTCTTCTCCAGTCAAGGGATGTGAAATTTTAGGGCCTTTCAATACGTTGGTGCATTGTGCACATTGGAGACATGGATATGTGCCCTTTTTTTGGGTACTAAGAAATTGTTGCGTTGGCATTCTTATATTGGAGCCTATATCTGCTCGCACAATTTTGTTTTTGATGTTATTTGCCCTTCTAAAACAAGGTAAGAAGGGGGCCTGGAATTCAATAACATTAGGGAGACTGTCTCGTAGTATGTGCCAATGTTTACATATCTTGTTGTGTAAGAGATACATAAAAGGGTGGAACGTATAGATGAAAGGGATTCTTGGTGTGGTGGTGCGTCTAATCTGGTTGGTAGTATGATTCCGGGATCGACTTACTAGTCTCCGTGGGTACCCTCTTTCTAGAAATTTCTTCCCCATTTCGTCCAACCGACAGGATAGGGTCTCAGAGTCACTCACTATTCTCTTCACCCGTTCAAATTGTGAGATTGGCACTGATCGCTTCACTGCGTTAGAATGGCAACTTTGATAAAGTAAAAGATTATTGCGATCAATGTGCAGTGTGCATGCTCCGGAGCTGACCAGTACACCAGAGCTACGCTATGTAACTGTATGGGAGAGCACAGCACGCTGATACAGTTACAGTACATTCCGCGGCAGAGCAGTGAGAATCGATCTCCCTGCTCTGCCACCCGGCCACATTGGGGGGCCCTGTGCCAGCAGTGGGCCCCCCGCCTGTCATCGCAGGGTCAACTGTATCGGCTAGGGTCAACTCCCATCGTCCCCCTCTCAGCGTCTGACGTCACTGATGCAGACTCTGACAGGTGTCGCAATGATGTCAGTACTCTGTGCCCGCGATCCGGAGATGTAAGGGCGCTCAGAGCACCGCGGGAACAAGGAGGAGAGGCTCAGGTGAGGTGAGTATTGGATTTATTGTTTTTATCTGGGTGCATGATACTATACAGGCCTATGGGGAATGCATTATACTACATAGGCCTATGGGGAGTGCCTGATACTATACAGGCCTATGGGGAGTGCATTATACTATACAGGCCTATGGGGAGTGCATTATACTATACAGGCCTATGGGGAGTGCATTATACTATACAGGCCTATGGGGAGAGCATGATGCTATACAGGCCTATGGGGAATGCATTATACTATACAGGCCTATGGGGAGTGCATGATACTATGCAGGCCTATGGGGAGTGCATGATACTGTACAAGCCTATGGGGAATGCATTATACTATACAGGCCTATGGGGAGTTGTCATGGTATAGGACATGGTTAATGTCCTGTCCATTCTGGGTTAACTTTTGCTGGCCTCCTGGCATAATATAGGACATGGTTAATGTCCTGTCCACTCAGGGTTAACTTTTGCTGGCCTCCCTTTGGATCTGGGAGGGTATTTATACCCAGTCCAGAGGGAGATTCTCTGTCAGCTATACTTTTGTTGTGACTGTGTGTCTGACCCCCCTGGTTTGCGTGTATACTGCTCTGCTTGTTTGATTCCGTGTATGACCCGGTCTGTTTGCTCACTCTGCTCTCTGCCTCACGTTTTGGTACTATTGTCTTCTCCGGTTCTGACCTCCTGGCTTGGCTATCGATACTCCTTTACAGTTTTGTCCCTATTGTACTGTCTATTGCCCGCTCTGGTTTACTGATCTATTGCTACGTCCTGACTATCCGTTCTGTCTAACCCTTTGGTACTGTCGTGCTATCTTGTGCTCTGATCTCGGCTTGTCCTAGTTTTCGTCCCTGTCTTTGCCCCTTGGTAACTTTATCCCGTCGTTACCCTTCTAGGAGTTTTCCTGCAGTTCCTAGATCTCTGGAGCTTAGGCCACGCCCCAGCAGTCATGTGCTGCAGGTCCTGTTAGTCTGCAGTACACATCATTCATTACTGCTGCCTCTGAGAGACGTGTGGCCGGCTCCGCCCCTTGGCAGTCACATGCTGCGGAAGGTCCTGTTACACAGAAACACACGTCTTCCTGCTGCGGCTCTGCTTACAGGTATCTTGGGGCACAGTTGGTTTACTTAGGACACGTGCACTGGCTCAGTGAGCATGTGCAGTGCGGTGTCCTTGACATTATAGCTGACCATTACAGTCTTCCCCTGGTGGTGGGGTGTTAGCACATTATGGATCCGGTACAGGCTCTCACTGAGCAGGTTAATGAGCTCTCCCAGCTTATGCAGAAGCTGTCTATGGAGCAGCAAAATCTGGTTCAGTCGCATCAACAGGTACAGAGAGATGTGGCAGACGCTCTAATGGGGTATGTTCCGTCGGTGTTCAAGGAGGGGGGCCCCACTGATGTATCTCTTGCGGACCCTGACCCCCTGTAAAATTACCCGACAATTTTTCTGGAGATAAAAAATTGTTTAGGGTTTTTAAGGAGGGATGCAAGCTGTTCTTTGAATTGCATTCCCGGACCTCTGGAAATGAAAGGCAGAGGGTGGGGATCGTAATGTCCTTATTAAGGGGGGCTCCGCAAGCATGGGCTTTCTCTCTCTCTTCCTCTGCTCCTGAACGTATGTCTGTGAACCTGTTCTTTGAGGCTCTGGGGCACATTTATGACTAGCCTGATAGAGTGCGTCTGGCTGAGGATATGGTGATGAGTGTGACACAGGGGAGGAACTCTGCTGAATGGTTCTGCTCAGAGTTCAGACGTTGGACCGCGGAAGTATCCTGGAATGATGCCGCCCTGAGGGGGTTGTTCCGCAGGGGCCTATCTGACCGTCCTCAGGACGCTCTGGCATTACATCCTCCTCCCGATACTCTGGAGGACGCCATGATGCAGGCGGTCCGTATGGACCGGAGACTCCGTGCTAGGGGAATGATGCAACAAAAGACTCCCTTGTACTCCAAATTGTGTTACACCGCACCCGCATCTGAGCCCATGGAGATGGAGGCTATCTCAGGAAAGGAACGAGAGAGAAGACACCGTAAAGACAACCGTCTATGCTTTTACTGTGGAGCCTCTGGACATTGGAAAAGGGACTGTCCTTCCTGCCCTTCTTCTGTAAAAACGTCAGGAAAACGACTGAGTCTGGGCGACAATCGTGGAGGTTGCCAAGACTCCCAGGTACATTTTTTTTCGCTTGCTAAAATGGTGCTCCAGGTTGAATTGGAACTTGCTGGCGGTTCTGTTATGACCACCGCCTTTGTTGACTGTGGTTCCTCCATTAATCTGATTGATGCCCAATTTGTGACTCTTAATAAGATAGGGACAGTCAGGTTGAAAGATCCTGTTAAAATTGTGGTGGTGGATTCATCCCTCTTGCCTGGGATGGAATTTGTTTTATGTCTGAAGTTTTTTCTATGAAAGTGGGTTCCACTCACGTGGAAAAATTAAGTTGCTTTATTCTGAATAATCTGCCTGCAGGACTGGTATTGGGGATGCCCTGGCTGCAACGCCACAATCCTCTCATTGATTGGGCAAAAGGGGAGATCACCCGATGGGGATGTAATAATAATGGTCTGTGTTGTAACTCCGTTTCTCTTGTCAAGCCGATAAAATCTGTATCTGTGTCGTCTGTCAGTCTGGAGGGTATTCCGGAGTACCTAAAAGACTTTGAAGACGTATTTTCCGAAAGTGAGGCTGAGGCGCTCCCACCACATAGATCCTATGATTGCGCCATTGATTTGTTACCTGGAGCCAAATTACCCAAGGCTCGTTTGTTTAATTTGTCCGGGCCTGAGCGCCAAGCCATGAAAGAGTACATCAAAGAAAGCCTTCGCAAAGGGCATATTCGGCCCTCGGTGTCACCCGTGGCAGCGGGGTTTTTCTTTGTAAAGAAAAAAGATGGTGGGTTGCGACCATGTCTCAACTTTCGGGAACTGAACAAAATTACCGTTAAGAACACGTACCCTCTCCCGTTGATTCCCAAACTATGCAATCAACTCACGGGGGCCTAATGGTTTTCTAAGCTCGATCTACGAGGAGCTTATAACCTTTTAAGGATCCGGGAGGGGGACGAATGGAAAACAGCATTCCTGACAACTGAGGGGCTATTTGAAAACCTGGTTATGCCCTTCGGTCTCACTAATGCCCCTGCTGTTTTTCAGAACTTCATCAATGTTGTTTTTTCTGATTTAATTGGACGTTATGTAGTCATTTACCTGGATGACATTCTAATATACTTAGAAGACAGTCAGTCACACTTACATCATTTACGTGCTGTTCTTATGAGACTCCGGGAGAACCATTTGTATGCTAAGCTGGAGAAGTGTTTATTTTTTATGCAAGAACTGTCTTTTCTGGGTGTAATTGTATCCGGGGAGGGATTCCGCATGGATCCAGGGAAGGTTCAGGCCATTACAGATTGGGTGCAGCCTCATAATCTGAAGGGGTTGCAACGATTTTTGGGCTTCGCTAACTATTATAGGAAGTTCATTAAAGGGTTTTCACAGGTAGTGAAACCTTTGACGGACCTCACTCTTAAGGGGGCAGAGGTAAAAAATTGGTCCGTGGCCGCAAAAAATTCCTTCCTTACATTGAAGAAATGCTTTACTTCAGCCCCTGTGTTGGTACAACCCGATTCGTCAAGACCTTTTATCTTGGAGGTCAACGCTTCGGAAGTGGGGGTGGAGTCAGTGTTGTCCCAGGGCCCCTCTACCTTGACTAATCTTAAACCCTGTGCCTTTTTCTCTAAAAATTTCTCTTCGGCAGAGAGAAACTATGATGCAACAGGGAATTGTTAGCGGTCAAACTGGCCTTTGAAGAATGGAGGCATTTTTTTGGAGGGGGCGCTCATCCCATTACGGTCATCACTGATCATAAGAACCTGGCCTATATCGAGTCCGCTAAGAGATTAACCAACAGACAGGCTCGGTGGGCACTTTTTTTTTCTCGCTTTCATTTTACCATCACATTCCGACCAGGGTCTAAAAATGTAAAGGCAGATGCCTTATCCCGAAGTTTTGATTCTGTGTCCCCTCCAGAACCTCCTTCCTCCATTCTTCAACCGGGAGTGGTTGTAGCCGAAGTCTCCTCTGAGTTACAGAGAGAGATTCTGGAAGCACAAGCACAAGCTCCCAGGAATAAACCCCCAGGTAAATTGTTCGTACCCGAACAGCTCCGTCTCACACTCCTGCAAGAATTTCATGATTCTGTGTTAAGTGCACACCCTGGTATTGCAGCTACCCGAGGGGCAGTGGCTAGAGGTTTTTGGTGGCCCTCTATGGGTACTGATATAAAAAATTTTGTTAATACTTGTGGGGTGTGCGCTCGCTCTAAAAGCTCTCAGGTCCGGCCTGCCGGGGAATTGGTGCCTTTACCAATTCCGGATAAACCATGGACACACCTGTCCATGGACTTTATCACTAATCTTCCCTCATCCAAGGGCAATTCAGTGGTATGGGTAGTGGTTGATAGATTTTCTAAGCAAGCCCACTTTGTGCCGTTACCTGCGTTGCCGTCTGCTGAAACCTTGGCCCGCTTGTTTATACAGCACATAGTTCGTTGCATGGAGTGCCTGTGAATGTGGTGTCGGACAGGGGTGTGCAGTTTGTGGCCAGGTTTTGGAGAGCGTTCTGTAAGAAGTTGGGGGTCACATTATCATTCTCCTCTGCCTATCACCCGGAATCCAATGGACAGACTGAACGCACCAATCAGTCGTTGGAGCAGATTCTGAGATGCCTGGTCTCCTCCAGACAGGAAGATTGGTGTGAGGTTTTACCCATGGCAGAATTTGCGTTCAACTGTCGTATCAATCAGTCTACTGGAAAGTCTCCTTTTCAGGTCAATTATGGGTTTGTTCCGCAGTTTGGGGAATTTTCCCGTATGGATTCTGGTTGTCCTGTGTAACGAATGGAAGCGGAGGCAGAGGTGGTGAAGCCACATTCGTTTTTATTTTTTAATGTGGAACCTCGAGACCGCGGTCCGGGGGGCTCCGAAGGGGGCGTAACTAGTGAGCCCCGGGTACCCGTAGTAAAGTCCCTCGAACAGGACCAGAATGGAATACCCGGAGGACACAGGTGCTACCTCCAGTTAGACCCCAGACACGTGGCAGCTGTCCCAGAGGGACCAAAAGGGTAACAGGTATTTACAGAGTCCGTGGAAGGTTCTTGACGGAGAAGGTTAAGGTCCTGGTCCAGAACGGATGGTAGTAGGCTGGCTTCAGTGACCTTGTCACGGTCCACGGGTACGGATGGCTGATGGCGGAACGGGATGACACTTGCGCCAGTAATAGCCGAGATTGTCCAGATTAGCCAGATACGGTTAGCAATGATCTGAGGAGACAAACAGTATCAGCGAAGCACAGAGACTGCAGACGCAGCGCAGACAGAACAGGCACAGAACCGGATGTAGCAATGATAGAACACGTTGCTCCGGCACTCCCCTAATGGTGGAGTGACCAGATATAGCACTGAGTGCGCAGCCATTGGATAATTAGCTATTTCAAAAGATGCACGCTGCCCCTTTAAGAGAGGCGGTGGGCGTGGCCTCGCGTCCTAAGCCGACTGTCTGGAGGCCTGCCAGCAGCGTGCTAGGAAGTGGAGAAGGACTCAGGACGCCGGAGAGCAGATGGAACAGGAGACCCCAGCCCACGCACAGACCGCCGCAGAGGGACAGCCCGAGGAACAGGTGAGTGAGCAGAACGGAGTGCAGAGGCAGCGCTGGGACCGGGTGTAACAGTATCCCCCTCTTTACTCCCCCTCTTTTTCAAGCCTGCGTGAAATCTTTTAAGAAGAAGAGGGGCCTGGATGTTCTCTTTAGGCTCCCAAGACCTCTCCTCAGGACCAAAACCCTTCCAGTCCACCAGGTAATAGATCCTACCTCTTACTCGCTTAGAGGCCAAAATATGTTTTACCTCAAAAACATCATCCTCAGAGACAGGATCAGGAGTGGTACCCGGGTCCTTAAAAAAGGAGCTCAACACTACTGGTTTGAGGAGGGAAACATGAAAGGAGTTAGGTACTCTTAGAGAATTAGGCAACTTCAGTTTATAAGAGACCGGGTTGATCTGTCTCAAAACTTCAAAGGGACCAATGAAACGGGGACCCAATTTGTACGATGGTAACTTCAGACGGATGTACTTGGAGGAGAGCCATACCTTGTCTCCTGGACGAAAGATGGGGGCCTCCAAACGTCTTTTGTCCGCATGCGTTTTCATACGTTAAGAAGCTTTCTCCAAAGCCGACCTGATCTCTCTCCAAATGTCCGAGAAATTCTTTGACAAGGTATCGACTGCCGGAACATCCGACAATCCCGAGACAGGAAGAGGAATTCTGGGTTGCAGTCCAAACACAATCTGAAAGGGAGACTTTCCAGAAGATTCACTTACTTGATTGTTGTAGGAGAATTCCGCCCAGGGCAGTAATTCTACCCAGTCATTATGATGAGCGTTGACGAAGTGACGCAGGTATCCAGCCAGGATTTGATTGATCCTCTCCACTTGCCCATTAGACTGAGGATGATATGCAGAAGAAAAATCTAGTTCAATTTTTACCATTTTACAGAGTCCTCTCCAGAACTTAGAGGTGAACTGGACGCCCCTGTCGGACACGATGTGGAGAGGAAATCCATGTAGACGAAAGATGTGCTGGATGAAGTGAGTGGCCAGTTCTGGAGCAGACGGGAGGCCAGATAGCGGAACGAAGTGAGCCATTTTAGAGAAGCGGTCCACCACAATCCATACCACTGAGCAGCCAGAAGAGATGGGAAGATCCGTGATGAAATCCATCGCGATGTGCTGCCAGGGAGCGGACGGAATTGGAAGAGGCAGAAGCCTGCCGGCTGGTAGATGTTTAACAGTTTTGTTACGAGCACATGAAGGACATGCTGTGACGAACTCCTGGATATCCTTGACCATGGTAGGCCACCAGTAATACCGGGAGATGAGTTGCTGCGTCTTTTTCTGACCAGCATGGCCAGCCAACTTAGAAGAATGACCCCAGCGCAGAACACGAGTACGGTCAGAAGCAGACACAAAGTCTTCCCAGGAGGAAGCCGGGCCAGATCAGTGGAGGCAACAGAGACTAACCTAGAAGGTTCAATAATGTGCTGAGGTTCCTCCTCCAGTTCAGGAGGCAAGAAGGCCCTAGAGAGTGCGTCTGCCTTGATGTTCTTGTCAGCTGGACGGAAATGAAGTACAAAATTGAAACGGGCAAAAAATAATGCCCAACGGGCCTGACGGGATTCAGTCTTAAAGCAGATTGGAGATAGGCAAGGTTTTTATGGTCGGTGAATATGATTACCTGGTGATGAGCTCCTTCAAGAAGATGTCTCCATTCCTCCAGAGCCAATTTGATGGCCAACAGTTCGCGATCACCGACAGAGTAGTTCCTTTCTGCAGGAGAAAAAACCTTGGAAAAAAAACCACACGAGATCATCCGCCCGGTAGACGACTTCTGGGTCAGAACTGCTCCTGCACCTATGGAAGAAGCGTCAACTTCAAGAAAAAATTTCTCACTTGAATTAGGACGATGGAGAACGGGTGCGGAAGCGAAGGCTTTTTTGAGAGAAACAAAGGCCTCTTCTGCCTCGGAGGACCATTCCTTATAGTTTACACCTTTCCGGGTTAGGGCTGTGATTGGAGCCACTCGGGTGGAAAAGTGTGGAATGAATTGCCGGTAGTAATTGGCGAATCCGAGGAACCTTTGTATGTGTCAGTATTCCGGGTTTTCTAGGTAACTTTGTCAATGATTTTGCCCTTTGTTAAAATGGAGTTTGCTGTTTTGTGTGCCCTACTTCCTGTTCGTTTGTTTAAAACCCGGCTCAGGTGCTGGCTTCACTGCTGGAGTATTCTGCTTCCGTTTCCCTGCAACCCAGCTGCTTTGTTCCTCACAGATCTTTTGTGTATTTACCAGGAGAGTGCATAACCAGGTTATCTTCAGGTGTTTCTCAGCCACAGCAGTTTCTACCCATGCTCTGACATTCTCTGCATAGTGAGTTGGCACTACTGTGTTATCAACTAACTGTTGACTTGGTGAATTTAACTCTTTGGGTCAATCTCGAAGAACTGTTCTGAACTTGCTTTTACCTTCGTGCATTATCTGTGAGCTTGACTGTTCTGACCTTACTGATAGACTTTGACTCACTGATAGCACAACGAGATAATGTTCTGGGCTCTGTTTTGCATACCTGGATCGACTCTTACCACATTGTAATCCAGCAACGTTACCGCATCACTTACCTTGTCACTTGTGGAGCTCCGTCGAAGAACTTACACCTATAAGTTCAGACTTATATCCGGATCATATAACTGGACTTGTGTAATATTATATATGGCTCATTGTGTCATAGTTTGAATATGTTTTGGGTGTTTGCTGTTCAAATCATTATTTGCATTCAAAGAACCGCTGATTTCATTGCCCACGCTATCAAATCTCGAGTTCTACAATAATACAGTATGGCTTTTACCAGACGGACGAGGCCCGTTGAGACTGCAGAATTCTCCGGATCCATCTTTAATCCTGGAAGATACATGTACCAAGGAAAGGCAAAGGACTGCTCAAGAGGCATTCTCATATTGGCATAAGCCTGTTCTTCTCAGTCTTTGTAAGACCGCGTACTGCTCGTGTGACGTCAAGTCAGCAGAAAAAATCAAATATCGTCCAGTAAACCACGACACAAGTATAGAGCAAGTCCCTGAAAATGTCATTAACAATTCCTGAAAAACCGCAGGTGCATTGCTTAGGCCGAATGGCATTACCAGGTATTCATAGTGGCCGTCACGGGTGTTGAAGGCTGTTTTCCATTCGTCTCCCTCTCTCATTCGGATCAGGTTGTAGGCCCCTCTGAGGTCCAATTTGGTGAAGATCTTGGCCCCTCAGAGACGATCAAACAGCTCTGAAATAAGAGGCAATGGATACCTGTTTTTTACCGTGATTTGATTTAAACCCCGATAGTCAATGCAGGGCCGAAAGGATCCGTCCTTTTTCTTCACAAAGAAGAATCCAGCTCCTGCCGGTGACGATGACTTTCGGATAAATCCTCTAGCCAAATTCTCTTGAATGTAGTCCGACATGGCCTGAGTCTCTGCCTGTGAAAGAGGATAAACTCTCTCGCGAGGGGGTGATGCTCCTGGAAGAAGCTCTATCTGACAGTCATACGACCTGTGTGGAGGTAGTCTCTCAGCCTCTTTTTTCCCAAAGACGTCAGAGAAGGACCAATAGGCGGAAGGCAACCCTGGCAGGGTATCAGGCTGGACTGGAGGCGAAACAGGTTGAATCCGGGTTAAGCAACGATTCATGCAGGTATCTCCCCAACGCAGAACTTCTCCAGTTTTCCAATTAAGGACTGGTTCATGCATCTGAAGCCAAGGTAAACCTAGAAGCATGGGATGGGATAAACCAGGATATACATAAAATTGCATTCGTTCAGTATGCATTAGACCTACCCGGAGTTCCACCAACTCGGTTTGAAACTGGACGGGCTCGGTCAGCGGTTTGCCATCCACGGCGGACACCTGTAA
Source organism: Oophaga sylvatica (assembly GCA_033576555.1). Classification (NCBI taxonomy): domain Eukaryota; kingdom Metazoa; phylum Chordata; class Amphibia; order Anura; family Dendrobatidae; genus Oophaga; species Oophaga sylvatica. The sequence goes on from JARQOD010000003.1 coordinate 52,376,679, forward strand.
CGGATCAGGAAGACGCTGGACTGGTAAGCGGTAAAGATCCACAACCGCCTGCTGGATGAAGTTCCCTGCAGCTCCAGAATCCAGTAGACAGTGTTCGGAGAATTTTATTGCTCCATAGGACACGGTGACAGAGATGTGTAAAGAGGGAGAGGACTGCTCTTTACCTAGGTTGGCCCCTCCTACCGGACCTAGGCACTGGAGTTTCCCGACTTTTTAGGACAGAAATGAATCAAATGTTCAGAACTACCGCAGTAGTAACAACTTCCCTCCTTGCGACGTGCCTCCCGGCGGCGGGTGGCCAAACTTACATGGTCCACCTCCATGGCCTCGGAGGCGGAGGGTGAAGTACCTGTTTTGTACAAACTAGAGTCCAGGTGATAGGACCTTTTGTCCCGCTTGATCTCCATGGAGCGCTCCTGAAAACGCAGGTCAATTCGGGTTGCCAAGGATATTAGCTCTTCCAAGAGGGTAGGTCTGTCCCGTCCCGCCAGCTCATCCTTGATTTTTCCGGATAGGCCTTCCCAGAAGTTAGCAACCAGGGCCTCATTGTTCCACGATAATTCAGACGAGAGGGTGCGGAATTTAACAGCATACTGAGCTACCGTGAGAGTACCTTGGCGCAGGCGGAGCAGAGCTGAGGCAGTCGAAGTGGTGCGACCAGGTTCATCGAAAGTCCTGCGAAAAGCCTCTAGGAAAGATTGAAGATCGTTAACCAGCGGATCCCTCTCTCCCATAGCGGGTTTAGCCAGGCGAGGGCCTCTCCTCCCAGGTGTGATATGATGAAGCCCACCTTGGCTCGGTCAGAAGCAAACATGTGCCCCAAGATTTCGAAGTGTAGAGTGCACTGATTGAGAAAACCCCGACATAGAGTAGGGTCACCCTGGAAACGGGTAGGAGACGCCAGACGGGGACCTTGACTTGCCATGGGAACGGGTACCTGATTATTGATAGAAGAGTCAGGTGCAGACGACTACCCCAAGGAATCCATGCGGGTAGACAAGGTGCGCAGATAAGTCGTGATCTTGTCCTGTGTGAGACAGTGAGTGAATATGGGATGAATGGGGTGTACATTTCACCTAGGTATAAGGGAAATGTGTGGCTTTGTAAACCTAGTGGTAGAGAAAGGTCACTACACCTCACATTCAGCACACACTTGCAGCACAAGCCTGAAACTACTCAGGTCTTAATTAGGAGACCAGAAGTAGGTGTCTGCAAACACAATCTGAGAGCTAGTTTAGCCTGGACACAGGGAGGTGTCCTGGCACAAGAAACAGTCTCCAAGAGTGTTAGAGCTGTCTTCAGCCTGGACACAGAGAGGTGTCCTGGCACAAGGAAGCAGTCTCTGTGAGCATGCATGCTGATGATTACTGAAGAGGAGGGGAGCCATCTCAGTCTGGGTTAGATGTACCCCGGACACAGGAGTGTCTCTGTGAACCTCCATGCTGATGATTACCGAAGAGGAGGGGAGCCGTCTCAGTCTGGGTGCAGGAAGGACCCCGGACACAGGAGTGTCTCTGTGAACCTCCAGGATAATGACTACTGAATAGGAGTGGATCTTTCTCAAGTCTGGACGTCGGGTGGACCTTCAGACATAAGGAGGAGGATCTGGGAAACTCCATACTGGTAACATATATCATATGTGTTGTTTTGGGCACAGACTGATAGAGTCTGGGTTCCTGATAGAAAGGGACATTACATAAGTGTAATTTAGTGGCTAGACAAGCCTAGGTCTTTTGTTTATGCTTTGTTTTATCTGTGTGCTGTGGACTTTAATAAAACTGGTTGCGGCCAGTTTTTACCATAATTGCTGTCTGAATGAACTGTTTCCATGCCATTCTGTCTATCCCAGACAGCGATCTCAGAGCTAAAACCCCCGGAAAGGCTACAATTGGTGGAGAATGCGGGCAGCGCAGGGCCTGGTACAGTTAGTACTGGAGTGTGCATGCAGCACAGTGGCAAGAGACAGCATTAAAGGTGAAGTCTATTGAAATAGCAACAGAGGAAAAAAAAAAAGTGTGTGTCAGCAGAAACGTCTGTTTGGAGCAGTCTTGAAGAGACAGTGGCCCTGATAGGGTCTGCAGAGAGGAAATGTATGCACAGCAAAGCTGAACTTGTTGTGAAAATGACTGTGGAATGTGCAGCAGCAAAAGAAAAGTTTGTGGAGCAGTCTTAAAGAGACAGTAGCCCTAATAGACTTTGCAAAGGAAAAAAAAAAAAAGTGTCTGCACAGCGGAGCTAAATTTTTCTATGGAAAAGACTGTAGAGTGTGTGTATGTCTTGAGTGAAGACTGCCGTTGTTAAGACAGAGAAGTCTGACAGCATGGATGACAGCATGGAGGCGCTGTTTGAACAAATGGCGCAAGTTAATGTGCAACATAAAACTGCCGTGGTTGAGACAGATAAGTCCGGCCGTGTGAAGGAGCTCATTGAGTACCTGGTACAGGCCCAGCGAAGCATGCAGCAGAGCATGGAGCAGCAGCGCCTGCAGTACCAGCGGCAAATGCAGCAGTACCAGCAGCAAATCCTGCAGCAGCAGCAGGAGAATAACCGGTTGTTTTTTGAGCAGGTTGCAGCACTGCAGGGGACTTGTGGTGCATCGTCCCAAAGTAATGTTGCAAAGTCACCTGACTTGTCCGCTGTGAAGAGGGCGGTAAGACGGTCCTTGGAAAAGATGACACCTCGTGATGATGTGGAGGTATATCTCACTAGGTTTGAAGACTGGCAGAGAAGGAGAATCTGCCCCTATCTGAATGGGCCATGATGGTCGCACCATATCTGATTGGAGAGCCCCAAAGGGCATATGCTGACCTGAGCGAGCAGGACAGCCAAGACTATGCTAAGATGAAAGTGGAGATTCTTACCCGGCTGGGTGTTACGGTGACAGCCCATGCCAGAGGAGTTCATGACTGGAGATACAGTTGGGAGTCTGCAGTCAGCAGGCCTGATTATGGAGTTGAAAAGGTGGTAGTGAACCGCTACACCCGAGCATGTCCTACAGTGAACTGCTACACCCGAGCATGTTCTCCTGAGGTACAGCCGTCTGAGAGGACGTCACTTCAGAGTTCCCGGACGTCGAACTCTCCCGGTAAGAGCGTTCCAGCTGTTGGGGACATGGGGTATGCTGATAAGCGGGTTCAGGCCCGAGGGGACATGTGGGTGGAAGAGTGTGATGGACAGTGTTGGAGATGTCGTGAAATTGCAGCCAACTGTCCACTAGAGGGGGAGCCTATGTGCCGTGATGTTGGCAGATCCCTCTCTCTCTGCGCAGAACCTGTGTGTGTGACCACCGCAACCGAAGAGACTGGACCACAGGTGTCCCCGGTGGTTACAAATGGTTGCTCAGCGCAGGCCCTCTTGGACTCAGAGAGTCCAGTGACTTCCGTATGTGACAGCCTGATTGATAGGGACTTCATCCCTGATAAGCACTTGAGTATGGTGTGCATCCATGGAGACACCAAAGTCTACCCAGAGACTGCCGTGGACTTGGTTCCCAAACTCGGGGAGATTTCATGTGAAGTGGGGGTAGTGAAGACCCTGGTGCAACCCGTTATATTGGGTAATGACTTTCCCGGTCTAAGGATCTCTGGGGGAAGGGTGATTCTGATGGACAGTGTGATGAAGCCCCTACTGAGGGTACGCAGTCCCGAGGGGCGGAACACGATGCTAGTGGGATGTTAAAATTATGTGATAATGATGATGATAATGCTAATGATGATGATGATCCTGATAATGATGACCATGAAAATGGTGCTGATGCTGATAATGATAATGATGATAATACTGATCATAGTCATGATAATGATGTTGATAATAATGATGACTGTGATAGTGATGAAATTCCTTTGCAGGTGATGTTGGGAGACGAGGATGGTGGTTCTCGGGAACCGAGTGTCCCTGACTTGCCTGTGTCCTGTGACGGTTTTGAGAGTGAGCAGTGGCGAGAACCCTCTCTTAAAACAGCACAGGAAAATATGATTGTTCTAAATGAGGTTTCCCAGGAGCCTGACTCTGAGGAGAGGTTCTCTCATGTTGCCATAAACACTGAAGTCCAGGGAGAGGTTGTGAGTCAGCTCCTAGTACCTGAACTATATAGAAGTGTAGTGCTGGGGTTGTCACATAGTCACATACTTGAGGGACCAGATGGTGCAGTTAATGTTGTGGATGACATGTTAACTAAGGTTCCAGATCAAGATGTGAATGAAAATGAATTGTATAACCCTGACAGTGAGCAGGATGTGAGTGAAAATGAATTGTGTGACACTGACAGTGAGCAGGATATGAATGAAAATGAAGGGTATAGCCCTGACAGTGAGCCAGATGTGACTGAAGAAGTAGAGTGTGGGACGGACGGTGGGGCTTCTGGGCATGTCTTGCCAGAAGAGCCTGAAAGTGGGGAACTGGAGAAAAGTGAAAAAACCCCTATACCTTCTGTGACAGCTGGTGACACAGGGTCAGTGTACCAGGGACAGGAGGTACGTGAGTTTCTGAGGAAGAGTCAGCAGAAGTGTTCTGATGTGTCGGGTCGTACTTCTCTGGCCAGGCACTATATCGAAAATGAGCCCGGCCCTAAGGTCAAGATGAAACCGTGCAGGGTACCCGAGGCCCGCAGAGAGTATAGGCCTGGGAGGGTACAGGGTAGTGCGGATGCTTCAGATAAAGAGAAAGCTGATGTTGGCTATGACTCAGGTGAAGATACAAGTGACAGTGGTGGAGATGAAGCTGGTGAGGGCCATGACTGGTCCGGAGTTCACTGTCTCTGTTGGATTGTTGACCAGCCCTCCGGTCTGGATGACCAGCCCTCCGGTCTGGAGAAGAGGGAGGGGATATGTGAGACAGTGAGTGAATATGGGATGAATGGGGTGTACATTTCACCTAGGTATAAGGGAAATGTGTGGCTTTGTAAACCTAGTGGTAGAGAAAGGTCACTACACCTCACATTCAGCACACACTTGCAGCACAAGCCTGAAACTACTCAGGTCTTAATTAGGAGACCAGAAGTAGGTGTCTGCAAACACAATCTGAGAGCTAGTTTAGCCTGGACACAGGGAGGTGTCCTGGCACAAGAAACAGTCTCCAAGAGTGTTAGAGCTGTCTTCAGCCTGGACACAGAGAGGTGTCCTGGCACAAGGAAGCAGTCTCTGTGAGCATGCATGCTGATGATTACTGAAGAGGAGGGGAGCCATCTCAGTCTGGGTTAGATGTACCCCGGACACAGGAGTGTCTCTGTGAACCTCCATGCTGATGATTACCGAAGAGGAGGGGAGCCGTCTCAGTCTGGGTGCAGGAAGGACCCCGGACACAGGAGTGTCTCTGTGAACCTCCAGGATAATGACTACTGAATAGGAGTGGATCTTTCTCAAGTCTGGACGTCGGGTGGACCTTCAGACATAAGGAGGAGGATCTGGGAAACTCCATACTGGTAACATATATCATATGTGTTGTTTTGGGCACAGACTGATAGAGTCTGGGTTCCTGATAGAAAGGGACATTACATAAGTGTAATTTAGTGGCTAGACAAGCCTAGGTCTTTTGTTTATGCTTTGTTTTATCTGTGTGCTGTGGACTTTAATAAAACTGGTTGCGGCCAGTTTTTACCATAATTGCTGTCTGAATGAACTGTTTCCATGCCATTCTGTCTACCCAGACAGCGATCTCAGAGCTAAAACCCCCGGAAAGGCTACACCTGTTGAACTCCCAAACGGGTCACCTCCTGGCACAGATCCGTGGTCGGAGATCTCTGGGATCCAGCGGGTTCCATGGCCGGAGCAATCTGTAACGAATGGAAGCGGAGGCAGAGGTGGT
>JARQOD010000003.1:52382580-52450570 GCA_033576555.1 Oophaga sylvatica
GAGGGCTAAATTTTTTTTATGAAAAGACTTTAAGTGTTTATGTCTTGGGAAGATCCTTTTTTAAACAAGAATTGACCGGGTACGCAGGAGGCCTGTTTGAACAAACGCTGTTAAGTGAAACATAAAACCCGGGTTGAGACAGATAAGTCCGGGGCCGTGTAAAGGACTATTGGTCCCGGGTACCCCACAAGCATCACAAGAGGGGAACACGCGCCTAGTCCAGGGGGAAAATAGCATACCAGAGCAAAATCTCACAGCCGGGAGAATAAAACCGGTTGTTTTTTGAGCAGGTTGCAGCACTGCAAACTTTGGGCATGTCCCAAAAATTTCAAATCACCTGATTTGCCGCGTAATTTTTAGACGGTCCTTAAAAGATGCACCTCGGATATGTGGATTTTTCTCACTATTTGAAGAAGGGCAAAAGGGGATCTGCCCCTATCTGATGGGCCTAAAGGTCGCCCTTCGGGGGAAACCCCCAAAGGGGCATAGCGACCTGAGCGAGCGGGACACCAAGACTATGCAAAGTAAAGGGGGAGATTTTTCCCCGGGGCTGGGTTACGGTGACAGCCAGCCAAAATTCATGACTGGAGATACATTGGGGGTTGCATCACGGGCCCTGTTTTAGGGGTTTGAAAAGGTGGTAGTAAACCCGTACCCCGGATTGCCCTACATAAGCTACCCCCCGGGCCCATGTTTCCTGGGGTACCCGGGGAGGACGCCTTCAGATTTCCCGGGAGTCGAACTCCCCCGGTAAAGGCTTTCCAGCTTTTGGGGGACAGGGGGGAGCGTAACGGGTTTGGGGCCCCAGGGGGACTTGGGTGGAAGAGTGGATGGCGGTTGGAGATGCGTGAAATTTTCACCAACTGTCCACTAAGGGGGAGCCCAGTGCCGTGATTTGGCAATCCCTCTCTCTCTGCGCAGAAAAATGTGTGTGTACCACCGCAACCGAAAGGCTGGACCCCAGGTGTCCCTGGTACAATGGTTTTCTCGGCAGGCCCCTTGGATCAGAGAGTCCAGTGATTCTATGTGACGCCTGATTTATGGGACTTCACCCCCCAAAGCACTTGGTATGGTGTCTTCCCTAGGACACCAAATTTTCCCAGAGATGCCGTGGGGCTTTGGTTCCAAACTGGGGAGATTTCATGTGAGTGGGGGTAGTGAAGACCCCCGGTGCAACCCGTTATATTGGGTAATGACTTTCCCCGGTCTAAGGATCTCTGGGGGAAGGGTGATTCTGATGGACAGTGTGATGAAGCCCCTACTGAGGGTACGCAGTCCCGAGGGGCGGAACACGATGCTAGTGGGATGTTAAAATTATGTGATAATGATGATGATAATGCTAATGATGATGATGATCCTGATAATGATGACCATGAAAATGGTGCTGATGCTGATAATGATAATGATGATAATACTGATCATAGTCATGATAATGATGTTGATAATAATGATGACTGTGATAGTGATGAAATTCCTTTGCAGGTGATGTTGGGAGACGAGGATGGTGGTTCTCGGGAACCGAGTGTCCCTGACTTGCCTGTGTCCTGTGACGGTTTTGAGAGTGAGCAGTGGCGAGAACCCTCTCTTAAAACAGCACAGGAAAATATGATTGTTCTAAATGAGGTTTCCAGGAGCCTGACTCTGAGGAGAGGTTCTCTCATGTTGCCATAAACACTGAAGTCCAGGGAGAGGTTGTGAGTCAGCTCCTAGTACCTGAACTATATAGAAGTGTAGTGCTGGGGTTGTCACATAGTCACATACTTGAGGGACCAGATGGTGCAGTTAATGTTGTGGATGACATGTTAACTAAGGTTCCAGATCAAGATGTGAATGAAAATGAATTGTATAACCCTGACAGTGAGCAGGATGTGAGTGAAAATGAATTGTGTGACACTGACAGTGAGCAGGATATGAATGAAAATGAAGGGTATAGCCCTGACAGTGAGCCAGATGTGACTGAAGAAGTAGAGTGTGGGACGGACGGTGGGGCTTCTGGGCATGTCTTGCCAGAAGAGCCTGAAAGTGGGGAACTGGAGAAAAGTGAAAAAACCCCTATACCTTCTGTGACAGCTGGTGACACAGGGTCAGTGTACCAGGGACAGGAGGTACGTGAGTTTCTGAGGAAGAGTCAGCAGAAGTGTTCTGATGTGTCGGGTCGTACTTCTCTGGCCAGGCACTATATCGAAAATGAGCCCGGCCCTAAGGTCAAGATGAAACCGTGCAGGGTACCCGAGGCCCGCAGAGAGTATAGGCCTGGGAGGGTACAGGGTAGTGCGGATGCTTCAGATAAAGAGAAAGCTGATGTTGGCTATGACTCAGGTGAAGATACAAGTGACAGTGGTGGAGATGAAGCTGGTGAGGGCCATGACTGGTCCGGAGTTCACTGTCTCTGTTGGATTGTTGACCAGCCCTCCGGTCTGGATGACCAGCCCTCCGGTCTGGAGAAGAGGGAGGGGATATGTGAGACAGTGAGTGAATATGGGATGAATGGGGTGTACATTTCACCTAGGTATAAGGGAAATGTGTGGCTTTGTAAACCTAGTGGTAGAGAAAGGTCACTACACCTCACATTCAGCACACACTTGCAGCACAAGCCTGAAACTACTCAGGTCTTAATTAGGAGACCAGAAGTAGGTGTCTGCAAACACAATCTGAGAGCTAGTTTAGCCTGGACACAGGGAGGTGTCCTGGCACAAGAAACATTCTCCAAGAGTGTTAGAGCTGTCTTCAGCCTGGACACAGAGAGGTGTCCTGGCACAAGGAAGCAGTCTCTGTGAGCATGCATGCTGATGATTACTGAAGAGGAGGGGAGCCATCTCAGTCTGGGTTAGATGTACCCCGGACACAGGAGTGTCTCTGTGAACCTCCATGCTGATGATTACCGAAGAGGAGGGGAGCCGTCTCAGTCTGGGTGCAGGAAGGACCCCGGACACAGGAGTGTCTCTGTGAACCTCCAGGATAGTGACTACTGAATAGGAGTGGATCTTTCTCAAGTCTGGACGTCGGGTGGACCTTCAGACATAAGGAGGAGGATCTGGGAAACTCCATACTGGTAACATATATCATATGTGTTGTTTTGGGCACAGACTGATAGAGTCTGGGTTCCTGATAGAAAGGGACATTACATAAGTGTAATTTAGTGGCTAGACAAGCCTAGGTCTTTTGGTTATGCTTTGTTTTATCTGTGTGCTGTGGACTTTAATAAAACTGGTTGCGGCCAGTTTTTACCATAATTGCTGTCTGAATGAACTGTTTCCATGCCATTCTGTCTACCCAGACAGCGATCTCAGAGCTAAAACCCCCGGAAAGGCTACACCTGTTGAACTCCCAACGGGTCACCTCCTGGCACAGATCCGTGGTCGGAGATCTCTGGGATCCAGCGGGTTCCATGGCCGGAGCAATCTGTAACGAATGGAAGCGGAGGCAGAGGTGGTGAAGCCACATTCGTTTTATTTTTTAATGTGGAACCTCGAGACCGCGGTCCGGGGGGCTCCGAAGGGGGCGTAACTAGTGAGCCCCGGGTACCCGTAGTAAGGTCCCTCGAACAGGACCAGAATGGAATACCCGGAGGACACAGGTGCTACCTCCAGTTAGACCCCGGACACGTGGCAGCTGTCCCAGAGGGACCAAAAGGGTAACAGGTATTTACAGAGTCCGTGGAAGGTTCTTGACGGAGAAGGTTAAGGTCCTGGTCCAGAACGGATGGTAGTAGGCTGGCTTCAGTGACCTTGTCACGGTCCACGGGTACGGATGGCTGATGGCGGAACGGGATGACACTTGCGCCAGTAATAGCCGAGATTGTCCAGATTAGCCAGATACGGTTAGCAATAATCTGAGGAGACAAACAGTATCAGCGAAGCACAGAGACTGCAGACGCAGCGCAGACAGAACAAGCACAGAACCGGATGTAGCAATGATAGAACACGTTGCTCCGGCACTCCCCTAATGGTGGAGTGACCAGATATAGCACTGAGTGCGCAGCCATTGGATAATTAGCTATTTCAAAAGATGCACGCTGCCCCTTTAAGAGAGGCGGTGGGCGCAGCCTCGCGTCCTAAGCCGACTGTCTGGAGGCCTGCCAGCAGCGTGCCAGGAAGTGGAGAAGGACTCAGGACGCCGGAGAGCAGATGGAACAGGAGACCCCAGCCCACGCACAGACCGCCGCAGAGGGACAGCCCGAGGAACAGGTGAGTGAGCAGAACGGAGTGCAGAGGCAGCGCTGGGACCGGGTGTAACATCCTGGTGCCGAGGGGATGGTTCAACAGTTAAAAAACCTTTGGAGGGAGGTGCAGGGGAACATCTCCAAAGCCCAGAAGAAATACAAGCATTTTGCGGACAGGAGGAGGGGGTTGGGTCCTGCGTTGACAGTGGGGGAAAAGGTCTGGTTGTCCACCCGTAAAATCAAACTTAAGATACCCTCTATGTAGCTGGGCCCCAAATTTATTGGCCCATACAAGATTGTAGAGGTGATCAATCCAGTGGCGTACAGGCTTCAGTTGCCCACCTCCTTCAAAATATCTAACGTCTTCCACAGGTCCCTATTAAAACCTGTGGGGACGGTTAGAGAAGATCCCTCATCCGTGGTTCCACTAGTATTGGTAGAGGGTCAACTGAAGTACGAGGTAGGGCGCATCATTGATTCGCGGTGGGTGCGCCGGAGACTTCAGTACCTTATTCATTGGAATGGATACTCCATTGAAGATCGGTCATGGGTTCCGACCAGTTCGGTACATGCCGATCGACTGGTACAGGCTTTTCATGCCAGATATCCTGAGAGGCCTGGGGGTCTCTGTCATGGTATAGAACATGGTTAATGTCCTGTCCATTCTGGGTTAACTTTTGCTGGCCTCCTGGCATAATATAGGACATGGTAATGTCCTGTCCACTCAGGGTTAACTTTTGCTGGCCTCCCTTTGGATCTGGGAGGGTATACCCAGTCCAGAGGGAGATTCTCTGTCAGCTATACTTTTGTTGTGACTGTGTGTCTGACCCCCCTAGTTTGCGTGTATACTGCTCTGCTTGTTTGATTCCCGTGTATGACCTGGTCTGTTTGCTCACTCTGCGCTCTGCCTCACGTTTTGGTACTATTGTCTTCTCTGGTTCTGACCTCCTGGCTTGGCCATCGATACTCCGTTACAGTTTTGTCCCTATTGTACTGTCTATTGCCCGCTCTGGTTTACTGATCTATTGCTACATCCTGACTATCCGTTCTGTCTAACCCTTTGGTACTGTCGTGCTATCTTGTGCTCTGATCTCGGCCTGTCCTGGTTTTCGTCCCTGTTTTTGCCCCTTGGTAACTTTATCTCGTTGTTACCCTGCTAGGAGTTTTCTTGCAGTTCCTAGATCTCTGGAGCTTAGGCAATGCCCCCAGCAGTCACATGCTGCAGGTCCTGTTAGTCTGCAGTACACATCATTCATTATTGCTGCCTCTGAGAGACGTGTGGCCGGCTGCGCCCCTTGGCAGTCACATGCTGCGGAAGGTCCTGTTCCACAGAAACACACGTCTTCCCTGCTGCAGCTCTGCTATTCAGGTATCTTTGGGCACAGTTGGTTCACTCAGGACACGTCACTGGCTCAGTGAGCATGTGCAGTGCGGTGTCCCTGACAGGAGTGCATGATACTATACAGGCCTATGGGGAGTGCATGATACTATACAGGCCTATGGGGAGTGCATGATACTATATGATACTATACAGGCCTTGGGGAGTGACTGCATTGAGTACTATATAGGCCTATGGGGAGTGCATTATACTGTACAAGACTAAAGGTACTGCCACACTAAGCGATCTCGCTAGCGATCTCGTTAACGACGCAAGCTAACGAGATCGTTGGTGTGATCGCTTTTAGGTCGCTAGTAGCTGCAATACAGGAGATCTCATAAACGACACATCAGCGGTCAGCGATCTCTTTAACGACTTTGGCGGTCGTTAGGATCTGTCATTAGCATGTACTGAGCGCAACCTTTTCCACGCCCCTCAGCACAGATATATGTTATATATGTGTTATGCTGCATCCTGCTAGCCTGCTTTGCTACTGCGATCCTCTCTGTGACGCAAAAGAAAACCTAGTCCCACCTGCCTGCTTCTACAGCTATTGCGATCCACTCCGTGACGCTAAAAAACCTAGTCCCGCCTGCGCCGCTGTCATATGCGTCACAAACGAGGTCGCTCGTCGTTCGCAAAAGGTGTCACACTCAGCGATATAGGCTCACAAGCGGGACGCCAACGATCAAAAAACGGTCCAGAACGTTAGTGAACAATCAGCGACATCACAGCAGGGGCCACATCGCTGCTACATGCCACACACAACGACGTCGCTAACGAGATCGCTAAATAGTTACGTAGTAGCGATGCCATTAGCGATCTCGTTAGCGATCTCGCTTAGTGTGGCATACCCTTTAGTGGAGTGCATTATACTATATTGAGGACTATCTGGTACATTAAACCATATGGAGGCTATCTAGGGGGCCATCACACAGTGTGTCGATTGCAGTGAGGTGGCCATGATACAGTCTGGGAGCTACTAAGGGGTCAGTACACTGTGTGGGTCGTACTATAAATTGAGGGGGCATTATACTGTGTATAAAGAGCATCATACTAAGGGACGTACCTACCACGGTTGCAGCCGTCGTCACTGTGACGGGCCCAGCGGGGCAGGTACCCGTCAGGTCAAAGGCACGCCGACACCAGGAAAAGTTAAAATATGTTGCCATGCAGGAGATTCCTCCCGCACGGCAACAGTTAACAGCCGCCGGCCAATCACAGGCCGGCAGCTGACATCAGCGCGCACGTCGCCGACGTATGACGTCACTGTCATACGCTGGAACGAATCTGCGTGCCTCAGCCAAATCATGGGTGAGGACATTGCTGAAGCTCGGCCTGGTAAGGAAAAACTTTTTTTTTTTTTTTAAAGCCGCGGTATGGGGCACATTATACCGATATGGGTGAGCATTATACTACTATTGGAGGGTTGAGGATGCATTATATGGGGCTGCTGCATTTTATACTGCTATGGGACTGGTGCATTATATTATATATGACTATAGGGTGCAAAATACTTTATAGGAGGACTATGAGATGCATTATATTTTATCGAGGACTATGGGCGGTGCATTATATTTTATGGATGACTATGGAGGTGCATTTGATTGTATTACATGGATGACAATGAACTTTGCAGTATATTATATGGAGGACTATGGGTGTGCATTATACTTCTTATATGGATCCCCATGACTTCTATGTAAGCCCCTGATGAGTATAATGGTTTATTTTCTTTTATACATTACAGAACAACGGCAGAACAGGGGTCAAATATATACCAGGATGGGGCACCAGATAGTTACGCCACTGAGGTCAGACTATACAACATTGCAACAAAGCTATAATGTGCGAAATGAATAAGGAAAATGTGCATTTGGGTGGAAAATATTTTGGCATTTGAAAGTTTGCATCGGGGCACATAACTTTGTAGTTACACCACTGATTGCTCCCTTCCTGATTTCTTATTCTTTTGCATGTTTGTCACACTTAAATGTTTCAGATCACCAAACAAATGTAAATATTATACAAAGATAACACAAGTAAAGACAAAATGCTGTTATTAAATGAAGGTCTTTATTATTAAGGGAAAAAGAAATCCAAACTTACAGGGCCCTGTGTAAAAAAAAACCCTGCTGCCCTCCCCTCTTAAAACAGATATTATCTGTGGTTTATCACATCTTTGGAAAGCTGAGTTCAAATTCCACAGCCACACCCAGGCCTGATTACTGCCACACCTGTTCTCAATCAATTCACTTAAATAGGACCTGCCTGACAAAGTGAAGGAGACCAAAAGATGATCAAAAGCTAGACATCATGCTATAATCCAAATAACTTATGAAACAAATGAGAAACAAAGTAATTTAGATCTATCAGTCTGGAAAAGATTATAAAGCCATTTCTAAATCTTTGGTACTCCAGCGAACCACAGGGAGAGCCATTATCCACAAATGGCAAAAACATGAAACAGTGGTGAACCTTTCCAGGAGTGGCCGGCCAACCAAAATTACCCCAAGAGCACAGTGACAACTTATCCAAGAAGCAAAAAAAACCACAATAACATCCAAAGAACTGCAGGCCTCAATTGCCAAAGTTAAGGTACTGCAATGTTCATGACACCATCACAAGACAGAGACTGGGCAAAAATGGTCTGCATAGCAGAGTTCCAAGACGAAAGCCACTGCTGAATAATAACAACATAAAGGCCCATCTCAACGTTGACAGAAAACATCTTGATGATCCCCAAGACTTTTGGGACAATATTCTGTGGACTGATGAGACAAAAGTTGAACTTTTTATAAGTTGGTGAATGTCCCATTACATCTGTCATAGAAGTACCTCATCATTTCAGAAAAGGAACATCATTCCAACAGTAAAATATGGTGGTGGTAGTGTTATGTTCTGGGGCCGTATGGCTGCTTCAGGACCTGGAAGTCTTGCTGTGGTAAATGGAACCATGAATTTTGCTGTCTACCAAATAATCCTAAAGTAAATTTCCCAGCCATCTGTTCATGACCTCAAGCTGAAGTTCAGTTGGGTTATTCTGTAGAATCATGATCCAAAACACACCAACAAGTCCATCTCTGAATGGCTTAAGAAAAACAAAATGAAGACTTTGGAGTGGTGTAGTTAAAGTCCTGACCTTAATCCGATTGACATGCTGTGGCATGACTTCAAAAAGGCGGTTCATGCTTGGAAACCCACCTGTGGCTGAATTACAAAAATTCTGCAAAGATTAGTGGGCCAAAATTCCTCCAGAGCGTTGTAAAAGACTCATTGCCAGTTATCACAAACACTTGATTGCAGTTGTTGCTGCTAAGGGTGCTGCTAAGGGTGGCCTAACCAGTTATTAGGTTTAGGGGACAATCACTTTTTCACAGAGTGCCCTGTAGGATTGGATTTCTGTAATTTTAATAATAAATAATAAAGACCTTCATTTAAAAACTGCATGTTGTGTTTACTTGCGTTATCTTTGCCTAATATTTAAATTTGTTTGGTGATCTGAAATATTTAAGTGTAACAAACATGAAAAAGAATAGGAAATCCAGAAGGGGGCAAAAACTTTTTCACATAATTGTATATTACGAGGAAAGGGAACATGTATTAGTGATATGATATCACTCCAGCAGGGAATTTTTTTTATAAAAAGGTCCTAGTGGTGCTTTTAATAGAGCGATCATACAATATACAAGCCTTTGATCACTTAGTGATGTGTGAGCTGCACCATAATAACACCCCGGCAGCAGGCTCGCTGTCTGGGTGTTATGTTTGACACCAATCTCTCCTTCACCTCCCATATACAATCTCTTGCCCGCTCTTGCCGTCTACACCTAAAGAACATCTCTAGAATCCGCCCTTTTCTCACCATGGAAACAACAAAAACCCTCACTGTAGCATTGATCCACTCCCGCCTGGACTACTGCAACGCTCTATTACTTGGCCTCCCCATTACTCGACTATCCCCTCTCCAGTCCATCCTTAATGCAGCAGCCAGGGTCATCCATCTGGCTAATCGGTACTCGGACGTGTCCGCTCTTCGCCAGTCCTTACACTGGCTGCCCATTCATTATAGGATCCAATTCAAAGTACTTGTTCTCACCCACAAAGCTCTCACAGTGCAGCACCCCCCTACATCTCCTCCCTCATTTCTATCTATCGGCCTAACCGACTGCTGCGCTCTGCAAACGACTTTCGACTAACCTCTGCACTAATCCGTACCTCCCACTCCCGACTCCAAGACTTCTCCCGCGCTGCGCCAATCCTCTGGAATGCTCTACCTCAAGAAATTAGGACTATCCACAATTTGCATGGTTTCAGGCGCTCCCTCAAAACACATTTGTTCAGAGTGGCCTATCACATTCACTAACCAAAGTCGTTCTATGTTTAAGTGTGTATGTGTAGCCCATTCACTATCTCCATCCATGCCTCACTCCCTCAAGATGGCTGGACCATCATTGTAAATGCACCATTGTATATACACACCTGTACTTTGTATCTCCCCCACCTCATTGTAGATTGTAAGCTCTCACGAGCAGGGTCGGCTTATTTTGCTTTAATTATTGTATTGTTAACGTTGTTACCTATGACTTGTGTTTTGAAACTGTTAAACTGTAAAGCGCTGCGGAATATGTTGGCGCTATATAAATAAAGATTATTATTATTATTAGTAATTATGCAGTGCAGTGTATGATCCCTACCCGTGCCTCTTATAAAACCCACTTCTGGCAGGAACTAATAGTCATTTATGCACAGCCCTTGTGAGGCCTCCAGCTTCCATAGCAACCTTGCAGCTCCTCACAGTCATGCATTGGCAGGGACAGTGGCTTATGTAGGGACACCACTTTCTCTATGAACCTTAGTACACCCTAGATGCTGTGGTTGCTTTTTGGCAGTGGTAGGTTGTTAAACTGCCTGGATTGGAGTTACTGCTGTGCCAATGCCATCCCTGTACATTATAAGTAGATAACAATTACCAAGAGGTTAAACATTTATAAAAAAGAAACGCCATGTATCTAATGCTTTTCACATCTTTTTTCCTTTTTTTTAATACATACTTTATTCATGTCCCATAGGAAAGCTTATCAGGGTTATCCAGGACTATTTTACTTTTTGTCTCATGGGGCTAAGAACTGCCAGACAGGTAGTTAACTATCTGCCTGTTCTGCACATCAGCGGCTTAAAGCTGTCATGGACCCCTCCTGTAGGTGATTCTGCTTCTTTGTTTGACCTCACGTTAACAGAGCAGCCCTTCTTTTTCCAGGCTGCTGTTTTGATGGGGCTTCACTGCTGATGTCCTGCTGATTGACAGCTGTCAACCTAGGGATGGGAAAGTCCGGCGGACGGCACAACACACACAAACAACGGGATGGAAAAAGGGAGAGGAAGGCCCTAACAGTAGGGAGTGAGGGATGGGGCTCCTAATAACAACAATCTGAGCCTATCCCTAAGCTCCCCTAATGCCCTAGGCGGGTCCTTATTGCTGCCGCCATCACGTGCCTAGTCCCTAGATTTCACCTCAATGTACCCTGGCTAGTGCACTGGTCAGCAAGGATGCTAGCCTCACCACTGCAGATGGTATTAACACAGGGGGTAGTGACAAGCATGAGACAGACAAGGAAAGGAACAACGAAACTTAGCTCAAGCCTTTGCTGCATGGCTAACGGAGGGAGAGAAGTTCATATGAGAAGGAGAGTTGGAGGAGTTATCAGTGACTGTTGTTCGTTTGTATGTGTGGTAATTCCCTATCCTTCTCTATTTTGGTTTATTCCCCTACCTCCACACCCGATGCATTCCTTTGTTATATGTGAGTGAACATTTTGTATCCCTGGAGCTTTCTGTTTCCCCTTGGTTGTGTTGCCTTTTTTAAAACTCTTTTTATTGAAAGATTCCACAAAATAAGATTACAAACATATGGAAATACAATATAAAGTCAAAATAATACAAATAATCAGCATTCACAGTGACATAACTATAATATCACACTTTCAATAATAAAATAAACAGACAAAACAAATGAAACATGGTATTCAACATAATGCATTCTACCAAACATTGCACCTCCTAGCCAACAGGTTCTGTTTAGGAGCCGTGAGCTCATACCAGGTCAGATTATAATAGATACACATTCTTAAGCCCACTCAAATCATCACTTCGCCAGTCTGGAAGAGACGCACATCAGGGATTATATCACGAGATCGAAGAGACCATTTCATTAGGAGCCAAGTGCGTCAAGGGCGAACTGCAACATTTTTCCCAAATTTTATGGAACTTTTGGGGACATCCTCTATTTTTATACAATATGTTCTCATAAGGAATTATATCATTAACTAATTTCTTCCACTGATTAATCGAAGGGGACTGTGTTGCCTTTTTTGTCGGGTTGGTGTACTGCGGTGCACAGTAGTGCCCCTCTTCTCTGGGTGGGGGAAGAGAACAGACAGAGGGCTACCACAGGAGATGAGGCAAGGGAATAGGGCGAGCTAGGGCACCCCCTAGTGTTAGGGACAGGGAAGGAGCCCCTGGTCCCTGGTCACCCGACGGCTGTATCGTGGCAACTGGTTCTCCACAGTTTGGGATTTTCACTGTTATGAATGTTTTAGAAATTAATTCTGAGCAGAAGCTCCCTCTGGTGGTTGAAAACAGTACTGAACCATTCAATGAGGATTGGCAATCAGGGATCACAGACTGGCTGGATATAAGGGAGGTTTCCCGCCATCATGGTTGCCGGTGATCAATTGTTCTTGTCTCAACGTTGTTTCCTGGTTCACTTGGAAGCTTGCTGAGTCTTGCCTCTTCTCCTGCTCACAGATAAGATATTTTCTGTTTTTTTGTTTTTGTGCTTGCCATTTGTATATTTCTCTGCATTTCTGTGAGGTTGGCCAGGTTCCCCTCCCCAGGGGGCTTGGTCTCCTCTCGGTTCCTCTGGAGCCACTGTTGTTTGTTCATTTGCCTTTTCCAGTTTTTTTTCTATGGCTGCGGCTTAGTTTTGTTACACCAGAGAACTAATTTAGGTGGTAGAGGTCGTGCAATTAGTAGCGTTGGCTTTTTTTAGTGTTATTTTGGATTGCAGTAAGTATCCTTCCTATCCTTTTCTGTCTAAATCAGATTGGGCCCCAGCGTTTGCTCATACTATTTTCTGTCTGTGTCTGTATTTTCTCTTGTCTGGCCGCCATTGCATGTTTGGGGGCTTCCTATGTTCTTTGGGGATCTGCTCCGGGGCAGATAGCTTTCCTCTTTCTATCTTTAGGTGTAGTTAGCCTCTCAGGCTGTGATGAGGCGTCTAGGACCAACGTAGGAACGCTCCACGGCTGCCTTTAGTTGTGGTGGTTAGTCAGGGTACTTCAATTCAGTAGTTTCCAACCTCTCTGGTGTATTGCCGTTTTTGCCTGCTCTCCTCAGCTACCAAAACATAACATTTCACTCCCCTCCATCCAGAGAACTCATATAGGTATTCTCCTCTTTGTCTATATTCTGCTTTATTCTGCTATTTTGTAGTACTGATTTGTTGTGGTGCCTCATACTGCATTGTGCTTTATACATACTGTTGCACATGATTGAAATTTGACCTTTACTCTACTATAAAAATGCTGCAGTAATTTACTATTTGGCTTCTGTTACTCACCATTGCCTCATACAAGTTTTTTTTTTTTACTGGATATAACCATTTAGACCACAGGTGTTATATACTGCCTTACATTTTACATATTTTTGCCTTATATTATTTTGATTTTACCCTTATCTTATATAAAAAATACAACAGCTATTATTTATATGGCCTCTAGGAGTCATTTGTTGTCCCATATATTGTCTCCCACACTCTGTGGCATATGAATGTGAGCCATAGTTTAGTATATGGTTTTCCATTAGACAGGTCCTGGATATAGGAGGTATCTGTTGCAGTTATTGTCCCTTTTTATACAAAGTTTTAACTGTTTTTTTTTTTATCATGGTTCGTCTCAGTTAATTTTGTTATATTTTCTCATTATTTGGGCTATTATTGCTTCTCTTTGTTTGGTCATTTTTTCTCTCCCCGCAGTTAGGTAGTCTTACTGTCTGGTCTAAAATAAATTGGTTTTATCAGTAGATAGATATAAAGAAAATACTTTCAGAATGCTGTAAAATAATACACAGTAAAACTCAAACTAAAGATCACTCACAGTTCCTGTTCCCATGCTACCTGGGTCTTCAGTCTCTGTAATTCCTGCTTTTACATATAATCAGTAGAGCCAATTAGTGGCCGAGACAGTGTTAATCCTTATGAGAAGACAATATGTTCCTTCATATTTCCCTTCAGTATCTCCAGTAATTGTATTATTACATGGGATTCTTTATGATGTTACATGGGCATATCTGCTTCTCATTCAGGTCCCTACATGATTTGATCCTCTCAGTGGAGATCTTCTATATAAGATAATTTTCCTCATTGAGTCATCAAGGATGAATAGAGACAGAGACAAGATGGCGGAGAGGATATTACATCTCACCCTAGAGATCCTCTTCCGGCTTACTGGAGAGGTGAGAGATTCTGATGACGTCACTTTACATCATTCTTATCTATGGGAATAACAGATGGACAGAACTGGAGAGGTGAGGACTCTGGAAATGTCTGTAGTAAGATTTATTAATGTGTCCTCCATAACCAGGATTATACAGTAGTGAAGAAGACCTCTAGTGAGCGCTGTCAGGACCCTGGGTCTGAGGGATGGGGAAGACCCCTGAGCCCAATCACAGGGCCTCCACCTCACCCCCTGATACATGAGGACATCAATGACCAGAAGATCCTAGAACTCACCTACAAGATGATTGAGATGCTGACTGGAGAGGTGACACTGCTGGGAATGGTGGGACGTTATACAGTAACACTATGGAGGGATAGGGGGGGTGACGGTATTATTGTATGTGTCAGGTTCCTATAAGGTGTCAGGATGTCACCATCTATTTCTCCATGGAGGAGTGGGAGTATTTAGAGGGACAAAAAGATCTGTACAAGGACGTCATGATGGAGATTCCACGGCCCCTCACATCACCAGGTAATAGACAGGAGTAAATACACACGGCCTATAATTATCTGTATGTAAAGAATGAATTCAGTCTCTGTATGTGTTTCCTCCAGTTCTATCCAGTGAGAGGACAACACCAGAGAGATGTCTCCATCCTCTTCTTCCACAGGACTGTAAAGAAGAAGATCCCAATGTTCCTCAGGATCATCAGGTAGATGGATAGAAGGTGAAAAAATAACCGTGTGCACAACCAAGAAGGTGCCAGAGTAGGTTCCCAAACCGTATCTAATAGAAAATGAACTCGGCACTCAACTTTAGTATAGTGAGAATAAAGATTTTTATTCACAGTAGTAACACGAAACGTTTCGGTCCTATATCATGGACCTTCATCAGTCACTACATTTATAAAAACAGAAGAAAAAATTATATTAACAAAATAAAGTATGTACAATCAAAATTTTGGTCAATAGTAAAGGTAGAGAGTAGTTGTATACAATGCTTCAGGAGATTTAGGGAGCAATCATAGGTCAGAGTTGTATCAGAGGTATCACAAAGGCAGAAAGAATATATATGGTGAGGACATACCAGATACTACTGGGAAGGGGGTTGATCCACATAGGGAAGAAAGAAAGGGCTGGATATAGCTGTAGGTGAAAATAAGATAAAGTAAGTGCCGATATACTTTTATGTATAAGTAGATTTTGTGCCTATGCCTGTAGATGTGACATACCCTGTGTTGGTGGGGTGAGATGAGGAAGAGGACAATGCCTCTATTGCACTAGTAACCTGTAGAAACAGCGCAAAACATAGATACCATAAATATCACAACTATCAATGTGATGGTGAAGCGGTGGAGCCGCTATACTTGTCTGTGACTGACCTGTTGTGAAGGAGTCCGGTAGTGAGGATAGGTCTCTGCATTGGACGCGGTGTCCACCGCTAGTCTGAGCGCAGAGAAAGCTAGAAAGCAGCATGTATATGAGAGGAAGAGGCGGGACTATAGTGTCAGTCTAAACAGAGCATCAGACAGGAAGTGAGGTGGCAGGAAGTTAATGGACATGTGTTCCAAGTGAATACTAGGTAACCAGAGGCCGTCCTACAGGTGGGAGGAGTAAAGGAGCGGCGTGCTGATGGAGATGTGCCCAACAGGATGACGTGGCAGCATTATAGTATTTAATACAAGCGGCTCTAAAGTGAATGAAAAGAGAGGCATGTTAGTACAAGCATAAAGGAGTTTACAGCAATAAATATTGCGATCTTATACATTAGCTTAAAGCGATAGGAATACATAACAGGCTTGCAGCATCAGTATGCGTCAAAAAGGGCATAACAGTAATATGAGTACTGATTTAGTACATTATCATAAGACAGTATGGAAGATCAAATCTGCAGGCAACAAGGATAATTAATAAACCACCTAACAGAGATCAAAGCAGCATGTGGTAAATGACAGGTGATGTGTAAACATCTGTATGCATCATTTATAAAGTAAAAGGGTGTCACAGCAAAATTCATATTGGTATAGTGCGTTATCAGAAGACAGTATGGGAAAATGGAGCACGGATTATTAAATAAATAAACACCTGGCTGAGATCAACATATCATGTGGTATATGGTAAGTGATGTATAAAAAAGGGGGGGTGGGGGAATTATAGCCTCAGTGGTCATATGCAGAATTACATGAAGGAGAGTAAATCGTATTCACGATTAAGACCCTTAGGTGATAGAGTGTCTAGGGTGTGTATCCAATACGCCTCTCTCCTTTTCAATTGACGTATGCGGTCGCCTCCTCGTCGTGAATGTGGTATTTGTTCCAAAACTTGGTATTTTAATTGGGCTATGGTATGTCCCATTGTGATGAAGTGGTGTGGGATGGGGAGTAAGGTATTCTTACATTTATGGTTGATTTGTGTTTTGAAATGCGTTGTTTTACAGGTTGACTAGTTTCCCCAACATATAATAACCCACAAGGACACTTAATCACGTATATCACGAAGGCCGTGTCGCAAGTAAAGAAACCACGGACTCTAAATGTTTTTCCCGTATATGGGTGATGGATGGTTTCTCCTCTGAGTACGTTATTACATTGAGTGCATCCCAGACATGGGAAAGTGCCCGTTCTTGGTTTTTTCAGGAATTGTTGTGTAGTTCCTGATTTTTTAGGGCCTAAGTCAGCTCTGATCAATGCATCCCTTAGGTTGGGTGCACGGCGGAAGCATGGGAGAAAAGGTCTAGAGAATTCTTTAATGTCCGGGTGCGCAGTCTGGAGGAGCGGCCAATGTTGGCGAATGGATTTGTGCAATATATACGCATAGGGGTGGTAATGGTGTACGAAAGCAATTCTGCCCCCCATATCTTGTTTATTGCGAGTGACCGTAGTTCTGGAACGATCCAGGACCCCTTGTGGATAGCCCCTCTCTCTAAATTTTGAATTCATTTCTGAGAGGCGGGTTTCCTGAGTGGTATGATCGGAGACGATCTTTTTGACCCGATAGAATTGGGATGTCGGAATGGATTTCTTCATGGCGACTGGATGGAAGCTATTAAAATAACTGATGTATAGCTGTAACGATATCCTGTCGGGTCTGGATCATTAATGATAGAATCAAGTGGATAAACCACGTGCCCACTGGCAATGACGCTTTTACATTTCATCATTTTGTTTTCTCCACTAGCTCGAAATATTGGATCACTGGATGATTGAGTGTCGTGTGAGATGGTAAAGCTGAGTCCGGGCCAAGAGCAATTCAGAAATTGATGAAAGAGTGCTAAGGACTCGAACGTGCCCCCCCACGATGTCTTCTGCATATGGGGGGGCACGTTCGTGTCCTTAGCACTCTTTCATCAATTTCTGAATTGCTCTTGGCCCGGACTCAGCTTTACCATCTCACACGACCACTCCAGGATCAATTTCCTAGACACTGTGATTATAAAGGATTCCAGTGGCTGTTTATCCACTGATCTATATGTCAAACCGACAGATCGTAACAGCTTATTCATTTTAATAGCTTCCATCCAGTCGCCATGAAGAAATCCATTCCGACATCCCAATTCTATCGGGTCAAAAAGATCGTCTCCGATCATACCACTCAGGAAACCCGCCTCTCAGAAATGAATTCAAAATTTAGAGAGAGGGGCTATCCACAAGGGGTCCTAGATCGTTCCAGAACTACGGTCACTCGCAATAAACAAGATATGGGGGGCAGAATTGCTTTGTACACCATTACCACCCCTATGCGTATATATTGCACAAATCCATTCGCCAACATTGGCCGCTCCTCCAGACTGCGCACCCGGACATTAAAGAATTTCTAGACCTTTTCTCCCATGCTTCCGCCGTGCACCCAACCTAAGGGATGCATTGATCAGAGCTGACTTAGGCCCTAAAAAATCAGGAACTACACAACAATTCCTGAAAAAACCAAGAACGGGCACTTTCCCATGTCTGGGATGCACTCAATGTAATAACGTACTCAGAGGAGAAACCATCCATCACCCATATACGGGAAAAACATTTAGAGTCCGTGGTTTCTTTACTTGCGACACGGCCTTCGTGATATACGTGATTAAGTGTCCTTGTGGGTTATTATATGTTGGGGAAACTAGTCAACCTGTAAAACAACGCATTTCAAAACACAAATCAACCATAAGATGTAAGAATACCTTACTCCCCATCCCACACCACTTCATCACAATGGGACATACCATAGCCCAATTAAAATACCAAGTTTTAGGAAAAAATACCACATTCACGACGAGGAGGCGACCGCATACGTCAATTGAAAAGGAGAGAGGCGTATTGGATACACACCCTAGACACTCTATCACCTAAGGGTCTTAATCGTGAATACGATTTACTCTCCTTCATGTAATTCTGCATATGACCACTGAGGCTATAATTCCCCCACCCCCCCTTTTTTATACATCACTTGCCATATACCACATGATCGTTGATCTCAGCCAGGTGTTTATTTATTTAATAATCCGCGCTCCCATTTTCCCATACTGTCTTCTATACGCTATCAATATGAATTTTGCTGTGACACCCTTTTACTTTATAAATGATGCTTACAGATGTTTACACATCACCTGTCATTTACCACATGCTGCTTTGATCTCTGTTAGGTGTTTATTAATTAGTCCTTGTTGCCTGCAGATTTGTCTTCCATACTGTCTTATGATAATGTACTAAATCAGTACTCATATTACTGTTATGCCCCTTTTGACGCATACTGATGCTGCAAGCCTGTTATGTATTCCTATCGCTTTAAGCTAATGTAAAGATCGCAATATTTATTGCTGTAAACTCCTTTATGCTTGTACTAACATGCCTCTCTTTCATTCACTTTAGAGCCGCTTGTATTAAATACTATAATGCTGCCACGTCATCCTGTTGGGCACATCTCCATCAGCACGCCGCTCCTTTACTCCTCCCACCTGTAGGACGGCCTCTGGTTACCTAGTATTCACTTGGAACACATGTCCATTAACTTCCTGCCACCTCACTTCCTGTCTGATGCTCTGTTTGACTGACACTATAGTCCCGCCTCTTCCTCTCATATACATGCTGCTTTCTAGCTTCCTCTGCACTCAGACTAGCGGTGGACACCGCGTCCAATGCAGAGACCTATCCTCACTACCGGACTCCTTCACAACAGGTCAGTCACAGACAAGTATAGCGGCTCCACCGCTTCACCATCACATTGATAGTTGTGATATTTATGGTATCTATGTTTTGCGCTGTTCTACAGGTTACTAGTGCAATAGAGGCATTGTCCTCTTCCTCATCTCACCCCACCAACACAGGGTATGTCACATCTACAGGCATAGGCACAAAATCTACTTATACATAAAAGTATATCGGCACTTACTTTATCTTATTTTCACCTACAGCTATATCCAGCCCTTTCTTTCTTCCCTATGTGGATCAACCCCCTTCCCAGTAGTATCTGGTATGTCCTCACCATATATATTCTTTCTGCCTTTGTGATACCTCTGATACAACTCTGACCTATGATTGCTCCCTAAATCTCCTGAAGCATTGTATACAACTACTCTCTACCTTTACTATTGACCAAAATTTTGATTGTACATACTTTATTTTGTTAATATAATTTTTTCTTCTGTTTTTATAAATGTAGTGACTGATGAAGGTCCATGATATAGGACCGAAACGTTTCGTGTTACTACTGTGAATAAAAATCTTTATTCTCACTATACTAAAGTTGAGTGCCGAGTTCATTTTCTATCTGATGGATAGAAGGTGTCATGCAATCTCCCCTATGATGTGTAGACGGCTGTGAAGGTCTTGTGCTCAGTCTGTTGTGATTGAGGAAAAACATCCATTGATCTTTCATCTTGTGGACATACACAACTTGTTTAGAAAAATATCAAGAATTATTGTTTGTTACTAAAATTATAGTATAAAATTAAAATGTTATCCTCATCACATAGTAGTTATTTGTGAACATGGTAACTGCAGTATTAGTGACGCCGAATTCAGGATATGTAAAAGACACACAAATGAGTTTTATGTGAGGTGAATCTATCAGCAACATATTCAGCTGTCGCAACCAAGGACAATGCTTCTTGTTGCTGTGTGTGGTCTAAAATACATTGTTTTTAATTGTAGATAGACATGAAGAAAAAATTCTCAGACTGCTGTAAAATAATAGAAATAGTAATATTAACATAACCAGTACCTTTCAGCTCCTGCCCCAATGCTAACTGGAACCTCAGTCTGATTCTGTAATTTCTGTTTGATCAAATGATCATTATAGCTAAATATTGTGCCAGTCTTTACAAGGAAGAATGTTCCTTTATGTTTCTCATTATTATGTCTGATAGTTGTGTTTTTATATGGTACTGTTTATGATTTTGGCTGATTTTCTTCCTATTCAGGTCCCTACAATATCAGATCCTCTTAGTAGAGATTTATACAAGGCAATTTTCCTGATTGACCCATCAAGGATGGAGAGGGACAGGGACAAGAAGGCGGAGAGGATATTACACTTCACCCTAGAGATCCTCTTCCGGCTTACTGGAGAGGTGAGAGATTCTGATGATGTCACATTACATCATTCTTATCTATGGGAATAACAGATGGACAGAACTGGAGAGGTGAGGACTCTGGAAATGTCTGTAGTGAGGTTTATTAATGTGTCTCTCCATAACCAGGATTACACAGTAGTGAAGAAGACCTCTAGGGAGCGCTGTCAGGCCCCTGTGTCTGAGGGATGGGGAAGACCCCTGATCCCAATCACAGGGCCTCCACCTCACCCCCTGATACACGAGGACATCAATGACCAGAAGATCCTAGAACTCACCTACAAGATGATTGAGCTGCTGACTGGAGAGGTGACACTGTTGTGACATTATAGTGTAACGCTTTGAAGGAACTGGGGTGATGATAGTATCATTGTATGTGTCAGGTTCCTATAAGGTGTCAGGATGTCACCATCTATTTCTCCATGGAGGAGTGGGAGTATGTAGAAGGACACAAAGCTCTGTACAAGGACGTCATGATGAAGGTTCCTCAGCCCCTCACATCACCAGGTAATCAACATTACTAAATACACACAGCCTATAATTATCTGTATGTAATGAATTAATTAACTCCCTGTATGTATTTCCTCCAGTTCTATCCAGTAAGAGGACAACACCATCCTGTCCCATCCTCTTCTTTTACAGGACTGTAAACAAGAAAACCCCAATGTTCCTCAGGATCATGAGGTAGATGGAGAGAAGGTGTCATGAAATCTCCCCTATAATGTGTAGGAGCCTGTGAAGGTGTTGTATTCAGTCTTGTTTCATCCAGCAGTATAATACACTTTATGTCCAGTTAATTAGAGACTCCAGCCCTCTAATGGTTGTAGCTTCCCTTTGTGGAAATTAGACCCATAACCATGGATTACAGCAAATTGAGGCAGTAGTTTCAGGGTGAATTTTCATTAGAATGGAAAAATTAAGCAGTCCAGGTGGAATGAGACATGATCATTGTTGCTTGATCAGCTAGGGACAGTTTTTTTTAA
The DNA here is from genome assembly GCA_033576555.1 of Oophaga sylvatica. Taxonomy (NCBI): domain Eukaryota; kingdom Metazoa; phylum Chordata; class Amphibia; order Anura; family Dendrobatidae; genus Oophaga; species Oophaga sylvatica. The sequence continues at coordinate 52,404,151 of JARQOD010000003.1, forward strand.
CTTGACACTTTTGCTTGTAAAAATTCAAGAGTATACTGAGACCATTGTAATTATTATTATTATTATTATTGTTATTATTATACATTTATATAGCACCATTTATTCCATGGCGCTTTACATGTGGAAAGGAAAAATATAGACAAGTACAATAAACATGTGCGAGACAAGGGACACACAAGTACAGAAGGAGAGAGGACCCTGCCCGCGAGGGCTCACAGTCTACAGGGATGGGTGAGGATACACTAGGAAAGGGTAGATCTGGTTGTGCGATGGTTCAGTAGACTGAGGATCATTGCAGGCTGTAGGCTTGTTGGAACAGGTGAGTCATCAACGAAAACATCCAATAAAAGGGAATCCAAAAATGTAAACAAGGGAAAAAAATCAATTATCAGAGAAATTAACAGGAGCTGCTAAGACATGCAAATTGAAGCTAAATACAGCACAGAAGGGCTATGACAGTGAACGACCAGTGCCATTGTTGTCAAGGGTAAACAAAAAAGAAGGGGGGAAGGTTTGCAAAAGAGCACAATGATCACTGAATGGTGGAAAAACATTGTCCAGTCCGATGAATCCAGATTTCTGTTGCACCATGTGTTATGTTTCGGTAGCTGAGGAGTGCAGGTAAAAAAGGCAATACACCAGAGCAGTTGGAATCTATGAGATTGCAGTACCCTGACTAACCACCACAACTAGAGGCAGCCGTGGAGCATTCCTACGTTGGTCCTAGACGCCTCGTCACAGCCTGAGAAACTAACTACACCTAAAGATAGAAAGCGGAAAGCTATCTGCCCCGGAGCAGATCCCCAAAGATAATAGAAAGCCCCCAAACATGTAATGGCGGTTAGACAAGAAGAAATACTGACACAGACAGAAAATAGTATGAGCAAACGTTGGGGCCCAAACTATCTAAATAGAAAAGGATAGGAAGGGTACTTACTGCAATCCCAAAAAACCCTGAAAAGCACCAACTCTACTAATTTCAAAAACACCTGAGATCACACGACCTCTACCACCTAAATTAGTTCTCTGGTGTAACAAAATCAAAACAGCAGCCACTGAAAAAACTGGAAAAAGCAAATGTACAAACATCAGTGGCTGAACTAAACTGAGAGGGCAAAAGCCCCCGGAGGGGACCCTGAAGGCCCCCACAGAAGTGCAGGACAAAATGCAAAAATCAAGCACAAAAACAAAAAGAAGAAAATGTCTTATCTGTTAGCAGGAGATGCAGACACGACACAGCAGGCTACAAAGGAAACAGGAATCAAGGATTGAGACAAGAACAATTGATCACCGGCAACCCTGATGGGAAGGCGACTCCCTTATATAAGACCAGTCAGTAACACCTGATTCCCAATCCTCACAATCTTCACTGGACAGTCCAGTACCGCTTGTAACCACCAGAGGGAGCCTCTGCTCAGAACTCATCTCAAGCCCATTCACAACAGTACCCCCCCCTTGAGGAGGGGTCACCGAACCCTCATTTGAGCAACCAGGTCGGTCAGGATGAGTTCTATGATACGCACGGATGAGTCTCCTAGCATGGATTTCCGAAGCAAACACCCAAGAATTGTCTTCCTGACCATAACCTCTCCACTTAACCAAATACTGGAGTTTCCGTCTAGAAAAACACCTGAGATCACACGACCTCTACCACCTAAATTAGTTCTCTGGTGTAACAAAATCAAAACAGCAGCCACTGAAAAAAACTGGAAAAGACAAAAGAACAAACATAAGTGGCTGAACTAAACTGAGAGGAGCACAAGCCCCCGGAGGCGACCCGGCAGACCCCCACAGAAGTGCAGGACAAAATGCAAAAAGCAAGTACAAAAAACAAAAAGAAGAAAATGTCTTATCTGTTAGCAGAAGATGCAGGCACGAAACAGCAGGCTACAAAGTGAACAGGAATCAAAGATGAGACCAGAACAATTGATCACCGGCAACCCTGATGGGAGGGAACCTCCCTTATATAAGACCAGTCAGTAACACCTGATCGCCAATCTTCATAATCTTCATTGGATAGTTCAGTACTGTTTGTAACCACCAGAGGGAGCTTCTGCTCAGAATTAATTTCTAGCACATTCACAACAGTACCCCCCCCTTGAGGAGGGGTCACCGAACCCTCATTTGAGCAACCAGGTCGGTCAGGATGAGCTCTGTGATACGCACGGATGAGTCTCCTAGCATGGATTTCCGAAGCAAACACCCAAGAATTGTCTTCCTGACCATAACCTCTCCACTTAACCAAATACTGGAGTTTCCGTCTAGAAAAACGAGAATCCAATATTTTCTCAACCACATACTCCAGATTGCCCTCAACCAAAACAGGGTCAGGAGGCACAGCAGTAGGAACCACTGGCTCAACAAACCTCTTCAACAAGGACTTGTGGAACACGTTATGGATCTTAAATGTCCCTGGAAGAAGCAAACGAAAAGAAACAGGATTAAGAATCTCCATGATCTTATAAGGTCCAATGAACCTAGGCTTAAATTTAGGAGATGCCACTCTCATAGGAATATTTTTTGAGGACAACCAGACCAAGTCCCCCACTTTAAACCGAGGACCATCAGTCCTATGCCTGTTAGCAAACCGCTAGGCCCTCTCCTGAGAGAGGGACAACCTCTCCACTACCTGGTCCCAAATCTGTTGCATACGCTCCACAACAGAGTCAACACCTGGACAGACAGAAGCCTCCGTCTGTCCTGAAGAAAATCGAGGGTGAAACCCAGAATTACAGAAAAATGGAGACATCAAAGTGGCAGAGCTAGCCCTATTATTAAGAGCAAATTCAGCCAAAGGCAAAAAAGAGACCCAGTCATCCTGATCAGCAGACACAAAACATCTTAGATAAGTCTCCAATGTCTGGTTTGTTCTCTCAGTTTGACAATTGGTCTGAGGATGAAACGCCGAGGAGAAAGACAATTGAACACCAAGTTTAGAACAAAAGGTCCTCCAAAATCTGGAAACAAACTGGATTCCTCTGTCAGACACAATGTTCTCAGGAATGCCGTGTAAACGAACCACGTGCTGAAGGAACAACGGCACCAATTCAGAGGAGGAAGGCAACTTAGGTAATGGCACAAGATGTATCATCTTGGAAAACCTATCACAAATAACCCAGATGGCGGTCATTCTCTGAGAAACAGGGAGGTCGGAAATGAAATCCATAGAGATATGGGTCCATGGTCTCTTGGGCACAGGCAATGGCATCAACAAACCACTAGAGCGAGAGCAAGGCTTGGAGCGAGAGCAAGTCCCGCAGGACTGCACAAATTCCCTGACATCACGAGATAAGGAAGGCCACCAAAAGGACCGACTAACCAAGTCTCTGGTACCAAAAATTCTGGGATGACCAGCCAATGCGGAACAATGAATCTCAGACATCACACTCTTTTTCCACTGGTCCGGGACAAACAATTTTCCAACAGGGCAACGCTCAGGCCTATCCTCCTGACACCCCTCCAGAGCAAGTCTCAAATTGGGTGAGATGGCGGAAAGAACTACACCCTCTTTCAAAATAACAGAAGGATCAGATAACTCAGGAGAGTCCCGCAAGGAAACTCCTCGAGAGGGCATCCGCCTTAACATTCTTAGTGCCAGGAAGAAAGGAAACCACAAAATTAAAACGTGTGAAAAACAAGGCCCACCTGGCCTGTCTAGGATTAAGTCGCTTGGCAGATTCCAGATAAACCAGATTCTTATGGTCCGTAAGGACCACCACCTGATGTTTGGCTCCCTCCAGCCAATGTCTCCACTCTTCAAAAGCCCACTTCATGGCCAATAACTCCCGATTACCCACGTCATAATTACGTTCAGTAGGAGAAAATTTTCGAGAGAAAAAGGCACAAGGGTTACTTTTAGAGGTCTCAGGATCTCTTTGGGACAAAACGGCACCTGCCCCAATTTCAGAGGCATCAACCTCCACCTGAAATGGCAGAGAAACATCAGGCTGCCGTAGAACAGGAGCAGAAGTGAATCTCTGCTTAAGTTCCTGAAATGCAGAGACTGCCTCAGGAGGCCAATTCACCACATCAGAACCCTTTTTGGTCAAATCAGTTAATGGTTTAACAATAACCGAGAAATTACCAATAAATTTACGATAAAAATTGGCAAAACCCAAGAATCTTTGAAGAGCCTTTAATGAAGTAGGTTGGACCCAATCACAGATGGCCTGAGCCTTGACCGGGTCCATTTCAATAACAGATGGGGACAAAATGAATCCCAGAAATGAGATCCTCTGTACGCCAAAAAGACACTTTGATCCCTTCACATACAGAGCATTCTCTCTCAAAATCTGGAATACAGTTCGAACATGTTTCACATGAGAGTCCCAGTCATTGGAAAAAATCAAGATATCATCCAAATAAACAATCAGAAATTTATCCACAAAATCCCTGAAAATGTCATTCATGAAGGACTGGAAGACAGAAGGAGCATTAGTGAGCCCAAAGGGCATCACAAGGTACTCAAAATGCCCTTCAGGGGTATTGAATGCCGTCTTCCATTCATCCCCGTGCTTAATGCGAATAAGGTTATATGCCCCCCTGAGGTCAAGCTTGGTAAACCAAGTAGCATTTTTCACCCTGGAAAACAGGTCAGAAATCAAGGGTAACGGATATTGATATTTCACAGTAATATTGTTCAAAAGACGATAATCAATACACGGCCTCAATGAACCATCCTTTTTGGCCACAAAGAAAAAAACGGCACCTAAGGGTGAAGAAGATGGTCTGATATGACCCTTCTCCAATGACTCCTTGATATAAGACCGCATAGCGTCATGTTCAGGTACAGACAAGTTAAAAAGGCGACCTTTGGGGAATTTACTACCAGGCACTAATTCAATAGCGCAGTCATAGCTCCTATGGGGAGGCAAGGATGCAGATTTACTTTCGCTAAACACATCAGAAAAATCAATCAAAAAGTCAGGAACATCCTGAGCCTGGGGGGAGGCAGAAAAAACAGGAGTGTTGGTATTAACACATTGGCAGCCCCAACTGGTTACAGACACAGATTTCCAATCCAAAACAGGATTATGAGATTGTAACCAAGGGAAACCCAGTACGATAATGTCATGCAGATTATACAGAACCAAAAATTTGCAGGTCTCCTGATGATCAGGTTCAACCCTCATTATCACCTGAGTAGAGAACTGAGGTTTATTCTCAGCCAAAGGGGTAGAATCGATCCCCAGAAGGGGAATAGACTTCCGTAGGGGTATCAAGGGAAACCCACAACGTTTAGCAAAATCAAAATCCATCAGGTTAATAGCTGCTCCCGAATCAACGAAAGCCTGAGCAGAAAATGAGAACAGAGAGCATATCAGGGTAACAGTTAATAAAAACTTGTCTGAACACTACCCAAGACAACTGAGCGTGCAAAACGTCTTCCCCGCTTAGGGCAGACTGAAATAGCATGAGAGGCATCACCACAGTAGAAACATAACCCATTGCGCTTCCGAAACTCATGACGCTGTGCCCCAGAAACCACTCTATCACACTGCATGGATTCAGAAGCAGGTTCACAAGGCAACACTATTCCACGCATACTTCTCCGCTCACGCAAACGTCTGTCAATTTGAATTGCTAATGACATAGAATCATTGAGACCAGAAGGGACAGGGAATCCCACCATAACATCCTTTACATTATCTGACAGACCCTTCCGAAAAAGGGCTGCCAAAGCGTCGTCATTCCATCTGGTCAGGACTGCCCACCTACGGAATCTCTGACAGTATAACTCAGCGTCATCAAGCCCCTGATTTAATGCCAACAAGGCTTTTTCAGCTTGATCAGTGACATTAGGCTCATCGTACAATAACCCCAAAGCCTGAAAAATGCATCAACATCACTCAAGACAGGATCCCCAGGTGTCAGGGAAAAAGCCCAATCCTGAGGATCGCCGCGCAGGAGAGAGATGACAATTTGAACCTGCTGCGCTGCGTTCCCTGAGGACTTAGATTTTAAGGCAAAAAACAATTTACAGTTATTTTTGAAATTCTGAAACTTAGCTCGATCCCCTAAAAACAAATCTGGCATGGGAATCCTAGGTTCCACAACAGGCAACCTAGCAAGATAGGCAGCAATACTCTGAACCTGAGTGGCAAGCTGATCCACACGGCCAGACAACTGTGCAAACTCCATTGAGAGAAAAAATCTTCCCCAGCACCCAGAGATACAGAGGGAAAAAAAAAAAAAAAATGCAACAAACAGAAAAATATCTCTGACAACTCTGACAACCTTTTTTTTTTTACAATATTTTTCCCTTCTGTGAGTACCATACAATTTTAAATTTGGGCCGGTGATACTGTTATGTTTTGGTAGGTGAGGAGTGCAGGTAAAAAGGCAATACACCAGAGCAGTTGGAATCTATGAGATTGCAGTACCCTGACTAACCACCACAACTAGAGGCAGCCGTGGAGCGTTCCTACGTTGGTCCTAGACGCCTCGTCACAGCCTGAGAAACTAACTACACCTAAAGATAGAAAGCGGAAAGCTATCTGCCCCGGAGCAGATCCCCAAAGATAATAGAAAGCCCCCAAACATGTAATGGCGGTTAGACAAGAAGAAATACTGACACAGACAGAAAATAGTATGAGCAAACGTTCGGGCCCAAACTACCTAAATAGAAAAGGATGGGAAGGGCACTTACTGCAATCCCAAAAAACCCTGAAAAGCACCAACTCTACTAATTTCAAAAACACCTGAGATCACACGACCTCTACCACCTAAATTAGTTCTCTGGTGTAACAAAATCAAAACAGCAGCCACTGAAAAAACTGGAGAAAGCAAATGTACAAACATCAGTGGCTGAACTAAACTGAGAGGGCAAAAGCCCCCGGAGGGGACCCTGAAGGCCCCCACAGAAGTGCAGGACAAAATGCAAAAATCAAGCACAAAAACAAAAAGAAGAAAATGTCTTATCTGTTAGCAGGAGATGCAGACACGACACAGCAGGCTACAAAGGAAACAGGAATCAAGGATTGAGACAAGAACAATTGATCACCGGCAACCCTGATGGGAAGGCGACTCCCTTATATAAGACCAGTCAGTAACACCTGATTCCCAATCCTCACAATCTTCACTGGACAGTCCAGTACCGCTTGTAACCACCAGAGGGAGCCTCTGCTCAGAACTCATCTCAAGCCCATTCACAACATCATGCTAATGGGAGCATCATAATTTGGCGCAAGCAGCATGCATCCATGTACACTTCACATCAACTAAAAAGGGTTTTTTGGAACATGTCGTTGCCTTTATGTAATCTGCAGCAGCTGCGTGAAGCTATTCTGTCCTCATGGGCCAATATTTCTGTGTAACTATTTCATCACCTTGTGGAAGCAATGAGATGATGAAGTGCTTAGGTTCTGAAGGCCAAAGGAGATCCAACTTGCTAGTTGACAGGTGTCTCCAATAATGATGAGTGAACATGCTTGGATAACTTCTTATCCGAGCATGCTCATGCTCAGTTGTGATTCAAGTATCTTGTAGTGCTCATATATTATGTTCGCGTCCCTGTGGCTGCATGGTTTGCCTGTTAGCCTAACAAACAAGCAATACCCACATGTGTTGAGGCTGTCTAACAGCCATAGGGATGCGCACATAATATATGAGCACTCCCTAGATACTCAGATAACACCCGAGCATGCTCGAATAAGACGTTATCCGAGCACGTTCGCTCATCACTAGTCTCTAATAATGTGGCTATTCAGTGTATGTTTTATACTTGATGGTGTTAATGAGGCAAAGCTGATCATAGACATTAGATGTTGTCTCGATCTTCTCACAATTTTCTGGTTATGGAGACTGATAGTTGGAAAAAGGAACAAATAAATTTGATTGATTGAAATCATTTGACCAAACGTCTTCATCCCTCTGTGACTTACAATCTTTGTTTCAGGGTAAAGATCTGACTCATATTAATACTAGAGAGACATATGTGAGGGGTGATGAGCGGTGTAAAGAGGAGATTCCTACAGATAACCCCAAAGGTGAGTAGTAACCACTAAATTCTGAGAAGTCACAGATTCTACTCAGTCAACGGCTTGTTGAATCATATATTGAATTTTTAATTATTTGTTCAGAGTTTGTACATGAATTTTACACTTAAAGATTTAGCATTTAAACAGAATACACTATTTTACACAATTTGGTACAGATGTCTCTCATCCAGAGCCATAGCATGCTTCTGGGCTGTTAGAAAGGAGATCCTTCTGTATTCACCATAGTGTCTAACACTGGACTCTTTGCTCAATAGTAGAAATAGGTGAATCAATTTGCAGGTCTCCAGTCCTTGGCCAGGTCAGCATAGCCGCTTCTTTACACTTGGATGTTTGAAGAAGGGGTAATACCCCATAAAACATCCAGGTGCGTTGCTCTATGTCTAATCCACTCCACGTGGCTTCTCGTATGCTATTCTAGTCTTGGACTTTTTTATTGGACATGTTGTGATGACTATTTGAAATTTGTTTGCCATGGAGAAAGTTTGTGATATGGCTTTGAAATGAAAAGAAACATTTCACAATTGAGTTATCAGTGTCCATGATTGATTTTTAGCCCCTTTACCGCCGAGGGTGGTTTGCATGTTAATGACCGGGCCAATTTTTACAATTCTGACCACTGTCCATTTATGAGGTAATAACTCTGGAACGCTTCCATGGATCCCGGTGATTCTGACAATGTTATCTCGTGACATATTTTACTTCATGTTAGTGGTAACATTTCTTTGATATGGCTTGCATTTATTTGTGAAAAAAAGGAAATTTGTAGAAAATTTCGTAATTTTCCAACTTTGAATTTTCATGCCCTTAAATCACATAGATATGTAACACAAAATACTTAAAGGGAATCTGTCACCCTAAATTGGCGGGATATTTAAATGATGGCAGTCAGGTCAGATGGGCGGTGTTTTGGGTACTTGCCTTAACATGTTGTTCGCCGCTGTCCATTATTTCTGGGAATTGTAGTCGTTGCCCTCCATATAACGCGCCTGCGCATTGCAATCTGCGGGCAAAGCATACTGCGCGTGCACAATTCAAGATTGCAATGCGCAGGTGTGTTATATGGAGGGCAACGACTACAATTCCCAGAAATAATGGAGACAGCGGCGAACAACATGTTAAGGCAAGTACCCAAAACACCGCCCATCTGACCTGACTGCCATCATTTAAATATCCGCCAATTTAGGGTGACAGATTCCCTTTAATAAGTAATATTTCCCACTTTACATCAGCACAATTTTGGAACCAACATTTTTTTTTGTTAGGATGTTATAAGGGTTAAAAGTTAAACAGTGATTTCTCATTTTTACAACACCATTTTTTTAGGGACATCACATTTGAAGTCACTTTAAGGTGTTTATATGATAGAAAATACCCAAAAGTGACACCATTCTAAAAACTGTACCCCTCAAGATCCTCAAAACCACATTCAAGAAGTTTATTAACCCTTCAGGTGCTTCACAGGAATTTTTGTAATGTCAAATAAAAATGAATGTTTAACTTTCACCAAAAAATTACTTCAGATCCATATTTTTTTATTTTCCCACGGGAAATTGGACCCCAAAAGTTATTGTGCAATTTGTCCTGAGTACGCTGATACCCCACATATGGGGATAAATCACTGTTTGGGCGCATGGCAGAGCTCGGAAGGGAAGGAGCGACGCTTGACTTTTTCAGCGCAAAATTGTCGCTTTTGGAGAGCCCCTGATGTGCCTAAACAGTGGAAAGCCCCCCACAAATGACACCATTTTGGAAACTAAACCCCCAAGGAACTTATCTAGATGTGTGGTAAGAACTTTGAACCCCCAAGTGCTTCACTAAATAACACCCAGCCGTAAAAAGAAAAACTCATATTTTTTTCCCACAAAAATGATCTTTTAGTCCCAAATTTTTAATTTTCCCAAGGGTAACAGGAGAAATTGGACCCCAAGTTATTGTCCAGTTTGTCCTGAGTACACTGATACCCCATATGTGGGAGAAAACTACTGTATGGGCACACATCGGGGCTTGGAAGGGAAGTAGTGACGTTTTGGAATGCAGACTTTGATGGAATGGTCTGCTGGCATCATGTTGCGTTTGATGCGCCTAAACAGTGGAAACCCCCACAAGTGATTCCATTTTGGAAACTAGACCCCCCCAATGCACTTATCTACATATGTGGTGAGCACTTAGAACCCCCAAGTGCTTCACAGAAGTTTATAACGTAGAGCCGTAAAAATAAAAAAATCATATTTTTTCCACAAAAATGATCTTTTCTCCCCCAATTTTTTATTTTCCCAAGAGTAACAGAAGAAATTGGACCCCAAAAGTTATTGTGAAATTTGTCCAGAGTATGCTGATACTCAGATTCTCCCCTGCTTGTGCCGATCGCCAGCAGACCAGGGGAGTATGATGAGAGCCGTGTTCAGCACCCGGCGCCGGGGAACAGCGCTTACTATAACGCTTTTTCCCTGGCGCCCATCCTTGTGGTACTGATGCAGAACACGCATACCACACATGAGCCGCAAGTATTACACACACGGACACTAACATCTCCGATACCAGAAATATCAGGTCGTGTGAAAGAGGCGTTATAGCGGGTTTTTATGTTTGGCTGATGTCACACACTAAAATAAGCTTTTTATTGCAAAAAATTGTTTTTGTATCACCATATTTTGAGAACTATGATTTTTCCATATTTTGGCCCACAGAGTCATGTGAGCTCTTGATTTTGCTGGACGAGTTGATGCTTTTATTGGTACCATTTTCGGGCACATGACATTTTTTGATCGCTTTTTATTCCGATTTTTGGGAGGCAGAATGAATAAAAACCAGAAATTCATGAATTTCTTTTAGGGGGAGGCGTTTATACCGTTCTGCGTGTGGTAAAATTAATAAAGCAGTTTTATTCTTCGGGTTAGTACGATTACAGCAATACCTCATTTATTTAATTTTTTATGTTTTGGCGCTTTTATACAATAAAAACTATTTTATATAATTTTTTTATAATATATTTGTAATAATATATAATTATTTTTGAATCACTTTATTCTGAGAGCTATAACTTTTTTATTTTTCCAGTGATGGAGCTGTATCGGGGCTTGTTTTTGCGGGACAAGATGATGTTTTCAGCGGTACCATGTTTATTTATATCCGTCTTTTTGAACACGTGTTATTCCACTTTTTGTTCAGCGGTATGATGATAAAGCATTGATTTTTTTTTTTTTTATGGTGTTCACTAAAGGGGTTAACTAGTGGGACAGTTTTATCGTTTGGGTCATTATGGAAGTGGCGATACCAAATGTGTACTTTTATTGTTTTAGATTTTTTTTCCATTCAAATATTTATTTAATGATAGAATATTGATTTTTTTAATTACTATTATTTTTTTATAGTTTTACAATTATTTACATTTTTTTTAACTTAATTCTATGTTTTACACTTTGTCCCACTATGGGACAATCATTTTTTTGCAGAATGATCGCTTCTATAGCATGCAGATGCATGCTATAGGAGCTGTCAGCGCTGCACTTACAGCACACTGACCTGAGAGACTTCCTGATCATGCACTGTGCATGACAGGAAGTTTCTTAGCTCTGGAGACCCAGATGTCGTCATGAAAACATTGGGTCTCCATGGCAGCGGGCAGCGATCGTGACCCCGAGTCACACCGAGAGGTCTCCGATCCAAAGGCAGAGGGGCTGTCAAACCTCTGTCTCCTCCCGGAATGCTGCAATCGTGTTCGATCATAGCATTTCATGGGTTAAAGTGCCAGGAGCATTCTGTGACCGCTCCTGGCACTTAGAGTCGGGTGTCAGCTGTGAGAATCAGCTGACACCCGGCCGTGATCGGCTGCACACCACCCATGTGCGCGGTCAATCGCGATGACGTACTATCCTGTCCATGGTCAGATGGGCCCAGGGCACATGGATGGGATAGTACATCTAATGTCAGAGAGGGGTTAAACTATGGCAGATCACACCACTATATAGTTTATCAGATCCTTCAGTTCTCCCTTGTTTGTAATGGAAGCCAATGTTTCCATCAGCTTTTGTCACAGATAAAGGACTTATTTTAATTCTGCTAAAAACAGATACAAAAAGGAACACACTTGCCCCAAAGTCATGACTTTACTTGTACATGACGACTCTTCTCCTCTCGTATGCCCTGCTGTTTGCTGGAGTGAATGTAGTGGTCTGGGAGTATATGGATGGACACATAATAGCCATGACTTACAGGCACATTAATGATTTTCCACTGGAAAATTCACAAAAAAAAGATTGTTCACAGGCATACTAAAACATGAGTCATTAATCACAAGTTGTCCATAATTAGTACTTTGCCCATAAGTAATGGGCTGCACTTCCTTGATAAATTAATACAGCATAAGACTTACTCCTAATATGTTAATCAGGAACATATGTTTGAAGTGACCAAAGGGTTAATGCCCCCCCCACACAGCACAGAGAGCCGCTGCCACTGCCCCGGAGCACAAAGCCCCCTGATGCGGAGCAGAGCCCCTGCCCCAGAGCACAATGCCCCCTGCTGCGGAGCACAGAGCCCCTTGCCCCGGAGCACAGAGACCCCTGCCCCGGAGCACAGAGCCCACTGCCCCGGAGCACAGAGCCCCCTGCCTCTGAGCACAATGCCGCAACCCCGGAGCACAGAGCCCCTGCCCCAGGGGCACAAAGCCCCCTCCTGTGGAGCACAAAGCCCCCTCCTGCGGAGCACAAAGCCCCCTGCTGCGGAGCACAGAGCCCCCTGCCCCGGAGCACAGAGCCCCCTGCCCCGGAGTACAGAGCCCCCTGCCCCGGAGCACAATGCCCCTGCCCTGGAGCACAGAGCCACCTGCCCCAGGGGCACAAAGCCCCTCCTGCGGAGCACAGAGCCCCCTGCCGCAGAGCACAGAGCCTCCTGCCGCGGAGCACAGAACCCCTGCCGCGGAGCACAGAGCCCTTGCCACCGCACCAGCCTGGCCGACCTAATGACCCCTGTGACCAATCATCCACCTGTGCTGATCCCTTCACTGGTAAGCTGAATTCGGACTGTAAGACTGACCCCCATTTGACACTATTTTTTTTCCCTTATTTTCCTTCTGAAAATTTGGGGTGCATCTTATGGTCAGGTGCGTCTTATAGTCCGAAAAATACGGTACTCACAAAAATAATAATCTACCATATAACAAAAAATTAGACCTGTGGTGAGGGCGAAACGCGCGTCAGGGCCAGGAGGCAAATACTTTAAATAATTCTTCCACGTTCCAGTTGATTATAGGTATTGTATTTAACTTTTCTTATGACTTATTGATATTTTTTGCCAGAACTCTTTTCCCATGACATGGTTTGCCACCAACATATGAAATTCTACTATTGAAAAAAAGTAATGTCTGGATGATAGTGGCCCATACAGGGATTGGTTTTTAAACATTTTCTAAAATGTTGTCATTTGACACACACCTCAGGACTCTTTTTTTCCAATACATGTGCACTTTAGTGTTATGGTATGCTGCAGCCATCTAGTGGCCAAACACCACAATAACGCACAGGGACACTATAAGACTAATTTTTTGTTACATGGTAGATTATTATTTTTGTGAGTAATTTATGAATATTTTTTTGTTTTGAGTTGGGATGCACCAGCACTTTAACTGTTGAATTTTCAAATTACTCCATAATCATGCTACTGAAATCCTGAAATTGGTGTTGAAAAAATCTTTATTTTATACCTTGATGATACTTTTTACTTTTGTTAGCATTTATGCCTTTTATTCCAGCATCCATTCCTGAAAATCTAAAGTGTTTTTATTTATAAACTAATAAACAGTAAGTTTTAAAATTAACCCTTAATGACTTCAAATATTTGTTTCCTGGTTAACATATTAGGAACAAGTTCTATATTGCATTAAAACATGAACCTATAAAGTAGCAAGCTTAACAGAAAAGTAAAAAAACTGAAAGCGCAACCTTAGTTGACTATTTGCATGTAAATTTTTATATGGAAATGTAATAAAATGTGTATTACACTATAAGCAATACGATCTGAAGGAAATGTTATTGAAAAAAAAGATACTAAATTAACTTTTTTTTTGACAGTTGATCATTGTGTCACACCAAGAACATATGAAGGTCATGAAATTACCCCAGATAAACCGGCAGACCATCGCAGTAAAAGTCTATCATCTGATTCGTTTCAACAGCTTCTATCTTCTACTTCATTGAAAACTGTTAAGTCTAATAAAACTCACAGAAAGGATGTTGAACCTCAAAGACAATGCAAAAGAAAGAAACGATATTCATGTCCAGAATGTCGAAAATGTTTTTCTCAGAAATCAGAACTTGTTAGACATCAGAAAATTCACACAGGGGAGAAGCCATTTTCATGTTCAGAATGTGGGAAATGTTATAGTATTAAATCAGAACTTGTTAGACATCAGCGAAGCCACACAGGGGAGAAACCATTTTCATGTTCAGAATGTGGGAGATGTTTTATAGAGAAATCACATCTTGTCACGCATCAGAGAACTCACACAGGGGAGAAGCCATTTTCATGTTCAGAATGTGGAAAATGTTTCATTCAGAATTCAGACCTTATTCGACATAAAAAAATTCACACAGGAGAGAAGCCGTTTTCATGTTCAGAATGTGGAAAGTGTTTTAATCGGAAATCAAATCTTGTTACACATCAGAGAATTCACACAGGAGAGAAGCCATTTTCATGTTCAGAATGTGGGAAATGTTGCACTAACATATCTGATCTTGCTCACCATCAGAGAATTCACGTAAAGGAGAAGCCCTTTTCATGTTCAGAATGTGGAAAAAGTTTTATTCGGAAAGCAAATCTTGTTACACATCTGAGAATTCACACAGGGGAGAAGCCATTTCCATGTTCAGAATGTGGGAAGTGTTTTACACAGAAAACAATTCTCATTCAACATCTGATAATTCACACAGGGGAAAGGCCATTTTCATGTTTACAATGTGGGAAATGTTTTTACAGCAAATCATGTCTTGTTACACATCTGAGAATCCACACAGGGGAAAAGCCATTTTCATGTTCAGGATGTGGGAAATGTTTTAATCAGAAATCACATCTCATTGCACATAACAGAATTCACACAGGAGAGAAACTATTTTCATGTCCAGAATGTGAGAAATGTTTTTATACCAAATCATGTCTTATTACACATGTGAGAATTCACACAGGAGAGAAGCCATTTTCATGTTCAGAATGTGGGAAATGTTTTAATCAGAAATCTCATCTTGTTTTACATCAGAAAATTCACACAGGCTAGAGAAGATTTCCATTCCCCTAGTTTGGGAAATATTTTTTGTTGCACATCAAAGAATTAACACAAGGAAGAAGACATATTAATATCCAGAATGAAAGTCACCTCCTCTTAAAGTTGTTTGATTTGGAAAAAATGCAGCAGGTTCTAATTAAAGATTTATGTCTGCATGAGAAAGGAGAAGTAATTTAGTGTACTAATTGATGATTAGGATATGAATGCAATTACCATGAAACAACCATTATTGAAGAGCAAATAAAATCCAAGTAACACACCTATATACAGTGTGTCTTGTAACTTTATGAAACCTTCAGAATTTTCTATATTTCTACATAAATATGATCTAATACTACATCGTATAAATAATTGAAAAAGTAAATAGAAAGAACCAAATAAAAGAAATGAGTCAAACATATTATAGTTTGGAATTTTTAATGAGGAAATGATCCAATATTACATGTATATGAGTAAAAAAAGAATGCAAACATTTTGGATTAGCAGATGACTTGAATACGAAGTTAGAGTCTGGTGTTTTCAATCAATGGGATGACAATCAGGTGTGAGTGGGCGATCTGTTTGATTTACAGAGTAAGAAAACTTTCATTGCGTTTTTTCATATTTGGTAGGCACTTTAATTGCCTGCATATTGGTGGGGGTAGAGGTCTTGAAAGCCCCACCAATTGCTTAATTGTATCCTGAACAGTGTGCAGCTCAGAAAGACAGAAATGCACATCACACAGCACAGTACAGTGTCAATACAAAGCATAGACTTTCAGATCCTGCAAATATGAAAAATGCTGCAAATGTTTAGTTACTTTTTGAAGAACCAGGACCAATGTTTCATCTTCACGAGACATGTTTGTGGAAGTGTATCACGGCACAAACAAAAAAAAAAATTTCTGAAGACCTCAAAAGAAGAATTGTTGAAGCTAATGTTAAAGGAAGTAACTGGTGACATCACTATTTCCCTTCCCTTTTGGGTGTTTAACAACACCCAAAAAGGAGGCTGAAGAATAAAAACTAGAATCACAGAGCAGCGGCATTTTGTTGGTGACTGCACTATGATCTAGACATGATAGTGGACCAGAGTAGCAGCGAAAGCGGCGTGAACGATAGAGCTGCGAGGATGAGAGGAACAGCGAGGACAATGGAGAGGCATGGACTGTAGGAGCAGCATGAACTGGAGAAGCAAATAGCGTTGATGGTGGAGCAGCTTGGACCGGAAGATCAACGGCGAGAGGAGCGGGGCGAGTGACGTCATCCATTAGTAAGCATCAGGGCTGTGGCAATGAAGGTCCAGGCATATGAGAGGGGTGAGAGATGGCATATGAGAGTGGAAGATGGCATATGAGAGAGAGACATGCCATATGAGAGGGGGAGATGGCATATGAGGGGAGAAAGACATGCCAATGAGACGTGGCATATGAGAGGGGAGACAGATGTCATGTGAAGGATGGCATATGTCAGGGAGGGAGATGGCATATACACGTGGTAAAAATTGTTGGTATCCTGTTATGAATGTGCTAGAGATGGTTTCTGAGCAGAGGCTCCCTCTGATGGTTATAGACAGTACTGAACCTTACAGCGAGGAATGGCAATCTGGGATCACTGACTGGACTGATATAAGGGAGGTTCCCCCTCATGATGGTCGCCTGTGATCAATTGTTCTTGTCTCAATTGTGGTTCCTGGTTCATTTGGAAGTTTGCTGAGTCTTGCATGCATCTGCTGCTTTCAGATAAGTTATTTTCTGCTTGTCATGTATAGTGTACAGTTCCTATAGCGTCTTGTGCTTGGGTGCGAGGAAAACACAGGAGACATAGGTTGATATGAAATGACTTGTATTACTTCATACAAGCATGCAGAAAAGGTCACACAGTTTGCAGGAACAGCGACAGGAGACACAGCAGGCCAGAGTAACTTCAAGCACTACAATAACTCTCCAAAGCAGGTTCAGGATCTCTTCTCTGTACCGTAATTCCTCTGCAAACATGGATTCACCAGACAGCAGGTTTCCAGAGTCCAAAAGTGTTCCAAGGTTCCTCAGTAGGAAATAGCTGGAGTCCAAAATCCTAGGTTTCCAGGAGTCAGGTCACAGGCTGACTGAGGCTTGATTCAGGAGCACTGATTGTTCAGCTGAGGCTGCTTAAGAAGCAAGAGGGAAGAATCAGGGCGGGAACATGAAAACTGGAAACTCCATATTAACTGAGGGCAAGAGCTGCAGAAAGACAGAAAGCAAAATGGCCGACGGAAAACTGAGTTTCAAGGAACATGTCAACAGAGACAAAGAACCTTACACTGCTTTTCTTTTTGTGCTTGATTTTTGCATAATTTTCTGCACTTTTGTGGAGGTCAGCCGGGTCCCCTCCTGGGGCCTGTGCTCCTCTCAGTTTATCTGTAGCCACTGTTATTTGTTCATTTGCTTTTTTCCTGTTTTTTCAGTGGCTGCGGCTTAGTTTTGTTACACCAGAGATCTGATTTAGGTGGTGGAGATCATGTGATCTCAGGTGTTTTTGCAATCAGAAGAGTTGGTATTTTTTAGGGTTTTTTGTTGGATTGCAGTCAGAATTCTTTCCTGTACTTTTCTGTCTAGAGAGATTGGGCCCCAGCGTTTGCTCATTCTATTTTCTGTCTGTGTCCGTGCTTTTTCTTGTCTAACCGCCATTACATGTTTGGGGGCTTCCTATTTTCTTTGGGGATCTGCTCCGGGGCAGATAGCTTTCATCTTTCTGCCTTTAGGTGTAGTTATCTCTCAGGCTGTGACGAGGCGTCTAGGATCAACGTAGGAACGCTCCACGGCTACCTCTAGTTGTGTGGTTAGTTCAGGTTACTGCAATCCAATAGGTTCCAGCCTCTCTGGTGTATTGCCGTTTTTGCTTTTTCTCCTCAGCTACCTAAACATAACAGTATCACTGGCCCAAACTGAAAATTATATGGTACTCACAGAAGGGAAAAATAGTGTGGAAAGAAAAAAAAGTTGTCAGAGTTGTCAGAGATTTTTTTTTCTGTTTGTTGCATTTTTTCCCTCTTTTTCTCTGGGTGCTGAGGAGGATTTTTTTTTCCTCTCAATGGAGTTTGCACAGTTGTCTAGCCATGTGGATCAGCTTGCCACTGAGGTTCGGAGTATTGCTACCTATCTCGCTGGGTTGCCGGTTGTGGAACCTAGGATTCCCATGCCAGATTTGTTTTTGGGGGATCAGGCTAAATTTTTGAATTTCAAAAATAACTGTAAGTTGTTTTTTGCCTTAAAACCTAAGTCCTCGGGGAGCGCAGCACAGCAGGTTCAAATTGTCATCTCTCTCCTGCGCGGCGATCCTCAGGATTGGGCTTTTTCCCTGGGGATCCTGTTTTGAATGATATTGATGTATTTTTTCTGGCTCTGGGGTTATTGTACGATGAACCTAATGTCACTGATCAAGCTGAGAAAACCTTGTTGGCATTAAATCAGGGTCTTGAAGACGCTGAGTTGTGCTGTCAGAAATTCCGAAAGTGGGCAGTCCTGACCAAATGGAATGATGATGCTTTGGCAGCCCTTTTTCGGAAGGGACTGTCAGAGAATGTAAAGGATGTTATGGTGGGATTCCCTGTCCCCTCTGGTCTCAATCATTCTATGTCATTGGCTATTCAAATTGACAGACGTTTGCGTGAGCGCAGAGGTATGCGTGAGATGGTGTTGCCTTGTGAGCCAGCTCCTGGGCCCATGCAGTGTGATGGAGTGACTTCTGGGGCTCAGCGTCATGAGTTTCGAAAGCGCAATGGGTTATGTTTCTACTGTGGTGACGCCTTTCATGCTCTTTCCATCTGCCCTAAGCGGGAAAGATGTTTTGCACGCTCAGTTGTCTTGGGTAGTGTTCAGACTAAATTTCTGTTGACTGTCACCCTGATTTTCTCCCTGTCCACATTTTCTGCTCAGGCTTTTGTTGATTCAGGAGCAGCTATTAACCTGATGGATTTTGACTTTGCCAAACGTTGTGGGTTTCCCATGATACCCCTGCGGAAGTCTATTCCCCTACTGGGCATTGATTCTACCCCTTTGGCAGAGAATAAACCCCAGTTTTCTACTCAGGTGATAATGAGGGTTGAACCAGATCATCAGGAGAGTTGCAAATTTCTGGTGTTGCCTAATCTGCATGACATTATTGTACTAGGTTTCCCTTGGTTACAGTCTCATAATCCTGTTTTGGATTGGAAATCTGTGTCTGTGACCAGTTGGGGCTGCCAATGTGTTAATACTGACACTCCTGTTTTTTCTGCCTCTCCCCAGTCTCAGGATGTTCCTGACTTTTTGACTGATTTTTCGGATGTATTTAGTGAAAGTAAATCTGCATCCTTGTTCCCTCACAGGAGCTATGATTGCGCTATTGAATTAGTGCCTGGTGGTAAATTTCCTAAAGATCGCCTTTTTAACTTGTCTGTACCTGAACACGATGCTATGCGATCTTATATCAAGGAGTTATTGGAGAAGGATCATATCAGACCATCCTCTTCACCCTTGGGCGCCGTTTTTTTCTTTGTGGCCAAAAAGGATGGTTCATTGAGGCCGTGTATTGATTATCGTCTCTTGAATAAGATCACTGTGAAGTATCAATATTCGTTACCCTTGATTTCTGACCTGTTTTCCAGAGTGAAAAGTGCAAGTTGGTTTACCAAGCTTGACCTCAGGGGGGCATATAACCTTATTCGCATTAAGCACGGGTGTTGTGAATGTGCTAGAAATGAATTCTGAGCAGAAGCTCCCTCTGGTGGTTACAAACAGTACTGAACTATCCAATGAAGATTGTGAAGATTGGCGATCAGGTGTTACTGACTGGTCTTATATAAGGGAGGTTCCCTCCCATCAGGGTTGCCGGTGATCAATTCTGGTCTCATGTTTGATTCCTGTTCACTTTGTAGCCTGATGTTTTGTGCCTGCACCTTCTGCTAACAGATAAGACATTTTCTTCTTTTTGTTTTTTGTGCTTGCTTTTTGCATTTTGTCCTGCACTTCTGTGGGGGTCTGCCGGGTCCCCTCCGGGGGCTTGTGCTCCCCTCAGTTTAGTTCAGCCACTGTTGTTTGTTCATTTGCCTTTTCCAGTTTTTTCAGTGGCTGCTGTTTAGTTTTTGTTACACCAGAGAACTAATTTAGGTGGTAGAGGTCGTGTGATCTCAGGTGTTTTTGTAATTAGTAGAGTTGGTACTTTTCAGGGTTTTTTGGGGTTGCAGTAAGTGTCCTTCCTATCCTTTTCTATTTAGGAAGTTAGGGCCCCAATGTTTGCTCATACTATTTTCTGTCTGTGTTTGTATTTCCTCTTGTCTAACCGCCATTACATCTTTGGGAGCTTTCTATGTTCTTTGGGGATCTGCTCCGGGGCAGATAGTTTTCCTCTTTCTGTCTTTAGGTGTAGTTAGCTTCTCAGGCTGTGACGAGGCATCTAGGACCAACGTAGGTACGCTCCACGGCTGCCTTTAGTTGTGGTGGTTAGTCAGGGTACTGCAATCCCATAGATTCCAACCTCTCTGGTGTATTTCCTTTTTTGCTTGCTCTCCTCAGCTACTAAATCATAACAGTATCACCGGCCAAAAAACTGATATTTGTATGGTACTCACAGAAGGGAAAAATAGTGTTAAAAAAAGAAGATTGTCAGAGTTGTCAGAGATTTTTTTTTTTCCCTCTGTATCTCTGGGTGCTGAGGAGGATTTTTTTTTTCTCTCTCAATGGAGTTTGCACAGTTGTCTGGCCGTGTGGATCAGCTTGCCACTGAAGTTCGGAGTATTGCTATCTATCTTGCAGGGTTGCCTGTTGTGGAACCTAGGATTCCCATGCCAGATTTGTTTTTAGGGATCAAGCTAAATTTCTGAATTTCAAAAATAACTGTAAGTTGTTTTTTGCCTTGAAATCTAAGTCCTCAGGGAACGCAGCACAGCAGGTTCAAATTGTCATCTCTCTCCTGCGCGGCAATCCTCAGGATTGGGCTTTTTCCCTGACACCTGGGGATCCTGTTTTGAGTAATGTTGATGCATTTTTTCAGGCTCTGGGGTTATTGTACGATGAGCCTAATGTCACTGATCAAGCTGAAAAAGCCTTGTTGGCATTAAATCAGGGGCTTGAGGACGCTGAGTTATACTGTCAGAGATTCCGAAGGTGGGCAGTCCTGACCAAATGGAATGACGATGCTTTGGCAGCCCTTTTTCGGAAGGGTCTGTCAGAGAATGTAAAGGATGTTATGGTGGGATTCCCTGTCCCCTCTGGTCTCAATGATTCTATGTCATTAGCGATTCAAATTGACAGACGTTTGCGTGAGCGTAGAGGTATGCGTGGAATAGTGTTTCCTTGTGAACCAGCTTCTGAACCCATGCAGTGTGATAGAGTGGCTTCTGGGGCACAGCGTCATGAGTTTCGAAAACGCAATGGGTTATGTTTCTACTGTGGTGATGCCTCTCATGCTATTTCAGTCTGCCCTAAGCGGGGAAGACGTTTTGCACGCTCAGTTGTCGTGTTCAGACTAAATTTTTGTTGACTGTTACCCTGATTTGCTCCCTGTCCACATTTTCTGCTCAGGCTTTCGTTGATTCGGGAGCATCTATTAACCTGATGGATTTTGATTTTGCTAAACGTTGTGGGTTTCCCTTGATACCCCTACGGAAGTCTATTCCCCTACTGGGGATCGATTCTACCCCTTTGGCTGAGAATAAACCTCAGTTCTCTACTCAGGTGATAATGAGGGTTGAACCTGATCATCAGGAGAGTTGCAAATTTTTGGTGCTGTATAATCTGCATGACATTATCGTACTGGGTTTCCCTTGGTTGCAGTCTCATAATCCTGTTTTGGATTGGAAATCTGTGTCTGTAACCAGTTGGGGCTGCCAATGTGTTAATACCAACACTCCTGTTTTTTCTGCCTCCCCCAGGCTCAGGATGTTCCTGACTTTTTGACTGATTTTTCTGATGTATTTAGCGAAAGTAAATCTGCATCCTTGCCCCCCCATAGGAGCTATGACTGCGCTATTGAATTAGTGCCTGGTAGTAAATTCCCTAAAGGTCGCCTTTTTAACTTGTCTGTACCTGAACATGACGCTATGCGGTCTTATATCAAGGAGTCATTGGAGAAGGGTCATATCAGACCATCCTCTTCACCCTTGGGTGCCGGTTTTTTCTTTGTGGCCAAAAAGGATGGTTCATTAAGGCCGTGTATTGATTATCGTCTCTTGAACAATATTACTGTGAAATATCAATACCCGTTACCCTTGATTTCTGACCTGTTTTCCAGGGTGAAAAACGCTACTTGGTTTACCAAGCTTGACCTCAGGGGGGCATATAACCTTATTCGCATTAAGCACGGGGATGAATGGAAGACGGCATTTAATACCCCAGAGGGGCATTTTGAGTACCTAATGATGCCCTTTGGGCTCACTAATGCTCCTTCCGTCTTCCAGTCCTTCATTAATGACATTTTCAGGGATTTTGTGGATAAATTTCTGATTGTTTATTTGGATGATATCTTGATTTTTTTCCAATGATTGGGACTCTCATGTGAAACATGTTCGGACTGTGTTCCAGATTTTGAGAGAGAATGCTCTGTATGTGAAGGGATCAAAGTGTCTTTTTGGCGTACAGAGGATCTCATTTCTGGGATTCATTTTGTCCCCATCTGTTATTGAAATGGACCCGGTCAAGGTTCAGGCCATCTGTGATTGGGTCCAACCTACTTCATTAAAGGCTCTTCAGAGATTCTTGGGTTTTGCCAATTTTTATCGTAAATTTATTGGTAATTTCTCTGTTATTGTTAAACCATTGACTGATTTGACCAAGAAGGGTTCTGATGTGGTGAATTGGCCTCCTGAGGCAGTCTCTGCGTTCAGGAACTTAAGCAGAGATTCACTTCTGCTCCTATTCTACGGCAGCCTGATGTTTCTCTGCCATTTCAGGTGGAGGTTGATGCCTCTGAAATTGGGGCAGGTGCCGTTTTGTCCCAAAGAGATCCAGAGACTTCTAAAAGTAACCCTTGTGCCTTTTTCTCTCGAAAATTTTCTCCAACTGAACGTAATTATGACGTGGGTAATCGGGAGTTATTGGCCATGAAGTGGGCTTTTGAAGAGTGGAGACATTGGCTGGAGGGAGCCAAACATCAGGTGGTGGTCCTCACGGACCATAAGAATCTGGTTTATCTGGAATCAGCCAAGCAACTTAATCCTAGACAGGCCAGGTGGGCCTTGTTTTTCACATGTTTTAATTTTGTGGTTTCCTTTCTTCCTGGCACTAAGAATGTTAAGGCGGATGCCCTCTCGAGGAGTTTCCTTGCGGACTCTCCTGAGTTATCTGATCCTGCTGTTATTTTGAAAGAGGGTGTAGTTCTTTCCGCCATCTCGCCCAATTTGAGACTGGCTCTGGAAGGGTGTCAGGAGGATAAACCCGAGCGCTGCCCTATTGGGAAATTGTTTGTCCCAGACCGATGGAAAAAAAGTGTGATGTCTGAGATTCATTGTTCCGCGTTGGCCGGTCATCCCGGAATTTTTGGTACCAGAGACTTGGTTAGTCGGTCCTTTTGGTGGCCTACTTTGTCTCGTGACGTCAGGGAATTTGTGCAGTCCTGCGGGACTTGCTCTCGCTCCAAGCCTTGCTCTCGCTCTAGTGGTTTGTTGATGCCATTGCCTGTGCCCATGAGACCATGGACCCATATCTCTATGGATTTCATTTCCGAAATCCCTGTTTCTCAGAGAATGACCGTTATCTGGGTGATTTGTGATAGGTTTTCCAAAATGATACATCTTGTGCCATTACCTAAGTTGCCTTCCTCCTCTGAATTGGTGCCGTTGTTCCTTCAGCACGTGGTTCGGTTACATGGCATTCCTGAGAACATTGTGTCTGACAGAGGAGTCCAGTTTGTTTCCAGATTTTGGAGGACTTTTTGTTCTAAACTTGGTGTTGAATTGTCTTTCTCCTCGGCTTTTCATCCTCAGACTAATGGACAAACTGAGAGAACAAACCAGACATTGGAGACTTATCTGAGATGCTTTGTGTCTGCTGATCAGGATGACTGGGTCTCTTTTTTGCCTTTGGCTGAGTTTGCTCTTAATAATAGGGCTAGCTCTGCCACTTTGATGTCTCCATTTTTCTGCAATTTTGGGTTCTCACCCTCGATTTTCTTCAGGACAGGCGGAGGCTTCTGTCTGTCCAGGTGTTGACTCTGTTGTGGAGCGTATACAGCAGATTTTGGACCAGGTAGTGGAGAGGTTGTCCCTCTCTCAGGAGAGGGCACAGCGGTTTGCCAACCGGCATAGGACTGATGGTCCTCGGTTTGAAGTGGGGGACTTGGTCTGGTTGTCCTCAAGAAATATCCCTATGAGAGTTGCATCTCCTAAGTTTAAGCCTAGGTTCATTGGACCTTATAAGATCATGGAGATTCTTAATCCTGTTTCCTTTCATTTACTTTTTCCAGGGACATTTAAGATCCATAACGTGTTCCACAAGTCCTTATTGAAGAGGTTTGTCGAGCCAGTGGTCTCTATGGCTATGCCTCCTGACCCTGTTTTGGTTGAGGGCAATCTGGAGTATGTGGTTGAGAAAATATTGAATTCTCGTTTTTCTAGACGGAAACTCCAGTATTTGGTTAAGTGGAGAGGTTATGGTCAGGAGGACAATTCTTGGGTGTTTGCTTCGGACATCCATGCTAGGAGACTCATCCGTGCGTATCACAGAGCTCATCCTGACCGACCTGGTTTCTCAAATGAGGGTTCGGTGACCCCTCCTCAAGGGGGGGGGTACTGTTTTGAATGTGCTAGAAATTAATTCTGAGCAGAAGCTCCCTCTGGTGGTTACAAACAGTACTGAACTATCCAATGAAGATTGTGAAGATTGGCGATCAGGTGTTACTGACTGGTCTTATATAAGGGAGGTTCCCTCCCATCAGGGTTGCCGGTGATCAATTGTTCTGGTCTCATCTTTGATTCCTGTTCACTTTGTAGCCTGCTGTTTCGTGCCTGCATCTTCTGCTAACAGATAAGACATTTTCTTCTTTTTGTTTTTTGTGCTTGCTTTTTGCATTTTGTCCTGCACTTCTGTGGGGGTCTGCCGGGTCCCCTCCGGGGGCTTGTGCTCCTCTCAGTTTAGTTCAGCCACTGTTGTTTGTTCATTTGCCTTTTCCAGTTTTTTCAGTGGCTGCTGTTTAGTTTTTGTTACACCAGAGAACTAATTTAGGTGGTAGAGGTCGTGTGAGCTCAGGTGTTTTTGTAATTAGTAGAGTTGGTACTTTTCAGGGTTTTTTGGGGTTGCAGTAAGTGTCCTTCCTATCCTTTTCTATTTAGGAAGTTTGGGCCCCAACGTTTGCTCATACTATTTTCTGTCTGTGTTTGTATTTCCTCTTGTCTAACCGCAAGTACATGTTTGGGGGCTTTCTATGTTCTTTGGGGAGCTGCTCCGGGGCAGATAGTTTTTCTCTTTCTGTCTTTAGGTGTAGTTAGCTTCTCAAGCTGTGACGAGGCGTCTAGGACCAACGTAGGTACGCTCCACGGCTGCCTTTAGTTGTGGTGGTTAGTCAGGGTACTGCAATCCCATAGATTCCAACCGCTCTGGTGTATTTCGTTTTTTTGCTTGCTCTCCTCAGCTACCAAATCATCACACACGGGGATGAATGGAAGACGGCGTTTAATACCCCAGAGGGGCATTTTGAGTACCTAGTGATGCCCTTTGGGCTCACTAATGCTCCTTCCGTCTTCCAATCCTTCATGAATGATATTTTCAGGGATTTTGTGGATAAATTTCTGATTGTTTATTTGGATGATATCTTGATTTTTTCCGATGACTGGGACTCTCATGTGAAACATGTTCGGACTGTGTTCCAGATTTTGAGAGAGAATGCTCTGTATGTGAAGGGATCAAAGTTTCTTTTTGGCGTACAGAAGGTCTCATTTCTGGGATTCATTTTGTCTCCATCTGTTATTGAAATGGACCCGATCAAGGTTCAGGCCATCTGTGATTGGGTACAACCTACTTCATTAAAGGCTCTTCAGAGATTCTTGGGTTTTGCCAATTTTTATCGTAAATTTATTGGTAATTTCTCCGGTATTATTAAACCATTGACTGATTTGACCAAGAAGGGTTCTGATGTGGTGAATTGGCCTTCTGAGGCAGTTTCTGCGTTTCAGGAACTTAAGCAGAGATTCACTTCTGCTCCTGTTCTACGGCAGCCTGATGTTTCTCTACCGTTTCAGGTGGAGGTTGATGCCTCTGAAATTGGGGCAGGTACCGTTTTGTCCCAAAGAGATCCAGAGACCTCTAAGAGTAACCCTTGTGCCTTTTTCTCTCGAAATTTTTTTCCAACTGAACGTAATTATGACATGGGTAATCGGGAGTTATTGGCCATGAAGTGGGTCTTTGAAGAGTGGAGACATTGGATGGAAGGAGCCAGACATCAGGTGGTGGTCCTCACGGACCATAATAGCCTAGTTTATCTCGAATCAGCCAAGCGACTTAATCCTAGACAGGCCTGGTGGGTCTTGTTTTTCACACGTTTTAATTTTGTGGTTTCCTTTCTTCCTGGCACTAAGGATGTTAAGGCGGATGCCCTCTCGAGGAGTTTCTTTTCGGACTCTCCTGAGTTATCTGATCCTGCTGTTATTTTGAAAGAGGGTGTAGTACTTTCCGCCATCTCGCCCAATTTGAGACTGGCTCTGGAAAGGTGTCAGGAGGATAAACCTGAGCGCTGCCCTATTGGGAAATTGTTTGTCCCTGACCAGTGGAAGAAGAGTGTGATGTCTGAGATTCATTGTTCCGTGTTGGCTGGTCATCCCGGGATTTTTGGTACCAGAGACTTGGTGAGTCGGTCCTTTTGGTGGCCTACTTTGTCTCGTGACGTCAGGGAATTTGTGCAGTCCTGTGGGACTTGCTCTCGTTCCAAGCCTTGCTCTCGCTCTAGTGGTTTGTTAATGCCATTACCTGTGCCCAAGAGGCCATGGACCCATATCTCTATGGATTTTATTTCCGACCTCCCTGTTTCTCAGAAAATGACCGTTATCTGGGTAATCTGTGATAGGTTTTCCAAGATGATACATCTTGTGCCATTACCTAAGTTACCTTCCTCCTCCGAATTGGTGCCTTTGTTCCTTCAGCATGTGGTTCGGTTACATGGCATTCAGGAAAACATTGTGTCTGACAGAGGAGTCCAGTTTGTTTCCAGATTTTGGAGGACATTTTGTTCTAAACTTGGTGTTCAATTATCTTTCTCCTCTGCATTTCATCCTCAGACCAATGGACAAACCAAGAGAACAAACCAGACCTTGGAGACTTATTTGAGATGTTTTGTGTCTGCTGATCAAGATGACTGGGTCTCTTTTTTGCCTTTGGCTGAGTTTGCTCTTAATAATAGGGCTAGCTCTGCCACCTTGATGTCTCCATTTTACTCCAATTCTGGGTTTCACCCTCGATATTCTTCGGGACAGGTGGAGGCTTCTGCCTGTCCGGGTGTTGACTCTGTTGTGGAGCGTATGCAGCAGATTTGGGACCAGGTAGTGGAGAGGTTGTCTCTCTCTCAGGAGAAGGCTCAACGGTTTGCCAACCGGCATAGGACTGATGGTCCTCGGTTTAAAGTGGGGGACTTGGTTTGGTTGTCCTCAAGAAATATCCCTATGAGGGTTGCATTTTCAAAGTTTAAGCCTAGGTTCATTGGACCTTACAAGTTCATGGAGATTCTTAATCCTGTTTCCTTCCGTTTGCTTCTTCCAGGGACATTTAGTCCTTATTGAAGAGGTTTGTCGAGCCAGTGGTTCCTATGGCTGTGCCTCCTGACCCTGTTTTGGTTGAGGGCAATCTGGAGTATGTGGTTGAGAAAATATTGGATTCTCGTTTTTCTAGACAGAAACTCCAGTATTTGGTTAAGTGGAGAGGTTATGGTCAGGAGGACAATTCTTGGGTGTTTGCTTCGGACAACCATGCTAAGAGACTGATCCGTGCCTATCACCGAGCTCATCCTGATCGGCCTGGTTGCACAAGTGAGGGTTCGGTGACCTCTCCTCAAGGGGGGGGTACTGTTATGAATGTGCTAGAGATGGTTTCTGAGCAGAGGCTCCCTCTGGTGGTTACAGACAGTACTGAACCTTACAGCGAGGAATGGCAATCTGGGATCACTGACTGGACTGATATAAGGGAGGTTCCCTCCCATGATGGTCGCCGGTGATCAATTGTTCTTGTCTCAATTGTGGTTCCTGGTTCATTTGAAAGTTTGCTGGAGTCTTTCATGCATCTGCTGCTTTCAGATAAGATATTTTCTGCTTTTCTTTTTGTGCTTGCTTTTTGCATAATTTTCTGCACTTTTGTGGAGATCAGCCGGGTCCCCTCCTGGGGCCTGTGCTCCTCTCATTTTATCTGTAACCACTGTTATTTGTTCATTTGCTTTTTTCCTGTTTTTTCAGTGGCTGCGGCTTAGTTTTGTTACACCAGAGATCTGATTTAGGTGGTGGAGATCATGTGATCTCAGGTGTTTTTGCAATCAGAAGAGTTGGTATTTTTAAGGGTTTTTTGTTGGATTGCAGTCAGAATTCTTTCCTGTACTTTTCTGTCTAGACAGATTGGGCCCCAGCATTTGCTCATTCTATTTTCTGTCTGTGTCCATGCTTCTTCTTGTCTAACCGCCATTACATGGTTGGGGGCTTCCTATTTTCTTTGGGGATCTGCTCCGGGGCAGATAGCTTTCATCTTTCTGCCTTTAGGTGTAGTTATCTCTCAGGCTGTGACGAGGCATCTAGGATCAACGTAGGAATGCTCCACGGCTACCTCTAGTTGTGTGGTTAGTTCAGGTTACTGCAATCCAATAGGTTCCAGCCTCTCTGGTGTATTGCCGTTTTTGCTTTTTCTCCTCAGCTACCTAAACATAACAGTATCCTCGTTTAATGACAGAAAAACCCACAATGGTGACAGAAATAACTTGAATCTGACAAAAGTAATAATAAATCAAAAATCTATGTTAATGAACAAATGAAAGTCAGACATTGCTTTTCAACCATGCTGCCACAGAATTAAAAAAAAAATAAAACTCATGAAATAGGCTTGGACAGAAATGATGGTACCCTTAACTTAATATTTTGTTGCACAACCTTTTGAGGCAATCACTGCAATTTCTGTAACTGTCAATGAGACTTCTGCAGCTCTCGACATGTATTTTGGCCCACTCCTCAAGATCAAACTACTCCAGTTGTCTCGTGTTTGAAGGTTAATCAAGAAATAATAATCCATAGGGCTTCAAAGCCAAAATCATATGTGGCGCAAAGATAGCAAGCTATCGGATCTCACTAGACCAGAAACCCTGTTTTTATATATATTCTCACTTATTCATATGTATCCTCCCCAAATTTTAGGTGTGAGTGTCACTGTAAGGTTCTTTGTACATGTTCTTGAAACTCAGTTTTTCCGTCAGCCATTTTGCTTTCTGTCTTGCTGCAGCTATCTTGCCCTCAGTCAATATGGAGTTTCCAGCTTTCATGTTCCCGCCCTGATTCTCTCCCTCTTGCTTCTTAAGCAGCCACAGCTGAGCAATCAGTGCTTCAGAATCTAGCCTGCAGTGAACCTGTGACCTGACTCCTGGAAGCCTTGGACCTTGTACTCCAGCTATTCCTACTGAGGAACTTAAGCTCAGCAATCACTCTCCACAACAGGTTCAGGATCTTCTTCTCTGTTACGTAAGTCCATGCAAACGTGGATCTTTCAAAGAGCAGGGTTCCAGAGTCCACAAGTGTTCAGAGTTCCTCAGTAGGAATAGCTGGAGTACAAGGTCCAAGGCTTCCAGGAGTCAGGTCACAGGTTCACTGCAGGCTAGATTCTGAAGCACTGATTGCTCAGCTGTGGCTGCTTAAGAAGCAAGAGGGAGAGAATCAGGGCGGGAACATGAAAGCTGGAAACTCCATATTGACTGAGGGCAAGATAGCTGCAGCAAGACAGAAAGCAAAATGGCTGACGGAAAAACTGAGTTTCAAGAACATGTACAAAGAACCTTACAATCACATCATATCGATGTCCATTGGGGCATAGGGTTGTACTAGTATAGTAGGTCTCTGTCTGCGCCACAACGCTCCCCCTAGGGTGCCAACCTCCGCAGCCAGGCAGGTGCAAGCCTAGTTGCTTACTAGGGACATCTAGGTGTGCCCAATGTTTTAATTCGGAACACTACATTTACATTTTTGTTTGTCACATATTTTGGTGCTACCTATTGAGGTATTTTATTAATAAAGTATTTTGGTTGTGGTCTGATATATGATTTTGGTCTCTTGTTTGAAGGTTGCCTTTTTTCGAAAAACACAAGACATCTTCTATTTAGTAACCAATGTAATTTCTTTCTCTAATTTTCTGTGTATGAACATCTCAATAAATATAAATGTTGTGTGATGTATTTTCACCCTTTTATTGCTATTAAAAAAACCTTCACATTATACTTTTCATACACTGCTCAATGATCTTTCTCATTCTTGATGTGTCTATAGAAAGAAAAGACGTGCAACAGTGATGTATAAGACACTGCAAGGAGTAGGGAGGGACACGTTATGTCAGCTAGGAGGAAGAAAAAAAGGGGTTTAGTACCATGTTAGCCAGTTGAAAAAAGATTGCTCTCAGTGTGAAAAACAAGATAATCTTGCAGTTATGATACCTTTTAATGGCTAACAAAAATAAAATAAATGATGTTACAAAGCAAGCTTTCGAGGCATGGTAGAGGAGGAGGCACATGTCTTGTCAGTTAGGATGAGGCACATGTCGTGTCAGGAGGAGGCACATGTCATGTCAGGAGGAGGCACATGTCAGTTAGGAAGATTCACATGTCGTGTCAGGTAGGAGGAGGTACATGTGACAGCTAGGAGGAGGAACATGTCATTTAGGAAGGAGGGACACGTCAGCTAGGTGGAGGCATGCAAAATGTTAGTTAGGCGGGGCACTTATTTACAGCAAAAACCATTGTCAAACTTGAATTTCCAAAAATTGTATTCCTTAATTAAAAAAAAGCAACACTTTTCTATGAAGTAACCTATGTCATTTCTCTTTCTGTAATGTTTTAATTTATGAACATGTCAATAAATATAAATGTTGGTGCTAATAAAAAACTAATGTATCCACATTATTCTACTCCTTTTTTCACCATCCATACATGGTTTCTGAATGATCATTCTGATTCTTTATGGGTCTGTAGAAAGAAGACACATGCAACTGTGGTGTGTAAGACTGCAAGGAGGTGAGAAGTGCAAGTACAAGTCATGTCAGCTAGGCGGAGGCACATGTCATTTAGGAAGGAGGTACACGTCATGTCAGCTAGGCGGAGGCACATGCATACCTCCTAACCTTTGAAGACGAGAAAGAGGGACAAAAGCTGCGGCGCGCAGCGGCAAATTTTAGGCCACGCCCCGACCACACACATTTAACAACTAGGCACACCCATGTCCATTCCCCAACCACACCCATTTAGCACTGCTGATCACACTGACTGGTACTGAGGGCACAGTGGCTGGTACTGTGGGCACACTGGCTCTGAGTAAAAGAAAGAACAGAGAGAAAAAAGAAAACAGAGAGAGAGAAAGAAAGAGGGGAAAGCAAGAAAGAACAGAGAGAGAAGAAAGAAAAGAAAGAAAGAAAAAAGAAAGAAAGAAAGAAAGAAAGGGAAAGAAAGAAAACAGAGAGAGAAAGAGGGGACAGAAAAAAAGAACAGAGAGAAAAAAAGAAAGAGGGGAAAGAAAGAACAGAGACAGAAAGAAAGAGAGAAAAGAGAGGGAGGGAGAAAGAAAGAGAGGAAAGAAAGAACAGAGAGAAAGAAAGAACAGAGAAAGAAAAAAAGACGGGAAAGAAAGAACAGAGAGAGAAAGAAAGACGGGAAAGAAAGAAAGAACAGAGAGAAAGAAAGAACAGAAAAAGAAAGGGGACAGAAAAAAGAACAGAGAGAAAAAAAGAAAGAGGGCAAAGAAAGAAAGAACAGAGAGGGAGAGAGAAAGAAGGGAAAGAAATAACAAAGAGAGATAGAAAGAAAGAACAGCAATAGAGAGAAAGAAAGATGGGAAAGAAAGAACAGAGAGAAAGAAAGAGAAAGAGCAGAGAAAGAAAGAACAGAGAGAGAAAGAAAGGGGAAAGAAAGAACAGAGAGAAAAGGAAGAACAGAGAGAAAAGGAAGAACAGAGAGAGAAAGATTAGAGAGAAAGAA
Source organism: Oophaga sylvatica (assembly GCA_033576555.1). Lineage (NCBI taxonomy): Eukaryota > Metazoa > Chordata > Amphibia > Anura > Dendrobatidae > Oophaga > Oophaga sylvatica. The sequence goes on from JARQOD010000003.1 coordinate 52,436,551, forward strand.
AGAGGAGAAAGAAAGAAAGAACAGAGCGAAGGAAGAAAGAAAGGAAAGGGAAAGAGAAAGAACAAAGAGATAGAAAGAAAGAAAGAAAGAAAAAGAAAGAAAGAAAGAGGGGAAAGAAAGAACAGAGAAAGAAAGAAAAAGAACAGAGAGAAAGAAAGATGGGAAAGAAAGAACAAAGAGAAAGAAAGAACAGAGAGAAAGAAAGAAAGAACAGAGAGAGAGAGAGAAAGATTCTATAAAGATACTGCAGTCCGGCTCCCATTGTAGTGCCCACCTGAGCCTCCCGCAGCAGGACATATCATGATCCACTCACATGGTCAACATCACCGATTCCAAGGCGATCCCGCTGTCCGCGCTGTCGGAGGAGGACACAGTGATGGATCTGAAGCATTCCCTGAAGTGCCTCCATGGTTCCGTCACAATCTCCTCCCGAAATTACCTCATTTCCAGTCCGATTCTAGCACATCACTTCAGGTGGAACGTCACGTGCGAGTTTTAAAGTGCTCCTCAGGGCTCCGCCATGTACTCCTGTGTCCGCGGGAAAAGTAAACTCCTGGCCGGGACAGTGGGGCAGACTCTCAAAATCGGGAGTGTCCCGCTGAATCCGGGACAGTTGAGAGGTATGAATGCTCCCCACCATACACCTTGTACATGCACGGCTCTGCACACCTCGTACACACATGGCTCCGCTCCGTCCACCTCGCGCACATACGGCTCCACTCAGTACACACATGGCTCCACTCCGTACACCTTGTACACACGCAGCCACGCTCTGTACACCTTGTACACACACGACTCCACTCCGTAAACCTTGTACACATGCGGCTTTGCACCATACACCTCATACACATGCGGTTCTGCTCCGTACACCTCGTACACACGCGGCTCCACTACATACACACAAGGCTCCTCTCCGTACACCCCATACACACATGGCTCTGCTCCGCTCTGTACACACACGGCTCAAGCACGGAGCCCTGTGTGTACGGAGGTGAGCGGCTCAGCTCTGTACACTTCGTACACACAGGGCTCCATTTCGTACATACACAGCACTGCTACATCCACCTCGTACACACGGCTTCGCTCCATAAACCTTGTACATGAGCGGTTCGGTTCCGTATACCTCGGACACGCGAGGCTCGGCTCCGCTCCATATACCTCATATACACAAGGCTCTGCTACATCCATCTCGAACTCACAAGGCTCTGCTCCGTACACCTCGTACACACTACAGCACTGCTACGTCCACCTTGTACACACACGGCTCCGCTCCGTACACCTCATACACACACGACTCTGCTACATGCAACTCGTACACACTACAGCACTGCTACGTCCACCTCGTACACACGACTCCGCTCCGTACACCTCGGACACATGTGGCTCCGCTCCGTACGCCTCGTACACACATGGCTCTGCTCCGTACACCTCGTACACACACAGCACTGCTACATCCACACTGTAAACCCCTCCCGACCACACATATAAACTTACCCTCATCCAGCACCATGACAACCAGCACAGCAGAGTCCTGCACACATACCAAGGAGCCTGACCATGTGACACCTAACTCCTCCCCTCCTGTGACCTCATCACAGGTCCTGTGCACACAGAAGAAGACACCACAGGGACGTTATTACTGGATGTTAGCAGCTGAGGTGGATCTGTATGGGAGGGCGAGGCGGCTTATCTCACTGCGGGAAACATAGCGTCCCGGGGACAGACTAAAAAGAATGAAGAAAAGGAATGAAGAAAAAGAATGAATATAGTAACTTATAGGTCCAAAGATATGGAGAGGTATTATAGATTTCTTATGTATCTTGGATATGAAATGAACATGAATTATATGTAGACAATTAGGAAATCAACCCAGATCCCATATAAATAGGTGTATATTATATTCCCTGAGCTTTATAGGTGGGAATGAACATGTAATATATGTAGATAATAGAAGAGTGAACACATATCCCATACAAACAGGACCAGATTCAAGTTAGTCTGCAGTTCGACTTTAGCTATTAGGACCAGATTCAAGTTAGTCTGCAGACTAACTTGAATCCGGTGCTGCGTCCGTGCTTGGATTTTAGATAGATTAATATAATCACGGTTCACCTTCCCTATCCTTCACCCCTTATACCTGATCTGTGTAACCAATTATCTGGAGATAAATGAATTTACAAACTCAACATGAGAGGAGCATATAACCTTATACATATACACCATGGTGACGAATGGAAGACTGCATTCAACACACCTGAGGGTCATATTTGGAAATTTGGTGATGCCATTCGGGTTATTAGAGTTGAGCGAAACAGGTCCGTCAGATTCATAATTTGCCGACTTTCGCCAAAGTCAGGTTTCGCTCATAGCGTTAAGGCGGCCATGTGGTCGTTGACCGAGCGCCAAAGTCGGTTTTCCCATAATGCTTGAAAGCGCCTTTTTTTCAGCCAATGAGCAAGGACATACACTATGGGTAACGAGATGACATGGGCAGCATCCACCACCATCTTAGAGAAGGGCATTGCAGTGATTGGCTTGCATTGGGGGGCGTCATAATGTCTATAAAAGCCCTGACCACCGACCGCCATTTTACTTCTGCCGATCTTAACTGTAAGGAGAGGTTGCTGACGCTGTTTATCAGTAGGGAGAGAGTTAGGGCTGGAAACAGAAGTTCTTATGTGCTTGTGCTGATAGCAATTGTGCTGTACAGTTAGTGTGCAGTGACAGGGGAGGATTTTCTTGTGTGCAGCAACGCTGGTTATTAGGCTGCCTGCCAGTGACAGGGGAGGATTTTCTTGTGTGCAGCAGCGCTGGTTCTTAGGCTTCCTGCTAGCTGTATTGCTGTGTGTACACTGCTATGCAGACTGCTTTTTACACAGCACTAATACTTATATTCTTTTTTTCTGCACAGTTACCGAGCCTTCATTTTTTCCCACACCGTATTGAGCTATACGCTCCTCACACACTATCGTGTACAGGCTGGTATCACGGACAAATACATGCTGACTATCTGTGTGTGTCTCCGGAAATATATACGGAGATTGAAATTTTCCCCTACACTATATACACCTGGTATCTTCTGATACAGTACCCTTTTTCTGCTTTTTATATTCTGGTCTAATCCATACTGAGCCTGAGAGCGTCTGTGTGACTCCTGAAATATATACGGAGATTTACAATCTTCCCCTATACTACAGGTTATACACCTGGTATCTTCTGATACAGTACCCTTTTTCTGCTTTTTATATTCTGGTCTAATCCATACTGAGCCTGAGAGCATCTGTGTGTGACTCCGGAAATATATATGGAGATTGAAATTTTCCCCTATACTATATACACCTGGTATCTTCTGATACAGTACCCTTTTTCTGCTTTTTATATTCTGGTCTAATCCATACTGAGGTTGTGAGCGTCTGTGTGTGACTCCTGAAATATATACGGAGATTTACAATTTTCCCCTATACTATATACACATGGTATCTTCTGATACAATACCCTTTTTGTGCTTTTTATATTCTGGTCTAATCCATACTGAGCCTGAGAGCATCTGTGTGTGACTCCGGAAATATATACGGAGATTAAAATTTTCCCCTATACTATATACAATTCAATTCAATTCAAAGAAGCTTTATTGGCAGGACTAAATACACATTAGTTTTGCCAAAGCAAGTGTACAAAAGGGAATAGGGATAGGGATGTTGGGTAGAGGCAGATCTAGGGTAGGGGCTATGGAAGTCAATGGCATAGGGAGGGGTGATGGGGGCGCAGGTCCGGGGTGGGGGCTATAGAAGTCCATGGCATAGGGAGGGGGGGTGGTAACAGATCCGGGTTGGGGGCTATAGAAGTCCATGGCATAGGGAGGGGTGATGGGGGCGCAGGTCATATATACACCTGGTATCTTCTGATACAGTACCCTTTTTCTGCTTTTTATACTCTGGTCTAATCCACACTGAGCCTGTGAGCGTCTGTGTGTGACTCCGGAAATATATACGGAGATTTACATTTTCCCCTATACAATATACATCTGGTATCTTCTGATACAGTACCCTTTTTCTGCTTTTTATATTCTGGTCCAATCCATACTGAGCCTGAGAGCGTCTGTGTGTGACTGCGGAAATATATATGGAGATTTACAATTTTCCCCTATACTATATACAACTGGTATCTTCTGATACAGTACCCTTTTTATGCTTTTTAATATTCTGGTCTAATCCATACTGAGCCTGTGAGCGTCTGTGTGTGACTCCAGAAATATATACGGAGATTTACAATTACCCCTGCCCTGAGCAGGCGGGGGGCCCACTCGCCGTCAGGCACCCCGGCTCCCGTTAGCGGAGGAGAGCGGTGTCAGCGCCACCACTGGGCCCCCCTGCTTGCTCAGGGCCCCGGCAGCAGCTGGCGCAATACTTACCTCTCCCCGTGCCTCCGCTGCCGCAGCTCCGGGCTCCAGGGGGCGCCTGTGCTTCCTCTCACAGCAGCCGCTGAATGACGTCATCATTCAGTGGCCGGCTGTAGCGGAGAGCGCGCGGACGCCAGACAGGTGAGATGTGAGGTGTGTGTCTGTGTGTATCAGTGTGTGTGTATGTAGTGCGGTGCTTTGTGTGTGTGTATGTGAGAGAGTGCTTGTGTGCTGCCCTGCTGTCTGTGTGATGGTGGTGGGGGGAGGGCAGTGATAATAATGATCGGCAGGCATTGATGATAATAGGGAGGCAATGATGATGATGGGGAGGCGATGATGATGATTGGCAGGCATTGATGATAATGGGAAGGCAATGATTATGATGGGGAGGCAATGATGATGATGAAGAGGCAATGATGATGATGGGGAGGCGATGATGGGCAGGCATTGATGATAATGGGGAGGCGATGATGATGATGGGGAGGAGATGATGATGATGGGCAGGCATTGATGATAATGGGGAGGCAATGATGATGATGAGGAGGAAACGATGATGGGCAGGCAATGATATTGATGGGCAGGCATTGATGATGATGGGGAGGCGATGATGATGATGGGCAGGCTTTGATGATAATGGGGAGGCAATTATGATGATGGGGATGCAATGATGATGATGGGCAGGCATTGATGATAATGGGGAGGCAATGATGATGATGGGGAGAAAATGATGATGATGAGGAGGCAATGATAATGATGGGCAGGCATTGATGATGATGGGGAGGCAATGATGATGATGAGGTGGCAATTATGATGATGGGGAGGCAATGATGATGAGGAGGAGAAATGATGATGATGGGGAGGCAATGATGATGATGGGGAGGTGATGATAATGAGGAGGCAATGATGATGATGGGCAGGCATTGCTGATGATGGGGAGGCCATGATGATGATGGGGAGGCAATGATGATGAGGAGTCAATGATAATGATGGGGAGGCAATGATGATGATGGGGAGGCAATGATGATGATGAGGAGACAATGATGATGATGGGGAGGCAATGAAGATGATGGGGAGGCGATGATGATGATGGGCAGGCATTGATGATGATGGGGAGGCAATGATGATGATAATGGGGAGTCTTTCCACAGCGCCCTTTCCTGAGCCGTAACAGTGCAGAACGCAGCACAGAGCAGAGGAGAGCTCCATATTTTGTATGGAGCATTATATGAGGACCAGTATCCTGTATGGAGCATTATATGGGGACCAGTATCCTGTATGGAGCATTATATTGGGTCCAGTATTCTGTATGGAGCATTATTTTGGGTCCAGTACTCTGTATGGAGCATTATATGGGGGATGGGGGGGTGACATCCTGCATGGGGTATTATATGGGTGATGAGGGGGAGACTATGTGGTGCCCATAATATTGTATGGAGGACTGTACTGCCCAGTCTGTACTGTGCGCTGTGAGAATTTGGCGGTTTTTGAGCTATTGTAGAATTTACAATAGATATCAGTCATGTAATGTAAGAAGTGAAGTATTTGGCATTGTACTATACCCATATTTCTCTGCAGTATCTGTGCATCATGAATCGTGGTCTGTGTTAAAGGGGCCCACAGAGGCTCTTTCGCCCGGGGCCCATAAAAACCTGGAGCCGGCCCTGGCTGTATGCTTCTGATACAGTACACTTTTTCTGCTTTTTATATTCTGGTCTAAACCATACTGAGCCTGTGAGCGTCTGTGTGTGACTCCGGAAATATATACAGAGATTTAAATTTTCCCCTTCACCGTATACAGTTGTACGCTTCTGATACAGTACCATATATCTGCTGGTATTTTTGGTACATTTTCCCAAACATGAGGAAGTATGGTGGAAGAGGCCGCGGACGTGGGCGGGGGGGCGGTTGGTACTGATGGTGGTGGTGGCGCATCTGCTGGTAGTGCCAAAAGCACAATAGCACCTAAGGCAGGAGGTGTTGAGCCTGCGTAATCATCTGGCTCCAGAAGGCCTGGAAGGCTCCCTTTTCTGGGAGTAGGTAAACCGCTTTTGAAGCCGGAGCATCAGGAACAGGTTTTGGCTTACATTGCTGAAATAGCCTCCAGCTCTATTGCCTTCTCTTCTGAAGTTTCAAAAAATGCAAGCAATGAGTCGTCAGTGCAGGCTCCTGGTCAGGAGCAACACCTTTCCTTGTGTCCTTCACCCCCACCAAAAGTGAAGGATGCGGCAGGCCACACTTCAGATTACTCCATGGAGCTCTTTTCACATACCATGCCTGGGTTATCAAGTCAAATCCTGAATTCACCAGTCCAAGATGAATCTGACATGGAGTGCACTGATGCATAGCCACTGCTATATGATTCTGCTGGTACATTCACCCAGAGCACTACATTGCCGTTGCAGTCTACTGAGCCAGAATCTGACCCTGTTGAAACTCAGGTGCCCCTTCCCGCATACTATACCACCTTACACGGTGACACAGTGGAAGGTGCAGATGAAATTGAAGAGGAGGTGATGGATGACCCAGTTGTTGACCCGGATTGGCATCCATTGGGGGAAGAGGATGAGGATCCGCAGTAGGCATCGACATCGCAGCTGCGGTTATCTGGCAGTCCAAAAACGTGTTAAAAAAACAAAAAGAGTTACAGGACAGCTTGGCCAGACGATCAAATTAGCACAGCGTGCAAGCCCTGAAAATTTATCCCACAGTAGGAAGAGTGCAGTGTGGCACTTTTTTGACCAAAATCCTATTGATGAGGCAAAGCTTATCTGTAAGAAGTGCGGAAGGACCTTTAGCCGAGGGAAAAATCTCCGAAATTTGAATACCAGTTGCATGCTTAGACATTTAAACACCATGCACTTGCAAGCGTGGACGGACTACAAAACCTCAGGTAGCACATGTGCACCTGCTCCAACTGAAGGTAGCCAGCAATGCTACATCGCTTCCCCCACTGTAAGCCCACCGGTAAGCACACCACCAGCAACAAATGTTGAGGTGTTGCCGCAAGGCCAAAGCAGTCAGGGAATCACAATGTTTTTGCAACGAAAGACTGAATCTAGGCCATCACCACCATCACCCCAACCATCACCATCACCAACCCCCTCTCAGTCCGCCATGTCCACCGCTAGTTCCCCATATGCAGCTCTCAAATCCACCTCACCCTAGCAGACACTCTGAGTAGGGCAAGAAAGTACTCATCCTCTCATCCACGTACACTGGCTTTGAGCGCCTACTGTTGTGAATGGGTTTGAGATGAGTTCTGAGCAGAGGCTCCCTCTGGTGGTTACAAGCGGTACTAGTGAGGATTGTGAGGACTGGGAATCAGGTGTTACTGATTGGTCTTATATAAGGGAGTCATTTTCCCATCAGGGTTGCCGGTGATCAATTGTTCTGGTCTGAATCCTTCTTTCCAGTTTCCCTTGTAGCCTGCTGTGTCGTGTCTGCATCTCCTGCTATCAGATAAGACAATTTCTTATTTTGTGTTTTTGCTATTTTTTTGCATTTTGTCCTGCACTTCTGTGGGGGCCTTCTGGGTCCCCTCCGGGGGCTTTTGCCCTCTCAGTTTAGTCCAGCCACTGTGTTTTGTACTTTTGCTTTTTCCAGTTTTTTTTCAGTGGCTGCTGTTTTGATTTTGTTACACCAGAGAGCTAATTTAGGTGGTAGAGGTCGTGTGATCTCAGGTGATTTTGAAATTAGTAGAGTTGGTGTTTTTTCAGGGTTTTCTGGGATTGCAGTAAGTACCCTTCCTGTCCTTTTCTATTTAGATAGTTTGGGCCCCAGCGTTTGCTCATACTATTTTCTTTCTGTGTCAGTATTTCCTCTTGTCTAACCGCCATTACATGTTTGGGGGCTTTCTATTATCTTTGGGGTTCTGCTCCGGGGCAGATAGCTTTCCTATTTCTATCTTTAGGTGTAGTTAGTTTCTCAGGCTGTGACGAGGCGTCTAGGACCAACGTAGGAACGCTCCACGGCTGCCTCTAGTTGTGGTGGTTAGTCAGGGTACTGCAATCTCATAGATTCCAACTGCTCTGGTGTATTTCCTTTTTTACCTGCACTCCTCAGTTACCGAAACATAACAGTATCACCGGCCATAAAAATTGTATGGTACTCACAGAAGGGAAAAAATATTTTGAAGGAAGAAAAGTTGTCAGAGTTGTCAGAGATATTTTTCTGTTTGTTGCATTTTTTTTTTTTTTTCCCTCTGTATCTCTGGGTGCTGGGAGGATCTTTTCTCCCAATGGAGTTTGCACAGTTGTCTGGCCGTGTGGATCAGCTTGCCACTGAGGTTCGGAGTATTGCTATCTATCTTGCTAGGTTGCCTGTTGTGGAACCTAGGATCCCCATGCCAGATTTGTTTTTAGGGGATCGAGCTAAGTTTCAGAATTTCAAAAATAATTGTAAATTGTTTTTTGCCTTAAAATCTAAGTCCTCAGGAAACGCAGCGCAGCAGGTTCAAATTATCATCTCTCTCCTGCGCGGCGATCCTCAGGATTGGGCTTTTTCCTGATACCTGGGGATCCTGTTTTGAGTGATGTTGATGCATTTTTTCAGGCTTTGGGGTTATTGTACGATGAGCCTAATGTCACTGATCAAGCTGAAAAAGCCTTGTTGGCATTAAATCAGGGGCTTGATGATGCTGAGTTATACTGTCAGAGATTCCGTAGGTGGGCAGTCCTGACCAAATGGAATGACGACGCTTTGGCGGCCCTTTTCCGGAAGGGTCTGTCGGATAATGTAAAGGATGTTATGGTGGGATTCCCTGTCCCCTCTGGTCTCAATGATTCTATGTCATTAGCGATTCAAATTGACAGACGTTTGCGTGAGCGGAGAAGTATGCGTGGAGTGGTGTTGCCTTGTGAACCAGCTTCTGAACCCATGCAATGTGATAGAGTGGTGTCTGGGGCACAGCGTCATGAGTTTCGAAAGCGCAATGGGTTATGTTTCTACTGTGGTGATGCCTCTCATGCTATTTCAGTCTGCCCTAAGCGGGGAAGACATTTTGCACGCTCAGTTGTCTTGGGTAGTGTTCAGACTAAGTTTTTATTAACTGTCACTCTGATATGCTCTCTGTCCTCATTTTCTGCTCAGGCTTTCGTTGATTCTGGAGCAGCTATTAACCTGATGGATTATGATTTTGCTAAACGTTGTGGGTTTCCCTTGATACCCCTACAGAAGTCTATTCCTTTACTGGGGATCGATTCTACCCCTTTGGCTGAGAATAAACCCCAGTTTTCTACTCAGGTGATAATGAGGGTTGAACCTGATCACCAGGAGTGCTGCAAATTTTTGGTTCTGTATAATCTGCATGACATTATCGTGCTGGGTTTCCCTTGGTTACAGTCTCATAATCCTGTTTTGGATTGGAAATCTGTGTCTGTAACCAGTTGGGGCTGCCAATGTGTTAATACCAACACTCCTGTTTTTTCTGCCTCCCCCAGGCTGAGGATGTTCCTGACTTTTTGTTTGATTTTTCTGATGTGTTTAGCGAAAGTAAATCTGCATCCTTACCTCCCCATAGGAGCTATGACTGCGCTATTGAATTAGTGCCGGGTAGTAAATTCCCTAAAGGTCGCCTTTTTAACTTGTCTGTACCTGAACATGACGCTATGCGGTCTTATATCAAGGAATCATTGGAGAAGGGTCATATCAGACCATCCTCTTCACCCTTAGGTGCCGGTTTTTTCTTTGTGGCCAAAAAGGATGGTTCATTGAGGCCGTGTATTGATTATCGTCTCTTGAACAATATTACTGTGAAATATCAATACCCGTTACCCTTGATTTCTGACCTGTTTTCCAGGGTGAAAAAACGCTACTTGGTTTACCAAGCTTGACCTCAGGGGGGCGTATAACCTTATTCGCATTAAGCACGGGGATGAATGGAAGACGGCATTTAACACCCCTGAGGGGCATTTTGAGTACCTTGTGATGCCCTTTGGGCTCACTAATGCTCCTTCCGTCTTCCAGTCCTTCATGAATGACATTTTCAGGGATTTTGTGGACAAGTTTCTGATTGTTTATTTGGATGATATCTTGATTTTTTCTAATGACTGGGACTCTCATGTGAAACATGTTCGAACTGTATTCCAGATTTTGAGAGAGAATGCTCTGTATGTGAAGGGATCAAAGTGTCTTTTTGGCGTACAGAAGATCTCATTTCTGGGATTCATTTTGTCCCCATCTGTTATTGAAATGGACCCGGTCAAGGTTCAGGCCATCTGTGATTGGGTCCAACCTACTTCATTAAAGGCTCTTCAGAGATTTTTGGGTTTTGCCAATTTTTATCGTAAATTTATTGGTAATTTCTCGGTTATTGTTAAACCATTAACTGATTTGACCAGAAAGGGTTCTGATGTGGTGAATTGGCCTCCTGAGGCAGTCTCTGCGTTTCAGGAACTTAAGCAGAGATTCACTTCTGCTCCTGTTCTGGGGCAGCCTGATGTTTCTCTGCCATTTCAGGTGGAGGTTGATGCCCAAATTGGGGGGGGGTGCCGTTTCCCCAAAAAGACCAAGACCCAAAAAGTCCTTTTTGGGCCTTTTTCTCCAAAAATTTTCTCCACTGAACTAATTATGCGGGGAAGGGGAGTTATTGGCCATGAAGGGGCTTTTAAAGAGGGGAGACATTGGGGGGAGGAGCCAAACTCAGGTGTGGTCCTTCTGACCAAAAATCTGGTTATCTGGAACTCCAAGGACTTAACCAAAAGGGGCCAGGGGGCCCTTTTTTTAAATTTTTTTAATTTTTGTGGTTTCCTTTTTCCTGGCACTAAAAATTTAAAAGGGGATGCCTTGGGGGATTTCCTTGCGGACTTCCTGAGTTTTGATCCTTCGTTTTTTTTAAAGGGGGGGTTATTCTTTCCGCCATCTCGCCCAATTTGAGCTTGCCTGGGGGGGTGTCAGGGGGAAAGGGGCCCCACCCCCGCCCTGTTAAAAAATTTTTTTTGGGGGGCCAAGGGAAAAAAAGGTGTGTGTCTGAGATTCATTTTTCCGCTTTTGGGGGGGCACCCCGGAAATTTTTTGGCCCCGAGATTTGGGGTTGTCGTTTTTTTGGGGTAAAACCTTGTCTCGGATGTCGGGGAATTTGTATCCTGGGGACTTGCTCTCCCCCAACCTTTTTCCCGTTCTAGTGGTTTGTTGAGCCATTGCCGTGCCCAAGAGACCATGGCCCAATCTCTTGGTTTCTTTCCCCATCTTCCTGTTTCTCAAAATGACCACCTCGGGGAATTTTTGATAGGTTTTTCCAAAAGATACATTTGTGCCATTACCTAAGTTCCCCCTTTCCCTTAATTGGTGCCGTTTTTCTTAGCAAGGTTCTTTTTCAGGGGTTTTCCGAGAACATTGTGTCTGCAGAGGGGTCCGTTTTTCCCCGATTTTGGGGACTTTTTGTTCTAAACGGGTTTTTTTAAATTTCTTTCTCCTCGCTTTTTCCCCCAGACAAGGGGGAAAAATGAGAAAAAAACCAGACATTAGAGACTTATTAAGATGCTTTGTGTTGCTGATCAGGATGAGGGGTCTCTTTTTTCCCTTGGGGTTTGTCTTAATAATAGGCTAGCTTGCCATTTTTAGTCCCCGTTTTTCTGAATTCGGGGGTTTTACCCTCGTTTTTTTCAGGACGAGGGAAAAGGGTTTGTCTGCCCCGGTGTTGACCTGTTTTTAGGTATGCACAGTTTTTGGGGCCAGGTTGGAGAGGTTGCCCCCCAGGAAGGGCCCCCGGGGTTTTCTAAACCGGGGATGGGGCTTGGTCCCCGGTTTAAAGTGGGGACTTGGTCTGGTTGGCCTCAAAAATTCCTTGAGAGAGCTTCCCCAAATTTTAAACCTGGTTTATTGACCTTATAAGATCATGGGTTATTAATCCGTTTTTTCGTTTGCTTCTTCCAGGGGTTTTTAAATCCCCAAGTGTTCCACAAGTCCTTGTTGAAGAGGGGTTTGTTGGCCCCTGGTTTTCCGCTGCTGTGCCTCCACCCTTTTTTGGTTAGGGAATCTGGGGTTGTGGTTAGAAAAATTGGTTTCGTTTTTTAGACGAAGCCCCCCGTATTTTTGGGTTAATTGAGATTATGGGGGGGAAACAATTCTTGGGTGTTTTTTCGGGGCCCCTGCTAGGGAAATTTTCCGTGCGTACATGAATCATCCTGACCCCCTGGTTTTTTTAAAGGGGGGGGACCCCCCCAAGGGGGGGGGGTACTTTGTGAAGGTTTTTGTGATTTTGGAGAGGCCCCCTGGTGGGGTTACGGGTACAGGGGATTGTGGGACTGGGGGAACAGTGTTATGATTGGGCTTAATTTAAAAGGGGAAAAAAATTTTCCCCTCAGGGGGTTCCGGGGGGATCAATTGGGGCTAACCTTTTTTCCCCTTTCCCTTTTGCCTCTGTGGGGGGTCTGCTCTCCTGCTATCAGATTTAAAACAATTTTTTTTTTTGGTTTTCTATTTTTTTGCATTTTGTCCCCCATTCTGTGGGGGCCTTCGGGTCCCCCCGGGGGGTTTTTTCCCCCCCTTTTAGTCCCCCCACTGTGTTTTGTACTTTTGCTTTTTTCCCCTTTTTTTTTTGTGGCGCTGTTTTGATTTTTTTTACCGGAGCAATTTAGGTGGGGGAGGGCGTTTGATCTCAGGGATTTTGAAAATTGTAGATTGGGGTTTTTTTGGGTTTTCTGGGGTTGCCGTAAGTACCCTTTTCCCGTCCTTTTTATTTAGATAGTTTGGGGGCCCCAGGTTTGCTTATATTTTTTTCTGTTAGTTTTTCCTCTTGTCTAACCGCCATTCTGTTTGGGGGCTTTTTTTAACTTTTTGGGGTTTGCTCCGGGGGGGAAAAAGTTTCCCCTTTATCTTTTGTGTAGTTAGTTCTCAGGCTGTGACGAGGCGTCTGGACCAAGAGGAACGCTCCACGGCTGCCTCTAGTTTGGGTGGTTTTAGGGTACGCAATCTCTAATTCCAATGCTCGGTGTATTTCCTTTTTTACCCCCATCCTTTACCGAAAAATAACACCTACATTGCCAACTGATTCATTAAGAGATGCCCTCACTTTGGGTTAAACCCCTTTCCGAGGCTCATGGCCCCCGTGTCCCACGCTAGACCTACCCAGTCGGCACTTCTTTTTTTTAAAAAAAACCCTTCCCCCCCTCCAAAGCAGTGAAAACCGATGTCATCATTAAAAAAACTGAGTGGAAAGGGGGACCTCACAAGTGCATGGGCCAGTAGGCATGGCCAGGGGGCCTTTCGTGTCCATTACTGCCCTGGGTAATGTGGGGATGCAGGGGGCCCCGGGCACGGTGGTGGGACGTGCTGCTACCCAGTATTGGAACAGTTGGTTTAGGGTTCGACTCTCTAAAGCCAAAGCTCGCGACAGAGCCGTCGCCGAGCACCCATCTGCAGCTGCCTGTTGCACCAGGTGTCCCCCCCCAAAAACATAGTGGGGAAACGTCGCGGCTTTTTAAAGTGATGTCTTTGGGGGCAAAGGGGAAACCGGGGGGTACTGGACACTACTTGCAGCGAGAACTGAGTCTGGTGGGGGGTCTACTCTTGAGCTGGCAGGGGTCAGTGATAACGGCCGTAATTTTTGGCAGCTATAGCCCGGCAAAACTCGACACATCCTTTGGCTACACTTGAACCTGTGGGCAGTGCTTCATAATAATT
>JARQOD010000003.1:52450670-52599912 GCA_033576555.1 Oophaga sylvatica
CCCTCTGGTGGTTGCTGAGGGTATTGAAGCTATCTTGAAAACCAAGAGTCCTACACCCACAGATAAAGAGTGGGTGTCAGGTGGTACTGACTGGCCTGATATAAGTGAGCTAATCTCCCATGATCCTCGCCGGTGATCAATTGTGCTTCCTGGTTTAGTTTGGATTTCAGCTTGCTTTCATGCTGTCTCCTGCTTGCGTTCAGATAAGTCTCTTTCAGGTTTTTTTACTGTGGTTTGAATTCCTTGCTTTTTGCTGCATTGCTTTTTGTCTTCAGCTGGGTCCCCTATGGGGGGCTTTGACTGTTCTCCGTTGTTTTTTTTGTATTTGTTCACTTGCTCAGTTCTTGTGATATTTTGTTGCTGGGTAGCTACGTGTCTACACCAGAGATCTGATATAGGTGGTCGAGACTGTGTCGTCTCAGTGTTTTTGAATTCAGAAGTGTTGGAGTTTTTCCTAGGGTTTTTCTGGGTTGCAGAAAGTATTCTCTCCTGTGCTGTCCTATCTAGACAGTTTTGGGCCCCAGCGTTTGCTCAATCTATTTCCTGTCTGTGTTCGTATTTTCATCTTGTCTAACTGCCATTATATGTTTGGGGGCTTCCTACTCTTTTGGGGTCTACTCCGGACAGATAGCTTTCCTCTTTCCATCTTCAGGGATAGCTATCTCTCCGGCTGTGCCGAGGCGTCTAGGACCACCGTAGGTACGCTCCACAGCTGCTTCTAGTTGTGCGGTTAGTTTAGGGTCTGCAACCTATTAGTTTCCAACCTCTCTGGTGTTAGGCTGCCTATGTGTTTTTTTGCTCCTGCCTCCTCAGCTACCATAACATAACAGGGCCCATCATATACTAGAGCATCATATGGAGTTCATTATTTATGGGGCATCACATGGAATCCATTATATATGGAGCATTATATATGTGGATCATTCTAATTGGAGCATTTTATGGGGCTCATCACACACTGGAGCATCATATATGGGGCCCATCATATACTAGAGCATCTTATGGGGTTCATTATTTATGGGGCATCACATGGAGCCTATTATATATGGAGCATTATATAGGGGGACCATTATATTTGGAGCATTATATGGGGCTCATCATACACTGAAGCATTATAAATGGGGCCCATCATACACTGGAGCATCATATACGGGGCCCATTATACACTGGAGCATCATATGGAGCCCATTATATATGGAGCATTATATGGGGTTCATTATTTATGGGGCATCACATCCAGCCCATTATATATGGAACATTATATATGGGGACCATTATATTTGGAGCATTTTATGGGGCTCATCATACACTGGAGCATCATATATGGGCCCATCATATACTGTACTAGAGCATCATATGGGGTTCATTATTTATGGGGCATCATATAGGGCCCTTTATATATGGAGCATCATATGGAGCACATATGGGGCCTATTCTGTATGGCGCACTATGTGGTGGCCATAATACTGTATGGAGGACTATACTGTCCGGTTTTTGAGCTATTGTAGAATTTACAATAGATATCACTCATGTAATGTAAGAAGTGAAGTATTTGGCATTGTACTATACCTATATTTCTCTGCCATATCGGAGCATCATGAATTGTGGTATGTGTTAAAGGGGCCCACTGAGACTCTTTCGCCCGGGGCCCACGAAAACCTGGAGCCAGACCTGTCCCCCCACAACTTTAGCCAAATAACCACCAGTTTTCAATGCGTTACTATTATTATAAAGCAAATTAAGGTTGACAAGCTTAAGTAATAAGAATTGATGTCGTTGGCATTGAAATGGGCACTGTAGGTGTGCTTACTGTCCTCCACTGACTGCCGACTTTCTTCCCCATTGACTTGCATTGGGGTCGGTTCGAGTTTCAGTCGGACCTTCGACTTTTTCCGATAGTCGGCCGATTTCGTTGGACTCTACTTTTGCGAAAGTCGGGTGGTCCGAAACCCGACTCGACCCTCCCGGAGGCAATGTCGCTCATCTCTACGGGTTATCCAATGCTTCGGCAGTCTTTGAAAATTTCATAAATTATGTTTTTCTCACTGGTGAGTAGATTTGTGGTAGTTTTCCTGGATGATATATTGAGTTACTCTCGTACTCTGGAGGAGCATGTCAGAAAGCTGGAGAGGGAAAAACATTAGCTAAAAATCCCTTTGACATTTCGAAGAGCTTCATCTTTTTCAAAATGTCTTATTACCAAGAAAGATAAAAGAGGAGAAGAAAGATTTGCTAAAAGTCGCGTGTCTGCCTAATAATATCATTACATGCAATCTGAATAATTGCCCATGTTGTCACGTGATCTGCCATGGTCTCTCTGAATTCACCCTTAATTCTACAGGTGAAATTTTCCCGATCAGAAGTCCCATGTCATGTTTTACCAGTTATGTTATGCTGATTATATACTAATGTAAGAATTTATATGTGGGAAGGACGACCCAACCCCCCCACAAAAGGCAGAACTCACATCATTCCAATATTCAATAGGGTTTTCTCAAATATGGGCTTTCACGCAATAAAGATTACACACAACTGAAAATATTCCCCATAGAGGAGATTCCCCCACAGGTTCAGAATCGCATTGGACAACTAAATCGGAAAGAAATCTTTTGGATTTTGTAGGGATGTGGTCTCGCTGGTGTGCGACCAGAGGTAAGCAGAAGGACGACTCTTCCCGGTTCTTTAAGCAAGTTTATTAAGACATCATAAACTTGCTGTCAAACAGAAAACAAAACAGCCTTCTCTGGCACAAAGTAACAAAAAACAGCTGTAACGTCCTGGCACTCTAACTGAGTACTCTCTTCAGCACACACACTGGAGGTCTCCTCAGAACTCCCACACTGGAGGGTTCTACTGTTGTGAATGGACTTGAAATGAGTTCTGAGCAGAGGCTCCCTCTGGTGGTTACAAGCGGTACTGGACTGTCCAGTGAAGATTGTGAGGAGTGGGAATCAGGTGTTACTGACTGGTCTTATATAAGGGAGTCGCCTTCCCATCAGGGTTGCCGGTGATATATTGTTCTGGTCTCAATCCTTGAGTCCTGTTTCCTTTGTAGCCTGCTGTGTCGTGTCTGCATCTCCTGCTAACAGATAAGACATTTTCTTCTTTTTGTTTTTGTGCTTGATTTTTGCATTTTGTCCTGCACTTCTGTGGGGGCCTTCAGGGTCCCCTCCGGGGGCTTTTGCCCTCTCAGTTTAGTTCAGCCACTGATGTTTGTACTTTTGCTTTTTCCAGTTTTTTCAGTGACTGCTGTTTTGATTTTGTTACACCAGAGAACTAATTTAGGTGGTAGAGGTCGTGTGATCTCAGGTGATTTTGAAATTAGTAGAGTTGGTGCTTTTCAGGGTTTTTTTGGGATTGCAGTAAGTGCCCTTCCTATCCTTTTCTATTTAGGTAGTTTGGGCCCCAACGTTTGCTCATACTATTTTCTGTCTGTGTCAGTATTTCATCTTGTCTAACCGCATTACATGTTTGGGGGCTTTCTATGTTCTTTGGGGATCTGCTCCGGGCCAGTAGCTTTCGTCTTTCTATCTTTAGGTGTAGTTAGTTTCTCAGGCTGTGACGAGGCGTCTAGGACCAACGTAGGAACGCTCCACGGCTGTCTCTAGTTGTGGTGGTTAGTCAGGGTACTGCAATCTCATAGATTCCAACTTCTCTGGTGTATTGCCTTTTTTACCTGCACTCCTCAGCTACCGAAACATAACAGTATCACCGGCCTAAAAATTGAAAATTGTATGGTACTCACAGAAGGGAAAAAATATTGTGAAAGAAAAAAGGTTGTCAGAGTTGTCAGAGATATTTTTCTGTTTGTTGCATTTTTTTCCCTCTGTATCTCTGGGTGCTGGGGAGGATTTTTTTTTCTCTCAATGGAGTTTGCACAGTTGTCTGGCCGTGTGGATCAGCTTGCCACTGAGGTTCGGAGTATTGCCTATCTTGCTAGGTTGCCTGTTGTGGAACCTAGGATTCCCATGCCAGATTTGTTTTTAGGGGATCGAGCTAAGTTTCAGAATTTCAAAAATAATTGTAAATTGTTTTTTGCCTTAAAATCTAAGTCCTCAGGGAACGCAGTGCAGCAGGTTCAAATTGTCATCTCTCTCCTGCGCGGCGATCCTCAGGATTGGGCTTTTTCCCTGACACCTGGGGATCCTGTTTTGAGTGATGTTGATGCATTTTTTCAGGCTTTGGGGTTATTGTACGATGAGCCTAATGTCACTGATCAAGCTGAAAAAGCCTTGTTGGCATTAAATCAGGGTCTTGATGACGCTGAGTTATACTGTCAGAGATTCCGTAGGTGGGCAGTCCTGACCAAGTGGAATGACGACGCTTTGGCGGCCCTCTTTCGGAAGGGTCTGTCAGATAATGTAAAGGATGTTATGGTGGGATTCCTGTCCCCTCTGGTCTCAATGATTCTATGTCATTAGCGATTCAAATTGACAGACGTTTGCGTGAGCGGAGAAGTATGCGTGGAATGGTGTTGCCTTGTGAACCTGCTTCTGAACCCATACAGTGTGATAGAGTGGTGTCTGGGGCACAGCGTCATGAGTTTCGAAAGCGCAATGGGTTATGTTTCTACTGTGGTGATGCCTCTCATGCTATTTCAGTCTGCCCTAAGCGGGGAAGACGTTTTGCACGCTCAGTTGTCTTGGGTAGTGTTCAGACTAAGTTTTTATTAACTGTCACTCTGATATGCTCTCTGTCCTCATTTTCTGCTCAGGCTTTCGTTGATTCTGGAGCAGCTATTAACCTGATGGATTATGATTTTGCTAAACGTTGTGGGTTTCCCTTGATACCCCTACAGAAGTCTATTCCCCTACTGGGGATCGATTCTACCCCTTTGGCTGAGAATAAACCTCAGTTCTCTACTCAGGTGATAATGAGGGTTGAACATGATCATCAGGAGTGCTGTAAATTTTTGGTTCTGTATAATCTGCATGATATTATCGTACTGGGCTTCCCTTGGTTGCAGTCTCATAATCCTGTTTTGGATTGGAAATCTGTGTCTGTAACCAGTTGGGGCTAGTGTTGAGCGATACGATACCGCAAGTATCGGGTATCGGCCGATATTAGCTGTTTCGGCCTTTCGATACTTAGTTCCGATATTTTCCATATATCGTATACCGGAATCGGAAGTTCCCATAATTCTTTGAGAGGCAATGTGATTTTAGTCAGCCAATGAGGAATCCTAAGAAGTGTGGGCACATCCTGTACTGCTGCGGTCATGTTAACTAATGGCATGGCTGTGATTGGATGCTGAAATGATGTCAGAATGCACTATAAAAGGCGCCGTCGCCATTTTAGCGTCACTGTGCTGTGAATTCAGTAAGGGACAGAACGCTGCTGTGCTGACTCTGAGGGACAGTTAGAGATTGCGATTTAGTGTACTGTGCTGTAGGCAGGCTAGCACCAACCGCTGTGTAAAGCTTCCTTTTGCCTGCAGTGTTGTTTTAACAGCTCTGCAAGGTGTGTGTGAGTGCAGGTGACGCTGCAGTTTGCTCTGCATGCAACGCTGTCTGTAGGCATCTGCACGTGTCACTCACAGACTCTTTTTTTTTCTTCAGTGTAATTCTTGCTGCTCCATGCAATTTAACTATTAGTGTGACGCGCTTCCATCCGTATCCAATACATTGGTTGCAAACACTATAGAAGTAGACAAAGGAGTAGCCTTTCACAGATTGTGAACAGTTGTATTTCAGTGTTCACTTCAGTCTGTTTTTTATTTTTTGAGTGCACATCACGCTCCAGTTACTTGTTCAAGCACTGCTGCTTGTACTCTGCTGAGCGTGTCTCAGTGCCTCATCCTTTTCATTTCTCTCCAATTGGTTCTGCTCCATTCCATTTAAAATAAATATAATCTATTAGTGTGACGCGCTTCCATCCGTATCCAATACATTGGTTGCAAACACTATAGAAGTAGACAAAGGAGTAGCCTTTCACAGATTGTGAACAGTTGTGTTTCAGTGTTCACTTCAGTCTGTGTTTTTTATTTTTTGAGTGCACATCACGCTCCAGTTACTTGTTCAAGCACTGCTGCTTGTACTCTGCTGAGCGTGTCTCAGTGCCTCATCCTTTTCATTTCTCTCCAATTGGTTCTGCTCCATTCCATTTAAAATAAATATAATCTATTAGTGTGACGCGCTTCCATCCGTATCCAATACATTGGTTGCAAACACTATAGAAGTAGACAAAGGAGTAGCCTTTCACAGATTGTGAACAGTTGTGTTTCAGTGTTCACTTCAGTCTCTGCGTAATAACCACACTTAGGCCTTATAACTTTTCTGACTTTCTTTATCAATCTACCAAGATGAAGAAGGCAGGGAGTAAGGCACGTGGTCGTGGCCGTGGAGTTTCAGCAGGGAGAGGACGTGGGGATTCTGTGGCTGCTGCCGCCCTCAGTGACACAGCATCCACCAGTTTTACCCATGAGCGTTCCTTTATGCGCAGTTTGGTAGGAGCTCGGCGTGCCCCCCTGCTGCGGGAAGAACAAATTGAAGCCGTTGTTGGTTGGATGGCAGCCAATGCATCGACTTCAATTCCTTCCACCTCCTCTCAGGAACACAACACTGTTGAGCAACCATCTGTCTGTTCACCGCCTGTCAAATTGCCCAGGCAGTCAGAGAGTTCTGTACAGGAGCCAGCTGAGTCTCTGCTTCTGTTCTCAGAATCTGTTGGCTCGCAAACACGGGCACAGGCAAGCAGCATTCTGCAATTTGAAGAAGAGGGAGTATGCAGTGATGCGCAACAGCTGTGTCTCTCTCAATCTGAAGAGGCGGGTGAGCCAGTGCCGATGGACAGCACACCGCAGAACGCATCTTATGATGATGATGAGACTCAGGTGCCAGGTTTTGTGGAGCATGGTGCTGCCCAGACCATCCAACAGCAGCAGGTGTTGGAAGAGGGTAGTGGAGATGATGAAGTCCGAGACCCAACATGGCGTGAGCAACAGGAAGGTGGTGGGAGCAGCTCTGAGGAAGAGATTGTCCCAACGGTACAAAGAGGAGGGAGAGGTAGGCTGCAGACTCGCTTGCCTGTAGCCTCCAGTTTGGCACCTGTTGGGAGCAGTTCTCTTAGAAATGTCAAAATTGGCGCTCCCATGACTTGCACTGCGTGGTCCTTTTTTGACAGACTTGTAGATGATATTTGCTATGTTCAATGCAAGCTGTGTAAGCAAAAAGTTAAAAGAGGTAAAAATATCAGTAACCTGAATACCACAAATATGTGGAAACATGTACGGACAAAGCACGTAGCTGAGTTACAAAGACACACTGGAGATGTAGGCCAACCTACAGCAGCACCTACATCTTCAGGTCGTGTTGGAGCCTCTACCTCCAGCTCACACACACCTGGTTCGGCTTCCTCACAGGATCTCCATGGAAGAACCTCGGTCACTGTTGTCCATAGACAAACTGTTATTCCACCCACAGCAGCAAGTTCACAGTCATCGTCACACTCCCAGACCACAAAACAGCCATCGGTACCACAGGCATGGGATAAAAGACGGCCATACTCGGCAAACCATCCACGAGCACAGGCTCTGAATGCTGGCATTGCAAAACTCCTGTCCCTTGAAATGCTGTCATTCAGGCTGGTGGAGACTGACAGTTTCAGGAACTTTATGGCATTGGCAGTCCCACAATATAATGTGCCAAGCCGATTTTATTTCAGCAGGCAAGCCGTCCCTGCTCTGCAAAAACATGTCGAGGGAAACATTAAACATGCGCTACTAAACGCCGTCAGTAGCAGGGTCCACCTGACCACCGATGCGTGGACCAGTACCCATGGCCAGGGACGATACCTTTCCCTCACTGCCCATTGGGTCAATGTTGTGGAGCCGGGTACAGATCTTGCCAGTGGCGCTGTACGTGTTCTGCCAACTCCAAGGATTGCAGGAATCCAGTCTGTACACATTGATTCCTCCTCCTACTCCAGTTCCTCAGAATCATCGCTGCACGAGCCGTCACGGTATACCTCCACATGGACCCGTGAACGCTTACCTGTTGCGACCGATATGAGCACAGCCGTGGCCAAACGTCAACAGGCCGTCCTGAAATTAATTTCCATGGGGAATCGAAGCCACACAGCGCAGGAGCTCTGGGGTGCCATCAAGCAGGAGAGCGACGTGTGGTTTTTGTCAGCTAATCTCCAGCCAGGCTTGGTAGTGTGTGACAATGGCCGAAATCTGGTGGCAGCTCTGGGCCTTGGCAACCTCACTCACATACCATGTCTGGCACATGTGCTCAACTTGGTCGTGCAGAGTTTTTTGAGGGACTATCCGGATCTTGATGCACTGCTGCACAAGGTCCGCCTAGAGTGCGCTCACTTGCGACGTTCCAGCATGGCCAGATCGCGCATTGCAGCTCTGCAAGTCAGATTTCGCCTTCCTGAACATCGCATCATATGTGACGTACCCACCAGGTGGAATTCCACGTTACATATTGTAGCCTTTCCGGGGGGTTTAGCTCTAGGATCGCTGTCTGGGTAGACAGAATGGCACGGAAACAGTTCATTCAGACAGCAGTTTGGTGAAAACTGGCCGCAACCAGTTTTATTAAAGTCCACAGCACACAGATAAAAACAAATCATAAACAGAAAACCTGGGCTTGTCTAGCCTCTAATTACACTTAGATAGATGGCCCTCTCTATCCGGGACCCAGACTCTACCAGTCTGTGCCCAAAACAACACATATCACATATGTTACCAGTATGGAGCTTCACAGATACTCCTCCTGTGTCTGAAGGCACCTTCCATGACCAGACTTGAGAGAGATCCACTCCTATTCAGTAGTCATTATGCTGGAGGTTCACAGAGACACTCCTGTGTCCGGGGTCCTTCCTGCACCCAGACTGAGACGGCTCCCCTCCTCTTCAGTAATCATCAGCATGCATGCTCACAGAGACTGCTTCCTTGTGCCAGGACACCTCTCTGTGTCCAGGCTGAAGACAGCTCTAACACTCTTGGAGACACCTTCTGTGCCTGGACCCCTTGTCCAGACTGAATGAGCTCTCTGACTGTGCTCCCAAGCACCTACTTCTGGCTTCCTAATCAACACCTGAGTGGATTCAGGTCTGAGCTGCAAGCGTGTACTGAATGGCAGGTGTAGTGACCTTTCTTTACCACCAGGTTTACAAAGCCACACATTTCGCTCATACCAGTCAGCAAGGTACTTAGGTGAAATATACACCTCATTCACCACATATTCCTTCACTGTCTCACATATCCCCTCCCTCTTCTCCAGACCGGAGGGCTGGTCATCCAGACCGGAGGGCTGGTCAACAATCCAACAGAGACAGTGAACTCTGGACCAGTCATGGCCCTCATCAGCTTCATCCTCACCACTGTCATAGCCAACATCAGTTTTCTCTTCATCTGAAGCATCCGCACTACCCTGTACCCTCCCAGGCCTATACTCTCTGCGGGCCTCGGGTATCCTGCACTGTTTCATCTTGACTTTAGTGCCAGCCTCAGTCTCGGTATAGTGGCTCACCAGATAAGTACGACCAGGCACGTCAGAACAGCTCTGCTGATTCTTCCTCAGAAACTTTCGTACCTCCTGTTTTTGGGGCACTGACCCTGTGTCACCAACTGTTACAGGAGGTATAGGGTTTTCTCTAATTCCCCCTGAACTTTCTTTAGCACATCTACTTTCTTAAATATCAGCTGATTCATAAATTCTATCTCACAGAACCCAAGCGCCTCTGTTATGGTCTCTGACCATTCCGAGCCACACTGGTCAAACGATTGGCACTGTAGAGGGAGCTGATCGTTTTTCTTGGTCGGTACACATAATTTATCCTCTTCTTGTACAGGCTCACTTTGCATAAGACTCAGAGCTCTTACTTCTTTCTCCAGGAGATCCTCATGGCTACGCATCTTCTCCTGTAGTTGTTGGACGTCCTTTACGTCTTCGGCCCCTTTTTCAGGCTCTTCTGGTAGGACATGCTCAGAAGCCCTACCGTCAGTCTTCTTTTCCACCACGTTCTGCATCCCATCTGAGCTCCCGTGTATCGGCAGCGGCAACGGAGCGACACATCGCCCCTCCCACTCACTGGGACGTGGTTCAAGTGTAGACTCCATGAAAATGCGCCTGAGCTCACCAAGGCCAACCCGAGGTCTCAAAATCTCATCTTGGGATTTATCCAGATCCTTTGGGTCGCTCGGGAACTCCGATGGCGCACCGGGCGCCAAACTTCCGGCCCGAGCTTCGCGAGTCGCAGCCACGGATCCGGACAGTACACCGTCCACGCCGCTGTCTCCGGCAGAAACATATTCCGGGGCAGAGTCATTCCCCACATCTTCAGTCTTGTTCCTCACAGCTTCACTTGAGACATCAGCCTCTGGTGAGGCACCTGGCCTGGTGTCCACCACTTCCATGGCTTTCTCCACCTCTGCAGCATCACCTTCCGAGTCCTTGGCCTGATGCAGATCCACACCATACATTGATAACTTCTCATTTTCAACAGCATCCACTTGTGCTGTGTTCAGTTTCAGAGACCTGTCTTTCACCTTAGTCTTCGCCAGGGAACCGGCCAACGGTACAACATCTTCAGATGCCATCCTCCGTCCGACTGCAAGGTCAGCCTCAGCCTTCCTCTCAGGACTCTCAATCTCCTCTGCTACCATGCCTTCCTCACTTGCACTGGTTGCTTTATTGTCATCAGATGACTCACTATCACCACCACTATCCCTGTCTGACCCCCTTTTCTCAGCCACATCTGGCTCACTTCCAGGGTTAGACACTTCATTTTCATTCACATCCGGCTCACTGTCAGGGTTATACAATTCATTCTCATTCACATCTTGATCTGGAACCTTAGTTAACATGTCATCCACAACATTAACTTCACCATCTGGTCCCTGGTTTCCCTCAGGTGGTCCCTCAAGTATGTGACTATGTGATAACCCCAGCACTATACTTCCATATAGCTCAGATACCAGGAGCTGACTTACGACCTCTCCCTGGACTTCAGTGTCCCTATACAATAGGTTATTGTTCATGGCAGCATGAGGAAACCTCTCCTCAGAGCCAGGCTCTTGGGGAACCTCATTCAGAACAATTACATTCTCCTGTGCCGTTTTAAGAGTGGGGTCTCGCACCGGCTCACTCCCAAAATTGTCACAGGAGCCAGGCAGGTCAGGGACACTCGGTTCCCGAGAACCACCATCCTCGTCTCCCAACATCACCTGCAAAGAAATGTCATCTTTATCACGGTCATCATCAGTATCATCACTATTATGATTAGCATTATCATCATTATCAATATCAGCATCCTCATCATGGTCATCATCATTATCATGATCATCATTATCATTATCAATATTATCATGGTCATCATCATTATCACATAAGTTTAACGGCCCACTAGCATTGTGTTCCGCCCCTCGGGACTGCGCACCCTCAGTAGGAGCTTCATCACACTGTCCATCAGAAACATTTTTCCCCCAGAGATCCTTAGACCGGGGAAAGTCATTACCCAATATAACGGGGTGCACCAGGGTCTTCACTACCCCCACTTCATATGAAACCTCCCCGAGTTTGGGAACCAAGTCCACGGCAGTCTCTGGGTAGACTTTGGTGTCTTCATGGATGTACACCACACTCAGGTGCTTATCAGGGATGAAGTCCCTATCACTCAGGCTGTCACATACGGAAGTCACTGGACTCTCTGAGTCCAAGAGGGCCTGTGCTGGGCAGTCACTTACAACCACCGGGGACCCCTGTGGTCCAGTCTCTTCGGCTGAGGTGGACACACACACAGGTTCTGCGCAGAGAGAGAGGGATCTGCCATCATCACAACACATAGGCTCCCCCTCTATTGGACAGTTGGCTGCAATTTCACGCCAGCTCCAACACTGTCCATCACACTCTCCCACCCACATGTCCCCTCGGGCCTGAACCCGCTTATCAGCATACCCCATGTCCCCAACAGCTGGAACGCTCTTACCGCGAGAGTTCAGCGTCCGGGAACTCCGAAGTGACGACCTCTCAGACGGCTGTACCTCAGGAGGACGTGCTTGGGTGTAGCGGTCCACTATCACCTTTTCAACTCCATAATCAGGCCTGCTGACTGCAGACTCCCAACTGTATCTCCAGTCACGAACTCCCCTGGCACGGGCTGTCACCGTAACACCCAGCCGGGTAAGAATCGCCGCTTTCAACTTGGCATAGTCTTCGCTGTCCTGCTTGCTCAGGTCAGCCCAGACTTTTTGGGGTTCCCCAATCAGATAGGGTACGACCGCCATGGCCCATTCAGATAGTGGCAGATTCTCCTTCTCTGCCAGTCTCTCAAACCTAGTAAGATATACCTCCACATCATCACGAGGTGTCATTTTTCTCAAGGACCGTCTTACCGCCTTCTTTATAGCGGACAACGGCGGTGCCTTCACAACATTACTTCGGGACGCGGCACCGAAATCCTTTTTTGGTGCTGTCATCTGCTCAACAAATAACCGGTTATTCTCCTGCTGCTGCTGCAGGAATTGCTGCTGGGCCTGCTGCATGTGCTGCTGGTGCTGCAGGCGCTGCTGCTCCATGCTCCGCTGGGCCTGCACCAGGTACTCAACGAGTTCCTCCATACTGCCGGACTTATCTGTCTCAATCACAGCAGTCTTATGTTGCACATTAACTTGTGCCATTTGTTCAAACAGCGCCTCCATGCTGTCATCCATGCTGTCAGACTTCTCTGTCTTAACAACGGCAGTCTTCACTCAAGACATACACACTACACAGCTTTTTTTCCACAGAAAATTCAGCCTTGCTGTGCAACCACTTTTTTTTTTTTTTTTTTTTCCTTTGCAAAGTCTATTAGGGCTACTGTCTCTTTAAGACTGCTCCACAAACTTTTCTTTTGCTGCTGCACATTCCACAGTCATTTTCACAACAAGTTTAGCTTTGCTGTGCATACATTTTCTCTCTGCAGACCCTATCAGGGCCACTGTCTCTCCAAGACTGCTCCAAACAGACGTTTCTGCTGACACACACTTTTTTTTTTTTTTTCTGTTGCTATTTCAATAGACTTCACCTTTAATGCTGTCTCTCGCCACTGTGCTGCATGCACACTCCAGCACTAACTGTACCAGGCCCTGCGCTGCCCGCATTCTCCGCCAATTGTAGCCTTTCCGGGGGGTTTAGCTCTAGGATCGCTGTCTGGGTAGACAGAATGGCACGGAAACAGTTCATTCAGACAGCAGTTTGGTGAAAACTGGCCGCAACCAGTTTTATTAAAGTCCACAGCACACAGATAAAAACAAATCATAAACAGAAAACCTGGGCTTGTCTAGCCTCTAATTACACTTAGATAGATGGCCCTCTCTATCCGGGACCCAGACTCTACCAGTCTGTGCCCAAAACAACACATATCACATATGTTACCAGTATGGAGCTTCACAGATACTCCTCCTGTGTCTGAAGGCACCTTCCATGACCAGACTTGAGAGAGATCCACTCCTATTCAGTAGTCATTATGCTGGAGGTTCACAGAGACACTCCTGTGTCCGGGGTCCTTCCTGCACCCAGACTGAGACGGCTCCCCTCCTCTTCAGTAATCATCAGCATGCATGCTCACAGAGACTGCTTCCTTGTGCCAGGACACCTCTCTGTGTCCAGGCTGAAGACAGCTCTAACACTCTTGGAGACACCTTCTGTGCCTGGACCCCTTGTCCAGACTGAATGAGCTCTCTGACTGTGCTCCCAAGCACCTACTTCTGGCTTCCTAATCAACACCTGAGTGGATTCAGGTCTGAGCTGCAAGCGTGTACTGAATGGCAGGTGTAGTGACCTTTCTTTACCACCAGGTTTACAAAGCCACACATTTCGCTCATACCAGTCAGCAAGGTACTTAGGTGAAATATACACCTCATTCACCACATATTCCTTCACTGTCTCACAATATGTTGGAGCGGTTGTGTGAGCAGCAGCCAGCAGTAATGGAGTATCAGCTGCAACAGGCGCAATCAACTCGCAATTTGCGCCGTTCACACTTCACCACTACTGAGTGGGCCTCTATGAAGGACATCTGCGACGTTTTGCGTGCGTTTGATGTCTCAACGCGGATGGCGAGTGCAGATGATGCACTAGTCAGCATGACTGTCCCCCTTATCTGCCTGCTTCAGAAATCACTGTAAGCACTAAAGGAAGAGGTTTTGGAAGAGGTGGAGGATGAGGAGTCACAAATTCAATTACCTTCAGGACAGTCAGCGCAATGTGGTTCCTCACAAAGGGCTGGGCAGGGCTCACTTTGTGAGGAGGATGAGGAGGAGGAGTCAATGGAGGAGGAAGAAATCCCTACAGAGGGAGGTACACAACGCTCTAGTCAGTATGTAGAGCGAGGGTGGGGTGATGCAGAGGAGGCAGAGATGACGCCTCTTCCAGAGGACAGCCTTTGTTGGCCAGTTGGGAGTCTGCAGCACATGGTTGATTTCATGCTTCAGTGCCTGAGAAACGACCGCCGCATCGCCCACATTCTCACCACGTCAGATTATTGGGTGTACACCCTCCTAGACCCTCGCTACCGGGACAACTTACAAACCCTCATCACACCGGTGAACCGGGACCGTAAAATGCAGGAGTACCAAGACACACTGGTGCAATCCATACTGTTGTACATTCCAGCCGAGAGAGCTGCTGCTGCTGCTACTGCTTTACAAAGCAGCTCTGTGCGTCGAGGCAGTGTAGACACCTCTACAACAAGAGGGAGCAGAAGCAGCGACTCTGCACAGGGCAAGAGCTGTATGTTACAAATGTGGCGAAGTTTTGTGACAGCGCCAGCAAGGTCTATGTAATGTATGTAGTACAGTTCATATAGCGTCTTGTGCTTGGGTGCAATGAAAACACAGGAGTCACAGGTTTGATATAGAAAAGTCCTGTATTACTTCATACAAGTTGGCAGAAATAGTCACACAGTTTGCAGACACAGAAACAGGAGACACAGCAGGCCAGAGTAATCCAAGCTCAGCAATCACTCTCCAATACAGATTCAGGATCTTCTTCTCTGTTACCGTAAGTCCATGCAAACGTGGGTCTTTCAAAGAGCAGGGTTCAGAGTCCACAAGTGCTTCAGAGTTCCTCAGTAGGAATAGCTGGAGTACAAGGTCCAAGGCTTACAGGAGTCAAGTCACAGGTTCACTGCAGGCTAGATTCTGAAGCACTGATTGCTCAGCTGTGGCTGCTTAAGAAGCAAAGGAGAGAATCAGGGCGGGAACATGCAAGCTGGAAACTCCATTTGACTGAGGGCAAGATAGCTGCAGCAAGACAGAAAGTAAAATGGCTGACGAACAAACTGAGTTTCAGGAATATATACATAGAACCTTACATTACTCCCCCCTTAAGGACAACCTCCGGATGACCTCAGACCAGGCTTGTGTGGGTACCTCTGATGAAACTGACGGAGCAAGCGAGGAGCATTAACGTTATTGACCGGTTCCCATGAGTTGTCCTCCACTGGGTAGCCCTGCCATTTAATCAGATATTGTAACTGATTTCTATACAACCTGGAATCTAAAATCCTTTCCACCACAAATTCTTCCTGACCATCGACTAGCACTGGGTCAGGGCAAGGAGAGGAACGTCCAGGAAACGTATTGGGTGTCGCAGCCTTTAGTAGGGATACATGAAAGACAGGGTGGATTCTCATAGTTCTGGGCAGTTGAAGACGACAAGCAACGGCACTTATAATTTTACTATTTTATAGGGTCCAATGTACTTATGTCCCAACTTAGACGATGGAATCCTTAACTTAAGATTTCTGGTTGACAGCCAGGCCAAGTCTCCTACCTTGAAAGCTGGTGCAGGTTTACGAAATTTATCTGCTGCTTTCTTGTACCTTTCTTGAGCCGATTCCAGATTTTCCTTTAGAAGATCCATATTCTTCTGTAAAGACGTGATTCTTTCAGCCACTGCTGGTAAAGGCGTTTCTATGGGAAATCGTGGTAGAATGTTAGGATGATAACCTAGATTAGAGTAAAAAGGAGACTGTTTAGTGGAGGCACTCTGAGAGTTGTTATACGAGAACTCAGCTAATGGAAGTAGATCCACCCAATCATCCTGTAGGTGGCAGATAAAGCAGCGGAGATACTGCTCCAGGGTTTGATTGGTTCGTTCGGTCTGTCCATTAGTCTGGGGATGAAAAGCAGAAGAAAGGTTTACTTTAATGTCCAATGCTGCACAGAAATTTTGCCAAAACCTAGAAGTGAATTGCACCCCTCGATCCGAAATAACCTCATCCGGTACTCCATGTAAGCGAAACACATCTTTAATCATCAAATCTGATGTCTGTTTTGCAGTGGGTAAGCCGACACAAGGGATAAAATGAGCTGCCTTTGTTAGACGGTCAACCACCACTAGAATGGTGTTCTTCCCCTGAGAGGTTGGTAACTCCACAATGAAGTCCATAGAAATGGATCCCCACGGGCGGGACGGGGTGGGAAGAGGCTGTAACAGACCAGTTGGTGAGGAGCGAGGTGTTTTGCATCTTGCACAGACCTCACATGAAGTGACATAATTCAAAACATCCTTCCTGCAAGTGGGCCACCAAAAGAAACGAGAAAGAAATTCCTGTGTCTTTAGAATTCCTCTGTGCCCAGCTATCTTGGAATCGTGAATGAGTTGCAATACTCTTAATCTGACTGTTTCAGGAATATACAGACGTTGTCCCTGAATCCACACACCATTCTTAAAGACAAGACTTACGTCCCTTGGGGGTTGTGCCAAAAAGGAATCCGCATGGTATGCTTCCTTGATGTCCTTAAGTAGGTCTTGATTATGAATTACTCCTAGGAATCTAGAGTCAGGAAGAATAGTCTTAGGAGGAGTAATTGGACGTGTCTCTGCTGAGTAAATCCTAGAGAGTGCATCAGCCTTTCCATTGCGCGATCCTGGTCTATAAGAGATGATAAAATTAAATTGGTTTAAGAAAAGATTCCAGCGAGCCTGGCGAGGAGTCAGGCACTTAGCCGACCTGATAAACTCAAGGTTACGATGGTCTGTCAGGACGACTATTTGCTGTGCAGCTCCCTGAAGAAGGTGTCTCCATTCTTTGAAGGCGGCAATAATGGCCAACAACTCTCTATTGCCCACATCGTAGTTCCTCTCAGCCGAAGACAACTGCTGGGAAAAGAAGGCACAGGGATGCAAGACATTCTTCTCACCTGTTCTCTGAGAGAGTATAGCTCCAACGGCACAGTCTGAAGCATCCACCTCTATTATGAAGGCAAGCTCGGGGTTGGGATGTACTAGGATAGGTGCAGTGGTAAATTTATCTTTTAGACGGGAAAATGCTTCCTGGGCTTGGGGAGTCCAGGAAAACCTAGACTCTTTCCGGGTAAGTTGAGTGATAGGTGACACTACCTCAGAGAAATTTCTAATGAAACGTCTATAGAAGTTGGCAAACCCGATGAAGCGCTGTACCTCCTTCACATTTCTAGGACTTGGCCAATCCTTGATGGCTTGGGTTTTGCTTCCATCCATACTAATTCCTTGTGTAGACAGTACATACCCCAGAAATTGAATTTCGGTCCTATGGCATTCACACTTTTCAAGTTTGATGTAAAGATGATTTTGTCTTAGACGTTCCAAGACCATTCTCACATGTCCATGATGTTCCTCTGTGGAGTTAGAAAAAATTAGACTATCATCCAAATAAATTACCACGAATGTATCTAGGAGATCCCTGAAGATGTCATTCACCAAGTGTTGGAAAGTGGCTGGGCGGTACTCAGACCAAAAGGCATAACTAGATATTCAAAGTGTCCATAGCGTGACCTGAATGCAGTCTTCCATTCATCCCCAGGTCTAATACGGACTAAGTTATAGGCCCCACGAAGATCTAGTTTAGAAAAAATTTTGGCATGTCGCACTCTCTCCAATAACTCAGGGATTAAAGGCAATGGATAACGGTTTCTAATAGTAACCTTATTGAGTTCCCTATAGTCTACGCATGGTCTCAGAGATCCATCTTTCTTCTTTACAAAGAAGATGGGTGCACCTGCAGGAGATGAAGAGGGGCGTATGAAGCCCTTGGCTAGATTTTCATCTATGTAATCCTTTAAAGCCTTTAGCTCGGGCCCCGCCAGGGGGTAGATCTTACCAAAAGGTATCTCTGCTCCAGGCAATAATTCAATTGGACAATCATATGGACGGTGAGGAGGAAGCTGGTCAGCGTTCTTCTTGTCACATAAATCCACATAGTCCTGGTATACAGCTGGTAGTTCAGGGACTGACATGATTCCTTTAGGAACAGAGCAAGCTGAAACTTTTGGACTCATCTGTTTCTCTGGAAAGTGTAATTCCTTGGTCTCCCAGTTAATGGTAGGATTCTGAGCCTGCAGCCATGGTAGCCCTAGAATAACGGGAAAGTGGGGAGAAGAGATAAGCATAAAGGACAGTTTCTCTTGATGATCTTTACCCATAAGAACCCTCAAAGGCTCTGTTTCCTGATCCACTGGTCCAGAGGTCAGCAGGGAGCCATCCACAGTTTCCATCTGTACTGGAGTAGCCTTCTTCACTGAACGTATTCCCTGTTTCAGAGCAAAGGAGACATCCATAAAATTTCCACTTGCCCCTGAGTCGATCATAGCAGAGCTAAACACCCAAGCTGAGTCAACCCAGAGTTTGATGGAAAGAAAGCAATGAGAATTGTTTTTCTTACAACTCAGCTGGGACACCGCTGAGGAAACTTGAAAAATGGCAGCGTTTACACAGTCAACGTCCTCAGAGGTAACGGAGTTTAAGTCCGAGAAATCAAGATCTGTTGCTGCAGATCTCTCTGGAGCCTGAGGCTCGGACCTGACAGATCCCCTCTCGCAACACTCACAATGAATGAGTGCTGCAGTAGTCTTACGAGAACGGCTGGGGCAGTTTATAATGAAGTGCCCTGACTTACCACAATAGAAACATAGATTCTCCTTAAAACGATGTTCCTTGCGTGCATCACTAACCCGTCGTTGTAAAGAGTCTACCTGCATGGGTTCAGGTTCAGGTTCCCGTGTAATCCTACTCAAAGGTTCCTTAGCTGGAGAGGAAGGTAGGAAAAGGTTAGTACGATTGCTTTCGAACCATCTCTCTTGCCTGCGTTCAGTCAGACGAGTATCAATACGGATGCAGTAGTTAATAAAGTCACCTAACGCAGTGGGAGGGTCGGCACGAGCAAGTTCATCCTTAATCAGTGGAGATAACCCCTTTCGAAAAATAGATTTTTTGGCGGAACTGTCCCAGGTGGTATCAAGGGCCCATCTCCTGAAATCCAAGGCATATTCAGCTACCGAGTGCTTACCTTGGCGCAAAGCTAACATGGCTGCTTCAGCTGTTGCACCTCGATTGGGGTCATCAAACACCTGCCCCATGGCTGAAATAAAATCATCAAGGTGATTCAAACAATCATCCTCAGTCTCAATCAGAGGGTTTGCCCACATTAAAGCCTTGTTGGTAAGCAACATAATTATAGTAAGCACCTTAGATCGTTCAGTGGGAAATTGTGAAGCATGTGCAGAAAAAAAAAGATTGCATTGATTAATAAATCCCCTGAATTTCTCACGTTCACCGCCAAAACGAAAAGGGGGCAACTTGGGAATCCCAGCACTCGGGGCTACGGCAGGAACCTGGACTCGCCCCTCTAGAACCTCAATCCTGGCTCGCAAATCCTGGGTAGTCTGTCCAACCACTTGCAAATTGTGATTATTGAGGTCCTGTAGATTTGTAAAACGGGTCTTTATATTCTGCAAATCTGCAAGGATATTATCAGTCACTCCGCAAAGTTCCTTTATGCGGGCCTCCATTTTCCAGATCTTTTAAGACAGGATTACTGGAAGAAGAGGAGAGAAAAAAAAAAAAAAATTAAGGGAACTGCTCACCTGGAATGGTTGTGAGAAGTCACAACCACTATCATCACAGAAAGTTTCAACCAGACATCTGATATCCAGAGTTACAGCAGACAAAAAAGAGAAAAGAAAGGAAAAAAAAAAAAAACAATAGTGTTTACTTGTGGTAACACTGCAAAAAGAAAAAAACTTAAGGGAATTGCTCACCTGGAATGGTTGTGAGAAGTCACAACCACTGTCATCACAGAAAGTACAACCGGACGTCTGATATCCACAGTACAGCAGACACAGCCTTCCAGACCCAGCAGACACTAACGTTTTGGCTTCAGAATCTTGTAATGTATGTAGTACAGTTCATATAGCGTCTTGTGCTTGGGTGCGATGAAAACACAGGAGTCACAGGTTTGATATTGAAAAGTCCTGTATTACTTCATACAAGTTGGCAGAAATAGTCACACAGTTTGCAGACACAGAAACAGGAGACACAGCAGGCCAGAGTAATCCAAGCTCAGCAATCACTCTCCAATACAGATTCAGGATCTTCTTCTCTGTTACCGTAAGTCCATGCAAACGTGGGTCTTTCAAAGAGCAGGGTTCAGAGTCCACAAGTGCTTCAGAGTTCCTCAGTAGGAATAGCTGGAGTACAAGGTCCAAGGCTTACAGGAGTCAAGTCACAGGTTCACTGCAGGCTAGATTCTGAAGCACTGATTGCTCAGCTGTGGCTGCTTAAGAAGCAAAGGAGAGAATCAGGACGGGAACATGCAAGCTGTAAACTCCATTTTGACTGAGGGCAAGATAGCTGCAGCAAGACAGAAAGTAAAATGGCTGACGAACAAACTGAGTTTCAGGAATATATACATAGAACCTTACAGTCTACACCATCCGAGACGGCTCCAGTCACCAGGAAGAAACGTTTCCGTAAGATGGTGACAGACTACTTGGCTTTCCCTCTAAGTGTACTCCCAGATGCCTCTTCCCTTTTCAAATTTTGGGTCTCTAAGTTGGATACATGGCCAGAGCTTAGCCAGTATGCATTGGAGGTGCTGGCTTGCCCTGCTGCCAGTGTATTATCTGAGCGCGTCTTTAGTGCTGCAGGTGGTGTAGTAACAGACCGTCGCATGCGACTATGCTCAGAGAATGTAGACCGGCTTACTTTTCTGAAAATGAACAAGGCATGGATCTCACCTGAATTTGCCTGTCCGTTTTCAGATTAAATAACTGTTTGGCAACGTTTTCCATGTCTACTGTTATGTTCATCTTTCTACCACCTGAACTCTACTCCCTGGGCTACAACACCGCCATTTGTTGCTCGTAAGTAATTGGCAGGGGTACTGACTCCTGGCCAGCCTGGTTACAGCACGACAGCTGTTTCCTGGCAGTGTGAACGTCAATTATCCTCCAATAAGTTGTGCTGTCGTGTTGCATTCGGGTTAGCCGACTCTATGGTGCCTGCAGTTTAGGTGATTCCTATGTGTGCTGTGGGATATGTAAATAAAGGCTGTTTCCATTGTGACAATAGGACAAGCACCCACTGTAGGACTGTGTGATTCGGTAACTGCGGACGGCTTGCGTCCTGTCAACTTACATTTTCATGGGTGCGTTCTGCTACCCGTCCGGGGTCCAGTACCATCAACTGGTTCTCCCCAGTGCCTTTGGCCTAGGTGCCTCCATCTCCGTATCCGAGTTCCACCAACGTCTGCTGGTCCTTGGTAGTGCTTTGGAGCACAGGTACCTCCTGCTTAGTAACCGTGTCACAGTAACGTCAGCTGGTACTCGGTTGTGACATTGCCTCTTTTCCTTCTGCTACCCGTCCGGGGTCCAGTACCGTCAACTGGTTCTCCCCAGTGCCTTTGGCCTAGGTGCCTCCATCTCCGTATCCGAGTTCCACCAACATCTGCTGGTCCTTGGTAGTGCTTTGGAGCACAGGTACCTCCTGCTTAGTAACCGTGTCACAGTAACGTCAGCTGGTACTCGGTTGTGACATTGCCTCTTTTCCTTCTGCTACCCGTCCGGGGTCCAGTACCGTCAACTGGTTCTCCCCAGTGCCTTTGGCCTAGGTGCCTCCATCTCCGTATCCGAGTTCCACCAACGTCTGCTGGTCCTTGGTAGTGCTTTGGAGCACAGGTACCTCCTGCTTAGTAACCATGTCACAGTAACGTCAGCTGGTACTCGGTTGTGACATTGCCTCTTTTCCTTCTGCTACCCGTCCGGGGTCCAGTACCGTCAACTGGTTCTCCCCAGTGCCTTTGGCCTAGGTGCCTCCATCTCCGTATCCGAGTACCACCAACGTCTGCTGGTCCTTGGTAGTGCTTTGGAGCACAGGTACCTCCTGCTTAGTAACCGTGTCACAGTAACGTCAGCTGGTACTCGGTTGTGACATTGTCTCTTTTCCTTCTGCTACCCGTCCGGGGTCCAGTACCGTCAACTGGTTCTCCCAGTGCCTTTGGCCTAGGTGCCTCCATCTCCGTATCCGAGTTCCACCAACGTCTGCTGGTCCTTGGTAGTGCTTTGGAGCACAGGTACCTCCTGCTTAGTAACCGTGTCACAGTAACGGCAGCTGGTACTCGGTTGTGACATTGCCTCTTTTCCTTCTGCTGCCTCTCCGGGTTCCAGCACAGTCAGCTGGTCCTCGTTACTTCCATTGTCTCTTGCTCCATCTGATACCCGTCAGGGTTCCAGTAACGTCAGCTGGTTCTCGGAAATTAGACGACCTTAAAGACCACCCAGAAGAAGATGACGACAACAAGGACGACGAGCATGAAGCCAACCAGCCTGAACACCATCACAAAGAAAAAATAAAAGATTACCCAGAAGAAGATCACCAACAGGACAAAGAAGGTTAAGACAAACTACAAGATACAGAACAAGAGACAGAAGAACAATAAGCAGAAGATCAAAAAGCAGAAGAACATGAAGTATAAGACCAAAATGAAGAGCAAAATATATGCTCTAAATTCTAAGCAGAAGAAGACTAAGCAGTGTATGGGGGTGAGTCCGTTCCTCCTCGTGGTGCCCCTGGAAAATGCCTGCTGCTGCAGGCTAAACTGAACACGGACAAATACTGTTGTAATTTAAATCTTTTGTGACAGCAAGAACGGAAGGATGAACAATTCATACTTTTACAGATTACAAGTACAGGAATCTCTGTCACAAATAAGAATATGATGAAGAAGATGAAGAGGAAGAAGATGAAGAATTTGAATATGAAGAAGATTAATTAGTTTAATAATAACAAATGAGTAATGTAAACAAAAACATGAATAGCAAGAAGTTTAAGAAGAAGATTAAGAAGGTGAAGATGAAGAATAATTTGATGAGAAAGATGATGCTGCTGAAGATTATGAAGGAGAAAGTGTGGCACTGGCAAAAGTTAAAAAGGTGAAGAGCATGGAAGTTGTGAAACATACATATTTGCCAAAATAGAAAAAAGGTTAACAACATTGTCAATTTGTTAGTCAATCCAAACGTATTTCCAAAAAAATATATATTAATGCTATTCCAATGCATTGGGTTAAACATGTATGCCTTTATTGTCTCCTCAACCTCCCCCAATACATTCTACATTAGTCTTTGTTGTTTTCCTTCATGTACAATTAACCAACAAGGCAAGAATGGTTTTTTTTAATGTCGATATTTGGTTCCCATAGACTTACAGGGGACTTCCAGTATCGGAATCGGATATCGACGATATTTAGTGATATCGGCGATACCATTCCGATCCGATATTTTTAGATATCGAGCAGTATCGCTCAACACTAGTTGGGGCTGCCAATGTGTTAATACCAACACTCCTGTTTTTTCTGCCTCCCCCCAGGCTCAGGATGTTCCTGACTTTTTGATTGATTTTTCTGATGTGTTTAGCGAAAGTAAATCTGCATCCTTGCCTCCCCATAGGAGCTATGACTGCGCTATTGAATTAGTGCCTGGTAGTAAATTCCCTAAAGGTCGCCTTTTTAACTTGTCTGTACCTGAACATGACGCTATGCGGTCTTATATCAAGGAATCATTGGAGAAGGGTCATATCAGACCATCCTCTTCACCCTTAGGTGCCGGTTTTTTCTTTGTGGCCAAAAAGGATGGTTCATTAAGGCCGTGTATTGATTATCGTCTTTTGAACAATATTACTGTAAAATATCAATACCCGTTGCCTTTGATTTCTGACCTGTTTTCCAGGGTGAAAAACGCTACTTGGTTTACCAAGCTTGACCTCAGGGGGCATATAACCTTATTCGCATTAAGCACGGGGATGAATGGAAGACGGCATTCAATACCCCTGAGGGGCATTTTGAGTACCTTGTGATGCCCTTTGGGCTCACTAATGCTCCTTCTGTCTTCCAGTCCTTCATGAATGACATTTTCAGGGATTTTGTGGATAAATTTCTGATTGTTTATTTGGATATCTTGATTATTTTAATGACTGGGACTCTCATGTGAAACATGTTCGAACTGTATTCCAGATTTTGAGAGAGAATGCTCTGTATGTGAAGGGATCAAAGTGTCTTTTTGGCGTACAGAGGATCTCATTTCTGGGATTCATTTTGTCCCCATCTGTTATTGAAATGGACCCGGTCAAGGTTCAGGCCATCTGTGATTGGGTCCAACCTACTTCATTAAAGGCTCTTCAAAGATTTTTGGGTTTTGCCAATTTTTATTGTAAATGTATTGGTAATTTCTCGGTTATTGTTAAACCATTGACTGATTTGACCAGAAAGGGTTCTGATGTGGTGAATTGGCCTCCTGAGGCAGTCTCTGCATTTCAGGAACTTAAGCAGAGATTCACTTCTGCTCCTGTTCTACGGCAGCCTGATGTTTCTCTGCCATTTCAGGTGGAGGTTGATGCCTCTGAAATTGGGGCAGGTGCCGTTTTGTCCCAAAAAGATCCAGAGACCTCTAAAAGTAACCCTTGTGCCTTTTTCTCTCAAAAATTTTCTCCTACTGAACGTAATTATGACGTGGGTAATCGGGAGTTACTGGCCATGAAGTGGGCTTTTTAAGAGTGGAGACATTGGCTGGAGGGAGCCAAACATCAGGTGGTGGTCCTTACGGACCATAAGAATCTGGTTTATCTGGAATCTGCCAAGCGACTCAATCCTAGACAGGCCAGGTGGGCCTTGTTTTTCACACGTTTTAATTTTGTGGTTTCCTTTCTTCCTGGCACTAAAAATGTTAAGGCGGATGCCCTCTCGAGGAGTTTCCTTGCGGACTCTCCTGAGTTATCTGATCCTTCTGTTATTTTGAAAGAGGGTGTAGTTCTTTCCGCCATCTCACCCAATTTGAGACTTGCTCTGGAGGGGTGTCAGGAGGATAGGCCCGAGCGCTGCCCTGTTGGAAAATTGTTTGTCCCGGACCAGTGGAAAAAGAGTGTGATCTCTGAGATTCATTGTTCCGCGTTGGCTGGGCATCCCGGAATTTTTGGTACCAGAGACTTGGTTAGTCGGTCCTTTTGGTGGCCTACCTTGTCTCGTGATGTCAGGGAATTTGTGCAGTCCTGCGGGACTTGCTCTCGCTCCAAGCCTTGCTCTCGCTCTAGTGGTTTGTTGATGCCATTGCCTGTGCCCAAGAGACCATGGACCCATATCTCTATGGATTTCATTTCCGACCTCCCTGTTTCTCAGAGAATGACCGTCATCTGGGTGATTTGTGATAGGTTTTCCAAGATGATACATCTTGTGCCATTACCTAAGTTGCCTTCCTCCTCTGAATTGGTGCCTTTGTTCCTTCAGCACGTGGTTCGTTTACACGGCATTCCTGAGAACATTGTGTCTGACAGAGGAGTCCAGTTTGTTTCCAGATTTTGGAGGACCTTTTGTTCTAAACTTGGTGTTCAATTGTCTTTCTCCTCGGCGTTTCATCCTCAGACCAATGGTCAAACTGAGAGAACAAACCAGACATTGGAGACTTATCTAAGATGCTTTGTGTCTGCTGATCAGGATGACTGGGTCTCTTTTTTGCCTTTGGCTGAGTTTGCTCTTAATAATAGGGCTAGCTCTGCTACTTTGATGTCTCCATTTTTCTGTAATTCTGGGTTTCACCCTCGATTTTCTTCAGGACAGACGGAGGCTTCTGTCTGTCCAGGTGTTGACTCTGTTGTGGAGCGTATGCAACAGATTTGGGACCAGGTAGTGGAGAGGTTGTCCCTCTCTCAGGAGAGGCCCAGCGGTTTGCTAACCGGCATAGGACTGATGGTCCTCGGTTTAAAGGGGGGGACTTGGTCTGGTTGTCCTCAAGAAATATTCCTATGAGAGTGGCATCTCCTAAATTTAAGCCTAGGTTCATTGGACCTTATAAGATCATGGAGATTCTTAATCCTGTTTCTTTTCGTTTGCTTCTTCCAGGGACATTTAAGATCCATAACGTGTTCCACAAGTCCTTGTTGAAGAGGTTTGTTGAGCCAGTGGTTCCTACTGCTTTGCCTCCTGACCCTATTCTGGTTGAGGGCAATATGGAGTTTGTGGTTGAGAAAATATTGAATTCTTGTTTTTCTACACGGAAACTCCAGTATTTGGTTAAGTGGAGAGGTTATGGTCAGGAAGACAATTCTTGGGTGTTTGCTTCGGACATCCATGCTAGGAGACTCATCCGTGCGTATCATAGAACTCATCCTGACCGACCTGGTTGCTCAAGTGAGGGTTCGGTGACCCCTCCTCAAGGGGGGGTACTGTTGTGAATGGACTTGAAATGAGTTATGAGCAGAGGCTCCCTCTGGTGGTTACAAACGGTACTGGACTGTCCAGTGAAGATTGTGAGGAGTGGGAATCAGGTGTTACTGACTGGTCTTATATAAGGGAGTCGCCTTCCCATCAGGGTTGCCGGTGATCAATTGTTCTGGTCTCAATCCTTGAGTCCTGTTTCCTTTGTAGCCTGCTGTGTCGTGTCTGCATCTCCTGCTAACAGATAAGACATTTTCTTCTTTTTGTTTTTGTGCTTGATTTTTGCATTTTGTCCTGCACTTCTGTGGGGGCCTTCAGGGTCCCCTCCGGGGGCTTTTGCCCTCTCAGTTTAGTTCAGCCACTGATGTTTGTACTTTTGCTTTTTCCAGTTTTTTCAGTGGCTGCTGTTTTGATTTTGTTACACCAGAGAACTAATTTAGGTGGTAGAGGTCGTGTGATCTCAGGTGATTTTGAAATTAGTAGAGTTGGTGCTTTTCAGGGTTTTTTTGGGATTGCAGTAAGTGCCCTTCCTATCCTTTTCTATTTAGGTAGTTTGGGCCCCAACGTTTGCTCATACTTTTTTCTGTCTGTGTCATTATTTCATCTTGTCTAACCGCCATTACATGTTTGGGGGCTTTCTATGTTCTTTGGGGATCTGCTCCGGGGCAGATAGCTTTCCTCTTTCTATCTTTAGGTGTAGTTAGTTTCTCAGGCTGTGACGAGGCGTCTAGGACCAACGTAGGAACGCTCCACGGCTGCCTCTAGTTGTGGTGGTTAGTCAGGGTACTGCAATCTCATAGATTCCAACTTCTCTGGTGTATTGCCTTTTTTACCTGCACTCCTCAGCTACCGAAACATAACATTCTACGCCTCCAGCCACTCACACCTGTGGTCAGCATTAGGCTCATTTATATATACCAGACATTCAGCTAACACAGAGCACATGACAGGTCACATGGCAGTGACCTCATCACAGGTCCTCAAACCACATACAAAGGTATAGTGAAGTCTTACTATCGCTACATACCTCCCCCCTCTGCCTAAAGCCGTAGGCTTGGCACATTTTATTCACCGACTAGAAACTTTTTCATTCGTCTCCACAATTAACCGGTCTGTCACAGTATGGCTTAGGTCACTGAGTCCTGAGCTAATTAAGGTGTCACTGCCTCTACCTCTCATTTCAGGCCATCTATGTTCCGTTTTAGTTTCACTTCGATGACTTTCACTCTGAAGCGAACCTCTGCGCCTCTCTATACTGTGGGTTAAAGGTGACTGCCTTTTTCCCCCCAACTCTTGCAGCTGTCTGTTGGTCTGCTCCTTCTCAAGTTTTAGCTGCTCTATTCTTCCCTGGTATACCTCCAGGAGGATCCGGATCTTCCTAAGGCTTTCCACCAACCCCCTCCGACTTGGAGGTTTTCTTGTTGGCTCCCGACATCTCTGCTTCTCGCGGAGGTATTGTAGTGGCATAGCTCTTATGTCCGCCTCCCGCTTCACTGTGACTTTCCGGGTGTGGCCATCTGGGTGGCGGTTCCCTTGCTGACTTTCTTCCACCGTCGAGGCCCCTTCTTTGGTCAGCCTCTTCAGTTCACTCTCCTCTCGTACACTCGGACTGGGAGTGCGCAACCGTTCGATTTCCCGGTCTGTCGTGGATTTCTTGAGCTGGGTATTAGCCTCCTTCTCTATCTGGAGTTTCTGGAGAATTTTCTCTCGCTCCTCTGTCCAGCAGCGGTGCTCATCCTCTCTCCGTAGAAGTTCCTGCTGAAACTTCTCCTGGGCCTCTCTGAGCATCTCCGTATCTTTCACTAGAACTTGGTTCGCCGTCTGGCACGCTGATAGTTGACTTTGGACTTTAGAGACTTCTTTCTCCAGATACTTCACTCGTTGCTCAATCCCTTGTCTCCGTATCCTTTCTCGCATGACTGTCTCTTTAAGCAGCTCTATCTCATGGTCTTGCTCTCTTTTATCCCGTACATGTGGCACCATCATTTCCCCCTTATTTCTCTTCTTAGAGAGTATAGGCTGTCTGGCCTTTCCGCAGCCCCTGCGGGAGGAGAAGATCCGCCACTGGTACCCAACTCCACCTTGCTGCACTCGCTTTCACTTGCGGTTAAGTTACCGTCTGCATAGGAGTCTTTCCCACTCCCCCTGTCGTCTGGGAACAGCAAGTCCCCACTTAACCAGGTGTCGGCCCCTATTTCTGGAGCTACCCAGTTTCCTCCGGTCCTATATTTGGTCACCCCAAAGTCCCCACTTTGGTCTGAGCCACCCTTTCTACCCGTCACCAGGCACTGGGTATCTTTGACTATAGGGGTGCTACCTCTGTTTTGCCCCCTACATTATCAGCAGCCACTACAGCCACCTGCAGGGATGGGTCTCCCCTAGGGTCATTCTGGTTCCCTTCTGAGCACTCAACCAGTCCTTCGTCCCACACCTCCCAAAACCGTTTAAAATCCTGGCCTATTATTATAGGGTATGGTAAGTCTGGGACTACAGGGACATCATGGGTAGAAATAATAGTGGACGTCTCAATAATTAGCCTGGTTACCTGATACTCCCTAGTGACCCCATGATTGCAATTGACTTCCATTTTCCTTCCAGGAATTAGATAGATAGGGAGTGTGTCGCTCATTAGTGTCACCTGGCTCCCTGAGTCTAGAAGTCCACTCACACACTCTCCATTCACTATTAGAGAACAGTTCAGTGCCCCCCGGTCAGATGTAAAGTCAGTACACCATCCTGGACATACGCTGTTTGAACCCTGAACCTGGCAATAGTCCGTCTGTTTATTTGTCGCCACCTCTTTTCTCCTCATCGACTCAGTTTGGGACTCCGCCCTCTCTGAGTGTGGCAGTACTTTATTAGGGTTTACTGGTTCCTCATTCTCGCTAGGGACCTCAGAACCCTTTCCCCACAGATCCCAAAACAGACAAAAATCCTGGCCTATAATTATAGGACGCACCAAGTCCCGAACGACGCCGACTTCATGGGACTCAGTGCCATGCGTCGTTTCGATGTTCACTCTGGCCATAGGGTAGTCCTTTACATCACCATGTATGCATTGAACACCAACTTTTTTTCCGGGTAATATGTTGAGAGGAAAAGTGGACCTCACCAAGGTCACTAAGCTCCCAGAGTCTAGCAGCGCCGTTACTGCTTCACCGTTCACCTTCACGGGACAGACTTGAGGACCCTGGTTGGGGAACGGGTTCCTACTGCAGGCTGGATATGCATACCATGAAATACGGTGTCCTATGCTGCAGTCCATCTGCTCGGTAGTCTGGGGACACCGGGCAGCTATGTGTCCTGGCTCACGGCACCTCCAACAAATAATATCACCCGCAGTGACCTTGGGCACCACCTCCCCCCGCCATTTTGACCTGGGCGCCCCACCCCTTTTTGGACTCTGCCCCTGTTGGGGCCGCCAGTACGGAATGGGCTGCTTCCCCAAGGCACCTTCCATTCCCTGGTACCTCTCGACCAGTCCGACCAGTTCATCAGCATTCCGGGGATCACCCTGGGCAACCCAAGTCTGTAGGGGCTTTGGCAGGGAGTGCACAAACCGATCCATGACGACTC
Organism: Oophaga sylvatica; assembly: GCA_033576555.1. Classification (NCBI taxonomy): domain Eukaryota; kingdom Metazoa; phylum Chordata; class Amphibia; order Anura; family Dendrobatidae; genus Oophaga; species Oophaga sylvatica. The sequence continues at coordinate 52,480,704 of JARQOD010000003.1, forward strand.
TTTCTACCATCTGTGCCGGCGTAGCGGACTCTGGCTGTAGCCATTTCTGGACCAGGTGTAGCAGGTCAAACATTTGGGAGCGAGGTGGTTTGTCCCGGTGATAAGCCCAGTGGTGCACCCTCTGTGCCCTGACAGTCATTGTTACCCCCATACGTGCAAGGATCTCCACCTTTAGCTTGGGATACTGCTGAGCATCCTGCACAGTCAAATCATAGTACGCCTTCTGGGTTCCCCTGTCAGGTATGGGGCCAGTAGCTCTGCCCACTGCTCTGGGGGAAGTCTTTCCCTCTCAGCAACCCTCTCAAATACAGTCAGGAAGGCTTCAACATCATCCCCGGGGGTCATTTTTTGTAATGTGCGTCTTACCGCCTTTCTGACGTGGTTGTCATCAGCCAGACCTGGGGTTGGGGCACTTGTCCTGCCCTGGATGGCGGTTGTCAGAAGCTGTATCTGCTGCCGATGCTCCTGCTGGCTCTGCTGTATCTGCTGCTGATGCTCCTGCTGGCTCTGCAGCATCTGCTGTTGGTGCTCCTGCTGGCTCTGCTGCATCTGTTGCAACAACCTCCTGTTGACCTCTTGCTGCTGCACCTGTGCCTGGACCAAGTGTTTTAGAAGGTCCTCCATTTCTCTGCTGGGAACGCTGCTCGCACGTCTCCACCAATTGTAGGGATGTGGTCTCGCTGGTGTGCGACTGGAGGTAAGCAGAAGGACGACTCTTCCTGGTTCTTTAAGCAAGTTTATTAAGACATCATAAACTTGCTGTCAAACAAAACAAAACAGCCTTCTCCGGCACAAAGTAACAAAAAACAGCTGTAACGTCCTGGCACTCTAACTGAGTACTCTCTTCAGCACACACACTGGAGGTCTCCTCAGAACTCCCACACTGGAGGGTTCTACGCCTCCAGCCACTCACACCTGTGGTCAGCATTAGGCTCATTTATATATACCAGACATTCAGCAAACACAGAGCTCATGACTGGTCACATGGCAGTGACCTCATCACAGGTCCTCAAACCACATACAAAGGTATAGTGAAGTCTTACTATCGCTACAATTTATAAACTAAACTCCCTTACTCCACATGGACTCAACAGAATTACAGATGTATTTTTGTGATCACCTTTTTGACTTCATAAATTGTATTATTTATAATAACATTTTATTATCATATTCATCATAAATTTTATTGGTCTATTCATTGGAGATCTTAATTATTTTAATATTTTTAACATACTTCTAATGCATTCATAAATGTCATTGCCATATTTTTATCACTTTTTTATAATACAGTTTTATTACATTTCTACTATAATACATAAATCGTTTATATTAAATTGGGTAATTATTCTTTTCATATCCCTATATATACGATATTATATACTACACAGCTGCCACAAATTCCTGTGTGTGTACTTTGTTCCCCCAGTTTTGGTCGTTGTCTCCGGCATCCAGAATGCTCCTCCAATGGATCCTGCGTTCTGTAGCCTGAGTGATCGTCCGACGCTCTTAATATCGCAGCATTCACCTTATCTACAACACCTACCTCATTTTCCCTCACTCCAGTAGTGTAGCTACCGGGGGCAGAGGGGGCCATCGTCCCACACTCTGGGGGGACCACCTGGATCTACGCTACTGTAACTGTACTGGCGTGCACAGTGCACCAATACAGTTACATTCTGCGGTAGAGCAGGGAGAATCGATCTCCCTGCACTGCCGCCCGGCTGCTATGGGGCCCCTGAGCAGCCAGGTTGCATATTTGGAGGGAGGACAAGAGACCAGGAAGCATATAAATGGTGGACAAGGATCCATATATATGGGGGCCAGGATGGATATATGGGGGAGCCAAGACAAGGGACCAGGAAGGATATATGGGGGGTCCAGGAAAGATATATGGGGGGCAGTATAAGAAACATATGAGGGCCAGTATGTATAGCTGAGGGGGCAGGATGGATATCTGGGGGCCAGCCTGGACAAGGGACATAGGATGTTATGAGCTCGGTTGCAACAACTTTAATATATAATGGATTGCAACCGAACCCGGGGTCCGCGATGCAGTTTATGTCACTGCTGCCGAACACCCTTTGGGTAACAGGGTAACAACTGACAACTAAAGGATTAAATTAGATCTCGCCTGTGTTACTTCACACTAGGGAGATGTAGAATTGGCACTATCTCCGTTAACGTCACGGGAGATGTGCTATCGACTGGCGTAGATGTAGCCCTGTTAATGGCACAGAAGCCACTTGCCAGATATTAGGTTTGCACTATGTGCTGCAAGCTGGTATAGACGTAGCCCTGTTGACTGCTCAGAAGCTACGTGATAGCCGCTAGGAAGTGCGTGCGACTAGCGCCAGGCGTACGTGCTACCAGCCAGCGTGAGACCAGACTGAGCAACTCATGCCAAGTTACGCGCCCTGCAGTCTGCTTAGGGTGTATAGCTACCCTATATTCGTAGCAAGACTACGTCACATTGGCTACCTGCCTGGCATAAGCTAAACCTGCCTGAAGGACCTGTGCTAATTAGCCGAGCGAACTCTGGCATCGGCAGGTCCCGGAGAGCAAAGCTAGAGAGAACGTGGAGCCCAGATTCTGGTACGTCCATACATGAGAACTGCCTATTTTAGTATGATCTGACTGCGCCGCGCCGCGGACAGACAAGCTATTTAAGGGCTAAGCTCCATCCCCAGCCATCTCGTCAATCGCATCACCGATGATGTCATCCGTGACCAATCAGGCGGTGCCAGATCAGAGGATCAGCTGACGTTAACCACCAATCACGGTTCGCTATGTCACGGACATGCTCAGTGCAGGCATTTCTGGACTTAGGCTATAACAGCCCTGTCTCCTTCTGTAACCTATGCTTAAGGCTACTATTAAGAAAGACCCTGGAGACAGCTTGTACTCTCTTGTACTGGCTAGGCATTGGTTTTGACGGCGAAGCTAAGCAGCATCTGCCCTGGATGGGGGACCACTGATGCCTCAGATCGAGGTTCAAATCCAGCTGTTGCCCGACACCTAACATACAGGCCCTTCTCAAAAAATTAGCATATAGTGCTAAATTTCATTATTTTCCATAATGTAATGATTACAATTAAACTTTCATATATTTTAGATTCATTACACACCAACTGAAATTTGTCAGGTCTTTTATTGTTTTAATACTGATGATTTTGGCATGCAACTCCTGATAACCCAAAAAACCTGTCTCAAAAAATTAACATATTTCAACCGTCCAATAAAATAAAAGTGTTTTTTAAAAACAAACAAAAAACCATCAAATAATAATGTTCAGTTATGCACTCAATACTTGGTCGGGAATCCTTTTGCAGAAATGACTGCTTCAATGCAGCGTGGCATGGAGGCAATCAGCCTGTGACACTGCTGAGGTGTTATGGAGGCCCAGGATGCTTCGATAGCGCCTTAAGCTCATCCAGAGTGTTGGGTCTTGCGTCTCTCAACTTTCTCTTCACAATATCCCACAGATTCTCTATGGGGTTCAGGTCAGGAGAGTTGGCAGGCCAATTGAGCACAGTAATACCATGGTCAGTAAACCATTTACCAGTGGTTTTTGCACTGTGAGCAGGTGCCAGGTCGTGCTGAAAAATGAAATCTTCATCTCCATAAAGCATTTCAGCCGATGGAAGCATGAAGTGCTCCAAAATCTCCTGATAGCTAGCTGCATTGACCCTGCCCTTGATGAAACACAGTGGACCAACACCAGCAGCTGACATGGCACCCCACACCATCACTGACTGTGGGTACTTGACACTGGACTTCAGGCATTTTGGCATTTCCTTCTCCCCAGTCTACCTCCAGACTCTGGCACCTTGATTTCCGAATGACATGCAAAATTTGCTTTCATCAGAAAAAAGTACTTGGGACCACTTAGCAACAGTCCAGTGCTGCTTCTCTGTAGCCCAGGTCAGGCGCTTCTGCCGCTGTGTATGGTTCAAAAGTGGCTTTACCTGGGGAATGCGGCACCTGTAGCCCATTTCCTGCACACGCCTGTGCACGGTGGCTATGGATGTTTCTACACCAGACTCAGTCCACTGCTTCCTCAGGTCCCCCAAGGTCTGGAATCGGTCCTTCTCCACAATCTTCCTCAGGGTCCGGTCACCTCTTCTCATTGTACAGCGTTTTCTGCCACATTGTTTCCTTCCAACAGACTTCCCATTGAGGTTCCTTGATACAGCACTCTGGGAACAGCCTATTTGTTGAGAAATTTCTTTCTGGGTCTTACCGTCTTGCTTGAGGGTGTCAATGATGGCCTTCTTGACATCAGTCAGGTCGCTAGTCTTACCCATGATGGGGGTTTTGAGTAATGAACCAGGCAGGGAGTTTTTAAAAGCCTCAGGAATCTTTTGCATGTGTTTAGAGTTAATTAGTTGATTCAGAAGATTAGGGTAATAGGTCGTTTAGAGAACCTTTTCTTGATATGTTAATTTTTTGAGACAGGTTTTTTTGGGTTATCAGGAGTTGTATGCCAAAATCATCAGTATTAAAACAATAAAAGACCTGACAAATTTCAGTTGGTGTGTAATGAATCTAAAATATATGAAAGTTTAATTGTAATCATTACATTATGGAAAATAATAAAATGTAGCACTATATGCTAATTTTTTGAGAAGGACCTGTAGGGGACCAGGCTGGGGCATATTATACAACAAAGGGGGTCAGGTTGGGTGAGATTATTAAATAAAGGGGTCAGGATGAGGGACTAAATTACTGTTGGAGGGCCAGAATAATGAACGTGCTATATTAGTTTATGATGACAAGTTAGGGTCCAATTAGGGACATTATTACTTTGTAATACAATTTACTTTTTAGAAAACTCTTTTTCATGGAGGGAGCAAAATGGGGCTCCTGTTACTGTGCAGGGCAGCACAACGTCGCTTTGTTTCTTCATCTGACGTAGTGTAGAAGTCAGGGAAAAAGTGGGGAAAGTGCTCTGGAAGTGATCAGCTATTGATGACTGTGTTGCAAGCTTCCATATTTTGACCAGAATATCAACTAAAACCCCACATGTATTTAAATGGTTTTTTTTGCACTTTATATATTTTTCGGGTTCAGTTGGGCTCAGATGGCTCTGTAAACTGTGGCCTCTGTTCACACAGGATTCATTATAGTTAGCAATGGACATCCCGCCATTAATAGGCTGTAAGCCAGATGCTCTTTTTTCTAGATTTATTGGAGGATTTTCAAGTCCTCTTTTTGTGGTTTTGTTATTATTGGTCTTGGTATAGTGGATTGTGTTGTGTATGGTGGTCATTTATTCTCTCTGATATTAATTAGGAGAAGATTCTTTATTTCCATTAGAGATTAAATACTTGGATCAGAGCATCAGAGATGCAGTTACAAGGGTTCTCTCTGTGAAAAAAAGTAATCATCTCTCCACAGGATAAGCGATAACGTATTGATTGGTGGGGGTTGACTACTTGCACCCAATCAGCAAAATGTGGAACTTTTCATCCCCATTAGACTGGAGTGGCATGTACAACTCGATCACTGATCCATTCATTCCCTCAGCAGCTGCACTTGTTTTTTTATGGAAGCCCCAAAGAGAATGAATGGAGCTGCAGTCAGATATCTCACCTGCCACTCCATTTTACCCCCTTAACGACCGCCGATACGCCTTTTAACGGCGGTAGTTAAGGGTACTTAAACCACAGCGCCGTTAACGGCGCTGTAGAAAAAGACTATAGAGCCCCCTCCAGAGTCAGAATTTCTCCGGGTCTCTGCTGCCGGGGGAAGCCCGAGACACCAGAAAACATGATTCAGGTCGGTATTTATTAACCCTATAACAGCGACCGCAACAAAAAAAGCAGCGATTTCGCATTTAATTTCTCTCTCCTCTGATGTCATCGCACATCAGAGGGGAGAGAAATAGGGTCCCCGATGTGTCCCCCGTACCTCCCGGTGTCCCCACTGTCCTCTCACAGCTCCTGCAGCTCCCGGCGTCTTCTTCCTGTAATGAAAATGGCGGGCGCATGCGCAGTGCGCCCCACCGAATCTGCCAGCCAATCATTCAATGTACATTTTGATCACTGTGATAAATCCTATCACAGTGATCAAAATAAAAAAATAGTCAAAAACCCCCCTTATCACACCCTTAGTTAGGGAAATAAATGAAATAAAGAAAATAAAATTTATTTTCATTTTTTCCATAGGTTAGGGTTAGAACTAGGTAAAGGGATGGAATTAGGGTTAAATTAGGGCTAGGGTTGGAATTAGGGTTAGCGTTGAATTAGGGTTAGGGGATTAGGTTAGGGTTGTGATTAGGGTTGGGGTTGGGATTAGCATTAGGGGTGTGTTGGGGTTAGGGTTGGAGCTAGAATTGAGGGTTTCCACTATTTAGGCACATCAGGGTGTCCCCCAAATGCAACAAAAAGCCTGCAAACATTCCATCAAAGTCTGCATTCCAAAACGGCGCACCTTCCCCTTCCGAGCTCTCCCATGTGCCCAAACAGTGGTTCCCCCTCTACATATAGGGTAAACAAATAAGAGAAAAAGGATCTATATCCAAAATGAATATTTTCTTAAAAATCCCATCATTATTTTATTAGTACATACATCACATACAAAACAGTAGACAAAAGTATATACAACATTTAATGTAGCAGAGTGTCAACATTAAGACCTGGGTGCAACACTAGGGGCACTGTGACTCCCTGCTGCCCAATTACGCTGCACTAGTGTTGCACCTAGGTCTATACTGACTGTTTTGTAAGTGATGTTTATGCTAAAAAAATAATGATGGGATTATTTAATAAAATATTCATTTTGATATAACCCTTTTTCTTTTAAATTTGTTTAATAGTTGTTGGAGTTTTCCTATGGCTAATGCTTGGGGCGATCTGGATATGTCCCTTTGACTGCCATTTGTACATATTCTGCTATTGAAATCTTGTGTTATCTACATATAGGGTATCACATACTCGGACAAATTGCACAACAACTTTTGTGGTCCAATTTCTCCTGTTACCCTATGAAAATAAAAAAATAGTGGACTAAAAAATCATTTTTGAGGAAAAAAATGATTTTTTTACTTTCACGTTCTGCGTTTATAAACTTCCGTGAAGCACTTGGGGGTTCAAAGCGCTCACCATACATCTAGATAAGCCCCCATGGGGGGTCTAGTTTTCCAAAAGGGGTACACTTGTGGGGGTTTTACTGTTTTAGGCACATCAGAGGCTCTGCAAATGCAACATGATGCCCACAGAACATTCCATCAAAGTCTGCATTCCAAAATGGCACTCCTTCCCTTCCGAGCTCTCCCATGCACCAAACAGTGGTTCCCCCCACATATGGGGTATCAGCGTACTCTGGACAAATTGCACAACAACTTTTGTGGTCCAATTTCTCCTGTTACCCTAGGAAAAAAAAAAGAGTGTGCTAAAAAAAATCAATTTTTAGAAAAAAAATTTTTTTTATTTTCACGGCTCTGCATTTAAAACTCTTGTGAAGCACTGGGGGTTCAAAGTGCTCACCACACATCTAGATAAGCTCCTTGGGTGGTATAGTTTTCCAAAATGGGGTAATTTGGGGGGTTTTCTACTGTTTAGGCACATCAGGGGCTCTGCAAACGCAACATGACGCCTGCAAAACATTCCATCAAAGTCTGCATTCCCAAAATGGCGTTCCTTCCCTTCCAAGCTCTCCCATGCCCCAAAAAGTGGTTTCCCCCCACATGTGGGGTATCCGTGTACTCAGGACAAATTGCACAACAACTTTTTTTTTCAACATGTTTTATTGATTTAAAGAGTATTACAATAAAAATAAATTATACAAGTCCTGAAGTAACAAGCATATTTACAGACGTAAAACTCAAAATATTATTTAAAGAGCATTACCAAAAGTAAAATCATACAGGTTTGAAGGTATCAAGCTTATTTGACTCTTATTTGACAGGTATAAATACTCATAAATGTCCTCCCACCACCCTCAACCCTCCCATCCCCCCAACATATAAACCCCTAAAGCGACCCTGCTTTGATTAACAATCAACAAGTTCAAGGAATAGGATTATGTCCGCTACTTTTTCTGAAGGAGATACCACTGGTGTTTTCAAAATGTGTCCTTAAATTTGTCCCTGGTGTCCTGAGACAGAGATGGATGAACAATGACCATGTACTAAAAATTTCCCATCAATTTCTCTTTATTTGTCGGGGTGCTAGCCAGTCCATTCGAAAAATAACCATATTTTGGAGTATATGAGAGATTTGAGTGGTGGCAATGGATTTAGCCAGTGCTGCAAGATACTTTTCCTGGTAGCTGAGGCCCATATATCAACATGGCCTTAAGATGTTTGGGGAATTTGTGTTTGAGAACTGTCTAAAATATTAAAAATTGCCCATTGCGGCGTCAAAGGAAACAGTATCCCACCAAGATTCTGCATTTCGGCATGGATAGACTGCCATATTTTTTTTGCACTTTGAGGCATCCCCACATGTATGAAATATGTCTGTGTTTCCTGTCCCGCATTTGGAACATGTGAATGTGCCCCCAGGAGACATCCTAGACTTAATGTGTTTGGGTAATATAAGCTCTATGAAGGAGTAAAAAAGACATGTCTGGTGTGTACCCAGCTGCGTCTGGTGCCACATGTTCCATGGAGGATGCACAGAAAGGTAAATTTACAAAACCTGATAAGCACATAACACTTCACATTTTTCCTGGTTCCACCAAGGGAGCCCTTGAGACAGCAGAGAGATGAAGACAGTCAAAGCTGAACGTTAGCTAGTTGTTGTGTTACCTCAGGAGAGAAGACACATTCTTAGAACGCATTACCTCAGACAGCTGTGGGGGAGAAACTCCTGTCAGATTAGCCTGAGGGCTGAGGAAGTTTGAGAGAGAAGCTGACATCTACTGCTGCCTGTGCTTAATATTAAGGTGTGCGTAGACTACAGGCGAGTGGACAAAAGGGAGAGAGTAACTGAGGAGAAAATAGCAGTGACAGCTATCCTCCACTCTGCACACCGGACACCGGGTCCGACTTGCTAGTATTTTCACATCTAGTGGGAAAACCGGAGACCCTGGACTTCAAGTCGCAGGGGCCCAGCAGTGCTGATACGTAACTGAGGTTAGGAATACGGGGGTCTGGCAGGTACCGCCAAAGAGACACTGTTCTGTCCACAAGAAGACCTCATCCCAAGATCAGCCGGGCGTAGCAAGGAAAAAGGAGTAAACTTAGCTTCTGCAAGTTGGAAACTCACACACATTGGGAAGTAAGAGGCCTTAAACCTACTTATTGATTACTGGATGTCATCCTCCACCCTGAGCAGCTTCCCGGACATGCCTGCAACCATCACCAGTAAAGGTAATGGAAAGAGACTGACTTGTGTGTGTCTGCCTTATTGCCTTGCACCATTATAACCGCCAAAATACCTCGAGGAATCATCTTACCTGGGGGAGATTTAAAACCCCTTTTGCTGCCCAGTAACAACCCCTCAGAGGATTCACCCTGCAGCGCTGGTCACCCAGATCAGAAACCACAGGTGGCGTCACGAACATTTCAAATCCCCTGTAAATATCCCCCTTTGAATGAGCGCCCAGGGCAATGGACCGAGCTGCGCTACCTGTGACCTCTCCCCCATTGAAGTGAACAGGCTCGGTGCCGAGTTACCCCATAAGCCCGGTTCGTGCGACTCATCTTTGGCGTCACGAACTGGATCAGAAGCTCGCTATATTTTGAGCCCCCGTGTGCCTAATTGGACTGTTTTTTTTGTGCTAGAGACTGTTTTAAACTGTTGTTGTGATTTTTGGCGCCAATTGTCCGCCATTGCCCCCAAAGTACAGCGCTAAAGCGCAAAGAGAAGGGGCGTACCTGCAGAAAGTGCGCGGAGTCCCGGAACACCCCCCAACGCTGACGCGGCGGCAGGTCCTGTGGAGAGCTTCAAGTGCCGGGACGCAGGTCCTTCCCCATCGCTGTGCCTGGCAAAAGCTGCAGCCTTCAAGGGAAGGTAGGCCAAACTTAACTAGGGGGGGCACAGACATGTCGCAGCCACAAGCTGACAGCGTGGCCCAGAGCGACCGCTCCGTTGACTTACCCGCCGGCGCTGCAGCACAGATGAATCGCTGGCCCCTCACCAGGTCCGGTGGCCCCGATAGTACCACTGACGCTCCCATAACCTGACTGGAGCAAAGTGGCTCCCTCAGTATAGCGGTACAGCCGGATACCCTGTCAGGGTTCAAGCGCAAAAAATGCAGCAAAATGGACATGTACCCTATGACAGAGAAACAAAGAGCGCATTGGTATTAGGACTTGACTGTGCTGCAGAAAGGGAAGTAGAGACTTGGAACAGCTTGCAGCCTGAATCATTGCTTTCAATTTTCTTAAAGCTAACAGACTATTTTTGAGGACCGCACTGAAACAGATCTCCGGATGAGTTTTTACCAATGCTCCCAGAGACCAGATGACAGTATTAGGGACTAACACCTGCCGACTACAGGGGCCCTGCGAGCTCTCAAACAGGTTAACCCTATAAGTGCCATTAATGAAAGCAAAATGTTGAAGGAACAAATTTGTACGGGGACGAGGTCCCAAGCTGAAAGCAAAACTGTGCATCTGTGGTCCTTGGATCACCTGACGCTACCTTTGATGCCTTAAAATAATGGCTAAAAAGGATGCGACCCCTGAAAGCCTAGTATCACCCGGTGAAGCCACCTAAAGCCAGCGCATCCCCTTTTCCCCACTGGGGCGGAAGCCAAAACGCAGGTGGCGCCCCCTATGAGTTGGACTTCGCCCAAAGTGCGCCAGCTGACTAAAAACCTGGCCGCGAAAAGAAAGGCCCGCAACTGCGGAAGGAAGAAGGAGGAAAGATCCTGCTGGCGACTCCCAGAGGATGTCCCTTGGATGAACCGAGGAAAAGGAGACTCGCCCCACCGGAGGAGGACAACGCCACCCCCAGGAGCGACCCCTACAGCACCATCCTCGCCAGGAGATTATCTGCTACCGTTGCAACGAGAAGGTCACTACCCGACAGTGTCTTTAAACAGCAATCCCCCGGTCCGAGGGCCAACACCCAGGAATAGACTCTCAGGCCCCCCAACTGGAACCCCAGTTTGTGGAGGAAGAACCTACCTGTCCCAAACATCCGGACGGGATCGCAATCCCCGCCCTGCTGGACACTGGATCTCAGGTGACCTCATACCTGATGTCCGAAAAATAAATTTGGTCCATGGACAGTCTCCACCCCCACCCGACTTTGGGTGTGTACGCCTCTAATGTTCTCCCGTTGATATACTCGGACCAAAAACGTGAACGAAAAGGTGGGCAAGTGGAGCAAGGACCAGGACCTTAGTAGAAAAAGACTGTAAATTGAGGAAAAAGGCTTAAATGTGGTTTAGGTACAAAAAATTATTAGGCGGGGTTTCCACGGTCCCGGAACCACAGCGCATTTGACGGAGCGGAAATTCCCTCCGCCTAAGCCCCCCCCCCTTAGGGCCGGCGATTCTTTCCGAGGTTTCAGGACACCTCCGAAACCCCCTCCCAAAGAACACAGGGCTAAAACCAGCCCTGTTTTAAATTCGTTGGGGGGCGACGCACCCTTCCCGCAAACGCGAGGACTTTCTGCGGCCCTTAAAAGACGCGCCGAAATTCCGTTTACGCGGGTTTCCGCCACTTCGTTTTTAACCAAATTGGAGACGGGTTTTTCTTGAAATCCCCTCCCCAAAGCTTAACTCGGGACCCCTGGCTTTTTTGGGGGCTGCCCCCACGCACAGCGCCAAACACGCAGCTTTCCTGACCGGGAAACCACCCTTAGAACGGGTCGGGTGAAAGTTTGTTTTTGCCCAACAGCTCGCGAAGTTGCCACCCAAAGCAAAAGGGAGTAAACCAGGGAGATTCCGGGCCCTGATGTGCCAGCACAAGCGAAGCTGCCAGATGGTAAAATTGGAAATGTACGGTAACAGACCGAACCCCATTGTGAACCCCCAATGAGTGAAATGCTTATATGGGTAAGCAGCAATAGGCAAGAGGACAGAACTACCAAGAAAGAAGTAGACCCCCCATTGTTTCAAGCACAAAACCTAAAACCATGGCTGCTAAGGGGTAAGATAGAATTACGAAATGGGAGAGTACCAAAACGCTCTCAACGGGGAGAAAGATGAATTGAATTTACCCCGCTAGGGAAACAGTTTAAAATTACATACCGAAGATAACAACTCTATCTCACACCGGCCCCTTAGCCCCGCCAACCGGGGAGGAAAATGACCCAGCAACCAGGTTAGGATTGGTGTCAGCGGGCCCATGCGGGACAGAAAACCACTCCCCTCACCAGAAACGGGGATTACAAACGGGGGACAGGGTACACACAGGTATTTTAACAACACCCCCTTGACTTGGGACAAAAGGGAGTACAAGCATCAAACCCTAAAAGGCATCATCCTCCCATCAAAGAGCGGTACAGGCCTAAAACCCCAGCACACTACCAAAAGCTAAGGAAATGTTGCGTGACAAAAAGGAAGCAGGGTGATAAGGTAGTTGTAGTCCCTGGGCAGCACCTCAAGCCCCTAGTTAAAAAAGGATGGAACATGAGAATTGTTTGTTTTACAGACAAGTAAATTGCATAACACAAAAAAAGCATCCCCTTTTCCCCTTTGGGAATCCTTAGCCCTTAAAAACTGCAAACAACTTTTTCCACCCCGACCCACTAGTGGGTTACTGGCAAGTAGCTTGGCTGAGGAGGACGGGAGAAGAGGCTTTCCACCACCCAATGTGATTTGACAGAATGCCGTTTGGACTCAGCATGCCCCGGGAACTTTTCCCGAGGGGGGGGGGTGGAGGTTGCCGGGACACCTCAACTTTTTAAACCGTGTTGCGTACTTTGATGACGTAAAGTGTACTCCAAGACTTTTGAGGTCATCTGAAGCACCTGCAGGTATTCGAGTCACTGTCCAAAAAACGGGATGAAACAAAGGCCTCAAATTTCCATCTGCTCAAACAAAAGGTACGTACTTTTGGACATATTTCAGCTCAGAAGGAGTAGCGCCAACCCCGAGAAAGGTCACGCCATCCAGAAATGGTCAGAACCAAAGGAATCTCAAGAAGTGCGCCAGTTCCTGGACTGACAGGTTACTACCCGAGGTTTGTGAAGGACTACACCAAGAAAGCAGCGCCTCGCAGGACCTCCTGGTAGGACACCCCCAAGAGCAGAAAACCTTTCCTTCCACTGGGGTAAAGAACAAGCTGGGCTTTTAAAGAGATAAGGAGATCCTGACAGGCGATGAATCTTCCCTACCCCACTACAGCCACCGTTCCTGCTGTAAAAACTGAGCCAGCAACGAAGGATTGGGAGGCTGTCCCATCCCGAAGCAAAATGGCCCCAAAAAAAATCACGCATATGCAAGCAGAAGCCCGCCGACCGAAAAACCCAAAACTATAGCACATCAAGTTGAGTTCCTGGCGCTGGTCTGGGCCATTACAGAAAGATTCAAGCATTACCTACCCCCCACAAGTTCACTCCCCTTTTGTCGGAATAAAAAAAGATAAACCACTCATCCTCCAGTCACCCCAATTAGACTGGGGCCCCGGGTCGACCGAGAATGAACCCCAAAAATACGCTGGTTCAGACTTCAGAACGGGGCCCCCAAAGAAAATGGGGGCTATTAGGGGGCCATCTCCAAAAGCTTTTAACCCTTTTTTTCACAAAATTTTAAGATTACATACAAAAAAAATTTTGGGTGGAGAAAAGGGGGGGGTTTTGGGAAAAGAGATAAACTGAGAAAACCAATTTGGGGCCTTTTAATCTTCTTCAAGGGGTCCCCTTGTGGTTCCCCAATCCTCAGTTTTTTTCTTGAAGAAAGTTCCCCAAATTTCTCGGAATCAAGTATTTCCAAAAAATTCTCCAAAGGGGGGGTTTTTTCAGTAGAGTGAAAAAACAGTGAAAGGGGACACAAGATGGAGACAAACACCAGAAGATACAAAAATTACTTATTATTTTTTTAAAAAGGAAAAATTTTTCCTTTTTTATAAAATACATATACACAAAAAAAATATAAAAGTTTAGTAAAAATTATTTTTAAAACCTTGAAACCACCCCTAAACACAATTTTTTTTCCCCTTAATTTATGCGGCCTTAGCTCCCCCTGTGTGGGGACAGGGTAAGGGTTTTTTCTTCGTTTGGGCCCCTTTTTAGAAAGGGGCCCCTTAGGCCCCCCCCCAAAAACCCAAAAGTCCCAAAAAAACCTGCACATGGAGTTTCCCCAAAAACCCTAAACTAAATCTCTATTTCCATTTGTATTTTGTTATGGGGGTTTTAAAAGGGGTTTATCCTGCGGGATTTTTAAATTTTCACCCTTATCGGGGGTTTTCAAAGGGGTAGCGCCCCCAACCTTCCTGGGGGAAGGGGGAAAAAAACCTAGGAGGGCTGTTTTGGCCCCACAGCTTTCGTAACATAAAAACCCCCCAACATAGAATTATAAACCCCCACACCAAAAGCCCTGTTACCACAAACCCCGGGCTTTTGGGGAGAAATTTTAAGTCCCCAACCAAAACTTAAAAAAAAAGAGGTTCACTTCTAAAATTGGCTTTTATTTCCTCAGCCTTTTTTAAACTCGAAGGGCCAAAATTTTTTTTTTAATTTTTTTTTTTTTTAAACCAAAAGGGACCCAAAAAATTCGGGGGAATAAAAAAAACTTTTTTCCCCTATAAATCCCACAGACTTCTTTTTTTCCCCAGCTAAAAAACCCATCCCCAAGGGCCAGTCTATTTTGAAGAGTCAGTCTTTTTTTGGGGGGCCCTTTTTCCCCAACTATCCCTTTTAAAGCTTTTTCCCCAAAAAAAAAATTTAAAAAAAATTTTTTGGGGTGTAGTTATAATTTTATCCAATCTACTTGTAATTGATCGCACATTGGGGGATGGAAAAAAGGGGAAACCCCCCCAAAAGGATCTGATTCTGAGCTTTGTATTCGGGGGGACCCCCAAAAGGAAACCCCAAAAGGAAAAACCAAAAAAATTTGGGGGAACCTCAACAAAACCCCGGTGGGGGGGGCTGACCTAGACCCCTTTTTTTTTCGGGAATCAGGGACAAATTTTCCCGGGGAACCAACTCTTTCTCACGGTTTTAAAACTACCAACCCCTCCGGGCGGGGGCTGTGACCCCGGGCCCCCGGTTTTCGATGGGGAAAGAGAACTGAAAACTTAAAAAAAATTTTTTCTTGAGTTTTAAAAATGCAAATCCCTTACAAAGACCTTAAACCCCAATCAATTTTTCCAAATTTTCTTGGGAAAAGAACACCTAAAATGGCACTTCCAAAAATTTTATTTTTTTACGGAGAAAGTCCAATTTTTCTATTAAAGTAAAACCTTTTACTGATAGGGGCTAATGGTAAACTTCCCCGGGCCAAGATTTCCCTGTTTCAGCCAGGCCTTTTTTGTTTTTTTAAATTCAAAACCTTTTTTGGGCCCCCCTTAAAATTTTACAACCGCTTTGGGGGAATAGGGGTTTTGGGGAAAAATTTTAATTCCCCCCGCGCTGTCAAGCCCCTTAAAATTTATTTTTTCACATTTGAAAAGTTTTACCTCTTCATTTTTGATCACCTCGGTACTCCATACCTGCACACCACCTCCGCAAGCACTTTTTTTGCGATTGCCGCAGCCTTAGTTTTCAATGGGGGAAAACCCCGGCCCCCCAACCCTTGAAAAAAAATCAAAAACCCCAAACCCAAAACTTTCTCCCCCAAAAAAAGTTTTTGGGGAACTGAAAAAAACCCAAATTTTTCAGTCCTCGGGGAAAAAAAAAAAGGGCCCCCGGGGGGGGTTTGGGGGGGTTTTCCCCTTGGGGTTTTTTTTCCCCCCGACAAAAGTGTAGCACATACCATGCATCCCTGGATAAACCCCTTTTATACAGGGAAAAGCCGGGGCCCTTTTCCCCAAAGTTTTTTGCATCACACTCAAAAACAGCAATTTTTGGAAAAGGGGTTGCCCCGGGGCACGGGGGGACCACGGGGGAAAAACGCTTTGGAAGGGGATCGACGCATCCCTTTCCCCCCTACCCCATTGCTGCATTCAGAAAATGCCCTTCCCCTTTTTTCCCCCTTTTTTACTTCCCCTTTTCGCACCAAACCTGCATCGGGGTGGAAAAACCCCCGCCCCAAAAGGGGGGTTTTGGGGGGGGGCGTTTTACACTGGGGCCTCTTAAAACCCCCTTTGGGGTGGCCCCACGGGGGGGTTTTTTGCTGCTGAAAGGGGGGGTTTTTTCCCTTTTCTCACCTGATCATCCCCCCCGGATGTGTTTAAAATTTTTTTGAAAGCTCCCCCTTTTTGGAAAATTTTAAAAGCATCAAAAAACGCTGGACTGCGTCAGCTTTTTTTTAAAGGGTTTTTTTGTGCCTTTTAGGAATCCTCTAGACCCAAATTGGGGCCCCAAAACAAAAGCTTACCAATCGTATCAAGAACGGTAGATTTAACAAAAAACCTTCACAAACTTACAGCCCCCGGAAAAACCTTAAATTCCCCGCCCCCGGGGGGGCCAAAAAAGGGGAGTTTGGGGTTCTGCTTTGATCACTGTTTTGGGGGAGAAAAAGGGCATACCCTTAGGGAAGGTACCAAAAGTCTTTTTGGTAGCGAGTTCCCCCAAAAAAATTTAAAACCCCCCTTTTACCCCTTTAAATTTTTAAACACGGGGTAGGCCTGTTTTTAATCCGGGGCCATAACTGAACATAACAAAAAAAACTCCTTTTTTGGCCCCTTTTTTTACAATACCGAAAAACCCCCGGCCCTCCCCCCCAAAAACCAAAGGGTAAAATGTGGCAGGTTAAGGGGGGTACTTCTGGGGCAAAGAAACATTTGGGGAAGGCATTAAAAGTAAAAATTTAAAAATCGAAGATGACGAGACTGAAAGGGCCGTTTGCACCTGGTTCATTGTATATACAACAGGGGGGTTAAAAAACTGAAAAGGGATGAAAAAGCACGATGTCAAAACGTTTTTTTAAAAACAAAACCCCCTACAGCATGAACTGCCCGCCCCGGGGAGGGGTACCCCTAGCCTTTTGCTCTAGTCTTTCCACTAAACCCCAGGCCCGGCCCCCTTTAATGTCACCATGAACCCCGTTTTCAATACCCTGCCGTTTTGGTCCCTGCTGCAAAGGATAAGGGGGTAAATTTTTAGTTAAAAATTTTGGGGTTCCTAGCGCTGGACCCCCAAACCCTTTTTTTTGGGGGAAAAATAAAAACCGCAAAAACCTTCAGGATTTTTTTAAAAAGCCAAATGGTGATACAGCATAGAGGGTTTTTGCATGAGGATTGATACGGGCCAATTTATCCACTCCCGGGGCCAGCAAAAAACATTCTAAAAATACCAAAACGGCAACAAAAACAGGCATGGAAATTTTTTCATTTTTTTGCAGCGCTGGTCAGATTTCGCCCCCCTTTAAAAAACCCCAAATGTCCCCAAAAAAGATAACTGAATTTTTAAAACAAAATTGCATTTAAAACCTTCAACCTTACAACCTGCTTGTACAAAAAAAAACATAAGTAAAATTTTGCAAAACGACATTTTTTCCCCCAAAAAACACAAATCAGTAAATCATCAACATTTTAAAAATAACTTGGGGGAAAAAAAAAAACCCCTGAAAACAAACCCCCTCCGAAATTTTTTGGAAAAAAAAAAAGGTATATAAAAAAATATTAGAAACCACGGATTTTTCCAGATCATAGCTCCCTTTAACCCCCCAAATTTTTTTTGTACCAACCCGAACAGGGGGTTTAAATTTTTAAAGGGGGCGGAGTTTGTTTTTGGGCCCTGAAAAAACGTCCGGGACCGCAGCTGCCTTTTTGCAAAAGATTTTGGGGAAGTGGAGGGGGAAAACATACGGTTTCCCCTTCCCCGGACAGCTTCAAAAAGGGTAATAGTTGGACCAAGGCATATTAAAGAAAAAATATCGGGTTTTTTTTGCATAAAATTGAAAAATTGACGGGGGCAACTGTCCTGCTCTAGTTGCGGGCCCCTGTCCTATTTTCACCTCCCCACACGATGTATATACAAATTTAAAATTTCCCCCCGCCCCGGGGTCCCCCTTTCGTGAAATTTTTTGGGCCCCATCTCCAGCATGGGGGAGAAGATTTTTTGCAGCATTTACTATAAAACCCCAAAAATTTTTTTTCAAAAAAAACCCCGCCTTACCCCCAAAAAGTACATCATGAATTTTGGGGGCCAGGAATAAAATTTTTGGGAAAATATTTCCTGAAAACCCCTTTTTTTTCCTCTGTGTACTAGCAACGCTAGCGAAAAGATTTTACAAAGATCCGGGGTTTTTTCCGGGGGCCCCTAGTGACATTTTTCCCAAACCCATAATACTCAATAGGGGGCTTGCAATTGTAACAACATTCACATCCTAAAGATCCATTGACCCCGGGGTGATATCACCAACCGGTGTGCACAGGGTTTTCCTTTTTAATTTGCGGGGGAATTTTTTTAGTGACGGGGAGCAGGTTTTGATGGAGATTTAAAGGAAAATCGTATAACATGGGGGAAAAATCACTTTTTCCCAAAGGCCCCGTCCTCTTCTTAATTACTAAAGGGGCTCCCCCCCTGCCCCCCTTTTTGGGAAATAAAACCCCATGCCCCCCCCGGTAGGTTCACCTGTACTGTGCAATTAGGGGGGGGGTAAGGGGAAAGGGGGGGCATGTGCAAAAAACCTCTTTTTTCCTGCACAAAAACATGTTGTGCCCCCTGGGCATTCTGGTTTTGATCCCCCTCCTTTAACGATCTCTAACCGGGGCTACTTATTTTTGCTTTCTGTCACCCCCTTTCCGGGGCCCGTCTATCTTTTTTTTTTCCCCAAACCCCCGGGCCTTCTTTTCTTACGTATTTTTGTCTATTCCAAAAACCAAAACAACAAAATCGAAAACTGTTTCACCCGGCTTTTGCGTCCAAAAGCGAATGCCAGGGGGGGGTAAGTCGGGTCGCTGCGCATTTGGGGTTTGTGTGCTTTTCCCCCAGCCTTCAGTTTTTCCCCTTTTCTGTAAAAAGCCCCGGGGTACAGCAAAATACCATCTCGCGCTCCCCCCTTTTTCCTTTTCCCCCCCTTTTACCTTTTCTTGCTGCACTGACCCCTGCATTTTAATTTTCCGGTTTTCCAAAAAAATATAACACTTTTATATTTTCTTTAAACAATCTTTTGTATCTATTCCCCTCTCCAAATTTTTTTTTTTCCTGTTTTTCAAAAACCCCATCTGCCAAAACAAAAACATTTTTTTCCCGGGGGGGGGTGCCCCTGGGGAAAAAAAAACCCCCTTTTTCCCCCGAGTCGGGGGCGTTTGACCCCCAAAATTTTATTCCTATCACATTAAATATTTGATAGAAATCAAATTAAAGACAAAAACAGGGTTTTAGTATTAACCCAAAGGGGGGCATAGGGGGCAAAAAAGGGGAGATGGGGATATAGCTAAAAAGGGAAAAAGTAAACAGAAATTTTAAAAGACCCCCGATTAATCTTGTCCTTCTTAAAAGGGGGGGCGTGAATCCGGGTCCCCTTTGGCCCTCGAGCTTGGGGAAAAGTAGGGGGAGGGGACCAAAAGTGTGGGACCCCCAAATTTTTGGGCTGGAGACAGTTTTTCCAAAAAAATTTTATATTATAAGGCATGGGGCAAAAAACCATGCACCGTGTCACCTGTAAAATTCCTGGGAGAGAAAAAAACCCCTTCAGAGGGGTGTTTTTTAAACTCTTTACCCCAAAGCAAAAAACAAATTTACTACTTTATCTTGGGTTTTTTTAAAAAAAATTCCGGGTGCCTAATTCTTTTTTTTTTTAATTTTACCCCCCTTTTTGGATTTTAAAATTTTTTGGGGGCCCCCGAAGGGGGCCCGGACTTTTTTGGGGTTTAAAGGATCAGGAGGGGACCTACTGCGGGGGTTGATGAAACAGCGGGAAGGGGCCCCCTGTTTTGGGTTCCCCAGAGTCGGTCCGGGGGGCAAAGGTCATAAGTTTATATTGCCAGGGCTTCCCCTGCAGTGACGATGGGACCACCAGCTGGGCTTTTAATTTTGAGCCAGCCCCCTTTTTCCCCTTAGCAGTTTGATTTGGGGAAGGGGCTAACTATAGCCCCCCAACCCCCCTGTGCCCCGGATATCACCGTCCCCCAGGGGGCAATGTCCCTGGATTTCCGTTGCGGCCCCGTGTAATGGGGAAATTTTGGTTTTGGGTCCATTTTCAATACCCCGGGGGCGGGGGGGCCGACCGGGGTTTTCCCCCTGAATTTTTCAAACACTGCCCCTCGAAAAAATTTTTTAAAAGGGAGGGGAAGGGGCCAATCCCCAGAAAAAGGGGGAATTTGGCCCCCCGGGGCCGGGGGAAAAATGGTGGGGGGGGGAAGGGGGGGGGGAAAAAAAGATACTGGCTGCTGGGGATATTTTGGAGCTTTTGGGGGGGCCCCAAACCCTCTTCATCTCCTGATCCTCCCCCCCCTTTATTAGATCCCATAAAAACATGGCGGCGGCTTCGATCATTGTTTGAAAAAAGGGGAAATTTTATGCATTGCAGCAATGGCCGGGGGGTGTGTGAAAGGGAACATGGGGTTGCATCGGGGCCATATTGGGGGCGGGGCCTGCACAGGGGCGGGGGGGGGGTGTTTACCCCCCTTTTTTGGATCAGCAAGGGATATGGGCCGACGGGGGGTGCTTGGGGGGCCCCAAAGGGGCCCCGGAGGGGATGGGGTGTTGGCCTTTTCCGGGGGTTTTAAAGTTTTCCCCCGGGGGTGGGGGGGGCGTGGGGGGGGCTTTTAACCCCCAAAAACGACCCGCCCCCCAAACCCCGGGGGGTCTCCCCCCCAGGGCGGATTCTGTTCACCCCCACCCAAGACAGGTCCCCCCCCCCTTTTTCTGAGATCGGCACCATTAAAGGGCGGTGGGGCCCCGGGGTTGGGGGGCGGGGCCTTTATTTCATCAAAAAAAAAACCCCAAGCAGAGCCTTTTTACATATCCGAACAAAGGGGGCAGCACTTTTCCAAAAACCCCTTTAACCATCTCCTCTTTTCCAACCCCAACTTCAAATCATTTAAAAACTCTCCAAAAATGCATGGGTTCCCGATGCCGAAGTCCCTTTTACCCCAAAAATTTTCCCTTTTTTCCCCTGCACAAATCCCCTTTACACTGAAGGGGGAAACTTCTCATACTCGGGGAAACCCCCTTCTCTTAACCCCCCCCTTTTGCCTCCACGGATTTTTCAATTCAACCACTCCCCCAAACCCCAACCCCCCCTTTTTTTTGGGTTTTGGTTGATTTTTAAAAAAAACGCATCACAATATTAACAGATTAATTTTTCTTTTTGCCCGAAAACCCCCCGGGGGCACCGCAGGGGACCACCCGTTTTTGCAGAGTCCTCCCAATGGGGGGACAAGACAAAAAATCCTCCTCAATTTTTTCTTTTTCCCTAACTAAGGAAAAGGGGACTTAAAAAGCAGTAAAACCCCCACACTCTACCAGCACAGAGTCCCCCTCCATATGCCGACACCTGGGGGTTTTTTAATGAACTTCCCTTTTTGGGCCCCAAAAGTCCCCTCTATTTGTCACCCTTTTTTGACGAAGATTTTCCCCTCTATTCGCACTGATTAGACTATCATGTCGTCTTATCCCACTCAACACTTCAAGAATTTTTAAAATTGTCCCAACTTTAAAATTTAACCCCTCCCGGGGCAATTATCCCCATAAAAAGGGGGAAGTGACCGGAGGAGGGGGGAAAGGGGGGTTTTTACTCAAGCACGTGCAGGCAATGAAAAATCCCCCGGGCCCCAATGCTGGTTCGTGGGGGGGGATTTTTCCCTTTTGGTTTTCCAAAACCCTCAACCAGTCAAACCCCCAGACCCAAAAAAAAATACAGGGGAAAAACCCCCCCAAGACTGACACACGGCAAAAAACGCATAAAAAATATATGAAAACCCCAAAATTTCCGTGGTTCCCCAAGGGGCTGCAGTCCTCGCAATTTTTTTACCGCGGGGAAAACCCAAAGTCCTCGGAGGGGGCCCCGGCCCCGGGGGGAAACCCCGGCCCCACGTTTTTTGGCGCCAATTGTGGGGGTTAAAAAGAAAAAACCACTCATCCTCCAGTCCCCCCCAATTAGACTAGGAGAAAGGGGCGACCGGAATGAATCAACAATACCGGGGTTAATTTTTAAACTTTTGGCCTAAAAAAAAATGGTTTTTTTAAAAGGGGGCCACCCCCAAAAAAACAAAAAATCTTTATTCACGTACATAAATTTTTTTCAAGAAAAAGGGGTGGGGGTAAAGGGGGGATTGAGGGGAAAGAGTTTTAAATGAGTCCCCAAAAATTGGCCTTTTAACTTCTTAAAAAACCCCCCTTTTTTATTTTTTTTCCCCTCCCCGTTTTGTATTTAGAAAAAGATTCTA
Organism: Oophaga sylvatica; assembly: GCA_033576555.1. Classification (NCBI taxonomy): domain Eukaryota; kingdom Metazoa; phylum Chordata; class Amphibia; order Anura; family Dendrobatidae; genus Oophaga; species Oophaga sylvatica. The sequence goes on from JARQOD010000003.1 coordinate 52,503,046, forward strand.
TTTTTTTTCTTTAAACAAGTTTTTCCCCAATTTTTTCCAAAGGGGGGGCCCCTTTTTTTTAATGTAAAATGATAGGACACAAAAAGGAGACAAAAAAAAACCCAAAAACAAAAATTATCTTATTTTTTTAAGGAAAATTTTGTTTTTTTAAAAAACATATAACACTATGAATAAAAAAGTTTTATAAAAAAAATTTTTTTACCTTACATTTTTCACAGACAATAACCCCTTTGACACATTTTGAAACAGCCAAGCGGGGCCATGGAGCAAAGTTTGGGGGGTCCTATCGAACTATCATTTCACAATCAATAAAAAGGGGGGCCATAAGAACGCCAACGCGACCCCCCTTTCCAGAATGCCGCAATAAAACCGACACGGAAGGGGGAAAAGGTATCAGAAAGTTTAAACTCCCCCGGGATTCCACAAAAAGGGAAAAACCACGGGGAAAAAGAGCCTACAAAAAGGCCCCGTGCTAAGAGGGGGGGAAAACCCCCTTTCCTCACCCCCGCTAAAAGGGACCCATAAAAGTGACCCGGTTGTCACCACAAAAAAGGGGAAAAGATAACTCAGGAAGGTTCCTCCTTGGAGAAGGATCCTTTTCAACAAGCAAAGCAGCTGTGGACGAGAGAAGCCGGCTGTTTATCAAACCAAAAAGGGGTGTGCCAAGGTACGTCAACCCCAAAAACCCTGAATGGTAGGGGAATTTTGTTCCCCAAAACAGACATCCAATGGTTTTGGGAAAACCTACCCCGATCGAGGGGGGGACTTTTGGCGGGAAACTGGAAACACTGTTTTAAGTGTCGTTTTTACTGTGGGGGGAAGCCCCGTTCCCCTCAAAAAAAGGGGTAAAAACTGGGGGGCCGTACCTCCGAAGAAAAAACTAAAAGCACCAAAAGCCCCCTTAAAAACCCTCAAGAAAACTCCCCCCTTGGGGAACGTGGCCCTTTGGAAAACCTGTCAATTTTTACCCAGCAAGTCATTTTTCTCATATGCCCTGACAATGGTGGGATCGTTTTTCCGGTTCCGGGGTCGCCCCTGTCAAAGATCTGACAGCTGAAACAGCAGCAAAGACTTTTTTGGGCCCCTATTTCTGCAGACCCCATGGATTTTTCCCGAGCAAGTGTTAAAAGAACAAGGGCCCGCCCCTTTAAAAACCCAGTTGTTTAAGGAAAATTTGCCCCCTTTTACGGGTGTAAGAAGAAAAGAAAACCCACCGGGACCACCCCCAAAAACCCAAAATCCTGTGGAAAAAAGAACCCATAGTCATTGATCGCTGAAGACGGTAAAACCCTTGAGGGAAAAGGGAAAGGGGGCCAAACCTACTACCTGACCAGGTAGATCTGACAATCACAAAACCGGAGATTCCCCCAACTGCACTCCAGCCTACCCTGCGACAAGACAGGAAAGCTGCCCTGGTTTGGGGAACTTGGTGTTGAAAAAAACCCGAAGCTGATGTTTTTACTGAAAATTTGGGGGACAAACAACCCGGGGAAAGTACAGAGATACAAGCCCCCCGTGGGGGAAATAGTCCCCCAAAAAAAATAAGGGGGAAAAAAAAGAGGAAACTACAACAAAAGTGCGCCAGCTAAAAACCCTTTAAAACCTGGAGATATTGTGCAAAAGAAAAAGGGGGGGAAAACAAAGGGGGGGATTTGTGGGGGAAAAGAACCCCAAATTGTGGGGAAAATTTCCCCAATTTTTAAAAAAGGAAAAACCCTACCCTTAAAAAAAGATGGAGGAGAAAGACACCACCCACGGCATCCAGAGGCCACCCAAAAAAGGGTCCAACATTTTTAAAACTTTCCCGGAAAACTTTTTTTTTGGAAAAAAAAAACCAGGTGAAGTCCCCACACCCGGGGCCCAGGGAAAATTTTTCCCGCTATTGGGGCCCTTTAACGGGGGCGCTGGATTATTCCAGTAAAAAAAAATTTTTTAAAATTTTTTCCCAAACCCCAAAACGCCTTCAAAAAACCAGTTTTGGGCCCCCTTTCCCCCAGCAAAAAGAAATAGTTCCAAAAAAAACCAACCCGTAGCATCCCCAGAAGTATAAAATTTAAAAAGGAATCTCCAAAATTTGGGGAACCTTAAATGTTGGGTCTCAGAAGAAACTCCCCTGACCAAACGAACCGCCTCGCCCAGGGGGCTAGCATTTTGCCAGCCCCCAAAAAAGGGGGAGGCGGATTTTTATTTTTCCCACACGCAACCCCCAAAAGGCTAGATCTACTATAAAACCGACACCCCCCCACTTTTGGGCAGTACCACAACAAAAAGGGGGTTCCGTTGGGGCCCCCAAATATCCCCCTAAATTAATCCGTATGACCCCCCACAGGGTTTTCCCCTTTTGTACAAATTTTAAGAGAATTGCATTTTTTTTAAAAATTTTTTAAGATGAAATGTTTACATGCTGAATTTTTAACCCCGTTGGGTAAAATTATAGGGGGAAAAGTGTTTCTTTTTTGAAAGGGGTTCGTGGGGGAGGAAATTTGCCACCCAAAAAAAAAGTGTTGTAAATAGTTGGGGCTCATGCCCCAACTTTTTGGTTTTTAAAAACCAATTTTTCCTTTTTAAAAAAAAACCCTTTTGGGTTGGCCCCAAAAGAGTTTTGGGGCAAAAAAATCCGCAGCCCACCCAGGACCCCGTGGGAGGGGTTTGGGGCGGGTTTTCCCCACAAGAATCTTTTTTAATTTGTGGAAATGTTTGATATTTTTTTATTGCCATTTGTACACATTGAAAAATTTTTAAGTTTTTTCCCCCCCCGCAAGGGATGTTTTTAAAAAATTTTATTAAAAAATTGTTTTTCTTTTTCACCCGGATTTCCCCGAATAAAATTTTTGGGGGATGTGTAAAACCCCGCGTCTGGTCCACTTTTTTCCCGGGGATGCACAGAAAGGAAATTTTACAAATACCTAAAGCACATAACTTTTTCCCCTTTTTCCCGGTTCCCCCAGAGGGAGCCCTTGGACAGCAGGGGATGAAGCCCCTCTATAAAAAATTACTAGTTGTTGGTTTTAAAACCCCCGGGGAAAAGACACATTTTTAAAACGAAAATTACCTCAACAGCTTTGGGGGGGAAACTCCTGCAATTAACCTTTGGGGTGGGGAAAAATTTTGAGAGAGAACTGCATCTATTTCTGCTTTTTCCCTTTAAAAAATTAAGGGTGCGTAGGACGAAAAAGAGGGGAAAAAGGGAAAAGAGTAACTGAGGAAAAATACAGTGACAGCTTCCCCAAATCTGCACTAGGGGCCCCGGGTTTTCCATTTGCTAGTATCTTCAAAACCCGGGGGGAAAAACCGGGGTCCCCGGACTTCAAGTCGCGGGGGGCCCGCAGTGCGAAAACAAAACTGGGGGTTGGAAAAGGGGGGCTGGGGGGGACCCCATAGAACACTGTTTTGCCCCAAAGGGAAACCTCATCAAAAAGATAAAATGGGCCCCTAGAAAGGGGGAAAAGGGTTTTTTAAAATTTTTTTAAACCCGTTGGAAACTCAAAACACTTTGGGGGAATAAGGGGGGCCTTAAAATACTTTTGATTAAGGTGTCCCCTCCCCACCCTGACAGTTTTCCCCGGGCATGCTGCAACCATCACCAGAAAAGGGGAGGGGAAAAAAAAGACTTTGTGTGTCGCCTTTTTCCCTTTCCCCCAAAAAACCCCGCCATATACCCCCGGGGGAAAAATTTTTCCCTGGGGGAACTTAAACCCCCAGCTGCCCAGTAAAACCCCTCAGGGGGTTTTAAACCCGAAAACGCGGCACCCGATCAAAAAAAACCCAGGGGCGTCACAACATTTCTAAACCCCCTTTTAAAATTTTCCCCCCCCTTTGAAGACGCCCGGGGAAAGGGGGCCGGCGGGGCCACCCTGACCCCTCCCCCATTGAAGTTAAAAGGGGCCCGGGGCCCAAATACCCCATAAGCCCGGGGGTTGTGGGGACCCCCTCTGCAAAACTGCTGGAGGGGGGCACTTTCCCCCTTTCATCAAAAAACAACTAAGATTTCCCCCACTGTGGGGGTTTTTTATATCATTAACCCAAAAGTGCTGGACCTGTCTTTTTTTTTTCCCTCCTATGACCATTGCTTAAGCAACAGTGGAAATACTGCTTTCGAGGGTTTTTTCAATTTTTCGGGGGAAGGGGAACCTCCCCCAAACAATTTTCCCCCTCTTTTTTCCCCCCTAGAAGCTATGCCTTTCCCCAAAATTTTTAACCCTTGCTTGAAAAAAAGGGGGAAAGGGTTGTTTAAAAAAAGTTGGGGGAAATTGTTCTGCTATTCAAATTCAAGCAATGGGGGAAACTAACATCAAAAAGGGGAGCGCCCAAAAACAAAAACCCGGCCCCCTAGCTCAATGTAAATAAAGGTGGTTTTTCCCCCCATAAAGCCCGGGGTTTCCCCCAAAGGGACAAACGGAGAGACATCGCTTCTCAAAAAACATAGTCTCCTGCATTTCCTCCACGTCTTATAATTTTTTCCCTAAATTTTGGGGGGGGTTTTTTTGTCTGCAATAAGTCATCGTTTTTGGGCCTAAAAAAAAAGGGGGGAAAGGAGACCTGGGACTTTTAAATTTTGGGGTAAAAAACTTGCGAAATTTGAGAAAAGGCCCCTAAAAACCCAACATGTGTAACGGGGGGTTTTTCTGCTAGATTTTTCTTTGGGGAAAGTCGGGGGAAATTATGCCACCCCCTCCTTTTTGGGGTTGTAGTTTTGAAAATTTACCTATCGGTACGCGCCAAAAACTTTTTTTGGGCAAATTTCCCCCCGTTTTCCTTTGAAAATAAAAAATAGCAGGGGAAAAAAAAAAATTTTTGAGGAAAGAAAAATTTTTTTTCCCCAAGCCCCCGGGGTTTTAAACCTGTGAAGAAAAAACCGGGGTTTAAAGTGCTCACCACACATCTAAAAGTTTCCAAAGGTTTTAGTTTCCAAAAAGGTGTCACTTTTTTGGGGGTTTTTTACTGTTTAGGCACATCGGGGGCCCCAAAAACCCCGAAAAAGGGGGGCCAAAACTAAAATTCCAACCAAAATTTGCGTTGAAAAATAAAACCCCATAACAAAATCAAAAAAAATGTAACAAAAAAAAAAAAAATAAAATTTTAAATTTTATTAATTGCTTTTTTTAAAAGTGGGAAACAAATATGTGGGGGAAAAAGTCCCCTTAAGATTTTTTTAAAAAAAAAGGGTTTTTAATTTAAAATTAAGTGAAGGGGGAAACATTTTCGGGGTGTGAAAAGACTGCCGCGGGAAAAAATTTTCTGCTAAATTTCCAAATGAACCCCGGTTACCCTGGAAAAACCCCTTTTTTAAATTTAGTAAAAAATAATAAAAAAACCCCCCTTTGGGTAAAAAAAAAAAAAAAAAAAAAAAAAAAGGGTTTTTGGGAAAAAATTTTTAAGTTGCTTCATACAGCAAAGGCATTGACATTGGGGGAGTTGAAAAGGGGTTTTTAAGGGGCCAGGGGGGGACCTCACCCCGGTCCAGAACTAAAAGGGGGTGCATCGTCTGTTTTTTGGGGGAAAAACCGAGAGAGGCGGCCCTTTCCCCGCTGCAAGGGAAGGGGAAAGGGGAGGGGAAGGGGGCCCCTTCCGTTGAGAGGAGGGGCTGGGAAAAACCTGGAGAGAGAAAGCTGACAAAAATTTTTAAAAAAGGGGGAAAACCCCAGCGGGGCAGCAATTGGCGCCAAGAAATTTTCAGCACAAAAGAGCATGAGCATGTGCTCTGCGTCCCCCACCAAAAGTGCGGGGCCGGGGGTAGGTTTTCTCCTGCGCCCAAAAGGCGGGGAAATTTTAGTGCTGAAAAAAATTGCCGTGCGGACGGCCCCAAGCCATACAGAACCGAACAGACCCTGCCAGCAAAAGCGGTCCCGGAGAAAAAACCCCCGGTCCCAAAAACCAGCTTTTAAGTGAGAAACCCCAACGCTCCCCCCCAAAAAGTAAAACCCTTTTCCTGAAAAGACCCTTTGGGGATACATTTTTCCGGAGGGGGGCAATAACAAAAGGGGTTTCCGCCACCGGTAAAAGTCAAAAGGTGCCCCCACACTTTAGAGAGAGAGAAAAAAAAGGCGCGCTGCGCGGGGTTTGGAAAACGGGGAAAAGCTACACCTCCACCATATAAAAGGTTTTCTTTGGGGCCCGCTTTTTGGAAAACCCCGGGGGCCAAAACCCCCCTAAACATAGGGGCTCACAAGGATCTGAGGATCAAATTTGTCGGTACCTAATGGCATTAGGCTACCTCGGGGGTACACATGGGGGGGTTTTGGCCTTGAAAGGGGAAATGCCACCCCAAACCATTACTGACCCACCCCAAAAACCCGGGGCATGGTGAAGGAATTTTTCGGGCAGTCCCTCCCCTCCCCACCCCTCTCCAGACACTGTCACGCCCCGTCAAAATGTGCGATGGGAACCTCGCCTGCAACATCCTTTAAAAAAAGCCCGGGTTTTGGGGGAGGGGGGGGGGGGGCCCAAAAAAGGGTAGGGGGGCATTTTTTTGGGGAAGGGCCCCGCACAGCCCCCATGTGCTTGCCAGAGGGGGGGCCAAACCGGATTAGTACCGAATAGATCCTCAGACCCCTTGTGAGACCAAACCCCCGATGCTTTTGGCCCCCGGTTCCTCCAAATTTTCAAAACAATGCCCCCAAACCCCCCTGTGGCTGGGGTTTTTCCCCCAGTTCCGGGGAAAAAGAAGGCATTTAAGCTATTTTGGGGGCCCCGCCCGTTCCCCAACATTTTGCACATCTGGGACAACATGTCTCGCTCCACCACCTACGTTTTGTTTCACCAAAAAACCCCTCCAGGGGTTTTACGGGGGTTCAGTCCCTTTGGAGGGGGCCCCCCCGGAGAACAACCGCAATCTCCAGGAGCATGCCCAGGCAATTTTTGAGAGGTTTTTAAAAAGGAAAAAGGGGGGCCCCCCCACAAAAATTTTGCATCATTTTGACTTGTTTCCATTTAATTTTTTCTTGTTTTTTTTTTTTATTTATTTTTTTCCACTTTTCCCTTTTTTGGGGGGCCCCCCCAAACCCGGGGCCCCCCCTTGGTTCAAAAATTTGATTTCCAATTTTTTATTTTTTTTTGTGAAAATTTGTTACAGCACATTCAACTTTGGGGAAAGAAAAGAGTATTTTTAAAGAAATATTTTTTTTAACTTAGATCTAGCCCGGGGGTTTTTTTTAGTATTTTCCCTTATTTTTTTGACCAAAAGTATATTAAATAACCCCCCAAAAAAACCTAAATAAACCCCCCAAAAAAAAACAAAAACATATGCAAACCCCCAAAAACACACAAACCCCAACCTTTTAAAAAAATACATATATACCCTTTTTACAAATAGGCAAAATCCCCCTTCATCTGTTTTTCCCAAAAATTATTTTCTTTGTTTTAAAAAAAAGGAAAAGACTTTGGGGGAAAAGTTATAAACAAAATTTTCCTATGCCCCCCCTAGGAAAAAACCTGTGATTTCATTGGGGGCCAAAGATTTTTTTGTATTTTTTCTTTTAAATTTTCCGTAAAATTTTTCCTTTCTATTGAGTTGTTGTCCACGATTCTGATTCCCAATGAGACCCCTTTTAATGGGGGAATATCAAAATTTTTTTCTTGGGGTTTTTTGTGATTTTTGGGGGGTAGTGTTTTTAAAACCCCCCGAAGGAGAAGGGGGGGTTTTAAAAATTTCCCCCCATGGGGGGTTTAAACCCTTTTTTTTAAGGGGGGGTTGTATGGCCAACAAACTGCTTTTTTCAGGGGCCCCCTTAAAACCTATAAATCCAAAACAAAACATCAGGGGGAAAGATGGGAAATAGAAAAAAAATCCCCGGGCGTTTGGGGAAAAACACAGGGGAAACCCCCGACATATAAAAGACAAAATAGGCAAATTTTTGGTTTTTTCATTTTTTTTAAAACCGCATGCTCAATGGGGGGGCATCAGGTTATATTATTTTTCAATCTACTGGGGCAAAATATTTTTTTTATTTGGGAAACGGGGTTTTCCCCCAAAAAGGGGCCATTCGGAGAAAAAACCCCCAAACGGAAAATTTTTCCCCCTTTTCTTAGGGGAAAATTTTTAAAGGGGGAGTAAAAGGGGTTTCATATTTGAAAACATGAAGTCTTTTTTTTGGTTAAAGAAAGGGAAAATTTCCGACCCCCGGGGCCCTTTTTACAAGATGAAACCCCTTTTTTAAAATTTTTTTTGGAAAATTTTTTTTTTGGGGGAACTTTTTTTTGGGGCATTAGACGGGGCATTAAAAGCCAAAAACAATGTCCCCTTTTTCAAAAATTTCAAAAATTTGGGGTTGAGGAATATTGTCTAACCATTGGGGTAAGGGGGCCCCTTTTGTATAGTGTATATGTGACCATTTCCCCCACTCGGGCGTTGGACGGGGATAGTTTTGGGCCAACTACCCAAAAGCCCCACGCCCCCCGTCCACGCGACGGGAGGAAAAGCGTCCCAGATGGTAAGAAAAATTTTTGGCCCCCCGGGCCCCCAGAGGGAAAAACCCCCCTGCCCGACAGGGGGGGCGCGACCGGGACCCGGGGCCCGCTGGCAAGTGGGCAAAAATAAAAGACCTCAGGACAACAACACCGCACAACTTAAGTATAAAGAAAAAAAAATTTTTTCTTAAAGACACACACAGTACATAAAAAAGAACATAATGCCGGCCCCCGAAAATTCCCCCCCATCAGAGAAGGGTACCCCCTCTCAAAAGGTCACAGAAAAATTCAGGGGGGCATCCCCGGGGGGAAGCAACCAAGGTTTCGGGGGGCGGGGGAAAATAGGCGGCCTCTTTTTTCAGGCCCCCGGCATAAAAACAAGGGTTTTGCAGGAAACAAAAAGACCCCCGACCTCAACAACTTTTGACGATGGCGGGGGGTCAAAAGGGGTTTATGGCCCGGGCCCCCGGGTCCCCCTGGGAAAGGGGTACTTAGGGCCTTCCCCCGCCCAGGGGGACACAGGGGCCGCAGGAAAAATCGAAAAATGACCCAGGACAGACGTCATCACAGGGAAAAACCCCGGGGAACCGACAAACACGGGACATCAAGGGAACCCCGGGCTGGGCTCAGGGGGGCCCGGGAACCCAAAAAAGGGGAAAAAGGGGAAACGGATTGGACTCAGGGGGTCAGGAAAACGGAAAAGGGGATCAGAACAAAGGGTTTTGGAAAACCCGGATTGGGGCTCAGGGGCCAGGAACACGGGGAGGACAACAGGAACACCGATTGGAAACCCAGGAACTCAGGAAAACGGGGTGAACCCAGGAAAAAAAGGACTGGAACCAGGAAAAAGGGGGGGAACTCAGGGGAAAAACGGACTGGAACTCAGAAAAAAGGACTGGAACTCAGGAACACGGACTGGGGAATCAGGAACCCCAAGGGGTGGGGAATCAGGAAAAAAGGACAGGAAATCAGGGGAAATGGGGGGGAACCAGGAACAACAGAAAAAATGGCCCCTCCTCCGACATCTGGCAACGATCGGGGGGGTCCGGGGGGGGGGGGGGGGGGGCCGGGGGGGGGGGGGGGGGGGGGCCCAAAAAAAGGGGGGGGGGGGGGGGGGGGCTGGAATCAGGAAAGGGGAATCAGGAAAGGGGAAAAGGGGGGGGCAGGAAAAGGATGGAAATAGGAAAAAAAAAAGGTTGGAAAGGACTTGGAAGTCGAGGCCCGGGGAACGGAGAAAAGGGTCCACCTGGAAAAGAATTAAGGGGGGAACGACATTTGGCCCCGGATACAAACAGACTCTGGCAAGGGTAAAAAAACCCCCTCTTGCAAGCCCCCCAGGAAGGGGGGCCGGGAAATTTTTTTAACTGGGCCAATAACAAAAAAAATGGCAAACCAAAAACCCCCCCTTAAGAAAACCGGTTAAACAAAGGACACGCCGGGAAATTGGCAAAAGAAGGCTTAGAAAAAACAGGGAAAAACGCAACAATTTTCCACCCAAACCCAAAAAAACAAAAGGTATAAAACCCCCAGGAACCGACGGGAAAATTTTTTCCCCCCCGAGCTGGCAAACACAAGCACAGTTAGCATTCAGGTACCGGCAACCGGGGCAGGGATTCGGAACAAAACAAAAGAACAGGCCTGGATAAACAGCCCCAAAAAAGCGTTGGGGTATCCCCCCCCCCCAACTGGCGGAAACACAAGAACCCCTTTTTGACATTCAGGTACCATAAGAATCCAGGATCAAGGGGTTTTGGAAAACAAAACAACAGGAAAAAGGGGCCTTTTGGTATGCAGCCCGAGGGGGGCCATCTGGGTACCCCCCCCCAGAACAGGCGAAACACAAGACAGGACAAAGGGAATAACCTCCAGAATTTATCGCACTCAAAAGCAGGAGCTGAACCACAAACACAACAGGGCCCTAGGTTCAGGAACTAAATGTAAACCCAATGCAAACCAATGCAAAGCTCGGCAACCCCCCAAATAGGGGGGAACTTTATAAATAGCTGCTTCACAGCGATAGGTGAAGCAGAAATTTCCCTAGTGCACCCCCCTTTCCTCAAAAAGCAGGACAGGTGTGGGCAAGGCCCCCCTATGCAGAGCCAGACACAACTCAGCACAGAAGGACACCTGACAGTGGCTGCAGCCTCAACACACTAGTAAGTCATGCACCACTGCAGAGGACTTTGCAACCTACGGGTAGCTTCTACAGAAGGCCAGGGACACGCACATGCGGGTGGTCATGCAACGCAGCGGAGACACTCACGCAAGTACGGCTACGCAGCAGAGCTGGGAACTGAGCAGCATCCATACAGGTAACAGACAACAGTATCCCAGCTGGTTAGGGGGAAAGACGCAAAAGGGTTAAAGCAAAGACAAGCAAAGTAACGCTGGAAAACAAGGTACAGATAATACCAGCGTTACAGTATATAACTGTTAGTATCCACTTTCTTAAAAAATGTATGAGATACAGTTGCGATTATCCAAAATAAAAATTGCAAATGTCCAAAAAGTCAATGCTTTCAGTATTGATGGTGAAGCAAAGGATAGTCCCCACTCATTGGTATTAATGTCCAGGATGAAGGACTGAATATCCCCCCTAGAATTATCACATATAAGAAACAGGTAATCTTTGAATTTTTTATAACTAATTATGTTTTTTTTTTAATAAAATTATTATAAATAAATATTTCTTCAAAAATACCCTAAATAAATTTGCGTACGTGGGTGCAACCTTCTAACCCATTGCGGTGGGTGCAACCTTCGAACCCATTGCGGTCCCAAGTCGCTGATGGTAGAATTCTCCTTGGAATGCAAAGAAATTATTATACAAGATAATGAATGGCTTTTCATATAAAAAGTCTCTCTGATGATGAAAAGTCTAAATCCATATTCAGATGTTTCTTGAAACACATAAAGACCAATATGATGTTGTATAATTGAGTACAATGAGGCCACGTCCAGTGTCATGAAAAACATAAGTGGGTTTCCACTCAATATCCTGCAATAATTTGAATGAAATGAAGAGGAATCCCTGAGATGACTTTCAAGGTTAAGAACATGGATTTGCATCATTTTATGGGTGTATTCCGACAGATTGCTTGTAAGGGAACCAACACTGAAATAATTGGTCTCCAGGGGTTTGTTAAGGTTTTTATGGATCTTGGGTAGGAGAAAAAAAACGGGGGTGATGGATTTTTAACCGATAGGTATCTCTTCTCACCTGACAATACACCATTCAGAAACACTTTGGTAATTAGAGCGTCATGTTCTGGAATGGCATTAGTAATTGCATCAGAGGTTGTTTTAGCATAATAATTGTTATCCGAGAGGATTCGTAGGCTTCCTTACAATGATCCTCACGGTTTGTATAACAATACCAACCACACTTATCAACCGACCTATTATAAGAGTTTTGTTCTCACTTAATGACCGGACGGCTTCCCCTTCCCTTTAGTCAGGTTATATGTATTTTTTTTATTTTGTTCCTCGATTTTCAGTGATAGATTTACATTTTCTTAAGGACTAGGTCATTGACAGGTTAAGGTGATGACCTATATTTCTGTGGATAAAAATTGGACTTCCCTCTTAGATCAACATGGTAACAAGTATATCCTGTGGTATGGGAAAGAGTGGATTTTGATTTTTCACCGTCAATAATAAATGTGTCGTTTCAGTGTCATTTTCCAACGAATACTTGTAGGTCAAAAGGTGAAAATCTTTAGACAAAAAAGTGGGGAAAATTGGAGACCTTTAGATAATAATAGGATTCCCACAGTTGTTAACTCATATCCTGATAGATTATATATATTAGAAGGATGAACTATTTGTGGATGTAAGAGCGGGTTATTTTCCCTTTCTTTTGTTCTTTTTCCTTCCTCCCAATTGTATAGGGATCGAGTTCCCGCTGCTGCACAAGGGGAATCTCGAACCAGTCCCGCTGCGGGTCCCCCATCCTCTCCGCGCCGCAGTGGAGCCTGCTCAGCGAGATGTCGGTCTCAGCGTCTCGCTCAGTCTAAAACTGTGCACAGGCTTGTTGCTGCCCCCTTCTGGTTCCCTATTATAACTAGTGCTGGAGCAGGCGTCTTGGGCCTAAGTCCTGCGTTTCTCCATCTGAGCATCCCATGGCAAGATCTACCATTGGAGATCAGGGTCACATGCTCAGTACAGCAGCGACTCCCATTGGTCCGCCAGGAAGGTCCTGAAACTGCTTGTGTTCTGGAACAGTTTCTCATTGGTCCTTTTCTGGAAGGTCCTGTAGCTGCTACTATAAAAGGTGCGCATGTCCCTCGGGCCATGCGCTAGTATCAAAATCTGTTACATGCTTTGCGCCAGTGTGGTCATGTATGCATTGGTTAGGTCCGGCTGAAATAAGCCCATAGCAAACCGGCACCTCCGGTGAGGAGTTCTGTATGCACGTGTTCAGGGCCTCGGCTGAAAAACGCCATTAGAATACCAGCTACTCCGGTGAGGAGATTATTGCTTGTGTTCTGATTGCAAGACCACAGACTGCAATTCGCTTACAGTCATCTGTGTCCCCTGTAGTCTGACAGGACATAGTCTTTGTCACAGCGCTCTGTGATTAAACAGAGTCCGCTTATAATCGCCATATAGTGCTAACGCGTTTACATCTGCGACTCTACAGGATAAAACAGAGTTCGCTCATACTGCCTATTTGCGCCACTTACTAGCAGCAGGCTCTGTCTGCACGGTGGACCCCGGACTGGAACGCACCTCTCCTTAATATCTATTAGGTGCGTTCCTGTTGTGAATACTCTGGAGGCGACTTCTAAGCTGGGGCTCCCTCCGGTGGTTGCTGAGGGTAATGAACTAATTGCTGAATGGCCTTCAGCTGGCTCTGAATGGTCTGATATAAGTGACCTGAGTTCCATCAGCCTTGCCGGTAATCAATTGTTCTTCCTGGTCTTGCTTGGAGCTCAGCTTGCATTCCTGCTCTCATTCAGATAAGTGATTTGCTTTTTTTTTTCCTCTGGTTGGATTTTCCTTGCTGTTTGCTGCTTAGCAGTAGACTTCAGCCTGGTCCCCTTTTGGGGCCTGGCGCTGCAATAGTGCTCAGTTTGTGTTTGCACATTTGCTCTGTTCCTTTGTCTCTTTTTATTTGCTGAATTGCTGTGTGTTACACCAGAGATCTGATTTAGGTGGTAGAGATCAAGTGATCTCAGGTTTTTTGTTAATCAGAAGTGTTGGTATTTTTGTCAGGGTTTTTTGGGTTGCAGTCAGAATTCTTTCCTATACTTTTCTATCTAGCAGATTGGGCCCCAGCGTTTGCTCATTCTATTTTCTGTCTGTGTCCGTATTTTCTTCTTGTCTAACCGCCATTACATGTTTGGGGACTTCCTAATTCTTTGGGGGTTCTGCTATGGGGCAGATAGCTTTCATCTTTCTGCCTTTAGGTGTAGCTATCTCGGCTGTGACGAGGCGTCTAGGATCACCGTAGGTATGCTCCACGGCTACTTCTAGTTTGCGGTTAGTTTAGGGTCCTGCAATCCAATAGTTTCCAGCCTCTCTGCTCTCTGGTGTATTGCTATTTTGGCTATTTTTTGCAATTTCTCCTCAGCTGCCGAAACATAGCAGTATTACCGGCCTAACTTAAAATTATATGGTACTCATAGAAGAGAAAAATATTAAAAAGGAAAAAGAAAAAAGGGAGTTGTCAGAAATTTTTTTTTTCTGTTTGTTGCATTTTTTCCATCTTTTTCTCTGGGTGCTGAGGAGGAATTTTTTTTTTTCCTCAATGGAGTTTGCACAGTTGTCTGGCCATGCGGAGCAGCTTGCCACTGAGGTTCAGAGTATTGCTACCTATCTTGCTAGGTTGCCGGTTGTGGAACCTATGATCACCATACCAGATTTATTTTTGGGGGATCGGTTTAACCCCTTCACCCCAAGGGTGGTTTGCACGTTAATGACCGGGCCAATTTTTACAATTCTGACCACTGTCTCTTTATGAGGTTATAACTCTGGAACGCTTCAACGGATCTTCGCGATTCTGAGATTGTTTTCTCGTGACATATTGTACTTCACGTTAGAAGTAACATTTCTTCGATATAACTTGCGTTTATTTTTGAAAAAAACGCAAATATGGCGAAAATTTTTAAAATTTTGCAATTTTCAAACTTTGAATTTTTATTCCCTTAAAACAGAGAAATATATCACCCAAAATAGTTAATAAATAACATTTCCCACATGTCTACTTTACATCAGCACAATTTTGGAACCAAAATTTTTTTTTGTTAGGAAGTTATAAGGGTTAAAAGTTGACCAGCGATTTCTCATTTTTACAACAAAATTTACAAAGCCATTTTTTTTAGGGACCACCTCTCATTTGAAGTCACTTTGAGGGGTCTATATGGCAGAAAATACCCAAAGGTGACACCATTCTAAAAACTGCACCCCTCAAGGTACTCAAAACCACATTCAAGAAGATTATTAACCCTTCAGGTGCTTCACAGGAACTAAAGAAACGTGGAAGGAAAAAATGAATATTTAACTTTTTAGCCACAAAAATGATCTTTTACAAACTTTTTTTTTATTTTCACAAGGGTAAAAGGAGAAAATGGACAGATAAGGTTGTTATGAAATTTCTCCTGAGTACGCCAATACCCAATATGTGGGGGAAAACCACTGTTTGGGCACACGGCAGAGCTCGTAAGGGAAGGAGCCGTTTGACTTTTTCAAACTAAAATTGGCGGGAATTGAGATTGGACGCCATGTCGTGTTTGGAGAGCCCCTGATGCGCCTAAACAGTGGAAACCCCCACAAGTGACACCATTTTGGAAACTAGACCCCCTAAAGTACTTATCTAGATCTGTTGTGAGCACTTTGAACCCCAAGTGTTTCACAAAAGCTTATAATGCCTGGGTGTGAAAAAAAAAAAAAACAATTTTCCACAAAAATGATTTTTTAGTCCCAAATTTTTGAATTTTCCCAAGGAAATTGGACCCCAAACGTTGTTGTCCAACTTGTCCTGAGTACGCTGATACCCCATATGTGGGGGGCGGAACTGTTTGGGTGCACGGCAGGGCTTGGAAAGGAAGTAGTAACGTTTTGGAATGCAGACGTTGATGGGGGTCATGTTCCGTTTGCAGTGCCCCAGATGAGCCTAAACAGTGGAAACCCCCCACAAGTGACCCCATTTTGGAAACTAGACCCCCTAAGGAACTTATCTAGATCTTTGGTGAGCACTTTGAACCCCCAAGTGCTTCACACAAGTTTATAAGTGCCGGATAAAATTAAAAAATCATATTTTTTTCCACAAAAATTATCTTTTATCACCAATTTTTATTTTTCCAAGGGTAACAAGAATTACCAAAAGTTGTTGTCCAATTTGTCCTGAGTACGCTGATACCCCATATGTGGGGGGAAACCACTGTTTGGGTGCATGGCAGAGCTTGGAATTGGAAGGAGCACCTTTGACTTTTTCAACGCAAAATTGGCTGGATGAATGTCGTGTTTGGAGAGCCCTGATTGCCTAAACAGTGGAAACCCCCCATAAATGACCCCATTTGGAAACTAGACCCCTAAGGAACTTTCTAGATGTTGGTGAGCAATTTAACCCCCAAGTGCTTCACAAAGTTTATAACGTACAGCCGTAAAATTAAAAATCATTTTTTTTTTTACAAAAATGATCTTTTCCCCCAATATTTTATTTTCCAAGGGTAACAAGATGACCAAAAGTTATTGTGCAATTTGTCCTGAGTCGCTGATACCCCATATGTGGGAGAAACACTGTATGGGTGCATGTCAGAGTTGGAAGGGAAGTAGGCGTTTGACTTTCAACGAGAATTGGCTGGGCGTCCATGCCCTTTTGGAGAGCTCCTGATCACCTAAACAGTGGAAACCCCCACTAAATGACCCCATTTTGGCAAATAGACCCCTCAAGGAACTTATCTAGATGTGTGGTGAGCACTATTAACCCCCAAGTGTTTTCACAAAGTTTATAACGTACAGCCGTAAAAATAAAAAATCTTTTTTTTTTTACAAAAATGATTTTTTCACCCCCAATATTTTATTTTCACAAGGGTAACAAAAGAAATTGGATCCCAAAAGTTGTTGTCCAATTTGTCCTGAGTACGCTGATACCCAATATGTGGGAGAAAACTACTGTATGGGCGCACGTCAGGGCTCGGAAGGGAAAGTAGTGACGTTTTGGATTGCAGACTTTGATGGAATGGTCTGGGGGCGTCATGTCACATTTGGAGAGCCCCTGATGCACCTATACAGTGGAAACCCCCCACAAGTGACCCCATTTTGGCAAATAGACCCCACAAGGAACTTGTCTAGATGTGTGGTGAGCACTTTGAACCCCGAAGTGCTTCACAGAAGTTTATAACGCACAGCCGTAAAAATAAAAAATCTTTTTTTTTTTGCAAAAATGATTTTTTTGCCCCAATATTTTATTTTTACAAGGGTAACAGGAGAAATTGGACCCCAAAAGTTGTTGTCCAATTTGTCCTGAGTACGCTGATATCCAATATGTGGGAGAAAACTACTGTATGGGTACACGTTGGGGCTCGGAAGGGAAGTAGTGACGTTTTGGATTGCAGACTTTGATGGAATGGTCTGGGGGCGTCATGTCGCATTTGGAGAGCCCCTGATGCGCCTAAACAGTGGAAATCCCCAACAAGTGACCCCATTTTGGAAAATAGACCCCACAAGGAACTTATCTAGATGTGTGGTGAGTGCTATGAAGCCCCAAGTGCTTCACAGAAGTTTATAATGTACAGCCGTAAAAACAAAAAAATAATTTTTTTTGTACAAAATGATATTTTCGCCCCCAGTTTTTTATTTTCCCAAGGATAACAGAAGAAATAGGACAAATTGCACAATAACTTTGGGGTCCAGAGTACGCTGATACCCCATATGTGGGGATAAACTACTGTTTGGACGCATGGCAGAGCTGAGAAGTGAAGGAGCACCGTTTGACTTTTTCAACGCAGAATTGGCTGGAATTGAGATCAGACGCCATGTCACATTTGGAGAGCCCCTGATGTGCCTAAACAGCGGAAACCCCCCAATTCTAACTCCAATCCTAACCCTAACACACCCCTAATCCCAACCCTAACCCTAATCCTAACTTTAGCGCCAACCCTAACCCTAACTTTAGCCGCAACCCTAACCCTAACCCTAATGGGAAAATGGAAATAAATACTTTTTTTTAATTTTATTATTTTTCCCTTACTAAGGGGGTGATAAAGGGGGGTTTGATTTACTATTTATAGCGGGTTTTTATGATTGGCAGCTGTCACGCTAAAAGACGCTTTTTATTGCAAAAATAGTTTTTGCATCATCACATTTTGAGAGCTATAATTTTTGCATATTTTGGCCCACAGAGTCATGTGAGGTCTTATTTTTTGCGGGACGAGTTGACGTTTTTATTGGTACCATTTTTGAGCACATGACATTTTTTGATCGCTTTTTATTTTGATTTTTGGGAGGTTAGAACGAACAAAAATCAGCAATTCATGAATTTCTTTTGGGGGAGGCGTTTATACCGTTCCGCGTGTGGTAAAATTGATAAAGCAGTTTTATTCTTCGGGTCAGTACGATTATGGCGATACCTCATTTATATCATTTTTTTATGTTTTGGCGCTTTTATAGAATAAAAACAATTTTATATAAAAAATAATTATTTTTGCATCGCTTTATTCTGCGAGCTATAACTTTTTTATTTTTTCGCTGATGATGCTGTATGGCGGCTCGTTTTTTGCAGGACAAGATGACGTTTTCAGCGGTACCATGTTTTTTTATATCGGTCTTTTTGATCGCGTGTTATTCCACTTTTTGTTCGGCAGTATGATGATAAAGTATTGATTTTTTGCTTCGTTTTTTTTTTTTTTTTTAAGGGGTTCACTAAAGGGGTTAACTAGTGGGACAATTTTATAGGGGGGGTCGTTACGGACGCGGCTATACCAAATATGTGTACTTTTATTGCTTTGTTTTTTTTATTTACAGGAAGAAGTGAATTTATTGGGGAATATATTTTTTTTTTTTTATTTATTTTGGATTTTTTTTTAAAACATGTTTATTTTTATTTTTTTAACTTTTTTACTTTGTCCCAGGGTGGGACATCACTGTATTTTATCAGATCGCTGGTGTGACAGTGTGCACAGCACTCTGTCACACCAGCGATCGCTCAGGCAGTGCAGCAGGCTTCTCAGTGCCTGCTCTCGGCAGGCACTGAGGTAGCCGCCTCCCTCCAGGACCCCGGCGCCATCTTGGATCCGGGTCCTGGGAGGGAGGAAGCCCTCAGAACAGCGCGATCACATCGCGCTGCTCTGAGGGTCTCAGGGGGGCGCGCAGGGAGCCCCCACCCTGCGCGATCCTCCCCTGTGCCCCCAGTACACCGCGATCATGTTTGATCGCGGTGTGCAAGGGGTTAATGTGCCGGGAGCGGTCCGTGACCGCTCCTGACACACAGTCATGGGTGTCAGCTGTGATAATCAGCTGACACCCGGCCGCGATCGGCTGCGCTCCCCCCGGGAGCGCGTCCGATCGCACGAGACGTACTATCCCGTCCCCGGTCATACGGGCCCAGGTACCATGGACGGGATAGTACGTCCGATGGCAGTAAGGGGTTAAATTTCTGAATTTCAAAAATAACTGTAAGTTGTTTTTTGCCTTAAAGCCTAAGTCCTCAGGGAACGCAGCACAGCAGGTTCAAATTGTCATTTCTCTGCTGTGCGGCGACCCTCAGGATTGGGCTTTTTCCCTGACACCTGGGGATCCTGTTTTGAATGATGTTGATGAATTTTTTCAGGCTCTGGGGTTATTGTACGATGAATCTAATGTCACTGATCAAGCTGAAAAGACCTTGTTGGCATTAAATCAGGGTGTGAAGACGCTGAGCTGTACTGTCAGAAATTCCGAAAGTGGGCAGTCCTGACCAAATGGAATGATTATGCTTTGGCAGCCCTTTTTTCGGAAGGGTCTGTCAGAAAATATAAAGGACGTTATGGTGGGATTCCCTGTTCCCTCTGGTCTCAATAATCCTATGTCTTTGGCTATTCAAGTTGACAGACGTATGCGTGAGTGCCAAGGTATGCGTGAGATGGTGTTGCCTTGTGAGTCAGCTCCTGAGCCCATGCAGTGTGATGGAGTGACTTCTGGGGCTCAGCGTCATGAGTTTCGAAAGCGCAATGGGTTTTGTTTCTACTGTGGTGACACTTCCCATGCTATTTCCGTCTGCCCTAAGCGGGGAAGACATTATGCGCGCTCAGTTGTCTTGGGTAGTGTTCAGACTAAATTTCTGTTGACTGTTACCCTGATTTGCTCCATGTCCACATTTTCGGCTCAGGCTTTTGTTGATTCAGGAGCAGCTATTAACCTGATGGATTTTGACTTTTCCAAACGTTGTGGGTTTCCCATGATACCCCTGCGGAAGTCTATTCCTTTACTGGGCATTGATTCTACCCCTTTGGCAGAGAATAAACCCCAGTTTTCTACTCAGGTGATAATGAGGGTTGAACCAGATCATCAGGAGAGTTGCTAATTTCTGGTGTTGCATAATCTGCATGACATTATTGTACTGGTTTTCCCTTGGTTACAGACTCATAATCCTATTTTAGATTGGAAATCTGTGTCTGTGACCAGTTGGGGCTGCCAATGTGTTAATACTGACACTCCTGTTTTTTCTGCCTCTCCCCAATCTCAGGATGTCCCTGACTTTTTGACTGATTTTTTGGATGTGTTTAGTGAGAGTAAGTCTGCATCCTTACCTTCTCACAGGAGCTATGACTGCGCTATTGAGTTAGTGCCTGGTGGTAAATTTCCTAAAGGTGGCCTATTTAATTTATCTGTACCTGAACACGATGCTATGCAATCTTATATCAAGGAGTCTTTGGAGAAGGGTCATATCAGACCCTCCTCTTCATCCTTGGGCGCCGGTTTTTTCTTTGTGGCCAAGAAGGATGGTTCATTGAGGCCGTGTATTGACTATCGCCTCCTGAATAAAATCACTGTTAAATATCAATATCCGTTACCCTTGATTTCTGACCTATTTTCCAGAGTGAAAAGTGCTAGTTGGTTAACCAAGCTTGACCTCAGGGGAGCGTATAACCTTATTCGCATTAAGCACGGGGATAAATGGAAGACTGCGTTTAATACCCCAGAGGGGCATTTTGAGTACCTAGTGATGCCTTTTGGGCTTACTAATGCCCCTTCCGTCTTCCAATCCTTCATGAATGATATTTTCAAGGATTTTGTGGATACATTTCTGATCATTTATTTGGATGATATCTTGATTTTTTCCAACGACTGGGACTCTCATGTGAAACATGTTCGGACTGTTTTCCAGATTTTGAGAGAGGATGCATTGTATGTGAAGGGATCAAAGTGTTTTTTTGGCGTACAGAAGGTCTCATTTCTGGGATTCATTTTGTCTCCGTCTGTTATTGAAATGGACCCGGTCAAGGTTCAGGCCATCTGTGATTGGGTTCAACCTACTTCTTTGAAGGCTCTTCAGAGATTTTTGGGTTTTGCCAATTTTTATCGTAAATTTATTGGTAATTTCTCCGGTATTGTTAAACCATTGACTGATTTGACCAAAAAGGGTTCCGATGTGGTGAATTGGCCTCCTGAGACAGTTTCTGCGTTTCAGGAACTTAAGCAGAGATTCATTTCTGCTCCTGTTCTACGGCAGCCTGATGTTTCTCTGCCGTTTCAGGTGGAGGTTGATGCCTCTGAGATTGGGTAGGTGCCGTTTTGTCCCAAAGGGATCCAGAGACCTCTAAGAGTAACCCTTGTGCCTTTTTCTCTCGAAAATTTTCTCCAACTGAACGTAATTATGATGTGGGTAATCGGGAGTTATTGGCCATGAAGTGGGCCTTTAAAGAGTGGAGACATTGGCTGGAAGGAGCCAAACATCAGGTGGTGGTCCTCACGGACCATAAGAACCTGGTTTATCTCGAATCAGCCAAGCGACTTAATCCTAGACAGGCCAGGTGGGCCTTGTTTTTCACACGTTTTAATTTTGTGGTTTCTTTTCTTCCGGGCACTAAGAATGTTAAGGCGGATGCCCTCTCGAGGAGTTTCTTTGCAGATTCTCCTGAGTTATCTGATCCTGCTGTTATTTTGAAAGAGGGTGTAGTTCTTTCTGCCATCTCGCCCAATTTGAGACTGGCTCTGGAGGGGTGTCAGGAGGATAAACCTGAATGCTGCACTGTTGGGAAATTGTTTGTCCCAGACCAGTGGAAGAAGAGTGTGATGTCTGAGATTCATTGTTCCGCGTTGGCTGGTCATCCTGGATTTTTGGTACCAGAGACTTGGTGAGTCGGTCCTTTTGGTGGCCTACTTTGTCTCGTGACGTCAGGGACTTTGTGCAGTCCTGGCTGTGGGACTTGCTCTCGTTCCAAGCCTTGCTCTCGTTCTAGTGGTTTGTTAATGCCATTACCTGTACTCAAGAGGCCATGGACCCATATTTCTATGGATTTTATTTCCGACCTCCCTGTCTCTCAGAGAATGACCGTTATCTGGGTAATCTGTGATAGATTTTCCAAGATGATACATCTTGTACCATTACCTAAGTTGCCTTCCTCCTCTGAATTGGTGCCTTTGTTCTTTCAGCACGTGGTTCGGTTACATGGCATTCCGGAGAACATTGTGTCTGACAGAGGAGTCCAGTTTGTTTCCACATTTTGGAGGACATTTTGTTCTAAACTTGGTGTTCAATTATCTTTCTCCTCTGCATTTCACCCTCGGACCAATGGACAAACCGAGAGAACAAACCAGACCTTGGAGACTTATTTGAGATGTTTTGTGTCTGCTGATCAAGATGACTGCGTCTCTTTTTTGCCTTTGGCTGAGTTTGCTCTTAATAATAGGGCTAGCTCTGCCAGCTTGATGTCTCCATTTTTCTGCAATTCTGGGTTTCACTCTCGATTTTCTTCAGGACAGGCGGAGGCTTCTGTCTGTCCGGGGGTTGACTCTATTGTGGAGCGTATGCAGCAGATTTGGGACCAGGTAGTGGAGAGGTTGTCTCTCAAGAGAGGGCCCAGCGGTTTGCCAACCGGCATAGGACTGATGGTCCTCGTTTTAAAGTGGGGGACTTGGTTTGGTCGTCCTCAAGAAATATCCCTATGAAGGTTGTGCCTCCAAAATTTAAGCCCAGGTTCATTTGACCTTATAAGATCATGGAAATTCTTAATCCGGTTTCCTTCCGTTTGCTTCTTCCAGGGACATTTACGATCCATAACGTGTTCCACAAGTCCTTATTGAAGAGGTTTGTCGAGCCAGTGGTTCCTATGGCTGCACCTCCCGACCCTGTTTTGGTTGATGGCAATTAGGAGTATGTGGTTGAGAAAATATTGGATTCTCGTTTTGCTAGACGGAAACTCCAGTATTTGGTTAAGTGGAGAGGTTATGGTCAGGAGGACAATTTTTGGGTGTTTGCTTTGGACTTCCATGCTGGGAGACTTATCCGTGCCTATCATCGAGCTCATCCTGATCGGCCTGGTTGCGCAGGTGAGGGTTCGGTGACCCCTCCTCAAGGGGGGGGGTACTGTTGTGAATACTCTGGAGGCGACTTCTGGAGATTATTGCTTGTGTTCTGATTGCATGACCACAGACTGCAATTCGCTTAGCAGTCATCTGTGTCCCCTGTGAGTCTGACAGGACATAGTCTTTGTCACAGCGGCTCTGTGAATTAACAGAGTCCGCTTATATCGCCATATAGTGCTACGGCGTTTACATCTGCGACTCTACAGGATAACAGAGTTCGCTCATACTGCCTATTTGCGCCATCTTACTAGCAGCAGTCTCTGCCTGCACGGTGGACCCCGGGCTGTGAAGGCACCTCTCCTTAATATCTATTAGGTGCGTTCCTGTTGTGAATACTCTGGAGGCGACTTCTAAGTTGGGGCTCCCTCCGGTGGTTGCTGAGGGTAATGAACTAATTGCTGAATGGCCTTCAGCTGGCTCTGAATGGTCTGATATAAGTGACCTGAGTTCCCATCAGCCTTGCCGGTAATCAATTGTTCTTCCTGGTCTAGCTTGGAGCTCAGCTTGCATTCCTGCTCTCATTCAGATAAGTGATTTGCTTTTTTTTTCCTCTGGTTGGATTTTCCTTGCTGGTTTGCTGCTTAGCAGTAGACTTCAGCCTGGTCCCCTTTTGGGGCCTGGCGCTGCAATAGTGCTCAGTTTGTGTTTGCACATTTGCTCTGTTCCTTTGTCTCTTTTTATTTGCTGAATTGCTGTGTGTTACACCAGAGATCTGATTTAGGTGGTAGAGATCGTGTGATCTCAGGTTTTTTTGTTAATCAGAAGTGTTGGTATTTTTGTTAGGGTTTTTTGGGTTGCAGTCAGAATTCTTTCCTATACTTTTCTATCTAGACAGATTGGGCCCCAGCGTTTGCTCATTCTATTTTCTGTCTGTGTCCGTATTTTCTTCTTGTCTAACCGCCATTACATGTTTGGGGGCTTCCTATTTCTTTGGGGGTTCTGCTACAGGGCAGACAGCTTTCATCTTTCTACCTTTAGGTGTAGCTATCTCTCTGGCGTCCAGGATCACCGTAGGTACGCTCCACGGCTACTCCACGCTCCACGGCTACTTCTAGTGTTGCGGTTAGTTTAAGGTCCTGCAATCCATTAGTTTCCAGCCTCTCTGGTGTATTGCTATTTGGCTATTTTTGCAATTTCTCCTCAGCTACCGAAACATAACACGTTCCGCAGGCCCATAACACCCATGGATCCCCTTTACGTATTTTTCTTTTTCCTGACTTTAGGAGGGAAAAAATGATTTATTGATCCTTTTGGGAGGGAGTGCCTGGGGTAAAAAAGGAACTAATGCATTTGTTACTACAGATGTATTGTCTATAGTAATCCTATCATTCCCACAGGTTGAGGTCTGAGTGGAAACCATGTCAGGTGTGGTGTCATAACTGAAAAAAAGTTCATGAAAAAGTCCGTAAAACAAAGATAAATTATAGTTCATGAAAAAACAAAAAACACTTATGTTAGGGTCTGCGGAACGCACCAAATATAAGATGTAGAGAGGTGCGTTCGCAGCCCGGGGTCCACCGTGCAGTCAGAGCCTGCTGCTAGTAAGATGGAGCAAGAAGCGAACTCTGTTATCCCGCAGAGTCGCCAAAATAAACGCCGGAACGCGCTTTGGCAATATGTGTGAACTCTGTTATTCCACAGAGCCGCTAGAAGGAGTGCCGCAGCGCTATATGGCGATGTTTGCGAACTCAGTTAACACCACTGAGTCGCAAAGTAAACACGCTAGGGCGCTGTCTAGCGTTGAAAGCGAACCCTGTTGCGTCACAGAGCCGCTGAGACAAACTTCTGTGTCGTGTTAGGCACCCAGGTACACAGTTGACTGCTACGCGAACATAGAAAGTGATCATGCGCTAATGTCCTCACGGGAGTCAACCGCAATCTATGGCGTCTGAATGCTAGGCCCTGAATATGGCAATCAAACTCCTCACCGGTTATGCCGGTAATCTAAGGCATCTAAGACACCGACCCTGACCAGTTAGCATACCAAGCTCCTCACCGATTAGGTCGGTATTGTAATGGCGTATTTCAGCCGCCTTAACCACACACACGCATGACATACTGGCGCAAAGCATATAACGGTTGTTACTAGCGCACAGTCGTGCGGTAAGGACAGCCTTTTATAGCAGCCATGAAAAAAAGAAGGAGCAATCGGAAACTGCTTCAGAACATCAACAGCTACAGGACCTTCCTGAAGGACCAATAGGAGGGGCAGCTGCATCTGAGCATGTGACCCCTGATCTCCAATGGGAGCTCTTGCCCTGGGCATGCTCAGATGAAGCAACAAAGGACTTTGTCCCAAATCTGCCTGCTTCAACACTGGTTCCAGCAGCAAGTCTCTGCACAGTACTGGGCCGGCAAGACGCTGGGACCGACGTCTCTGCTGAGCAGGAACCATTGCGGCCGGAGACGGATGGGGGACCGCAGCGGGAACAGGTCGAGATTCCCCTTGTGCAGGAGTGGGAACTCGAACCCTAACATGGCCCCCCCTTCTTTGGGCCTCGCTGCGCTCAAAGGTTGCAGAGCATGAACATGCTCGGCAGGCTCCCAGGACCTATCCTCAGGCCCATAACCCCTCCAATCCACCAAATAAAATTTTTTGCCTCGTACCACCTTGCACCCAACAATGGCATTCACCTCATGATCGTTGGTAGATGAACCCGACGTCCCAGCAGATGACTCGGAAAACCGGGAAATGGCCTTGGGTTTCAGGAGGGACACGTGAAAGGTGTCGGTGATACCAAGGCGAGGCGGAAGGGCTAGGCGGTAAACCAACGGGTTCACCTGCTCAAGAACTTTAAAGGGACCCAAAAAGCGAGGTGCCAACTTGATGGACTCTACACGTAGCCTGATGTTTCGGGCAGAGAGCCACACAAGGTCACCCGGAGCAAATGTAGGAGCTGGGCGCTGATGGACATCGGCGGAAGACCTCATCCTCTCTTTGGAGGCCATAATGGCATCCTGGGTGCGGTCCCAAATGTCCCGTGCCTCCTCAGCCCAGTCTGCCACCCTGGAATCGGCGGAAGACACGGGCATGGGCACTGGTACCCGCAGATGCTGACCGTAGTTCAGGATGAATGGGGTCTGTCCGGTGGAGTCAGCCACAGCATTATTTAGAGCGAACTCAGCCCACGGTAGCAAGGATGCCCAGTCATCCTGCCTGGCAGAGACAAAATGTCGCAAGTATGTGACCAAGGTCTGGTTGACCCTCTCTACCAACCCATTCGTCTCGGGATGGTATGCAGAGGAGAGATTCAACTCAATCCTGAGTAAACGACACAGCTCTCTGCAGAACCAAGACGCAAACTGAGGACCTCGATCACTGACAACTTTGTCTGGCATACCGTGTAGGCGGAAAATATGCCTAATGAATAATGCTGCCAAGGCCCGTGCAGATGGTAACCATGGTAACGGCACCAAGTGCACCATTTTAGAGTAGAGGTCGGTTATCACCCAGATGATGGTGCAGCCCCGAGACTTGGGTAAGCCCACCACAAAATCCATCCAACCATCTCCCAGGGCCTGTCTGCCACCGGCAAAGGGAAAAGTAGCCCAGCCGGCCGTTGTCAAGGGGATTTATTCTTGGCGCAGGAGACGCACGCCTGAACATACTCCCTGACGTCACGGGCCATCTGCGGCCACCAATATGTCCTCGCCAGCAACTCAGAAGTCCTTTTTGTCCCAAAATGTCCACCCACCCTGGACGAATGTGCCCAAGAGAGTACTTCCGGTCGCAAATTGGTGGGCACAAAAGTCTTGACCATAGGCACAGACTGAAGCAAAACCGGAGCCACAGTTCTTAGGCTCTCTGTGGGGACAATAAGCCGAGGCTCCTCCTCCACCTCCTCAGAGGACACCACGGAACGAGATAGAGCATTGGCGCGAATGTTCTTCTCACCGGAGAGGAAATGGAGGGTGAAATGGAACCGGGAGAAGAACAAAGACCATCTGGCCTGATGGTAATTTAGCCGCAGGGCTGTCTGCAAATACACCAAGTTCTTGTGGTCTGTGAATACTTGGAAGGGGAAGCGAGCCCCCTCCAGAAGATGTCTCCACTCGGAGAAGGCCAACTTCATAGCCAGTAACTCCCTGTCCCCGATGGAATAATTCCTCTCTGCTGGTGTAAAGGTCTTGGAAAAGAAGAAGCAGTGATGCTTCGACCCTGGGCATCCTTTTGAAAAAGGACTGCTCCAGCACCAACAGAAGAGGCATCCACCTCTAAAATAAACGGTTTATCGACATCGGGGCGATGTAAGATGGGAGCACTGGCGAAATGCGACTTGATGGAGGAGAATGCCTTGGTGACCTCCTCTGACCACAACTTGGGATTAGCTCCCTTCTTGGTGAGGGCTACCAAGGGAGCTACCAAAGTAGAGAAGTGGGGAATGAATTGGCGATAGTAGTTAATTAACCCCTGTGGTATAATGACCCCTGATGCAGCTAGGGGGCACTGTGTATGGCCCTCGGGATATGCATGGAGACATGTGAGGGATGGACGGTATGTATCGCAGAGGTGGGTGGCTCTGTGATGGAAGCCTGGATAAGTTTGGCTCACCAGATCTATTGCTGAGAGTTGTACTATATATTGGGAGGCTTCCAGGTGACTAGGAGAGCTGGGTGGGTCCAGTCACCTACAAACCCACTCAAGGGGTATGTGTTTGAATACCAGGGATAAAACCTGTATATAATAGTGTGTTGTGGTAAAGGATCTGTGATGAGGTCATGACCAGGTGACCTAACCATGTGATCCTGACCTCATCTGTGGGTGGGGTTACACCTATGTAACAGAAGTGTGTTTGGTACATGTGAATGAGAACATGGTGGAGACTGGGAAGTGTCTCAAGGGAGTCGGGCTGAGACAAGAGGAGAGTGTGTCCTGCACAGGGCTGCCTGGAAGGTTCCTGGAAGGTCTGTCGGTGTTGGATGGGATTCCTGGAAGCACATGGTGAGACTTGGAACTTGGTGGCCGGGGTTTTGGACTGGGGTCCTGAATAGCACCCGGACAGGACACATGTGTGTGCGGAGCCTGTGACGATCCCACACTGAGAACCAGGTGGTTCTATTGAGGAGTTGGCTGGAGTTGGCCTGGAAGTGACTGTTTTGTTACAATGTGTCAGTGAGCACCAGAAGAGAGTTCCAGACCACCCGGGAATGGCACCTGGCGGTCCCTGCTGGCCTGCAGCCGCTTAGTCAAGCCCGTCCCATGCAAGGGTGAGTCTGGGAACAGTAATTTTCCAAGATGGAATGCATTTATGTTTTTTGTCATGTTTTGTTACCTGGTTTAAAGAGACAGTAAAACATTGATTTTGGACTAAAAGCCTGTGTGTTGCCTCATAACTGCGGTCTAGCCCTTGCCTACCAGAGCGGATCCCTACAATTGGTGCTCGAATGCGGGCATATGCAGTGAGGTCAGGCTGTTTTTTTTGTGGATGTTTTTTTCTCTGCATAACATGACCAGGTGAAGACGTCTGGCTGTAACCCGGTGGGGTTGCGAAGGTGACAAGCGGCTGGCTGTGACTCGTGGGGTCACGAAGGTGACAAGCGGCAAGACGGTGCAGCGGAAGCAAGCAGAGTCTTGTGGTAGCAGGAGCTACAGTGACGTGCAGCAAGAGGTTCTGCAGGAGCTGCAGTAACAGCCACAGCAGCTTATGAGTAACATCTGGAGGTGTTGGTGGTTTGTGGCTGCAACGGAAGCGGCGGTAGTACCAGCAGGAGCTGGTGTGGTTATAGGACAGTGTGAACCAGGTCACACGGACTCTTAAAGGGCCAGTAACAGCCCAAAAGAAATAAAACTGTACTGAGGGGGTTGTGCTTAAGAAAACTATGGGGAGCCCACAGGGAGCTGCCCAGAGATGGTTGGCAAAAAGGGGGTGGAGAACTGTCCGGAGATGGAGAACACGATAAAAATGCTGGTGGAGGCCATGCGACAGCAGCAGCAGGCTACACAGCAGCAAGAGCAGGCTATACAGCAGCAGCGGCAGGCTACACAGCAGCAACGGCAGGCTATACAGCAGCAGCAGGCTATGCAGCAGCAGCAAGCTATGCAGCAGCAGCAGGCTATAGAGCGGCAACAGGAAACCAACAGGTTACTGATGCAGCACATCACAGCGCCGCAGACAGCTGGAGCTGCCCAGGGACGCTGGGATGTCCGGCAAGTGGTGCGTGCAGCGATTCCAGAAAGGGAGACATCAGAGGATGTCAGGGTGTACCTGGAGGGGCAGCCGAAAGGTTGCCAGGCGAAAATATATGTGTGTCCAGTTTGTCTTATGAACTATCCACCTGGAGTAAGGCTACGGGGGTGTGACTTGCCGATAGATAATGAGGATATGGTTGGCCTGATCGACCCAGGGAGTCTGGTGACGTTAGTGAGAGTTGCACCTAAGGGGTCTCAAATACCCGGTAGAAAGGTCGGGGTCACCTGCATTCATGGGAACACGAAGGAGTATTCCATGGCCGCGGTTACTGTGGGGACAGGCTGGGACATGAGGGAACAGGAGGTCGCTATAGTCCCAAATTTGGTGTGTCCCGTAGTTATAGGTCGAGACTCTGAACTGTTTTCCGACTTGCAGGAGGAGGGAGATTGCTCTACTGTTGGGATGATGGTGTTAGTACGGCGACACCTACCAAAGTGGACGGGTCTGACCAACTCAGTGACTTAGCAGACGGTGACACCAGCGGAAAGGGTGCGTTTACCCAACTGACAGACCTGAAGTCTCTTGACGGGTGCCAGGAGGGGGGTGACTCAGACTCCCAGGGTAACTGTGACTCTAAGTTAGAAAAAGAGTACAGTAAGGAAGGCCCCCACCAGGAGGGAAAATCTTCCCGTCATCGGAGATGTAAAGGGCGCAAAGCGCCGGAACAAAATGTATGTACTGAGGATGGTAATAAAGAAAAACCTATGACTGGTGCGTTAGTGCAAGATATGAATACTCTTCCAGACACTGAAGAGCTGGAGAGTGGAGAGCTCTCTGAAGGTACAAAGAGTCAAGAGGGGCCTAAGGATGACCGGGCCGAGCCTCAAGAAAGGTTGAAGGGGTCGGATACAGAAGTCGCCGACGCCATACAGTTGGAGCAGGTGCGCCACCTGGAGGCCGAGGTTGCAGTCATAAAGCAGAACATTGTTAAAAAGTTGTCTGGTGAGAAGCAAAGGTCTGCTGAACTAGAGACCCTTAAAGAGCAGATCGAACAAGAAAAGGCCCTGAGACAAACGGCCGAACAAAGAGTGGATGAGCTGGAGAGGGAAGTCTCTGAGCTCAGAGGTCACCTGTCCACGTGGCAAAGTGGGAATAAGGCCGTCAGGGAATATGTGATGGCGCTCGGAGAAGCAGTAAGAAGTCTTCTGCAGGAAGAGAAGTTGGTGAGTGATAACCAGGCGGAAGTGCCAGTGCCCATCTTGGCAAGGGGTCGTGAAGAACGTGAGTCTCAGGACAAGGAGGTACAACAGTCTGCCCAAGAAGGTGACGGGTCCGTTTTCAAGTGTGTAATAGAGATACCCGAAGACAGGCGAGAAGTGTGTGCCATTGAGGAGGTGCATGAGGCCTTTAGGAAGGCAGTAGAAGCATGCAGTGTGAACTGGGTGCCAGAGATGAAACAGTTGGTCATACTGTCGACTAGGGAAGTCACGATGAAGCGGGTGGCTATCCTGAGGGACATGCACCTACATTGTCTCCGCACGAAACAGGTGATCCTGTTGAGAAATAAAGAAGCCGCTCGACGTCTGGAGCAAGCAAGAAAGACTCAAAATCAGCTTGGCTTGATGGAAGACATCATCCAAGTGCCCAGAGGTCTGGTGAAGAAGGTCATCGGAAGACTCGGGAAAGTGATGCAGGAGATGGTAAATAAGTCCGGTGTGACGAGAGTCAGGATTCCGGCTGAGGACGAAGTCCAGGTCAGGGGTGAAGATGGGATGGTCCCATTCCTCGTTGTCGGATCCAGGGAGAGCCTTGGGAATTTCCGGATGCTCCTGGAGTATCGTGTGTCATACTTGAGAGAAGTAGAGCTGCTACGACTTGAGAGGGACCAGGTCAACAGAAACCTGCAGGAAATAGAAAGAAGATGGCCTCCACCTTCAACCCGTGGTATTGAGAGGAGAAGAGGTAGAAGTAGTGATGCCTCAGCTCAGTGAGGAGTGACCTAAGTAGGAGAACCTATAGTGGAAAAAATGAAAAGGATGCAGACCAGACAGGACGTAGGGGTGCAAGTGAAGTGCGACACTGTACTGACCGCTGGGGATGCGGGTGGTCTGACAGGGGGACTTCAGCAACAGATGTGACAGAGTCGGAGGACAGACGCCTACCAAAGAGTTTAGAAGCAGGGTCCGACTTAGAGAGACGGAGTGACTGGCAGAGACGACCGAGAAGGATCTCTGGTCGGGTAACAAGTGTTCAACCCCACAAGTTTAAACAGAGGGGGAAGGTATGTGGTATAATGACCCCTGATGCAGCTAGGGGGCACTGTGTATGGCCCTCGGGATATGCATGGAGACATGTGAGGGATGGACGGTATGTATCGCAGAGGTGGGTCGCTTTGTGATGGAAGCCTGGATAAGTTTGGCTCAGCAGATCTATTGCTGAGAGTTGTACTATATATTGGGAGGCTTCCAGGTGACTAGGAGAGCTGGGTGGGTCCAGTCACCTACAAACCCACTCAAGGGGTATGTGTTTGAATACCAGGTATAAAACCTGTATATAATAGTGTGTTGTGGTAAAGGACCTGTGATGAGGTCATGACCAGGTGACCTAACCATGTGATCCTGACCTCATCTGTGGGTGGGGTTACACCTATGTAACAGAAGTGTGTTTGGCACATGTGAATGAGAACGTGGTGGAGACTGGGAAGTGTCTCAAGGGAGTCTGGCTGAGACAAGAGGAGAGTGTGTCCTGCACAGGGCTGCCTGGAAGGTTCCTGGAAGGTCTGTCGGTGTTGGATGGGATTCCTGGAAGCACGTGGTGAGACTTGGAACTTGGTGGCCGGGGTTTTGGACTGGGGTCCTGAATAGCACCCGGACAGGACACATGTGTGTGCGGAGCCTGTGACGGTCCCACACTGAGAACCAGGTGGTTCTATTGAGGAGTTGGCTGGAGTTGGCCTGGAAGTGACTGTTTTGTTACAATGTGTCAGTGAGCACCAGAAGCGAGTTCCAGACCACCCGGGAATGGCACCTGGCGGTCCCTGCTGGCCTGCAGCCACTTAGTCAAGCCCGTCCCATGCAAGGGTGAGTCTGGGAACAGTAATTTTCCAAGATGGAATGCATTTATGTTTTTTGTCATGTTTTGTTACCTGGTTTAAAGAGACAGTAAAACATTGATTTTGGACTAAAAGCCTGTGTGTTGCCTCATAACTGCGGTCTAGCCCTTGCCTACCAGAGCAGATCCCTACACCCCATAAAGCGCTGCACCGCTTTAAGGGAGTGGGGTTCTTGCCAATCCATTACAGCCTGTAGTTTGGCAGGATCCATGCCAATCCATTACAGCCTGTAGTTTGGCAGGATCCATAGCCAATCCCTGGGCGGAGATGATATAGCCGAGGAAAGGTAGAGACTCCTGCTCAAACATGCACTTCTCCAACTTCGCATATAGGGAATTTGCCCGCAAGAGGTCGAAGACCTTGCAGACATCTCTCCGGTGGGAGGCCATATCTGGAGAAAAGATGAGAATGTCATCCAGATAGACTACCACCGAGGTGGTCAACATATCCCGGAAGATGTCGTTCACAAAGTCTTGGAAGACAGCTGGGGCATTACAGAGCCCAAAGGGCATTACCAGATATTCGTAATGCCCATCCCTGGTGTTAAATGCCGTCTTCCATTCGTCCCCCTCACGGATGCGAATCAGGTTATAGGCACCCGCAGTTCTAGCTTAGTAAATACCATTGCTCCCCGAAGCCTGTCAAAGAGCTCAGAGATTAGCAGCAAAGGATACTTATTTTTCACGGTGATAGCGTTGAGACCCTTATAATCAATGCACGGACGTATTCTCCGGTCTTCTGCACAAAGAAGAACCCCGCTCCCGCTGGTGACACTGACTTCCTAATGAATCCCCTTGCCAAGTTCTCCTGAATATATTGGGACATGGCCTCTGTCTCAGGAAGAGAGAGGGGACAAACCCTTCCTCTAGGAGGCTCAGCTCCAGGCAAGAGGTCGATAGGGCAGCACGGTGGCTCAGTGGATAGCACTGCAGCCTTGCAGCGCTGGAGTCCTGGGTTCGAATCCCACCAAGGACAACATCTGCAAGGAGTTTGTATGTTCTCCCTGTGTTTGCGTGGGTTTCCTCCGGGTACTCCGGTTTCCTCCCACACTCCAAAGACATACTGATAGGGAATCTAGATTGTGAGCCCCATCGGGGACAGCGACGATAATGTGTGCAAACTGTAAAGCGCTGCGGAATATGTTAGCGCTATATAAAAATAAAGATTATATAGGACAGTCATAGGGGCGATGAGGCAGAAGAGTCTCTGCAGCCATCTTCGAGAAAACATTGGCATAGGACCAATAGACCTTGGGAAGAGGAGAGAGGTCTATGGGTATCTCAGTGGTGGTGACCTGCACGCTGTCCCTAATGCATCTGCCTTTACATAAATTACCCCAACCCAGAATTCTCCCTGAAGACCACTCAATATGGGAAGAGTGGTGGCAGAGCCAGGGTAATCCCAATAAAACCTCATCTATACCCTCAGGGAGGATAAAAAATGATATATTCTCCTGATGGGAAGGAGACATAGACAAAGTGAGTGGGACAGACTGATGGGTGATTTGTGTGGGCAGAATTGCTCCGTTCAAAGGCATGGTGTGGCGAGAAGCAAAGGACGACATAAAATTCCCCTCTGCCCCAGAATCCACACACAGCTTGACAGGTAGGGTGGTAGAACTGTGGGTTATTATCCCTTGAGGAGCACTTTAGGGGCAAAACTCATGGCGTCCAGTGACCCTGTTCCTACTGTTACTGGGTGCGACCGTTTATTCAGCCGCTGTGGACATCGGTTGGCAAAATGTCCCTGCTGCTGGCAAATATAACAAATCGGGGATGGATGAGTGACCCGAGATTTAGATCCCGCAGGAGCAACCTCCTGAAGGTCGGGCGCCGGAACGAGCGACTCTAGAGGGGTGGCGAAGGTAGGAGCCAACCGAACCCTCTGCCTACACTGGGCACGTTCCAGCCTCCGCTCGTGGAAACGGAGGTTGACGCGGGTGGAAATAGCGATAAGCTTCTCCAGTGTGGCAGGAATCTCCCTGGTAGCCAAGGCGTCTTTCACATGACCCGCCAGTCCTCTCCAGAACACGGGAATGAGGACTTTATCTGGCCACTCTAATTCCGAGGCCAAAATTGGACAGCAAAATGGCTGACCAAAGCCAAACCCTGGGTACGTGCCAGCAGTTGGAGCGCCGTATCGTGGGTGACCTGAGGTCCTAGAAAAACCTTTTTCAGAGCCTCCAGAAAACGAGAAGCGCTCTGCACCACGGTCGTCGTGCTCCCACAGCGGCGTTGCCCACTCCAACGCTCTGCCCGACAGAAAAGCTATCACAAAGCCTACTTGGGCTCGATCCATGGGGAAACGTGCAGCCAGAAGCTCGAGGTGTATGGAGCACTGGCTCACGAATCCCCGATATTGCTTGCTGTCACCAGCAAACTTGTCTGGAAGCAGGAGGTGGGACAATGTAGGGACAGAGGTGGCAGAGGACAAACTGGCTGCAGCTACGCTAGTAGCCTGAACAGCGACTATGGTAACATCCACAGCTGAGGTTGTGCACTCAAGAGCCGCCAAACTACCCTCCAGCTGCTGGATGTACAGCTGTAAACGCTGTTCATCCGGCATTTTACTTGCCAGACCCTGGCGCTAGTATTGTTAGGGTCTGCGGAACGCACCAAATATAAGATGTAGAGAGGTGCGTTCGCAGTCCGGGGTCCACCGTGCAGGCGGAGCCTGCTGCTAGTAAGATGGCGCAAGAAGGGAACTCTTATCCCGCAGAGTCACCAATATAAACGCCGTAACGCGCTGTGGCAATATGTGTGAACTCTGTTATTCCACAGAGCCGCTAGAAGGAGTGCCGCAGCGCTATATGGAAATGTGTGCGAACTCAGTTAACACAACTGAGTCGCAAAGTAAACACACTAGGGCGCTGTCTAGCGTTGAAAGCGAACCCTGTTGCTCACAGAGCCGCTGAGACAAACTTCTGTGTCCTGTTAGGCACCCAGGTACACAGTTGACTGCTAAGCGAACATAGAAAGTGATCATGCGCTAATGTCCTCGTTGGAGTCACCCGCAATCTATGGCGTCTGAACGCCAGGCCCTGAATACAGCAATCAAACTCCTCACCGGTTATGCCGGTAATCTAAGGCATCTAAGACACCGACCCTGACCAGCTAGCATACCAAGCTCCTCACCAATTAGGTCGGTATTGTAATGGCGTATTTCAGCCGCCCTAACCACACACACACATGACCATACTGGCGCAAAGCATATAACGGTTGTTACTAGCGCACGGCTGTGTGGTAAGGACAGCCTTTTATAGCAGCCACGAGAAAAAGACGTTCCAGGAAGGACCAATGGGAAGCTGCTTCAGAACATCAACAGCAACAGGACCTTCCTGAAGGACCAATAGGAGTGGCAGCTGCATCTGAGCATGTGACCCCTGATCTCCAATGGGAGATCTTGCCCTGGGCATGCTCAGATGAAGCAACAAAGGACTTAGTCCCAAATCTGCCTGCTTCAACACTGGTTGCAGCAGCAAGTCTCTGCACAGTACTGGGCCAGTCAAGACGCTGGGACCGACGTCTTTGCTGAGCAGGAACCACTGTAGCCGGAGACGGATAGGGGACCGCAGCGGGAACAGGTCGAGATTCCCCTTGTGCAGGAGTGGGAACTCGAACCCTAACAACTTACATACACTAAATATATTAAAAAGTACCTACAAATTAAGTGAGGTCACCTAAAAGAATGAATAAAAATGTATGTGAAATGAATGAAAAAGTTCTTACCATTAAATAAGGAGATTTTTGTGTACTCACCGTAAAATCCTTTTCTCCGAGATGCTCATTGGGAGACACAAACCGTGGGTGTTATGCTGCTGCCACTAGGAGGACACTAAGCAATACACAAGCAAAAAAGGTTAACTCCTCCTCCTGCAGTATACACCCTCTGTTGGCTCAATCCTGAACCAGTTCGGTGCCAAAGCAGTAGGAGCTCATAACAAATGTATATGTCATAACCAAACAGAGGCTCGAGGCTACTGGGTAGACAAGGGTGGGAGCTGTGTCTCCCAATGAGCGTCTCGGAGAAAAGGATTTTACGGTGAGTACACAAAAATCTCCTTTTCTCCATCGCCTCATTGGGAGACACAAACCGTGGGACGTTCAAAAGCAGTCCCTGGGTGGGAAGAAACATCACCACAGATGTAGCCTCGTAAGCCAAATGCATAAACGCTTTAAACAGCTTAAGAGAAAACAACTCACAGATGCGCAACAACTGATTGCAGAATCTGTCTGCCAAGAGTCGCATCTGAAGAAGCTTGAGCATGAACTTTGTAATGCTTGACAAAAGTGTGCAGACTGGACCAGGTCGCAGCTTTGCACACTTGCTGTGCCGAAGCCTGGTGCCGAATGGCCCAAGAGGCCCCCGCAGATCGAGTGGAAAGTGCCTTAATCCCAGCTGGGATAGGCTGACTTTTCACACGGTACGCCTCTTGGATCGTCAAACGGATCCATCTGGCTAACGTGGCTTTGGAAGCAGGAAAAAAAAAAAAACTTGTCTGCGTCCCTCCGGAAGCACAAACAGGGCGTCCGATTTACGGAAAGATGCAGTTCTCGAGATGTACCTTCGGAGAGCCCTCTCCAGATCCAAGGTTTGAAGGGCTTTTTCAGTACGGTGAACTGGAGCCGGACAGAACGAGGGCAGGACTATATCCTCATTGATATGAAAAGCCGAGACAACCTTGGGTAAAAAGGAAGCAGAAGTCCTAAGGACTACCTTGTCCTGGTGAAAAAAGATAAAAGGAGATTTACAAGACAAGGCTGCCAATTCCGATACCCGCCTGATAGGGGTAATTGCAAATAGGAAGACAACCTTCCAGGAAAGAAGAGGTAAGGACCCTTCTGGCGAAGGCCCGAAGGGAGATTCCAGTAATGCACTGAGGACCAAATTAAGATCCCAAGGTTCCAAAGATCTCTTGCAGGGAGGAACGAGATGTGACACTCCTTGGATAAAAGTCCTGACCTGAGACTTAGATGGAATCCGACGTTGGAAAAGAATGGATAAGGCGGAAATCTGCCCCTTGAGGGAAGAAAGTTCTCATCCCGAGTCCAAACCTGTTTGAAGGAATTCCAGAAAGGAAGGGATGGAGAACACCAAAGGTGAACGGCCTTTATCTTTACACCAGGAAAAAATGTTTTCCAAACACGATGATAAATGCGCATGGAAACTGTCTTCCTGGCATTGATCATTGTAGAGACAACCCTTTTGAGAAAAAAACCAGCCTGGCTCAAGATCCAGGGTTCAATGGCCATACCATCAAATTCAACACCTTTGAATTGTGATGGTAAATTGGACCTTGAAAGAGAAAGTCCAGACAATCCGGTAGTCTCCAGGGTACGTCTGCGACCAGACATACTAGTTCCGCATACCACGGACGGCGAGGCCAGTCCGGGGCGTCAAGAATGAGGGGAACGCCTTCTGCCTCGATTTTTCGGATTACCTTGGGAATCAACGGAAGAGGCGGGAATATGTAAGGATGGCGAAATTGACTCCAAGGGAGGACTAACGCATCCGAGCCAATGGCTAGGTGATCGCGAGATCGACCTATGAGGTCTGAACTTTGATTTGAAAAATTTTTGGGTGCAGAGACCATTCTCCCGAGTCTAGACCCTGGCGACTGAGAAAGTCGGCCTCCCAATTGTTCACTTCTAGGATGTGAACTGCGGAGATGGGCGATTGGTTTGACTCGGCCCACCTCAAGATGTGAGATCCTCGATCATCGCCATTCTGTTCCGAGTGCCACTCTGACGGTTGATGTACGCCACGGCCATGGCGTTGTCTGACTGGATCCGGATGGGACAACCGGCCAGAAAGGGATGGAAATGCCAGAGGGCTAGTTTGATAGCTCTGATCTCCAGCATGTTGATCGGACGACGAGACTCCCTGAGAGACCAACGGCCCTGAGCCGTGTGATGAAGGAGCCCTGCTACCCAACCGAGGAGGCTGGCATCGGTGGTCACTACCACTCAATGGACCGCAGAAAAAGTTTCCCTTGACTCAAGGAAGAGAAATTTATCCACCATTTCAGAGTACTTCTGACTCTGGGAGATAGACGAAAGTGACGACCTAAGGACGCTGGGTTCCTGTCCCAGACAGATAATAGCTCCTGTTGAAGAGGTCTGAGATGAAAGTGAGCAAACGGTACTGTCTTGATGGAAGCTACTTTTTTTTTTTTTTCCAGGAACTGCATGGAGAACCGTAGGGATTGGGAACAGCCTGGGAACAACAGGAGTACTCCCCGCCTCAGATAAGCAATCTTCTCTGGAGAGAGAGAAACCACGCTTCGGGAGGTGTTCAGAATCATTCCCAGAAAGGAAAAACTTCAGAGAAGGTATGAGAGAGGACTTGTCCAGAACAACCAACCCAAGCGAGAGAAGGTGTTGATAGTGATCTCGACGCTCTCTGTGCAGGCCAGATGGGTCGGTCCTTTGATGAGCAGGTCGTCTAGGTATGGAAGGAAAGAGTGTAAAGCTTACATGACAGCCGCCATGACCTTTGTGAACACTCTGGGTGCGGTAGCGAGATCAAAAGGCAGAGCGGCAAATTGAAAATGGTCGTCTCCAACAGCAAAACGCAGAAAACTTGATGGCCTTTGAAATAGGAATGTGTAGATATGCGTCCTTGATATTGACTGACGCCAGATATTCATTTCTTTCTAGAGAGAGATTCCATTCTGAAATGGCGGACTCTGATGAATTTGTTCAACAGTTTGAGACCCAGGATAGGACGCAAAGAGCCGTCCTTTTTGGGAACCACAAAAAAAGGTTTGAATGAAAAACCCTTTGAACCTTTCCTCGTGAGGAACTGGGATGATGATGCCGCTGGAGCGAAGGCTGTTCAAGGCGTGAAGAAGAGGAATTGCGAGGACATTGGACTTTGGGGGGCGAGACTGAAAGAAGCGCCTTGGGTGATGTCACGCTGTATAGCAGATATATATATGTGATGTCAGTAATCTATATCAAAAGGGCAACATACTATATAACATGCGCATAGATATATGATAACATAGAATTACCTGACAGAATGTCCAGTGGGTCAATACTGAATCCGTTATACGCTGTCTCCGGCTAGAGGGTGACCGGGGTCTATGCTGACCCTAAACTGGGGTCCTGACTAATCCCTCTACCTGGAGGTACTGTTAAAGGTACAGAGGTCCAGGCCACCAGCGTAAACCCTGTCTCCTATCAATCCCTGCCAACTGTAATCTAGTCCTAAGAAGGACCCTGATTACCACCAAAGGGGGGAAAAAAAAAGGGGGTTTAAAAACCAAAAAAAAAGGGGGGTTTTGGGTTTTTTGGGGGGGGTTTTTGGGTTTTTTGGGAAAAACCCGGGGGGTTTTTTTCCCGGGGGTTTTTAAAATTTTTTTTTTTTTTTTTTTTAAAACCCCCTTTTAAAAAAAATTTTTTTTTTTTTTTTGGGAAAGGGGGGAAAATTTGGGTTAAAACCCCGGGGAAAAATTTTTTGGGGAAAAAATTTCCGGGAAAATTTTTTGGGGGGGGCCCCCGGGGGCCCGGGAAAAACCTTTTTTTTTTTTTTTGGGGGGAAAAAAAAAGGGAAAATTAAACCCAAAAAAAATTTTTTTTAAAAAAAAAAAGGAATTTGGGGAAAAAAAGAACCCTTTTAAACCCCCCGGGGGGGGGTTCCTTTCCCCCAAAAAAAGGGGGGGGGGGAAAACCCCAAGGGGGGGGGGGGGGAAAAGGGGGGAAACCCCCCCTTTTTTTCCCTCCCAAAAATTTCCCCGGGGGGAAAAAAAAAAAAGGGGGGGGTTTTTTAAAAAAAATTTTTTTAAAAAAAAATTTTTTTCCCTTTTAAAAACTAAAAATTTTCCCCCAAAAGGGTTTTTGGGAAAAACCAAACCCAAAAAAAAAAGGGGGTTTTTTTTTTTTTTTGGGGGGGGTTTTTCCCCCGGGGGGAAACCCCAAACGGCCAAAAAATTTGGAAAAAAAAAACCCCTTTAAAAAGGGGGTTTAATTTTCCCCCAAGGGAAAATTTTTTTTTCCCAAAAAAAAAACCCCCGTTAAAAAGTAATTTTTCCCCCCCCCCCCTTTTAGGGAAAAAAAATTTTTTTAATTTTTTAAAAAAACCCCCCAAAAAAAAAAAACCCCCCCTTTTTTCCCAGGGGGGAAAATTTTTCCCCCCCCCCCCAAAAATTTTTTTTTTTCCCTTTTTTGGGGGGCCCCATTTTTTAAAAAATTTTTTTTATTTTTTTGCCCGGGTAAAAAATTTTTTTTTTCCCCCCAAGGCCCAAAAAAACCCCTTTGGGGGGGTTTGGAGGAAAAAAGGGGGGGCCCCCGGGGGGGAAAAAAAAATTTTTTTTCCCCCTTTTTTTAAAAAATTTTTTTAAAAACCCCTTTTTTTTTTGGGGTTTTTTTGAAAAAAAAACCCTTTTTCCCCCCGGGGGGGGGGCCGGCCGGGGTTTTTCCCCCTTTTTTAATGGAAAAAAAATTTTTTTTTCCCTTTTTCCAAAAAAAAATTGGTGGGGGGGAAAAAAAAAGTTTTCCCAATCCTACCCGGCCCTGGGGCCCCCCGGGGGGAAAAGGGGGGGGGAAAAAAAAGGGGAAAAACCCCCCCCTCCCCTTTTAGGGTTTTTTCCCCCCAAAAAACAAACGGGTTTAAAAATTTTTTGGGGCCCTTTTCCAAAAATTTTTTTCCCCCCTTTAAAAAATTTTTTTTTCCCAAAAGGGGGGGTTTTTTTTTTTAAAAAGGGGGCCCCCCCTAAGGGTTTTGGGATTTTAAAAAAATTTTGGGGGGGAAAATTTTTTTAAACCCCCCCCCCGGGGGGCCCCCGGGGGGGGGGGGGAAAAAAAAAAAGGGGGGGTTTCCCCCCTTTAAAATTGGGGGCCCAAGGGGGGGGGAAAAATTTTGGTTTTTCCCCCGGGGAAGGGGAAACCCAAAAAAAAAACCCCTTAAAAAATTTTTAAAAAAGGGGGGAAAAAAATTTTTCCTTTTTGGGGGGTTTTTGGGGGGGTTTGGGGTTGGGGGGGGGTTTTCCCGGGCCAAAAAAAATTTTTTTTGGGGGGGGGGGGCCCCCCCCCCCCTTTTTTTTTGGGGGCCCAAAAAAAAAATTTTTTTTTTTCCCTTTTTTTTTTTTTAAAAAAAAAAAGGGGGGGGGGTTTTTTTTTTGGGGGGGCCCCCCCCAAAAAAAAAAAGGGGGAAAAAAGAAAAAAAATTTTTTTTGGGGGGGTTTTTTTTTGGGGTTTTTTTTAAAAAATTTTTTTTCCCCCCCCGGGAAAAGGGGGGCCGGTTTTTTTAAAAAAAAAAAACCAAAAAAATTTTTAAAACCCCCCCCCCAAAAAGGGGGGCCCCAAAGGGGGGCCCCCCCCAAAAAACCCCCAAAAAAACCCCCAGAAAAGGGGGGGGGGGGAAAAAGGGGGGGGGTTTTTTAAAAGGGGGGGTTTTTCCCCCAAAGGGGGGGGGGCCCCCCCTTTTTTTCCCCCCAAAGGGTTTTGGGGGGGGGGCCTTTGGGGTTTAAAAGTTGGGTTTTTCCCCTTTTTTTGGGGTTTTGGGGGGTCCCCAAAAATTTTTTAAAAAAAAAATTTTTTTTCCCCCCCCCGGGGGGGGGGAAAAAGGGGGTCCTTTTTTTTCCCCCTTTTTTTTTTAAAAATTTTTCCTTTTAAAAAAACCGGGAAACCAATTTTGGGGGTTTTTTTTTCCCCCCCTTTTAAAACCCAAAAAAATTTTCCGGGGGCCCCCCTTCCCCCTTTTTTAAAAAAGGGGGGGTTTTTTTTTGGGGGGGGCCCCCAAAGGGCCTTTTTGGTTTTTTTGGGGGGGGGGGGGAAAAAAACCCCCCAAAATTGAAAAAAAAGGGGAAATTTTTTTTTTTTAAAGCCCTTTTTTTTAAAAAAATTTTTTTTTTTTTTTTGGGGGGGGGGGTTGGGAAAGGGGTTTTTTCCCCGGGAAAAAAACCCTTTTGGGGTTTGGAAAAAACCCCGGGGGGGGAAACCTTTTTTTTTTTTTTTCCCCCCCCGGGGGAAAAACCCCTTTGGGGGGTTTTTTTTTTAAAAAAAAATTTTTTTTTTAAAAAATTTTTTCAAAAAAAAAAATTTTTTTAAAAGTTTTTTTTTTAATAAAATTTTAAAAGGGGGGGGTTTTTTTTTCCCCCCAAAAATTTTGGGGGGGGAAAAAAAAAAAAAATTTCAAACCTTTTTTTAAATTTTAAAAAAAACCCCCCCCGGGGGGGGAAAAATTTTGGGGAAAAAAAAAAAAGGGGGGGGGGGGTTTTTTTCGGGGTTTTTTTTTTTCCCCGGGGGTTTTTTTCCCCCAAAAAAACCGGGGTTTTTTTAAAAAAGGCCCCCCATGGTAAAATTTTAAAAATTTAAAAAAAAAAAAATTTTTTTTTAAAAAAAAGGGGGGGGAAAAAAGGGGGGGGAAAAAAAAAAAAGGGGGGGGGGCCCCAAAAAAAAAAAAACCCAAAAAGGGGGGGAAAAATTTTTTTTAAAAAAAAGGGGTTAAAAAGGGTTTCCCGTTTTTTAATTTTTTTAATTTTTTTAAAAAAAAAATTTTTTTAAAAAAAAATTTTTGGGGTTCTTTTTTTAATTTTTTTGGGAAAAAAATTTTGAAAAAAAATTTTAAATTAAAAAAAAATTAAAAAAAAAAAAAAACTTTTAAAGTAAAAAAAAAAAATTTCTTTTTTCCCCTTGGGGGGGTTTTTTTTAAAAACCCAAAAGTTTTTTGGGGTTAATTTTTTAAAAAAAATTGGGGGTTTTTTTTTTTTTAAATTTGTTTGTTTTTTTTTTTTTTTTTCCCCCTTTTTAAAAAAAAAAATTTTTTTGGGGGGGGGCCCCCTTTTGTTTTCCGGGGCCCCCAAAAAATTAAAAAAAAAAAAAAACCCGGTGCCGGTTTTCCCCGGCCAAAAAAATTTTTTTTTTTTTGGGTTTAAGGGGTTAAAACCCCCCCCCCCTTTTTTTTTTTGGGGGGGGGGGGTTTTTTAAATTTTTTTTAAATTTTTTTTAAAAAAAAACCCCCAAAATTTTTTTTTTTAAAAATTTTTTTTTTTAAATTTTAAAAAAAAAAAATTTTTTTTAAAAAATTTTTTTGGCCCGGGGAAAAAAAACCCCCTTTTTTTTTTTTTTTAAACTTTTTGGTTTTTTTTTTTTTGGGGGAAAATTTCCCTTGGAATTTGGGGGTTTTTTTTAAACCCCCCCCCAAAAAAATTTTTTTTTTTTCCCCCCCCCCCCTTCTTTTTTTTTCCTTTTTTTGGGGGGAAAAAATTTTCCAAATTTTGGAAAAGGGGAAAAATTTTTTGGTTTTCCCTTTTTTTTTTTTTTTTTAATTTTCCTTTCTTTTTCCCTTTTTTTTTTTTTGGGTTTTTTCCAAAATTTTTTTGGCCCTTTTTGCTTTTTTTTTTTCCCTTTTTTTGGGGGGTTTTTTTTAAAAATTTTTTTTTTTCCCCAAAAATTTTTTTTTTTTTTTGGGGGTTTTTGGGGGGCCCCTTTTCCGGGTTTTTTTTTGGGGGGTTTTTTTTCCTTTTTTTTTTTTGGGGGTTTTTTTTTTTTAAAATTTTTTTTTTTCCTTTTTTTAAATTTTTTTTTTTTTTTTTTTTTTTCCCCCCCCCCTTTTTAAATTTTTTTTTTTTCCCCAAAGGGGGGTTTTTTTTAAAAAAAAATTTTTAAAAAAAAAAAAACCCCTTTTTTTTTTAAAAAAACCCCTTTTGGAAATTTTTTTAATTTTTAAAAAAACCCCCCATTTTTTTTTCCCTTTTTGGGTTCGGGGAAAATTTTGGGGTTTTTTTTTTAAAAAGGAAAAAAAATTTTTTTTTTGGGGTTTTTTAAAAAAAAAAAAAAAGGGGGGGTTTTTTTTCCAAAACCCTGAAAAAAAAAAAAAGTTTTTTTTTTGGGTTTTTTTTTAAAAAAAAAAAAAATTTTTTTGGGGGAAAAAATTTTTTAAAGGAAAAAATTTAATTTGGTAAAAAAAAAAAGGGGGGGGAAAAAATTTCCTTGAAAAAGGGTTTTTTTAAAC
Source organism: Oophaga sylvatica (assembly GCA_033576555.1). Taxonomy (NCBI): domain Eukaryota; kingdom Metazoa; phylum Chordata; class Amphibia; order Anura; family Dendrobatidae; genus Oophaga; species Oophaga sylvatica. Next base: position 52,547,164 of record JARQOD010000003.1, read on the forward strand.
CTTTTGGGATTTTTAAAAAGGTGAATTTTTTTTTTTTTAATTTTTTTCCTTTTTAATTTTTTCTTTTTTTTTTTTTGGGCGGGGTTTTTTTTTTCCCCCCCCAAAAAAAAAAAAATTTTTTTTTTTAAAACCCCCAAAAAACCCAAAACCCCCCAAAAAAAAAAAATTTTTAAAAAGGGGGGGTTTTTTTTTTAAAAGGTTTTTGGGGGTTTTTCCCCCCATTTTGGTTTTTTTTTCCCTTTAATTTTTTTAAAAAATTTTTTAAAATTTTTTGGGGTTAAAAAAAAATTTTAAAAAAAAAAATTCTAAAAATTTTTAAACCAAAAAACCCAAAACCCCCGGTGAAAAGGGGGCCCCCAAAGGGAAAAAAAATTTTTTTTAAAAAAAAAATTTTTTTTCCTTTCCTTTAAGGGTTTTTCCCCCCGGGCCCCCCCCCCCCCCCAAGGAAAGGGGAAAACCCCTTTTTTGGGGGGGGGTTTTTTTCCCCCGGGGGCCCCGGGGGGGTGGGGGGGGGGGGGGGGGGGCCCCCCCCCCCCGGGGGGGGGGCGGCCCCCCTTTTTTTGGGGGGGGAAAAAGGCAGGGCCCCCCAAGGGGCCCCGGCCCCCCCGGGGGGAAAAAAAAAACTTTGGGTTTTGGGTTTAAATTAAAAGGGGCCTTAAAAAAAATTTTTAAGAAAAAAACCCCCTTTTAAAAAAAAAAGGGGAAAAAGGGTTTTGGAAACTTTTTTTTTTGGGGGTTTTTTGGGGTTTTTTTAAAAAAAAAGGGGGGGGGGGGGGGTTTTTTTTGGGTTTTTAAAAAATTTTTTTTAAAAAACCGGTTTTCCCCCGGGGGGGTTTTGGGCCCAAACCCCCCTTTTTTAAGGGGGTTAGGGGGGAAAAGGGGGGGCCTTTTTTGGGGGGGGGTTTTTTTTTGGGGGGGGGGGGGGGGGTTTTTTTTTGTGTCCTCCCCTTTTGGTTGGTTTGGTGTTTTAAAGGGGGGGGGGCCCCTTTTTTGGGGGGGGGGCCCCCTTTTTTAGGGGCCCCCGGGAAGGGGAAATTTTTTCCCCCCTTTTTTAAAATTTTTGGGTTCCGGTTTCCCCCCCCCCTTTTCCCCCAAAAAAAAAAGAAAAAAAACCCAAAAACCCTTTTTTGGGAAAAACCCCAAAAAAAAGGGGGGCCCAAAAAAGGGGGGCCCCAAAAATTTTGGGGAAAAAATTTTAAAAAAAAAATTTTTGGGGGAAAAAATTTTGGTGGGGGGAAAAAAATTTTTTAAATTTTTTTTTAAAACCAAATTTTTTGGGGAAAATTTTGGGGGGGTTTTTTTTTAAAAAGGGCAGGTTTTTAAAAAAAATTTTAAAAAGGGGGTTTTCAAAAATTTTTTTTTAATTTTTTTGGGGGAAAAAAAATTTTTGGGGGGTTTATTCAGGGGTTTTTTTTTGGGTTTTTTTTTTTTTTTTTTTAAAAAAAATTTTATGGGAAAAAATTTTTGGGGGAAAACCCCCCTTTTCCCCCCCCCAAAAAAAAAAAAAAAAAAAAAAGGAAAACCCCCCCAAACCCCCCGGGGGGGGGGTTTTTTTTTTCCCCTTTTTTGGGGGGGCCCTTTTCCTGAAAACCCCCCTTTAAACCAGTAGGGTTTTCCTCTGGTGGGGTTAACCCTTCCCCCCAAGGGGTTTTGCACGTTAATGGGGCCCGGGGCCCAATTTTTCAATTTGACCACTGTTCTTTTGAGGTTTAAACTTGGAAGCTTAAGGATTTCCGATTTGGTTGTTTTTTCCCGGAATATTTTTTTAAAAATTCATGTTAGTGGAAATTTATTGAAAATTTAAATTTGGTTTTTTTTAAAAAAAGCAAAATTTTTGGGGAAAATTTTTAAAAATTTTCAAATTTTAAAATTTAATTTTTTTCCCTTAAAAAAGGAAAATATCACACACAAAAGTTTAAAAAAAAAATTTCCCCCTGTCTATTTACATCAGCACAATTTTGGAAAACCAAAATTTTTTTTTTTTAGGAAGTTTAAGGGTTTAAATTTACCCCCGATTTTTATTTTTAAAAAAAATTTCAAAAAACCTTTTTTTTTTTTGGGGGGCCCCCCCCTTTTTTAAGCATTTGAGGGGTCTTTTGGAGAAATACCCAAATTTTAAACCCCTTTTTTAAAAAGCACCCCCCCAAAGGGACTCAAAAACCCATTAAAAAGTTTTTTAAAAACCCGGTTTTCTTCCAGTAATAAAGCAAGTGGGAAAAAAAAAGAATTTTTACTTTTTTTCCCAAAAAGATCTTTTTTTAAAATTTTTTTTTTTTTCCAAGGGTAAAAGGGAAAAAAGGACAGTAAGGGTTTTTAGCAATTTTTCCTGAGTAGCCAATACCCCTTGGGGGGAAAACCCTGTTTTGGGGCAGGGAGCTTAAAAGGGAAGGAGCGCGTTTGTTTTTAAACTAAAATTGGGTGGAATTTGTTGGATGCCCTGTGCGTTTGGGGGCCCCGAGCGCTCTTAAAGTGGAAAACCCCCCCCAATACCCTTTTTGGAAATTTACCCCCCAAGGTCTTTTTAGATTTTTGTGGGGCCCTTTTAAAACCCAAAGGTTTCCAAAAAATTTTAAAACCCTTTGGGGGTTTAAAAAAAAAAAAAATAAAAAAATTTTTAAAAAATGTTTTTTTTTCCCCAAATTTTTTAATTTTTTCCCCGGAAATTGGACCCCAAAAATTGTTGCCCCAAATTTGCCGAGTACGGATACCCCCTATGTGGGGGGGGGGAAAAGTTTGGGGCCGCGGGCTTTGGAAAGGAATGTAAAGTTTTGGGAAAAAAACTTAATGGGGGAGTTTTCCCTTTGCAGGCCCGATGAGCCTAAAAGTGGAAAAAGCCCCAAAGGCCCCTTTTGGAAATAGGGCCCCCTAAGGAATTATTAAACTTTGGGGCCTTTTAACCCCCCAAGTGCTTCACACAAGTTTTTTAAAGCCGGGCTGAAAAAAAAAAATCCATTTTTTTCCCCCAAAAAAATTTTCTTTTGTATAATTTTTTTTTTTCCCAAGGGTTTTCGGAGAAAGGACCACTAAGTTGTTTTCCATTTTTTTCCGGTCCTGATACCCCCTATTTGGGGGGGGGGCCCTGTTTGGGCGCAGGAGAGTCGGAAAGGAAGGGAAAACCTTTGATTTTTACCCAAAAATGGTGGAAATTGGTTTGGATCCATGTTGCTTTGGGAAAGGGCCCCCCAAAAAAAAAATTTTATTAGATTTTTTGAGCAATTTTTAACCCCCAAGTGTTCACCAAGTTTATTTTAAGTGGCCTAAAAATTTTAAAAAATTTTTTTCCCCAAAAAAGATTTTTCACCCAAAATTTTTTTTTTCCCAAGGGTAACAAAAAAAACTCCAAAAAATTTTTGTGCAATTTTCCCGAGTGCCCTGTACCCCCTATGTGGGGGGGAAACTACTGTATGGGCACACGTCGGGGCTCGGAAGGGAAGTAGTGACTTTTTTGGATTGCAGACTTTGATGGAATGGTCTGGGGGCGTCATGTCACATTTGGAGAGCCCCTGATGCACCTAAACAGTGGAAACCCCCCACAAGTGACCCCATTTTTGGCAAATAGACCCCAACAAGGAACTTATCTAGATATGTGGTGAGCACTTTGAACCCCGAAGTGCTTCACAGAAGTTTATAAAGCACAGCCGTTAAAAATAAAAAATCTTTTTTTTTTTTTACAAAAATGATTTTTTCGCCCCAATATTTTATTTTCACAAGGGTAACAGGAGAAATTGGACCCCAAAAGTTGTTGTCCAATTTGTCCTGAGTACGCTGATACCCAATATGTGGGAAGAAAACTACTGTATGGGCGAACGTCAGGGCTCGGAAGGGAAGTAGTGACGTTTTGGATTGCAGACTTTGATGGAATGGTCTGGGTGCGTCATGTCGCATTTGGAGAGCCCCTGATGCGCCTAAACAGTGGAAACCCCCCACAAGTGACCCCATTTTGGAAAATAGACCCCACAAGGAACTTATCTAGAGTGTGATGAGCACTTTGAACCCCGAAGTGCTTCACAGAAGTTTATAACGCACAGCCGTAAAAATAAAAAATCTTTTTTTTTTTTGCAAAAATGATTTTTTCGCCCAATATTTTATTTTTACAAGGGTAACAGGAGAAATTGGACCCCAAAGTTGTTGCCCAATTTGTCCTGAGTACGCTGATACCCAATATGTGGGAGAAAACTACTGTATGGGTACACGTTGGGGCTCGGAAGGGAAGTAGTGACGTTTTGGATTGCAGACTTTGATGGAATGGTCTGGGGGCGTCATGTCGCATTTGGAGAGCCCCTGATGCGCCTAAACAGTGGAAATCCCAACAAGTGACCCCATTTTGGAAAATAGACCCCACAAGGAACTTATCTAGGTGTGTGGTGAGTGCTATGAAGCCCCAAGTGCTTCACAGAAGTTTATAATGTACAGCCGTAAAAACAAAAAAATATTTTTTTTGTACAAAAATGATATTTTCCGCCCCCAGTTTTTTATTTTCCCAAGGGTAACAGAAGAAATAGGACAAATTGCACAATAACTCTTGGGGTCCAGAGTACGCTGATACCCCATATGTGGGGATAAACTACTGTTTGGACGCATGGCAGAGCTCAGAAGTGAAGGAGCACCGTTTGACTTTTTCAACGCAGAATTGGCTGGAATTGAGATCAGACGCCATGTCACATTTGGAGAGCCCCTGATGTGCCTAAACAGCGGAAACCCCCCAATTCTAACTCCAACCCTAACCCCAACACACCCTAACCCTAGTCCCAACCCTAACCACAAACCTAACCCTAACACACCCCTAATCCCAACCCTAATCCTAACTTTAGCGCCAACCCTAACCCTAACTTTAGCCGCAACCCTAACCCTAACCCTAATGGGAAAATGGAAATAAATACATTTTTTTAATTTATTATTATTTTTCCCTAACTAAGGGGGTGATAAAGGGGGTTTGATTTAGTATTTATAGCGGGTTTTTATGATTGGCAGCTGTCACGCTAAAAGACGCTTTTTATTGCAAAAATAGTTTTTTGCATCGCCACATTTTGAGAGCTATAATTTTTGCATATTTTGGCCCACAGAGTCATGTGAGGTCTTATTTTTTGCGGTACGAGTTGACGTTTTTATTTGTACCATTTTTGAGCAGGTGACATTTTTTGATCGCTTTTTATTTCGATTTTTGGGAGGTTAGAATGAACAAAAATCAGCAATTCATGAATTTCTTTTGGGGGAGGCGTTTTTATTGTTCCGCGGTGGTAAAATTGATAAAGCAGTTTTATTCTTCGGGTCAGTACGATTATGGCGATACCTCATTTATATCATTTTTTTATGTTTTGGTGCTTTTATTAGAATAAAAACAATTTTATATAAAAAATAATTATTTTTGCATCGCTTTATTCTGCGAGCTATAACTTTTTTATTTTTTCGCTGATGATGCTGTATGGCGGCTCGTTTTTTGCGGGACAAGATGACGTTTTCAGCGGTACCATGTTTATTTATATCGGTCTTTTTGATCGCGCGTTATTCCACTTTTTGTTCGGCGGTATGATGATAAAGCATTGATTTTTTGCTTCGTTTTTTTTTTTTTTTAAGGGGTTCACTAAAGGGTTAACTAGTGGGACAGTTTTATAGGGTGGGTCGTTACGGACGCGGTGATACCAAATATGTGTACTTTTATTGTTTTGTTTTTTTATTTACAGGAAGAAATGAATTTATTGGGGAATATTTTTTTTTTTTTTTATTTATTTTGGATTTTTTTTTTACAACATGTTTATTTTATTTTTTTTACTTTGTCCCAGGGTGGGACATCACTGTATTTTGTCAGATCGCTGGTGTGACAGTGTGCACAGCACTCTGTCACACCAGCGATCGCTCAGGCAGTGCAGCAGGCTTCTCAGTGCTGCTCTCGGCAGGCACTGAGGTAGCCGCCTCCTCCAGGACCCGCGCCATCTTGGATCGGGTCCTGGGAGGGAGGAAGCCCTCAGAACAGCGCGATCACATCGCGCTGGTCTAGGTCTCAGGGGGCGCAGGAGCCCCCACCCTGTGCGATCTCCCTGTGCCCCAGTACACCGCGATCATGTTTGATCGCGGTGTGCTAGAGGTTAACTTGCGAGCGGTCCGTGACGCTCCGACACACAACGTTCAGCTGTGAAATCAGTGCACCGGCGGCGTCCTTGACTCACCCCGTACACATGGCAGAATGCACGGGTTTTATGGACGGGATTAGTACGTTAATGTCAGGAGGGTCGTTAAGCCACAGGACATTTTTTTTTTATCTTTTCGTTTTGTGTTACTGTGTAATGCTGCACTTTTTGCCACGAAAATGGGTTATGCATCAAAAACTACCGTCATTGGACAAGCTAGCTGGTTTCACGGTCAGAACACGCGCTTTGGACGGTGAAAGTTCGCTCGCCAACCCCGCCCTCTAATGCTAACGGTTATCAAACCAAAGGGCGGTAAATTTTTTGATCCTGTCCGTGCGCTACATACGTGCTACACACGCTGCACATATGCACGAAAGAAATCTAACATAATCACTCACAATAACACTTGGTGTAGAACAAGGCCGCTAGGTGTGTTGTCCAGTGTCGGGGAAAGAAGGCTAATGGACGGAGGTGCAGTAGGTCGCCCCGACATGCCCTATCAACCCCCCCTTGCCAGTAGCGCTAGGTAGATCAACGACACAAAGGGGCGGCAAGTTTGTGGAATCCCCTGGGCCAGACAGCCATAATTGTTGACGACTCTCCAAGCAGAGGGGAAATCCCCATAACTGCACACATAACAATTGTGGTTAGAAAAGGCGGCGGGAGGATATTACTGGCAGACAGCATATATGTGAGTGGGGCAAGTAATAGGGCGGGAATTCACTGGGAGAAGCGCCATGTAGTGTTCTGCACTCTGCAGGTGGAGGTAGGTGCTGAGATTCCCATTACTCACACACCAATCCCTCTGCAGTGGAGGTAGGTGCTGGAGATTCCCCATTACTGGGCACAGAACAGCCATATATGTGGTGTGCGGCTCTGCAGGTGGAGGTAGGTGCTGGAGATTCCCATTACTGGGCACAGAACAGCCATATATGTGGTGTGCGGCTCTGCAGGTGGAGGTAGGTGCTGGAGATTCCCCATTACTGGGCACAGAATAGCCATATATGTGGTGTGCGTCTCTGCAGGTGGAGGTAGGTGCTGGAGATTCCCCATTACTGGGCACAGAACAGCCATATATGTGGAGTGCGGCTCTGCAGGTGGAGGTAGGTGCTGGAGATCCCCATTACTGGGCACAGAACAGCCATATATGTGGTGTGCGGCTCTGCAGGTGGAGGTAGGTGCTGGAGATTCCCCATTACTGGGCACAGAACAGCCATATATGTGGTGTGCGGCTCTGCAGTGGAGGTAGGTGCTGGAGATTCCCCATTACTGGGCACAGAACAGCCATATATGTGGTGTGCGGCTCTGCAGTTGGAGGTAGGTGCTGGAGATTCCCTATTAATGGGCGCAGGGGACATTAACCCTTCAGTACGGAGACTCTTGGTGTTTTTGTAGCCACTTTATAATAATCATAACGTTTTTGTTCTGTTTCCTGTAATAGATACATACAACCCAACTATGGAAGACAGGAAGGAGGAAACGGATTGTTCTCATAGTACAGGGCCCCTTTCTTGGCCCCACACAGTGTAATGCCCCTCATACAGTATATATGATGACCCCCACACAGTATAATGCCCCCATTATACCCCTGTAAGCAGGTGACCGGATACAACACACAGACACACCGGAAGTAACCAATATTATTATTTATTTCCCTGATAATGGGAATTATGATCACTATGGAAACAGTGAATAATGCAAAACAGGGTGATTACAAGGTGAAATATACAATATCAGATATACATTGCATTTTCTGGCTCACTCTCGCTGTAATAGCAGCCTCTAACTAAATGTTACTTTACCTACTGAAAAGGGTGATTTTCCTGACACATGGTCGACAACACTGTCTCTTCTGAGAACACAGGCCATGGCGGGGTCTTTGTCTTTTCTCGTTAGGCCATAAGTCCTCCAAAAAAAGTCTTATCAAGGCTCGCTGGGCCGCCTTCACTTCAACCAGCTTTCACCTTGTCTGTTGTACTACCCTGGACCAACACCTGTACTGACTTCAGTGCTGGAAGCAATGGCCCAGCTGACTTGTGCCTCCTGCTCCTCACTGCAGGCGTATACTACTGAGCGGAATCTCATAGATCATTGGCACATCTGTCTCTTGTACCAAAAGTAATAAGAGCTGGAACTCTGCTCTTGCCTGGCGGACTCTAGACTCTGAGTCTTGACCAGTGTAGGTCAGGTTCTCGGGCCTTGACAGGCAAAGTCTGGACTCCTGGTCTTGACCAGGGCAGGTCTGGTTCTCAGGCTTTGGCTGGCATAGTCTGGACTATGGGACTCATCTGGTGCCACTTTGGTTCTGCAGCCACAACCAGCTGCCTTGGACACTTTACCATGGCCTGGTACCTTAGATTCTTCACTGGCACCCTGTTTTTTTTTGCTTGGCGCCAAATCTGTTCTGGCTTCGGAGCTATTGCCTTTATAATAACAGTAAACAGCAACATCAAGGTCACTTGACCTGGTGTACAATCTAGACTCTTTCTTTCTGGAACTCTCCCTCTTCCCATTGATTCTGTGAGGTCCCATCTGGACAGCATATGGCTTTTTTTTTACAAATTTTAACAAAAAAAAAATTTGGTTCCAAAATTGTTCTGATGTAAAGTAGACATGTGGGAAATGTTATTTATTAAGTATTTTGTGTGACATATCTCTGTGATTTAAGAGCATGAAAATTCAAAGTTGAAAAATTGCAAAATTTTGTAAATTTTCGTCAAATTCCCTTTTTTTTTCCACAAACAAACGCAAGTCATATCAAAGAAATTTTACCACTATCATGAACTACAATATGTCATGAGAAAACATTGTCAGAATCACCGGGATCCATGGAAGCGTTCCAGAGTTATTACCTCATAAAGGGACAGTGGTCAGAATTTTTAAAATTTGGCCCGGTCATTAACATGCAAACCACCCTTGGGGTAAAGGTGTTAACCCCTTAGTGACAGAGCCATTTTGCAGCTTAACCCCTTACTGCCATCGGACGTACTATCCCGTCCATGGTACCTGGGCCCGTATGACCGGGGACGGGATAGTACGTCATAGGCGATCAGCTGCGCTCCTGAGGGGAGCGCAGCTAATCGCCGCCGGGTGTCAGCTGATTATCACAGCTGACACCCATGACTGTGTGTCAGGAGCGGTCACGGACCGCTCCCGGCACATTAACCCCTTGCACACCGCGATCAAACATGATTGCGGTGTACTGGGGGCACAGGGGAGGATCGCGCAGGGTGGGGGCTCCCTGCGCGCCCCCCTGAGACCCTCAGAGCAGCGCGATGTGATCGCGCTGTTCTGAGGGCTTCCTCCCTCCCAGGACCCGGATCCAAGATGGCGCCGGGGTCCTGGAGGGAGGCGGCTACCTCAGTGCCTGCCGACAGCAGGCACTGAGAAGCCTGCATCTATGCCTGTGCGATCGCTGGTGTGACAGAGTGCTGTGCACACTGTCACACCAGCGATCTGATAAAATACTGTGATGTCCCACCCTGGGACAAAGTAAAAAAGTTAAAAAAGTAAAAATAAACATGTGTAAAAAAAAAATCCAAAATAGATAAAAAAAATATATATATATTCCCCAATAAATTCACTTCTTCCTGTAAATAAAAAAAAAAAACAATAAAAGTACACATATTTGGTATCGCCGCGTCCGTAACTACCCCCCCTATAAAATTGTCCCACTAGTTAACCCCTTTAGTGAACCCCTTAAAAAAAAAAAAAAAAAAAGAAGCAAAAAATCAATGCTTTATCATCATACCGCCGAACAAAAAGTGGAATAACGCGCGATCAAAAAGACCGATATAAAAAAACATGGTACCGCTGAAAACGTCATCTTGTCCCGCAAAAAACGAGCCGTCATAAAGCATCATCAGCGAAAAAAAAAAAGTTATAGCTCGCAGAATAAAGCGATGCAAAAATAATTTTTTTTATATAAAATTGTTTTTATTCTATAAAAGCGCCAAAACATGAAAAAATGATATAAATGAGGTATCGCCATAATCGTACTGACCCGAAGAATAAAACTGCTTTATCAATTTTACCACACGCGGAACGGTATAAACGCCTCCCCCAAAAGAAATTCATGAATTGCTGATTTTTGTTCATTCTAACCTCCCAAAAATCGAAATAAAAAGCGATCAAAAAACGTCACGTGCTCAAAAATGGTACCAATAAAAACGTCAACTCGTCCCGCAAAAAATAAGACCTCACATGACTCTGTGGGCCAAAATATGCAAAAATTATAGCTCTCAAAATGTGATGATGCAAAAACTATTTTTGCAATAAAAACCGTCTTTTAGCGTGACAGCTGCCAATCATAAAAACCCGCTTAAATAGTAAATCAAACCCCCCTTTATCACCCCCTTAGTAAGGGAAAAATAATAAAATTAAAAAAAAGTATTTATTTCCATTTTCCCATTAGGGTTAGGGTTAGGGTTGCGGCTAAAGTTAGGGTTAGGGTTGGCGCTAAAGTTAGGATTAGGGTTAGGGTTGGGATTAGGGGTGTGTTAGGGTTAGGTTTGTGGTTAGGGTTGGGACTAGGGTTAGGGGTGTGTTGGGGTTAAGGTTGGAGTTAGAATTGGGGGTTTCCGCTGTTTAGGCACATCAGGGGCTCTCCAAATGTGACATGGCGTCTGATCTCAATTCCAGCCAATTCTGCGTTGAAAAAGTCAAACGGTGCTCCTTCACTTCTCAGCTCTGCCATGCGTCCAAACAGTAGTTTATCCCCACATATGGGGTATCAGCGTACTCTGGACCCCAAGAGTTATTGTGCAATTTGTCCTATTTCTTCTGCTACCCTTGGGAAAATAAAAAACTGGGGGCGAAAATATCATTTTTGTACAAAAAAAAATTTTTTTGTTTTTACGGCTGTACATTATAAACTTCTGTGAAGCACTTGGGGCTTCATAGCGCTCACCACACATCTAGATAAGTTCCTTGTGGGGTCTATTTCCAAAATGGGGTCACTTGTTGGGGATTTCCACTGTTTAGGTGCATCAGGGGCTCTCCAAATGCGACATGACGCCCCCAGACCATTCCATCAAAGTCTGCAATCCAAAACGTCACTACTTCCCTTCCGAGCCCCGACGTGTACCCATACAGTAGTTTTCTCCCACATATTGGATATCAGCGTACTCAGGACAAATTGGACAACAACTTTTGGGGTCCAATTTCTCCTGTTACCCTTGTAAAAATAAAATATTGGGGCAAAAAAATCATTTTTGCAAAAAAAAAAAGGATTTTTTATTTTTACGGCTGTGCGTTATAAACTTCTGTGAAGCACTTCGGGGTTCAAAGTGCTCACCACACATCTAGACAAGTTCCTTGTGGGGTCTATTTTCCAAAATGGGGTCACTTGTGGGGGGTTTCCACTGTTTAGGCGCATCAGGGGCTCTCCAAATGCGACATGACGCCCCCAGACCATTCCATCAAAGTCTGCAATCCAAAACGTCACTACTTCCCTTCCGAGCCCTGATGTGCGCCCATACAGTAGTTTTCTCCCACATATTGGGTATCAGCGTACTCAGGACAAATTGGACAACAACTTTTGGGTTCCAATTTCTTCTGTTACCCTTGTGAAAATAAAATATTGGGGGCGAAAAAATCATTTTTGTAAAAAAAAAAAAAGATTTTTTATTTTTACGGCTGTACGTTATAAACTTCTGTGAAGCACTTCGGGATTCAAAGTGCTCACCACACATCTAGATAAGTTCCTTGTGGGGTCTATTTGCCAAAATGGGGTCACTTGTGGGGGGTTTCCACTGTATAGGTGCATCAGGGGCTCTCCAAATGTGACATGACGCCCCCAGACCATTCCATCAAAGTCTGCAATCCAAAACGTCACTACTTCCCTTCCGAGCCCTGACGTGCGCCCATACAGTAGTTTTCTCCCACATATTGGGTATCAGCGTACTCAGGACAAATTGGACAACAACTTTTGGGTTCCAATTTCTTATGTTACCCTTGTGAAAATAAAATATTGGGGACGAAAAAATCATTTTTGTAAAAAAAAAAAAAGATTTTTTATTTTACGGCTGTACGTTATAAACTTTAGTGAAACACCTGGGGGTTAAAAGTTCTCACCACACATCTAGATAAGTTCCTTGAGGGATCTAGTTTCCAAAATGGCGTCATTTATGGGGGTTTCCACTGTTTAGGCAGATCAGGAGCTCTCCAAACACGACATGGCGTCCAGCCAATTCTGCGTTGAAAAAGTCAGACGGCGCTCCTTCCCTTCCAAACTCTGCCATGCACCCAAACAGTGGTTTACCCCCACATATGGGGTATCAGCGCACTCAGGACAAATTGCACAATAACTTTTGGAGTCTTGTTACCCTTGGAAAAATAAAAATTGGGGTGAAAAGATCATTTTTGTGGAAAAAATGATTTTTAAATTTTACGGCTCTACGTTATAAACTTGTGTGAAGCACTTGGGGTTCAAATTGCTCACCAAAGATCTAGAAAAGTTCCTTAGGGGGTCTAGTTTCCAAAATGGGGTCATTTGTGGGGGTTTCCACTGTTTAGGCACATCAGGGGCTCTCCAAATGCAACATGGCATCCAATCTCAATTCCAGCCAATTTTGGTTGGAAAAAGTCAAATGGTGCTCCTTCCATTCCGAGCTCTGCCGTGCGCCCAAACAGTGGTTCCCACCCACATATGGGGTATCAGCGTACTCAGGACAAATTGGACAACAACTTATGTGGTCCAATTTCTCCTGTTACCCTTGAGAAAATAAAAAATTAGTGACTAAAATATAATTTTTGTGGGAAAAAAATAGGATTTTTTATTTTCATGCCCGGGCATTATAAACTTGTGTGAAGCACTTGGGGGTTCAAAGTGCTCACCAAAGATCTAGATAAGTTCCTTAGGGGGTATAGTTTCCAAAATGGGGTCACTTGTGGGGGGTTTCCACTGTTTAGGCTCATCTGGGGCACTGCAAACGGAACATGACCCCCATCAACGTCTGCATTCCAAAACGTTACTACTTCCTTTCCAAGCCCTGCCGTGCACCCAAACAGTTCCCCCCCCCCACATATGGGGTATCAGCGTACTCAGGACAAATTGGACAACAACTTTTGGGGTCCAATTTCCTTGGGAAAGTTCAAAAATTTGGGACTAAAAAATCATTTTTGTGGAAAATTGTTTTTTTTTTTTTCACACCCAGGCATTATAAGCTTTTGTGAAACACTTGGGAGTTCAAAGTGCTCACAACAGATCTAGATAAGTACCTTAGGGGGTCTAGTTTCCAAAATGGTGTCACTTGTGGGGGTTTCCACTGTTTAGGCGCATCAGGGGCTCTCCAAACACGACATGGCGTCCAATCTCAATTCCAGCCAATTTTAGTTTGAAAAAGTCAAACGGCGCTCCTTCCCTTACGAGCTCTGCCGTGTGCCCAAACAGTGGTTTTCCCCCACATATTGGGTATTGGCGTACTCATGAGAAATTGCATAACAACTTTATCTGCCCATTTTCTCCTTTTACCCTTGTGAAAATAAAAAAAAAGTTTGTAAAAGATCATTTTTGTGGCTAAAAAGTTAAATATTCATTTTTTCCTTCCACGTTGCTTTAGTTCCTGTGAAGCACCTGAAGGGTTAATAATCTTCTTGAATGTGGTTTTGAGTACCTTGAGGGGTGCAGTTTTTAGAATGGTGTCACTTTTGGGTATTTTCTGCCATATAGACCCCTCAAAGTGACTTCAAATGAGAGGTGGTCCCTAAAAAAAATGGCTTTGTAAATTTTGTTGTAAAAATGAGAAATCGCTGGTCAACTTTTAACCCTTATAACTTCCTAACAAAAAAAAATTTTGGTTCCAAAATTGTGCTGATGTAAAGTAGACATGTGGGAAATGTTATTTATTAACTATTTTGTGCGACATATTTCTCTGTTTTAAGGGAATAAAAATTCAAAGTTTGAAAATTGCAAAATTTTAAAAATTTTCGCCATATTTGCGTTTTTTCAAAAATAAACGCAAGTTATATCGAAGAAATTTTACTTCTAACGTGAAGTACAATATGTCACGAGAAAACAATCTCAGAATCGCGAAGATCCGTTGAAGCGTTCCAGAGTTATAACCTCATAAAGAGACAGTGGTCAGAATTGTAAAAATTGGTCCGGTCATTAACGTGCAAACCACCCTTGGGGGTGAAGGGGTTAATGACCAGGCCAATTTTTACCATTCTGACCACTGTCACTTTATGAGGTTAGTGGTAAAAAAATTATATATGACTTGCTTTTATTTATGAAAAAAATGGAAATATGGTGAAAATTTTGAAAATTTAGCAATTTTCAAAATTTAAATTTTTATGCCCTTAAATCAGAGAAATATGTCACACAAATTTCTTAATAAATAACATTTCCCAATGTCTACTTTACATCAGGACAATTTTGGGAACAAAATTTTTTTTTTGTTATGAAGTTATAAGGGTTAAAAGTTGACCAGCGATTTCTCATTTTTACACCATTTTTTTTTTTTAGGGACCACATCACATTTGCAGTCACTTTGAGGGGTCTATACGATAGAAAATACCCAAAAGTGACACCATTCTAAAAACTGCACCCCTCCAGGTGCTCAAAACCACATTCAAGAAGTTTATTAACCCTTTACATGCTTCACAGGAACTGAAGCAATGTGGAAGGAAAAAATTTAACATTTTTTGGAAAAACTTAACTTCGGAACCAATTTTTTTTATTTTCACAAGTGTTAAAAGAAAAAAATGAACCACAAAATTTCTCCTGAATACGCCGATACCCCATATGTAGGGGTAAACCACTTTTGGGTGCACGGCAGAGGTCGCAAGGGAAGGAGCGCCGTTTGACTTTTTCAACGCAGAATTGGCTGGACGCCATGTTGCGTTTGTAGAGGCCCTGATGTGTCTAAACAGTGGAACCCCCACAAGTGACCCCATTTTGGAAACTATACCCCCTAAGGAACTTATCTAGATTATGTGGTGAGCACTTTGAACCTCCAAGTGCTTCACAGAAGTTTATATCATAAAACCGTGAAAATAAAAAATCATATCTTTTCCACAAAAACTATGTTTTCACCCCAATTTTTATTTTCTCAAGGATAACAAGACCCCAAAAGTTTTTGTGCAATTTGTCCTGAGCATGCTGATATCTCATATGTGGGGGTAAACCACTGTTTGGGTGCATGGCAGAGCTTGGAAGGGAAGGAGCGCCGTTTGACTTTTTCAACGAAGAATTGGCTGGACGCCATGTCACTTTTGTAGAGGCCCTGATGTGTCTAAACAGTGGAAACCCCCCACAAGTGACCCCATTTTAGAAACTAGACCCCCTAAGGAACTTATCTAGATGTGTGGTGAGCACTTTGCACCCCCAAGTGCTTCACAGAAGTTTATAACGTCCTGTCGTGAAAATAAAAAATCATATTTTCTCTTCGCCACGACAGCACCCACTGAGAGAGGGGATCCGCCCCTAGGAACACGAAACCTACAGAGAGATAAAAGGGGCGGCCCCCCTCGCTCCTCAGTTGTTTCCTGTTCCTAGGAGAGGAACCTACTTGAGAAGAGGATTCCTGGGCTGGATAGCCGCCTGTGCGGTTTCTTTTGGAGCGGCAGGGGCTACAGCACCAGAAGCAGCGTCGGGGGTTTATCCCTCCTCAGCTGGGACGAGAAAGACACCGCACATGCCTGGAGGTAACGGGTCTGAGGACGGCGGCGGCAGGGGTCGCAGCCCACCGTCACAGGAGAATATTCCCAGGTGCGAGGCCAGGAGCAGGATTGCTCTGGCTCGCATATAATACGGGTGTCACATACTGAGCCGAGGCTGCCCTACCTGATAATGCTGGGAGCCTCGGCAGGTCAAGAGGAAAGGTCCCATCGCCTCTCTTTCCGGGTAGGGACGGGACCGCAGCGGTCAGGAACGCGAGCGTGTGGTCAGGAGAGGTCCCGGCAAGTTGCTTTTTAAAAAATCATGGAGCACTGCTAGAGGAGCGGCTGCGCAGGCGCAGGAAGGCAGAGAACCCGGAAGTGAACCTAGCACTTCCGGATCAGCGCTGAAATGAAAAAAAAAAATAAAAAAATGGGGAAGCTGCATAAAAGCACCGATCATATGCATAGCGGTGCGCAACAATGTCGTCCCCAAGCGATCCTGCGTTGCGCCCACCTGAGGAACTGGTGGTGTCACATCACAGCGGCAGCAGCAGCGGCAGAAAAAGTGGAAGTGGACACTCTAAGCAGAGTGGTTCCACAAGCAGATCTGGAGGGAAATCAAGTCGCTCCATACCGCAGCCGGACCCTCCATCCTTAAGACCGGTACCATCTTGACAAAAAGCTTCACTGGGTGAGTGTTATAAGTCACACCTGTCAAGCTGATGGCCCTTTCCCTTCCCCCTTGTTTGTGTGTCCCTAGGCCAAAAAAACGGAAAAGACCAAACATAAAGAATGTGCTTTATGCTCCCAACCTCTTCCGGACACTTATCCCAAAAGATTATGTCAGGATTGTATTAGCCATACGCTACAGGAGGAAAGTTCTGTGAGAGCAGAAGATATCCGCTTAATGATCAGAGAGGAGTTACAGGCCCTAGGGGGAGCCAGTAGTATTACGGGAAGGAAATCCCTTAGTGAGAGAACCCCACCTAAGGTGGGATCCTCCTCGGACAGCGGGGAACTCAATTCAGACGCTTCACGTGAATCAGGTTCATCAGAGGAGGAGGAGCATACCTGTTTTATCTGATTAAATCAGTTCGGAACACTATGGGATTATCTGATACAAAAGACCCTAAAACTCCTCAGGAGATCATGTTCGCGGGTATCTCCCAGCTCAAACGGCGAGTGTTCCCAATAGATCCGGCTATTAAGGAATTGGTAAAGAAAGAGTGGGAGAAACAAGGGCAGAAAGGTTTTATGCCAGCCGCGTCAAAACGACGATACCCCTTTGATGACAAGGACCTGGCCTCCTGGGAGAAAGCACCCAAGGTGGATGCTGCTGTAGCATCAACCTCCCGCAAATCATCATTGCCAGTAGAAGATGCTGGAATTTTGTCGAAACCCCTAGACCGGAAAGCAGATGCACTTCTTAAAAGGTCCTGGGAGTCGTGTATAGGGGCATTTAAACCCGCAATATCGGCCACTTGTACAGGCAGGGCCATGTTAGTATGGTTAGATCAGTTGGAGGAAAATATAAAGAAGGGCCTCTCCAGAGACAAGCTACGGTCTTCCATCCCTTTAATTAGAGGTGCAGCAGCATTTCTTTCAGACACCTCAGTAGACTCTCTCCGCCTGGCAGCAAGAACAGCAGGACTAACCAATGCAGCCCGAAGGGCGTTATGGTTGAAAGGTTGGAAGGGGGATACGCAAGCTAAATCAAAACTCTGCGCTATACCCTGTCAGGGTGAGTACCTGTTTGGTGCAGTATTGGATGATATCTTAACTAAAGCAGGAGAAAGGAAAAAAGGCTTCCCTAATCCATACATTCCATCCTACAGGAGGGCATTCAGGAGGCCATCGTTTAGCAGAAGGAAGGATTATAAGTCCCAGAATTCTTGGAATAACAAGGATTTCAAACAAAAGGGAAACCTATTCGGTAAACGTCCCTTCAGATCGGGAGATAAGTTCCGCTAGTACCAACTTACCGGTGGGTGGCAGACTATTACACTTCGGTTATCGGTGGGAACAAATTACAACTAACCCCTGGGCCATTAACATCGTAAAATCAGGCCTAACATTAGAATTTGTCCGGAATCCTCCGGACTCCTTTCTATTGACTTCTCTAAAATCCCAGGCTCAACAAGAGACGTTAGAATTAGAAATTAAAGGCCTACTACCCAAGAAAGTGTTAGTAGAGGTTCCGGTAAATCAAAAAGAGAAAGGCTTTTACTCTCCTTTATTTCTGGTAACTAAGCCAGATGGTTCATTTAGAACCATAGTTAATCTAAAAAAACTGAATACCTTTTTAAAACCCGAACCTTCAAAATGGAGTCTATAAGATCAGCGATAAAACTCTTATTTCCCAGATGCTACATGGTGGTCGTGGATCTCAAAGATGCATATTATCATCTACCAATACATGTCTCGCATCAACGCTTTCTCCGAGTGGCGGTCACATTAGACGGCCAAATTCGTCATCTGCAGTTTGCGGCAATGCCATTCGGGCTATCTATGGCACCACGCGTCTTCACAAAACTGATGCTGGAGGTGGTCGTATTTACGAGTAAGAGACACACTGGTAATTCCATACCTGGATGATCTGCTAATAGTAGGAAATTCATTCCAACAATGTGAGCACAGGCTGTCTGACGTAATTTCATCCCTACAGAACTTAGGTTGGCTGATCAACTGGGAAAAATCAAGGCTACGGCCGGTAACCTGTCAGACGTTCCTAGGCCTTCATCTGGACTCAGTAAGTCAGAAATGTAGGCTACCGGAGGCAAAGAAATTAACGGTAATTAATAAGGTACAAACGGTAATACATGATCCTATACTATCTCTAAGAGAAGGCATGTCTTTGCTGGGCTCTTTGACCTCATGTATCCCGGCAGTTCGGTGGGCCCAGTTTCATACCAGAAAATTGCAAAGATTAATCCTACAGCAAGAAGAGAGGTTACAGGGACAGTTAGAAAATAAAATATCCCTGACCCCGGAGGTAATCAGTTCCCTAACCTGGTGGCTAGATTCAGATAATCTGTCGGGAGGTGTTCCGTGGATAGTGGTTCCCTCAAATATAGTAACCACAGATGCCAGCCCTTTAGGGTGGGGGGCTCATTGGGAGGATAATGTGGCGCAGGGACAGTGGTCTAGGTCAGAGTCAGAGGATTCGTCAAACATGAGAGAGCTAAAAGCTATATATCATGCCATATGTAATTTCCTTCCGCAGCTGCAAGGGACTCATACAAGGATCTTGTCGGACAACAGCACCTCAGTAGCGTACCTAAACCACCAAGGAGGTACACGATCAATGCCACTCATGTTTATTGCAGAAAAAATTTTAACATTGGCAGAAAGTCATCTCCTATCCCTGTCGGCCCTGCACGTCAGAGGAATAGACAATGTCAAGGCAGATTTTCTCAGTCGTCATACCCTACACCAAGGGGAATGGATACTCAATCATCACATCTTCAAAAGGATAACGTTCAAATGGGGCACACCAGATATAGACCTGTTTGCCACACGAAACAACAGGCAGGTAAAAAAGTTCGCCTCCTTATTCAGGCAGGACAATCCGGACATTCTCGACGCCTTGCAGATCCCGTGGACATTCCACTTGGCCTATGCCTTTCCTCCAATGATTCTGTTACCGATTGTCATCCGGAAAATAAGAGAGGAAAAAGCGAGAGTAATCCTAATAGCCCCGTTCTGGCCCAAGAGGCCGTGGTTCTCGTGGCTGAGAGCCATGTCGATTTCGGATCCATGGATCCTCCTTTGGGACCGGGACCTTCTCTCACAGGGGCCCTTCTTTCACCCTCAGGTCAAAGGATTGCGCCTCACGGCCTGGAATTTGAAAGGCAGCTATTAAAACTAAGAGGATTTTCGAACGGACTGATTAATACGCTCCTACATAGCAGGAAGGAGACCACTACTAATATATATGCCAGAGTCTGGAGGAAATTTCTAACTTTTCATTCAGTACGCCTATCTAGTGAAGTACCTATCCCAGCTATTCTAGAATTTTTGCAAAAAGGGCATGAATTAGGCCTATCAGTAAATACACTTAAGGTCCAGGTGTCGGCTCTAGGTGCCTTATATAGTTGTGACATAGCAGGCAATAAATGGGTAGCTCGGTTTATCTCAGCATGCCATCCAGCAGAACCAGTCCATATACCACAAATGCCATCTTGGGACTTAAACCTAGTCCTAGACGCCTTAACAGAAAGTCCATTTGAGCCCTTTCATTCAGTTCCAATAAAATATGCTTCATTAAAAACCATTTTATTAGTAGCCTTGACCTCAGCGAGAAGAGTGAGTGATCTCCACGCCTTGTCAATAGATCCTCCTTTCTTGTCTATATATCCTGACAAGATAGTGTTAAAAACTGACCCGTCTTATCTTCCTAAAGTGCCAACTAAATTTCATAGATCTCAAGAAATTTATCTTCCTTCCTTTTATGATAATCCCTCATCACCACATGAAGAGAAATTCCACACTCTAGATGTTAGAAGAACAGTTTTGGCATATCTAGATAGGACTAGCCCCTGGAGGAAGAGCAGGGCTCTCTTTGTCTCTTTCCAGGGCAGCCGCAAAGGTACAGGAGTGACGAAAAGCACGCTATCTCGATGGATTAGAGACGCAATAGCACTGGCGTATGTGGCGAAAGAGAAAGTTCCACCACAGGGCGTGAAGGCACATTCCGCACGGGCCATATCATCCTCTTGGGCAGAAAGAGCAGATGTTCCGATAGACCTTATATGTAAGGCCGCAACCTGGGCTTCACCTTCTACCTTCTATGATCACTATAGATTAGATCTATCCTCCTCATCAGACCTAGTGTTTGGTAGATCAATCCTTGACACGGTGATCCCTCCCAGTAATTGTCTCTGAAAATCTCTCAGTGGGTGCTGTCGTGGCGAAGAGAAAAAAAACGGATTACTTACCGGTAATGCTCTTTTATAGAGCCCACGACAGCACCCACTCACTTCCCTCCCCTAGTTGTAGTATACACGGTGCATTCTGTATGGTGAAGGATTGATTATATTGACTATATATAGTCCAGCAGTGTAAATATGTATATATATGTTAAACATGTTATGGTGCAAATTAACTGAAACTTGTGTGGCGGTTCCTCTCATTCTCTGTAAACCAACTGAGGAGCGAGGGGGGCCGTCCCTTTTATCTCTCTGTAGGTTTCCTGTTCCTAGGGGCGGATCCCCTCTCTCAGTGGGTGCTGTCGTGGGCTCTATAAAAGAGCATTACCGGTAAGTAATCCGTTTTTTTTTTTTCCACAAACCTGATAGTTTAGTCCCCAATTTTTTATTTTCCCAAGGGTAACAGGAGAAATTAGAACACAAAAGTTGTCCAATTTGTCCTGAGTACGCTGATACCCCATATGTGGGGGGGGAACCACTGTTTGGGTGCACGGCAGGGCTTGGAAGGGAAGGAGCGCCTTTTGACTTTTTCAAACCAAAATTGGCTGGAATTGAAATTGGACGCCATGTCGCATTTGTAGAGCCCCTGATACGCCTAAACAGTGGAAACCCCCCACAAATGACACCATTTTGGAAACTAGACCCCTAAAGGAACTTATCTAGATGTGTGGTGAGCACTTTGAACCCCCAAGTGCTTCACAGAAGTTTATAACATAGAGCCGTGAAAATAAAAAATCATTTTTTTCCTCAAAAATGATTCGTTAACTCGCTATTTTTTTTTATTTTCCCAAGGGTAACAGGAGAAATTGGACCCCAAAAGTTGTTGTGCAATTTTTCCTGAGTACACCGATACTCCATATGTGGGGTGAAACCACTGTTTGGGTGCATGGGAGAGCTTGGAAGGGAAGGAGTGACATTTTGTAATGCAGACTTTGATGGAATGTTCTGCGGGCGTCATGTTGTGTTTGCAGAGCCCTTGATGTGCCTAAACAGTAGAAACCCCCTGCAAGTGACACCATTTTGGAAACTAGATCCCCCAAGGAGCTTATCTAGATATGTGGTGAGCACTTTGAACCCCAAGTGCTTCACAGAAATTTATAAACACAGAGCCGTGAAAATAAAAAATATTTTTTTTCCTCAAAAATTATTTTTTAGCCAGCTATTTTTTATTTTCCCAAGGGTAACAGGAGAAATTAGAACCCCAAAATTGGTGTGCAATTTGTCCTGAGTACGCTGATACCCCATATGTTGGGGTAAACCACTGTTTGGGCGCATGGCAGGGCTCAAGGGAGGGAGCGCCATTTGACTTTTTGAACGCCACGTCGTGTTTGGAGACCCCCTGATGTGCCTAAATAGTGGAAATCCCTCAATTCTAGCTCCAACCCTAACCCCAACACACCCTAATCCTAACCTAAATCCCAACCCTAATTGTAACCCTAACCCTAATTCCAACCCTAACCCTAAGGCTAGGTTCATTTTGCGTTTTACAAGGCCGTTCAACACATAGCGTTGACGGGCTGGTAACGGTATAGCATAACGCGATCGCGTTATGCTATACCCGCTAGCGCAGAGGAATCGGCAGATGATTCATCTGCGCTAGCGGTGACGGAGCCCAGACGCTGCAGGCCGCGTCCGAAGCTCCGTCACTGAATGATGGCACGTCGCGAACGCATGCCGCTTTACGGCATGCGTCGCAATGCGCCCTCAAATGGGGGTGAATGGTAGCATTAACGGACTGCGTTACACCGTGGTGTAACGCAGTCCATCTAACGGACTGCCATAACGCAGTATGAACCCAGCCTAACCCTAATTATAACCCTAGCCATAACCCTAACCCTAGCGGAAAAATGAAAATAAATATAATTTCTATATTTTATTATATGTCCCTAACTAAAGGGGTGATAAAGGGGGTTATGTACTGTTTTTTTTTTTTTTTATTTTGATCACTGTGATAGTTTATCACAGTGATCAAAATGTATTTTAGGAGAATGAATGAAAAACTTTTGAATCTGCCGCCAGGCAGATTCGGCGGCGCACTGCGCATGCGCCCGCCATTTTTTTTTTTTACAGGAAGAAGACCCGGGAGGATCGCAGCACAGGGGGACCTGCCGGAGGACACAGGGAGGTATGGGGGGTTCGGGGGTACTGGGGACCCTAATTCTCTCCCCTCTGATGTGGGATCACATCAGAGGGGAGAGAAATCTTTTTTTTTTTTTTTTTCTGTGGTCGCCGTTATACTGTTATAACTGCAATCGCAACAATGGAGTCGGTAAATACCGACCCGGATCATGTTCTCTCAGAGAAAATTGCCCAAGCCCCCCCAGCACATCGCGGCGGGCGCACTGAGCATGTGCCGGCCATTTTCTAGGCATCAAAGATGGCGGCGCCCACCGGGGGACACCGGAGGGGATCGAGGGCCACAAGGGGGGGATCGGGGGACCCTTTTTCTCTCTTCAATGATGTCCGATCACATCAGAGGAGAGAGAAATTAAATGGCACACCGGAGAAAATGCGCCTCTGGGGGGCGCTATTCACTTTTTCCATAGCGCCGTTAATTAATGGCGCTGTGGTTTAAGTACCCTTAATGACCGCCGTTAAAAGGTGTATCGGCGGTCGTTAAGGGGTTAAGAGAAGAGCTGTTAGGACTCTCATACTGAATGTGGCTCGTAAGGACCACTATACTGAGTAAGGGGTTGTGGTGGACTGTAAATGCCTCCATACTGACTGAGGGTACTTATTTTCTGTAGCAGGTTGTGATGGCCATAATACAGGGTGGGCTATTTATATGGATACACCTAAATAAAATGGGAATGGTTGGTGATATCAATTTCCTGCTTGTGGCACATTAGTATATGGGAGGGGGAAAACTTTTCAAGATGGGTGGTGACCATGGCGGACATTTTGAAGTCGGCCATTTTGGATTCAACTTTATTTTTTTCAACGGGAAGAGAGTCATGTGACACATCAAACTTATTGAGAATTTCACAAGAAAAACAATGGTGTGCTTGGTTTTAATGTAACTTTATTATTTCATGAGTTATTTACAAGTTTATGACAACTTATAAGATGTGGTCAAAGTGCTGCCAATTGTTTTGGATTGTCAATGCAACCCTCTTCTCCCACTCTTGACACACTGATAGGAACACTGCAGAAGAAATGCTAGCACAGGCTTCCAGTATCCATTGTTTCAGATGCTGCACATCTCGTATCTTCACAGCATAGACAATTGCCTTCAGATGATCCCAAAGATAAAAGTCTAATG
Source organism: Oophaga sylvatica (assembly GCA_033576555.1). NCBI lineage: Eukaryota > Metazoa > Chordata > Amphibia > Anura > Dendrobatidae > Oophaga > Oophaga sylvatica. The sequence goes on from JARQOD010000003.1 coordinate 52,571,082, forward strand.
GGGTCAAATCGGGAGACCTTGGTAGCCATTCAACTGGCCCATGACGTTGGATCCAAAATGGCCAACTTCAAAATGGCTGCCATGGTCACCACCCATCTTGAAAAGTTTTCCCACTCCCATATACTAATGTGCCACAAACAGGAAGTTGATATCACCAACCATTCCATATAAATGACCCACCCTGTACGGTGTCAGGTGCTGTGGGGGCCATCCTACTGTGTCAGGTGCTGTGGGGGCCATCATACTGTGTGGGATCTGTGGGGGCCATCATAGGGTCTGGGAGCCCTCATTCTGAGCTACGTGGGCAGATACGGATAAATAACTGAGAAATACAGACCTTTGGTCTTTCTGATTGCGGACTTGAATTGATATGGTGTTGTGTGCCAGGAGGAAGACATTAGATAGAATGGCAGTGAGAATATGGCTTGCAGGCAGAGAGAATAGCAGAAACAAAGAGTAAGGTGAGGTCCTTAGCTCAGGTTTGGTGAACTATTTGTCTTATAACAAAAGTTATGTACTGCCACATGTAACCGGAAAGTTCCTGACTCTGCATAATGCAGAAGAATCATTTTATAGAGTAATGTGCCTGCTATCTGATGTATGTACTTTTCATCAAGTTCTTGTTAACTAAAGGAAAGTTTATTTTTGAACTTTTGGTCTCCCTCATTCATCTCCAAACCATCTGGGCCGGGCCTATAAATATATATATATTTTTTCTTTGGGGGGTCCAATTTCAGTTTTTGCTATCAGACCTGTGATTTCTATCTACACCGCAGTGTATAGGATATAATAAAATTGTTATGGATGTAACTTAACTAACATTGTGCAGTTACTCTGTTTTGCCTATAGTGTCGGATATTTCTTGTTGCTAAAACTGTGATATATTTTTTCACATTAAACCTTTAAGTTTTTTAAACACCTCTGATTAGTGTGATCATACAACATACAAGCCTCTGATGGCTCCAGTGATGCACTGTATTTAGTGCTATGTATCATCACTGCCTGTCAGTGTAATACTATCGGCCCCATACACATTAGATAAGTGTTGGCTGAACAGTCATTAGACACACTGCTATCTCTCCTGACTCCCCCATACACACAATTTCCTGTTGTCTGTATGAGACTGCTCCAGACTCCTCTAGCGGAGGATTATCTACAGGAAGAACAAACGGATTAGCCTCTAAAATTCAGGATACCGCTGTCATGATCCAGTCCAGAGTTTGTTTTCTGCTGTCTTCTCTCTGGACTGGTCATGTGGGGGTTAATCCCCTCTGCCTCGTTTTGGAGCTGGCTGGGCTATTGCAGTCCTCTGCAGCCTGTGGGCCAGTGTCAGCTATAGTTCATGCTTCCAGGCTAGAGCCGCTGACCCATATACCCTAGTGAACCTTCTGCCTCTGACTTCCTGTAATGTATGTAGTACAGTTCATATAGCGTCTTGTGCTTGGGTGCGATGAACATACATGAGACACAGGTTTGATATAGAAAAGTCCTGTATTACTTCATACAAGTTGGCAGAAATAGTCACACAGTTTGCAGACACAGAAACAGGAAACACAGCAGGCCAGAGTAATCCAAGCTCAGCAATCACTCTCCAATACAGATTCAGGATCTTCTTCTCTGTTACCGTAAGTCCATGCAAACGTGGGTCTTTCAAAGAGCAGGGTTCAGAGTCCACAAGTGCTTCAGAGTTCCTCAGTAGGAATAGCTGGAGTACAAGGTCCAAGGCTTACAGGAGTCAAGTCACAGGTTCACTGCAGGCTAGATTCTGAAGCACTGATTGCTCAGCTGTGGCTGCTTAAGAAGCAAAGGAGAGAATCAGGGCGGGAACATGCAAGCTGGAAACTCCATTTTGACTGAGGGCAAGATAGCTGCAGCAAGACAGAAAGTAAAATGGCTGACGAACAAACTGAGTTTCAGGAATATATACATAGAACCTTACATTACTCCCCCCTTAAGGACAACCTCCGGATGACCTCAGACCAGGCTTGTGTGGGTACCTCTGATGAAACTGACGGAGCAAGCGAGGAGCATTAACGTTATTGACCGGTTCCCATGAGTTGTCCTCCACTGGGTAGCCCTGCCATTTAATCAGATATTGTAACTGATTTCTATACAACCTGGAATCTAAAATCCTTTCCACCACAAATTCTTCCTGACCATCGACTAGCACTGGGTCAGGGCAAGGAGAGGAACGTCCAGGAAACGTATTGGGTGTCGCAGCCTTTAGTAGGGATACATGAAAGACAGGGTGGATTCTCATAGTTCTGGGCAGTTGAAGACGACAAGCAACGGCACTTATAATTTTACTGATTTTATAGGGTCCAATGTACTTATGTCCCAACTTAGACGATGGAATCCTTAACTTAAGATTTCTGGTTGACAGCCAGACCAAGTCTCCTACCTTGAAAGCTGGTGCAGGTTTACGAAATTTATCTGCTGCTTTCTTGTACCTTTCTTGAGCCGATTCCAGATTTTCCTTTAGAAGATCCATATTCTTCTGTAAAGACGTGATTCTTTCAGCCACTGCTGGTAAAGGCGTTTCTATGGGAAATCGTGGTAGAATGTTAGGATGATAACCTAGATTAGAGTAAAAAGGAGACTGTTTAGTGGAGGCACTCTGAGAGTTGTTATACGAGAACTCAGCTAATGGAAGTAGATCCACCCAATCATCCTGTAGGTGGCAGATAAAGCAGCGGAGATACTGCTCCAGGGTTTGATTGGTTCGTTTGGTCTGTCCATTAGTCTGGGGATGAAAAGCAGAAGAAAGGTTTACTTTAATGTCCAATGCTGCACAGAAATTTTGCCAAAACCTAGAAGTGAATTGCACCCCTCGATCCGAAATAACCTCATCCGGTACTCCATGTAAGCGAAACACATCTTTAATCATCAAATCTGATGTCTGTTTTGCAGTGGGTAAGCCGACACAAGGGATAAAATGAGCTGCCTTTGTTAGACGGTCAACCACCACTAGAATGGTGTTCTTCCCCTGAGAGGTTGGTAACTCCACAATGAAGTCCATAGAAATGGATCCCCACGGGCGGGACGGGGTGGGAAGAGGCTGTAACAGACCAGTTGGTGAGGAGCGAGGTGTTTTGCATCTTGCACAGACCTCACATGAAGTGACATAATTCAAAACATCCTTCCTGCAAGTGGGCCACCAAAAGAAACGAGAAAGAAATTCCTGTGTCTTTAGAATTCCTCTATGCCCAGCTATCTTGGAATCGTGAATGAGTTGCAATACTCTCAATCTCACTGTTTCAGGAATATACAGGCGTTGTCCCTGAATCCACACACCATTCTTAAAGACAAGACTTACGTCCCTTGGGGGTTGTGCCAAAAAGGAATCCGCATGGTATGCTTCCTTGATGTCCTTAAGTAGGTCTTGATTATGAATTACTCCTAGGAATCTAGAGTCAGGAAGAATAGTCTTAGGAGGAGTAATTGGACGTGTCTCTGCTGAGTAAATCCTAGAGAGTGCATCAGCCTTTCCATTGCGCGATCCTGGTCTATAAGAGATGATAAAATTAAATTGGTTTAAGAAAAGATTCCAGCGAGCCTGGCGAGGAGTCAGGCACTTAGCCGACCTGATAAACTCAAGGTTACGATGGTCTGTCAGGACGACTATTTGCTGTGCAGCTCCCTGAAGAAGGTGTCTCCATTCTTTGAAGGCGGCAATAATGGCCAACAACTCTCTATTGCCCACATCGTAGTTCCTCTCAGCCGAAGACAACTGCTGGGAAAAGAAGGCACAGGGATGCAAGACATTCTTCTCACCTGTTCTCTGAGAGAGTATAGCTCCAACGGCACAGTCTGAAGCATCCACCTCTATTATGAAGGCAAGCTCGGGGTTGGGATGTACTAGGATAGGTGCAGTGGTAAATTTATCTTTTAGACGGGAAAATGCTTTCTGGGCTTGGGGAGTCCAGGAAAACCTAGACTCTTTCCGGGTAAGTTGAGTGATAGGTGACACTACCTCAGAGAAATTTCTAATGAAACGTCTATAGAAGTTGCAAACCCGATGAAGCGCTGTACCTCCTTCACATTTCTAGGACTTGGCCAATCCTTGATGGCTTGGGTTTTGCTTCCATCCATACTAATTCCTTGTGTAGACAGTACATACCCCAGAAATTGAATTTCGGTCCTATGGAATTCACACTTTTCAAGTTTGATGTAAAGATGATTTTGTCTTAGACGTTCCAAGACCATTCTCACATGTCCATGATGTTCCTCTGTGGAGTTAGAAAAAATTAGAATATCATCCAAATAAATTACCACGAATGTATCTAGGAGATCCCTGAAGATGTCATTCACCAAGTGTTGGAAAGTGGCTGGGGCGGTACTCAGACCAAAAGGCATAACTAGATATTCAAAGTGTCCATAGCGTGACCTGAATGCAGTCTTCCATTCATCCCCAGGTCTAATACGGACTAAGTTATAGGCCCCACGAAGATCTAGTTTAGAAAAAATTTTGGCATGTCGCACTCTCTCCAATAACTCAGGGATTAAAGGCAATGGATAACGGTTTCTAATAGTAACCTTATTGAGTTCCCTATAGTCTACGCATGGTCTCAGAGATCCATCTTTCTTCTTTACAAAGAAGATGGGTGCACCTGCAGGAGATGAAGAGGGGCGTATGAAGCCCTTGGCTAGATTTTCATCTATGTAATCCTTTAAAGCCTTTAGCTCGGGCCCCGCCAGGGGGTAGATCTTACCAAAAGGTATCTCTGCTCCAGGCAATAATTCAATTGGACAATCATATGGACGGTGAGGAGGAAGCTGGTCAGCGTTCTTCTTGTCACATAAATCCACATAGTCCTGGTATACAGCTGGTAGTTCAGGGACTGACATGATTCCTTTAGGAACAGAGCAAGCTGAAACTTTTGGACTCATCTGTTTCTCTGGAAAGTGTAATTCCTTGGTCTCCCAGTTAATGGTAGGATTCTGAGCCTGCAGCCATGGTAGCCCTAGAATAATGGGAAAGTGGGGAGAAGAGATAAGCATAAAGGACAGTTTCTCTTGATGATCTTTACCCATAAGAACCCTCAAAGGCTCTGTTTCCTGATCCACTGGTCCAGAGGTCAGCAGGGAGCCATCCACAGTTTCCATCTGTACTGGAGTAGCCTTCTTCACTGAACGTATTCCCTGTTTCAGAGCAAAGGAGACATCCATAAAATTTCCACTTGCCCCTGAGTCGATCATAGCAGAGCTAAACACCCAAGCTGAGTCAACCCAGAGTTTGATGGAAAGAAAGCAATGAGAATTGTTTTTCTTACAACTCAGCTGGGACACCGCTGAGGAAACTTGAAAAATGGCAGCGTTTACACAGTCAACGTCCTCAGAGGTAACGGAGTTTAAGTCCGAGAAATCAAGATCTGTTGCTGCAGATCTCTCTGGAGCCTGAGGCTCGGACCTGACAGATCCCCTCTCGCAACACTCACAATGAATGAGTGCTGCAGTAGTCTTACGAGAACGGCTGGGGCAGTTTATAATGAAGTGCCCTGACTTACCACAATAGAAACATAGATTCTCCTTAAAACGATGTTCCTTGCGTGCATCACTAACCCGTCGTTGTAAAGAGTCTACCTGCATGGGTTCAGGTTCCCATGTAATCCTACTCAAAGGTTCCTTAGCTGGAGAGGAAGGTAGGAAAAGGTTAGTACGATTGCTTTCGAACCATCTCTCTTGCCTGCGTTCAGTCAGACGAGTATCAATACGGATGCAGTAGTTAATAAAGTCACCTAACGCAGTGGGAGGGTCGGCACGAGCAAGTTTATCCTTAATCAGTGGAGATAACCCCTTTCGAAAAATAGATTTTTTGGCGGAACTGTCCCAGGTGGTATCAAGGGCCCATCTCCTGAAATCCAAGGCATATTCAGCTACCGAGTGCTTACCTTGGCGCAAAGCTAACATGGCTGCTTCAGCTGTTGCACCTCGATTGGGGTCATCAAACACCTGCCCCATGGCTGAAATAAAATCATCAAGGTGATTCAAACAATCATCCTCAGTCTCAATCAGAGGGTTTGCCCACATTAAAGCCTTGTTGGTAAGCAACATAATTATAGTAAGCACCTTAGATCGTTCAGTGGGAAATTGTGAAGCATGTGCAGAAAAAAAAAGATTGCATTGATTAATAAATCCCCTGAATTTCTCACGTTCACCGCCAAAACGAAAAGGGGGCAACTTGGGAATCCCAGCACTCGGGGCTACGGCAGGAGCCTGGACTCGCCCCTCTAGAACCTCAATCCTGGCTCGCAAATCCTGGGTAGTCTGTCCAACCACTTGCAAATTGTGATTATTGAGGTCCTGTAGATTTGTAAAACGGGTCTTTATATTCTGCAAATCTGCAAGGATATTATCAGTCACTCCGCAAAGTTCCTTTATGCGGGCCTCCATTTTCCAGATCTTTTAAGACAGGATTACTGGAAGAAGAGGAGAGAAAAAAAAAAAACAATAGTGTTCACCTGTGGCAACACTGCAGAGAGAAAAAAAAAATTAAGGGAACTGCTCACCTGGAATGGTTGTGAGAAGTCACAACCACTATCATCACAGAAAGTTTCAACCAGACATCTGATATCCAGAGTTACAGCAGACAAAAAAGAGAAAAGAAAGGAAAAAAAAAAAAAACAATAGTGTTTACCTGTGGTAACACTGCAAAAAGAAAAAACTTAAGGGAATTGCTCACCTGGAATGGTTGTGAGAAGTCACAACCACTGTCATCACAGAAAGTACAACCGGACGTCTGATATCCACAGTACAGCAGACACAGCCTTCCAGACCCAGCAGATACTAACGTTTTGGCTTCAGAATCTTGTAATGTATGTAGTACAGTTCATATAGCGTCTTGTGCTTGGGTGCGATGAACATACATGAGACACAGGTTTGATATAGAAAAGTCCTGTATTACTTCATACAAGTTGGCAGAAATAGTCACACAGTTTGCAGACACAGAAACAGGAAACACAGCGGCCAGAGTAATCCAAGCTCAGCAATCACTCTCCAATACAGATTCAGGATCTTCTTCTCTGTTACCGTAAGTCCATGCAAACGTGGGTCTTTCAAAGAGCAGGGTTCAGAGTCCACAAGTGCTTCAGAGTTCCTCAGTAGGAATAGCTGGAGTACAAGGTCCAAGGCTTACAGGAGTCAAGTCACAGGTTCACTGCAGGCTAGATTCTGAAGCACTGATTGCTCAGCTGTGGCTGTTTAAAAAAGCAAAGGAGAGAATCAGGGCGGGAACATGCAAGCTGGAAACTCCATTTTGACTGAGGGCAAGATAGCTGCAGCAAGACAGAAAGTAAAATGGCTGACGAACAAACTGAGTTTCAGGAATATATACATAGAACCTTACACTTCCCGTATTTGTGTATGACATTGCCTGATCTCTGGACTCCGTCTTTTGTTTTCCGTCTCTGATACCAAGCTTCCCGACTGGCTTTTTCACTCTCTTGCTTGTACCCCAACTACGTCTTACGTCTCTAGCTTTGGATACTACGTTCCCGGTAGGCTTTTCTCTGACTTCGTGCATTGCTGTGACCTGTGGTACTTCTGCTCCTAACAGTTGCTGACTTCAGCTTGTCTGACCATTCTTTTGTTACCTGTGACACCTGGGCTGCTGCTCTGTGTTACTTCTCTGTATGTGTGCAACCGCTTGGTGGAGGTTGTGCTTTACTGCACTGCAGCAGTACATTACAGCTAGATCCTTCTCTGCCCTGACATCATCTCCCGGGAGGCCCCAAATATATTATATGGTGGGCCAAACAACCCAAAATCAGTGATTCCATGTAACTTTAGCCTAATGTGTATGGAGGCATTAACAGGTAAGTTATTGGACGCTGCCTCTGGCCCGGCCTAATAGACCTTCATACATTGCAGGACCAGACACCATTATTAGGTATGTAAGTACCGTAGTAACAAGATCGCCCCATACTATCGAGAACTTGGGGGTGGAGGGGCATTCAGCCGAACTCTGTCACATCTTCTTAGATGCCATGTTTGGTTTTGGCAACAGCAAGTGGTTAAACTGCCAGGATTTTTGTTGCAGGCGCACCTGTCTTGTCCCTGCAGTGTATATCTATATTCTGGGGCCTAAAATAGGCAATTTTTTTAATCAATTGTTCATTGTGTGAAAAAAAAATGTCTTCTGCTTTTTCCATGTATTTTTCTTTTTACAAGAATTGTTGGAGCCAATTTTCTTTAGAAACATTTTAGTTTCTGTTTTTTTTACTGGTGTTTTTCTTGTAATATAGGAAAGCCTAAGGCTAGAAATAAACCCCATAAATCACTGTACATGGAGACTTTGGGATCAGATAATTTCTGTCCGCGGTGTTTGTGGAAAGAAAAAAACTTTTATAAAAGCCTCAAACTTCTGTGTGTGAATCAGACCTGAGATCTAACGTGATAGAAGATTACAGTGCGGGGAAGACGGGAAACATTCATGTAGACGGCCGGTGGTGATGGAGTCAGTGACCGACTCTGGCCAAATATGTTTATCACAGCTGACACCCGACACTATGTGTCAGGAGCGGTCACAGACCGCTCCCGGCACATTAACCCCTGGCACACTGCGATCAAACATGATCGCGGTGCATCGGGGGCACAGGGAAGCATCACGCAGGGAGGGGGCTCCCTGCGCTCTCCCCTGAGACCCTCAGAACAGCGCGATGTGTCGCGCTGTTCCGAGGGACTCTCCTCACTGCAGGACCCCGGATCCAAGATGGCCGCCGGGTCCTGCAGGGAGGCGGCTTCCTCAGTGCCTGCTGAAAGCAGGCAATGAGAACCCTGCAGCAGTGCCAGAGCGATCACTGGTGTGACAGAGTGCTGTGCACACTGTCAAACCAGCGATCTGACCCTACACAGTGATGTCCCACCCTAGGACAAAGTAAAAATGTACAAAAAATAAAAATATTTGTAAAAAAAATCCTAAATAATGAAAAAAAAAATATTCCCCAATAAATTCACTTCTTTAATGTAAAAAAAAAACAATAAAAGTACATATATTTAGTATCGCCTCGCCCGTAACGACCCGTACTATAAAACTGTCCCATTAGTTAACCCCTTTAGTGAACCCCTTAAAAAAAAAAAAGTCTAAAAAACAATGATTTATCATCATACCGCCAAACAAAAGTGGAATAACACGCGATCAAAAAGACGGATATAAATTAACATGGCACCGCTGAAAACGTCATCTTGTCCCGCAAAAAACGAGCTGCCAAACAGCATCATCAGCAAAAAAATAAAAAAGTTATAGCTCGCAGAATAAAGCAAGGCAAAAATAATTATTTTTATATATAATCGTTTTAATTGTATAAAAGCGCCAAAACATAAAAAAATGATACAAATGAGGTATCGCTGTAATCGAACTGACACGAAGAATAAAATTCTATTATCAATTTTACCACACGCGGAACGCTATAAACGCCACTCTCTCAAAAGAAACTAATGAATTGCTGGTTTTTGTTGATTCTGCCTCCAAAAATCGTAATAAAAAGCGATCAAAAAATGTCATGTGCCCAAAAATGGTACCAATAATAACGTCATCTCGTCCCGCAAAAAATAAGACCTCACATGACTCTGTGGGCCAAAATATAGAAAAATTATAGCTCTCAAAATGTGATGATGCAAAAACTACTTTTGCAATAAAAAGCGTCTTTTAGCGTGACAGCTGCCAATCATAAAAACTAAATAGTAAATCAAACCTCCCTTTATCACCCCTTAGTTAGGGAAAAATAATAAAATTAAAAAAATGTATTTATTTCCATTTTCCCATTAGGGTTAGGGTTGGGGCTAAAGTTAGGGTTGGGACTAGGGTTACGGGTGTGTTAGGGTTAGGTTTGTGGTTAGGGTTATGATTATGGTTGGGATTAGTGTTAGAGGTGTGTTGGGGTTAGGGTTGGAGTTAGAATTGGGGGGTTTCCGCTGTTTAGGCACATCAGGGGCTCTCCAAATGTGACATGGCGTCTGATCTCAATTCCAGCCAATTCGGCGTTGAAAAAGTTAAACGGTGCTCCTTCCCTTCTGAGCTCTGCCATGCGCTCAAACAGTAGTTTACCCCCACATATGGGGTATCAACATACTCAGGACAAATTGCACAATAACTCTTGGGGTCCAATTTCTTCTGTTACCCTTGAGAAAATAAAAAATTGGGGTGAAAATATTGTTTTTGTAGAAAAAAATATGATTTATTATTTTTATGGCTCTACGTTATAAACTTGTGTGAAGCACTTGGGGGTTCAAAGTGCTCATCACAGATCTAGATAAGTTCCTTAGGGGGACTAGTTTCTAAAATGGGGTCACTTGTGGGGGATTCCCACTGTTTAGGCACATCAGGGGCTATCCAAATGCGACATGGCGTCCAATCTTGATTCCAGCCAATTTTAGTTTGAAAAAGTCAAATGGCGCTCCTTCCCTTCCGAGTTCTGCCGTGGGCCCAAACAGTGGTTGCCCCCTACATATGGGGTATCAGCGTACTCAGGACAAATTGGACAACAACTTTTATAGTCCAATTTCTCATGTTACCCTTGGGAAAATAAAAAATTGGTGACTTAAATATTACTTTTGTGGGAAAAAAATAGGATTTTTTATTTTCATGCCCGGGCATTATAAATTTGTGTGAAGCACTTGGGGGTTCAAAGTGCTCACCACAGATCTAGATAAGTTCCCTAGGGGTCTAGTTTCCAAAATGGGGTCACTTGTGGGGGGTTTCCACTGTTTAGGCACATCAGGCACTCTGCAAACTGAACATGACACCCATCAAAGTCTGCATTCCAAAACGTCATTACTTCCTTTCCGAGCCCTGCGGTGCATCCAAACAGTATTTCTCCCCCACATATGGGGTATCAGCGTACTCAGGACAAATTGGACAACAACTTTCCAATTTCCTTGGGAAAAAATCAAAAATTTGGGCCTAAAAAATCATTTTTGTGGAATTTTTTTTTTTTCACACCCAGGCATTATAAACTTTAGTGAAACACTTGGGGGTTCAAAGTGCTCACAACAGATCTAGATAAGTTCCTTAGGGGGTCTAGTTTCCAAAATGGTGTCACATGTTGGGGGTTTCCACTGTTTAGGCACATTAGGGGCTCTCGAAACGCGACATGGCGTCCAATCTAAATTCCTGCCAATTTTGGTTTGAAAAAGTCAATCGGCACTCCTTCCCTTCCAAGCCCTGCCGTGCGCCCAGACAGTGGTTTTCCCCCACATATGACCATATAGACCCCTCAAAGTGACTTCAAATGTGAGGTGGCCCCTAAAAAAAATGGTTTTGTACAATTTGGTGTAAAAATGAGAAATCGCTGGTCAACTGTTAACCCTTTTAACTTCGTACCAAATAAAAAATTTGGTTTCAAAATTGTGCTGATGTAAAGTAGACATGTGGGAAATGTTATTTAGTAACTATTTTGTGTGACATATTTCTCTGTTTTAAGGGAATAAAAATTAAAAGTTGGAAAATTGCAAAATTTTCGCCATATTTCCATTTTTTTCATAACCGCAAATTATATCGAAGACATTTTACCACTATCAGGAAGTACAATATGTTACGAGAAAACAATCTCCAAATCTTGAAGATCCGTTGAAGTGTTCCAGAGTTATAACCTCATAAAGAGACAGTGGTCAGAATTATAAAAATTGGCGCGGTCATTAACGTGCAAACCACCCTTGGGGGTTAAGGGGTGAAATGAGAAGGTGTGTCCAAACTTTAGGTCTGTACTGTATATAGTTTTGTTAGTAGATGTAAAGAAGAAAATTAAATACTGTAAAATAATAAATCTCCTCATATGTTTCCCTTATTATCTCCAGTAATTGTATTATTACACAGGATTTTATGATGTTACATCGGCTATCATCTTCTCATTCAGGTCTCTACAATATCAGATCCTCTCAGTGAAGATCTTTTACATAAGAAAATTTTCCTGATTTACCCATCAAGGATTGATATGGACAGAAACAAGATGGCGGAGAAGATAATACACCTCACTTTAGAGATCCTCTTCCGGCTTACTGGAGAGGTGAGAGATTCTGATGATGTCACATTACATCATTCTTATCTGTGGGAATAACAGATGGACAGAACTGGAGAGGTGAGGACTCTGGAAATGTCTGTAGTGAGATTTATTAATGTGTCTCTCCATAACCAGGATTACACAGTAGTGAAGAAGACCTCTAGTGAACGCTGTCAGGACCCTGTGTCTGAGGGATGGGGAAGACCCCTGAGCCCAATCATGGGGCCTCTATCTCACCCCCTGATACATGAGGACATCAATGACCAGAAGATCCTAGAACTCACCTATAAGATGATTGAGCTGCTGACTGGAGAGGTGACACTGCTGGGAATGCTGGGACATTATACAGTAACGCTATGAAGGGATCGGGGGGATGACGGTATCATTGTATGTGTCAGGTTCCTATAAGATGTCAGGATGTCGCCGTTTATTTCTCCATGGAGGAGTGGGAGTATTTAGAAGGACACAAAGATCAGTACAAGGATGTCATGATGGAGGTTCCCCAGCCCCTCACATCACCAGGTAATAGACAGGACTAAATACACACGGCCTATAATTATCTGTATGTAAAGAATGAATTCAGTCCCTGTATGTGTTTCCTCCAGATTCATCCAGTGAGAGGACAACACCAGAGAGATGTCCCCGTCCTCTTCTTCCACAGGACTGTAAACAAGAAGATCCCAATGTTCCTCCGGATCATCAGGTAGATGGAGAGAAGGGGTCATGAGATCTCCCTATAATGTGCAGATGACTGTGAAGGTCTCGTGCTCAGTCTTGTTTTATCCCCAGTATTATATGTTTATACTTGTGTAATGAGAATGGTGGAGATGGCAGGATTAGAGCTGATGTGACGTCTGTCTGTGACTTGCAATATTTGTTTCAGGGTGAAGATCTGACCCATATTAAAACTACAGAGAAATATGTGAGGGGTGATGAGTGGTGTAAAGAGGAGATTCCTACATATGACTACCCAGGTGAGTAGTAACCACTAATTGCAGAGAAGTCACAGATTCTTCTCAGTCACCGGCTGTGGCTGCTTTATCGTTAGTTTAGTCCGGCTGTATCACAATCGTGTGATCACCATTTTGCCTCAAGACCACAACATTCTCCTCCTCCCAAAACTGTTCTGATGACTTTGGGCATTGAAAGCCCTTTTCTAAAGAACTTACCACCTGGAGGATCCACCTACCCTCTGAGATTAGAAGACACTGACCGTTATCTGCTAAGATCTGTAAACTACAAAGCCAAATGACAGCATACGTAGAATGTGATGACAAGTTAGAAAATCACTTGAAGAAAAGTATTATGATGGGTCTGTAAGAGAAAGTTGGAGGGTAATGATGCTGTTAGCTACCTATATCTCTGATATCTTATTGGATGAATCTACCGTCTCTCCCTTTTGTGCTGCTGAATGTGCTCATATGGTTGCTACAAGACCGGCTCCAGTCTTTCTGGACAAACTTTGCTTTTATGATCGACAACATTAAAAGTGCAGTGAAGCCAAGTGTGAATTTCTGTACAATAACAACAGATTTTTCCTTTATCCTGACTTTTCAATTTGTATTAAAACTAATTTCAAGGAGGATTGTGATAAACTACATAAAACCATTACACCTGTGACATGATATATCTCTAAGCTGTGTGTGGCTGATGGCTATAATATACATTTATTCACGCCTGCAGGAGATGTGTTGGCATGGCTCGAGCCCTGGTTTCATGGATTCACTCCACGTCATAAATTACATTGTTTTCGACCCTAAGGAATTCAGATTACTGCACAATCTCTCCTGAAATAGGGAGCAATATTTTTCTCTAATCTTCTGGTCAGGAGTCATAGTAGCTCCAATGGTCCACCATAAATGAATGCAACTCCGGTTTACTGTTGAAGTTCTCCCCTCGTACATACATTGTTGTTGGGGATGTAACATGTTTTTTTATTCTATGTCTTTTTTTTTTACCTGTTCATTCTGTATGATAGTTTGATTGTGGTGGGATCGGCCTGCCTCACTTATGCGAGTCTGTAACTCCCTGATAGTCTTAAAAAACGCTCTTCATCGCCTCTTCCAAATGCCTAATATCTAAATTTAAAGGGAACCTGTCAGCAGGATTGTGCACAGTAACCTATAGACAGTGTCAGGTCAGCACCGTTATGCTGATTACAATGAAACCTGGTGATGAAATCCGTCTTGTGGTTGTTGTTTAATCTTTATTTGTAGTTTTCAGTTACTGAGATTCTTGTGCTCTGGGGCGGGGCTGTGGGTGGGGCCATGGGCGGGGTTTATGTGGTGCTTTGATTACATATTCATCTGTATTTGCTTATGACAGGTCACTGATCCCTCAGTGACCTGCCCCTATTTTTGCATAATGCATATAATAGTGTTGATATTATTGTTGATGATGCCTATAATATTGTGGCTATTATGAGGTTTATAAAAAAAAATTACATCCAGCAAAATGACACCGTCGGCGACGGTCCAGTAGCATCTATCTCTTACTTATAGATGCTACTGTGCAGGTGCCGCCATCGCAGGTGACATTTTTCTGGATGTAATTTTTTTTCTGAGCCTCACAATAGCCACAATATTATAGGCATTATCAACAATAATATCAACACTATTATATGCATTATGTAAAATGGGGGGCAGATCACTGAGGGATCAGTGACCTGTCATAAGCCAATACAGATGCATATGTATTCAGAGTACCACAAAGCCCCGCCCACAGGCTGCCCACAACCCCGCCCCAGAGCACGAGAATCTCATTAACTGAAAAGTACAAATACAGATCAAACAACAACCACAGATGGATTTCATCACCAGGTATCATTGTTATCAGTATAACGGCACCGACCTGACAGTGTCTGTACTGTACTGTCTGTAGTGTTACTGTGCACAATCCTGCTGACAGGTTCACTTTGACGTCTCAGTGCTGCACTATTATACACAGTTCTCTTTAAATGTGTAATATTTCTTCTTGAAACTCATCTGACAGAAATATTGGATCTTACGATAGTTTAGATTGTGAAGTCACCGAGACCCACATGCCAATTACCCAGAGAGGTTTCACCACTAGTTACTCATTTATCACTGATGAAGACTGTTGAGTTTGAACATTTCAGTAGATGTGTTATTGTCTGTAGTCACAGTTTTCGACTACAGTAGTTAGTGTCTAAAATACTCTGATTTAACCTCTTCCTGCAGCCAGTTTTGTGTTCCTAATCAGGCCCCATTTTTAAAATCTGATGTGTATCACTTTATGTGGTGATAACTTTGGAAATATTCACAAAGGATAATAGAAAACAAATGGATCTTACAAATTATTTTCCAACTTTACACAATACCCTACATACGATTGTACACTACTGTCTGGGCCCATGGCAGTGTTCAGAAGGGAAGGAGCGCCGTTAAGCTATTTGAATGCGGATCTAGCTGGAATAGTTCAGACACAATGTACTGGGAGCAGTGTTCGTGGTCACCTGGCGGCTCAAAAGATGTCCACCATGAACATGGCGCTATCTTCTCTGCTTTCCATATTCCAAGGATTGCCTTTCTCATCGCCCTTTAAAGGGAATCTGTCACCTCATTTTGGGGATATAAGCTGTGGCCACCGGCATTATCTACAGCATTCTGGAAGGCTGTAGATAAGCCCCTGATGTAACCTGAAAGATAACAAAAATAAGTTAGATTCGGGTCCGATGAACTTTGTAGGTCCTGGTCCGGCGCCTCCTATCTTCATGAGATGATGTCCTCTTCCTTGCTTCTGTCGCGGCTCCTGCGCAGGTGTAATTCTCTGCCCTGTTAAGGGTAGAGCAAAGTACTGCAGTGCGCAGGTGCCGGGAAAGGTCAGAGAGGCCCGGCGCCTGCACACTGCAGTACTTTGCTCTGCCCTCAACAGGCATTCCAGAATTTGATAATTAATTACCCAGGTATATTCCAACTAGATACAGACTTAGATTAACACATGAAATGCCGGAGTACAAAAAGTCAGAAAAACGTATCTCTAAAAAGGTATAAATTTATTATTGTACCACATTATAAAAAATTAACAAAATATTTTCTATTATAACAATATAGTATATATGGATTAATTTACAAAGTGATCCACCAGATTAGTATGATGTATAAAGGACGCACCGGGCACCTACAAAGGACTCCAAATAATGTGTAACGCTGGTAATATATATTATTTCAGATGCTAATACAGAGCCTTTAAATTAGATTTATCCATCACAAAGACCTAGTAATTAGTAAAATGCATTGTGCATCTGCAGCCCATATAGGGGTACTAGAAAGACAGGTCTATTTACATGTGATGCCTATTACAAGGAACGAAAGCTCAATGATATATACATCTATCTTTATAGCCAGCGTTAGCCCAAAGAAATCAATAGAAGTCATATAGTAAAGTTTTCACAGGTTAAATTACCCATTGTAGAAGTAGGGGTGTTTCAGCCACGGAGCGTCCCGGACCCTGACGTACGTTTCGCAAGCACTAGGCTCGCTTCCTCAAAGGGGGCGTGGTAAAAGATGTCATTATGCCGCTGTTAAATTGTCATGTGTGCATTGCCACGAAGATCGTCGCGGTTGCACATTTTGACTTCTCACAGCTGAGCTGCTGTTTCTTTGTGTTTGGCAGCTAGGGAGTTAATTCTGTCTGTGCTCGGTGCTGGGACTGGGTGCAGTTTCTCCCGGCTGCAATTGATTATTTGTTGATTGGTTTCCTTTAAATTTCTGGTTGTCTGCTTGGGGAGTTGCCAGTGAAACCTTCATGCAGACCACAGATAGGAATGAATCTGTATAGACTTTAGTTGTGAGCTCCTTAGTTGTTCTAAGCTCAACTTGGTTAGAGTTTATTTCCCAGACCATTTATGTTCCTTTGGTGTTTGAGTGTGTATGCAAGCGAGTTTTATCCTGTCTGTCTTATATGTCTAATATGTGTATTTAGCTGAGATCAGCCCATATCCCTTTGGTGGTAGTCAGGATCCTTCTTAGGACTGATTACAGGGTTCAGGGTCTGATAGGAGACAGAGTTAGGTTGGAGACTTGGACCTCTGAACCATTATCAGTACCTCCAAGGTGAGGGATTAGTTAGGACCCCAGTTTAGGGTCAGGTTAGATCCCGGTCCACCTCTTTCCTGTTTCAGCTCATCAAGTCCTCAAGATTAACCCTGAGTTCAGCAGATATCGTGTCAGGTAAATCTATTCTATACTTACATGCTGATGTTGCTATACTAGTTGTTGTATAGAGTGTTGTTCCTGTATTAATAGTTTACTGACATTGTATACATATCATTAGACAGCGTGACATAAATACCCTGTGTGTTCAGTCACATGGAGAGAACTATCCAATAGGATATAAA
This sequence comes from Oophaga sylvatica, assembly GCA_033576555.1. Taxonomy (NCBI): domain Eukaryota; kingdom Metazoa; phylum Chordata; class Amphibia; order Anura; family Dendrobatidae; genus Oophaga; species Oophaga sylvatica. The sequence continues at coordinate 52,588,437 of JARQOD010000003.1, forward strand.
CTTGTGCACAAGCGTACTGAATGACGAAGGTCCTTGTTGTTAAACATTGCTGACATCATGTAGTCACGTGGTTAAGAATTGACCAATGAAAATCAAGACATGTGACATGTAAATGCCCGCAGGTCCTGGTCTCAGTAATCTTTCCTAGACTCCATTGTCACGGGTGCGTCGCTGCGAAGATCGTCGCGATTGCACACCCTGACTTCGCACAGCTGAGTTTCTGGTGCTGGGTGTTTTTCGGCACTGAGGGAGTTAATTCTTTCTCTCTCTGTGCTGGACTGACCAGCCTCGCTCAGCTGCAATTAATGTTTTGTTAATTGGTTTCCTTCTTATACCTGCCTGTCTGCTGGGGAAGTGTCGGTGAAAGCATTCATGCAGACAGCAGAGCGGATCGTATTGAGAAGTCTAAGCTAAGAATACCTGTTGTGGTTTTCTCCTCTCCTCACTTTATTAGTTATCTCCCTACCCGTTTGTGTTACCTCTGTATTGGTAGTTTTGTATGCAAGGTGTTCTTTTATTTTACCCCTTGTACTGTCTCGTTTGTCTTATACTGTGTGTGAAGGCAGATACCTTCCTGATCCCTGTGGTGGTAATCAGGGTCCTTCTCAGGACTAGATTACAGTGGTAAGGGATTCACAGGAGATAGGGTTTACGCTGGCGGCCTGGACCTCTGTACCATCAACAGTACCTCCAGGTAGAGGGATTAGCCAGGACCCCAGCTTAGGGTCAGCATAGACCCCGGTTCTCCTGTATGCAGAGACAGCGTGACATTTTCACCGACCATATTTAAGATTCTCCCCAGCCACCATGGATCCAGTAGCCAGTCTAGCTCAGCAGTTGCAGAGTTTGTCCATGGAGCTGAGGGATGTTAAGTCCAAGGTTTTGTACCCCCCGGAGCAAGCCAGACCTGAACCTAAAGTAGCTCTCCCGGACAGGTTCACTGGTGGGCGGGACAAGTTTTTTGCTTTCTGGGAGGCATGTAAATTGTACTTTCGGTTGCGACCTCGGTCATCTGGGAGTGAAGATCAAAGAGTGGGAATTGTCATCTCGCTCCTACAAGGGGACCCCCAATCCTGGGCGTTCTCTCTTCCCCGGGCTCCCCGGCTCTCCAGTCAGTGGATAGATTTTTCGCAGCTCTGGGTCTTGTATATGATGACCCGGATCGGGTCTCCCTTGCTGAATCTAAGTTACGGAAAATACAGCAGGGAGATCGTCCGGCAGAGGAATTTTCTTCGGAGTTCCGTAGGTGGGCCACGGACACCCAGTGGAATGACCCAGCTCTTAGGAGCCAGTTTTGTCAAGGTTTATCTGACAAATTAAAAGATGTGTTGGCGCAGTATGACCCTCCCACGTCACTGGAGGCCGCTATGGCCCTTGCTATTCGCATTGATAGACGGTTGCGGGAGAGGTGCGGGGTAACTCCGTCCCCTGTGATGACTCCACCTTCCTCAAGGGTCCCTTACACGGAGGTTCCCCTGGTCAGTCCAGAGGAGCCTATGCAATTAGGAGGGACATCATTCCGGGGGAGGGGATCGGTGGGGCGCCACAAAACAAGAAGTTGTTTCTTCTGTGGAAAAAAGGGACATTTTATTAGGGGGTGTCCATCCCGTCCTTTGCAGAGTGAGAAGTCGCCGGAAAACTATTGATCCCAGATTGTGTGGTGGACGGCAATCTGGGAGTAAGCATTTCGTCCCTAAGTTCGTCTCAGTTTCTCGTACCGGCGGAGGTGGTGGTGGGTGCGAGAACTGAGCGGATATCTGTTCTTCTGGATAGTGGGGCCGGGGCTAATCTGGTGGATGCTCGCTTTGCTCGGGTTCAAGGTATGCGATTGTGTGGGTTGGCTAAACCCGTCCCCATATTCTCGATCGACGCCAGACCTCTCGGTCAGGGAAGTTTTGTGCAAGCAGTGCATAACATTGATCTTCAAGTGGGGGCGCTACATAAAGAACTGTTGTCTTGTTATGTGTTGGAGGGTCTTCCCACTCCTATAGTGCTGGGCCTGCCTTGGCTAACTAAGCATAACCCGGTTATTGATTGGCAATCCAGAGAGATAAGCCAATGGAGCGATTTCTGTAATAAAAACTGCATGAATACGGTCATTGGTGCGGTCGCTCCTAGGGCCTTACCTCCATTTCTGGTGGACTTTGAGGATGTATTCTCGGAGGAAGGGTGTCAAGAACTACCTCCTCATCGCGAGTTTGACTGTGCTGTTAACTTGATCCCTGGGGCCAAGTTACCGAAATCTAGGTTATACAACCTTTCTGGTCCTGAGAGACAGGCCATGAAGGATTATATTTCAGAGAGTCTGGCTAAGGGGCATATTAGACCTTCATCTTCCCCGGTGGCTGCGGGGTTCTTCTTTGTGAAGAAAAAAGATGGAGGCCTACGCCCTTGCTTGGATTTCCGTGAGCTTAATCGGATTACGGTCCGAGATCCGTATCCGCTCCCACTTATTCCCGATCTCTTCAATCAGATCGTGGGTGCCAAATGGTTCTTTAAGTTGGATCTCAGGGGAGCGTACAATCTTATTAGGATGAAGGAGGGGGATGAGTGGAAGACGGCGTTTAACACTCCGGAGGGGCATTATGAGAACCTTGTCATGCCATTTGGTCTGAGTATTGCCCCGGCGGTGTTTCAACACTTTGTAAATGACATCTTTCGCCACCTAATGGGACAGTTTGTGGTCATATATCTGGATGATATTTTAATTTACTCGCCAGATCTTGTCTCATCAGGAGCATGTTAGGCAGGTGTTACAGATCTTGCGGGATAATAAACTGTACGCCAAATGGGAGAAGTGTGTGTTCGCCGTACAGGAACTTCAGTTTTTAGGATTCCTGGTCTCAGCATCCGGTTTTCGTATGGACCCTCGGAAAGTGCGGGCAGTTCTTGAGTGGGATCTGCCAGAGGATCTTAAGGCATTACAACGTTTCCTGGGGTTTGCTAACTACTACCAGAAATTCATTCGTAATTTCTCCTCCATAGTTAAACCTCTCACTGACATGACTAAAAAAGGGACGGATTTTTCAAAGTGGTCTGACAAGGCTTGTCAAGCGTTTTCCTCTTTGAAAAAATGTTTTGCTTCTGCACCCATACTTGTTCAGCCTGATGCGTCTCAGCCATTCATTGTTGAGGTGGACGCTTCCGAGGTAGGGGTGGGAGCGGTATTGTCACAAGGTTCGTCACCTGGTAAATGGCATCCGTGCGCCTTCTTCTCTAAAAAATTGTCGTCCGCTGAGAGGAATTATGATGTCGGCAATAGGGAGCTCTTGGCCATTAAGTTGGCTTTTGAGGAGTGGCGTCATTTTTTGGAGGGGGCAGTCCACCCGGTCACTGTCATTACCGATCACAAAAACCTGCTATATTTAGAGTCCGCTAAACGTCTGAATCCCAGACAAGCTAGGTGGTCTTTGTTTTTTACCAGGTTTAATTTTGTCGTCACATATCGTCCTGGGTCAAAGAATGTTAAGGCGGATGCCTTATCTCGCTGTTTTCCTGGGGCTGGGAATACGGAGGACCGGTTCCAGTCCTTCAGGAGGGGGTGGTGGTGTCGGCAGTATGCTCTGAGCTTGAGGAGGAGGTATTGGAGGCTCAGGGGGACGCCCCTGTAGGACCTCCAGGGAGACTGTTTGTTCCAAATCAGTTGCGACAAAGGGTGATCGAGGCACATCATAATTCAGCTTTGGCAGGACACCCAGGGAGTAAAGCAACTGAGGATCTCCTCTCGCGCCGGTTTTGGTGGCCTAACTTACATAGGGAGGTGGTAACTTTTGTCGCGTCCTGCGAGGTTTGTGCGCGCTCTAAGACCTCACATACCCGTCCGTCGGGGACCCTCTTACCTTTGAAGATCCCGGAGCCTCCGTGGACTCATCTGTCTATGGACTTCATTACGGATCTCCCGCCATCTTCGGGTAAAACAGTCATACTCGTTGTGGTGGACAGGTTCAGCAAGATGGTACATTTTATCGCTCTTCCTGCTCTTCCTAATGCTAAAACTCTTGCGCAGGTGTTTATTGGGGAGATTGTAAGGCTTCACGGGGTACCCTCCGATGTGGTGTCGGATCGGGGGTCTCAGTTCGTGTCCAAGTTCTGGAAAGCATTTTGTACACGGCGGGGGATGCAGTTGTCATTTTCATCCGCAGACCAATGGTCAGACAGAGCGTCTGAACCAGAGCTTGGAGACATATCTCCGGTGTTTTGTGTCAGAGAACCAGGAGGACTGGGCTTCTTTCTTGCCTCTGGCGGAGTTTGCTCTAAATAGGCGGAGCGAGTCCACTGGTAAGTCCCCGTTTTTTGGGGCATATGGTTTTCACCCCCAGTTTTGTACTTTCAATAGGGGGGGCTCTTCTGGGGTTCCTGAGGAGGAACGATTTTCGTCGTCACTTGCTTCAGTGTGGAGAGGAGTGCTGAATAATCTGAGTTCTATGGGGAACCGATACAAACGTATGGCTGATAGGAGGAGAGTGTCTGGTCCGGACCTATGTGTGAACGATCTGGTATGGTTGTCTACCAAGAATATTAAACTTAAGGTTCCCTCCTGGAAACTGGGTCCCAGGTTCATCGGGCCATACAAGATCAGTGCTATAATTAATCCGGTTGCATTCCGTCTTGACCTCCCTCCTACATTTAAAATTCATAATGTGTTCCACAGATCGTTACTTAAGAAGTATGTGGCGCCGGTGATACCTTCACCTTTACCTCCTCCTCCTGTGGTGGTCAATGGTAACTTGGAGTTCCAGGTGTCGAGAGTCATCGATTCACGTCTGAATCGCCGGTCCCTTCAGTACCTTGTTCATTGGAGGGGGTATGGTCCTGAGGAGAGGACGTGGGTTTCTGCGTCGGATATTAACGCAGACCGATTGGTTCGGGCCTTCCACACTACTCACCCAGATAAACCCAGCCCTGAGGGTCCAGAGGCCCCTCGTAGAAGGGGGGGTACTGTCACGGGTGCGTCGCTGCGAAGATCGTCGCGATTGCACACCCTGACTTCGCACAGCTGAGTTTCTGGTGCTGGGTGTTTTTCGGCACTGAGGGAGTTAATTCTTTCTCTCTCTGTGCTGGACTGACCAGCCTCGCTCAGCTGCAATTAATGTTTTGTTAATTGGTTTCCTTCTTATACCTGCCTGTCTGCTGGGGAAGTGTCGGTGAAAGCATTCATGCAGACCAGCAGAGCGGATCGTATTGAGAAGTCTAAGCTAAGAATACCTGTTGTGGTTTTCTCCTCTCCTCGCTTTATTAGTTATCTCCCTACCCGTTTGTGTTACCTCTGTATTGGTAGTTTTGTATGCAAGGTGTTCTTTTATTTTACCCCTTGTACTGTCTCGTTTGTCTTATACTGTGTGTGAAGGCAGATACCTTCCTGATCCCTGTGGACTAGATCAGGACTAGATTACAGTGGTAAGGGATTCACAGGAGATAGGGTTTACGCTGGCGGCCTGGACCTCTGTACCATCAACAGTACCTCCAGGTAGAGGGATTAGCCAGGACCCCAGCTTAGGGTCAGCATAGACCCGGTTCTCCTGTATGCAGAGACAGCGTGACATCCATGCAGCGGTGCATGAATGTGGCTGGCGCCTAACCACATATCAATGCAACAGCAAGCATAGGAAAATAGGAATAATTGCAAGAAAAAAACGGAAGAAAAATTGAAATAAATATAAAAAACAAAAAAATTTTGGCAAATAGAACCAATGTGTGCAATGATTTGACAATATCTCTATATATATATATACATACAAAGATACAACCATGAATATTATGAGCAATAAGTGAAATTATCAAAAAAACATAATAAAAATAAAGAAAAAGACTTATTACTTGTGCATCAGTGACAAGAATTAACCATATAGATCAATACCTAAGGCATTATGCATAAATTACAGTGTAATTACTATATATATCAAGTGATGTCCAATATACAATATAAAATACAACATAAACAGTATATACATGTATATAAAAAGTGACATGCAAATAATTAATTGAAAGAGTGAAAACACCCAAATTATGTAAAAAGATTCTTCCATTTCACAGTTAAATTTCTTTTATCTCTTCTTCTCAGAAAATTCAGCAAAACATCGAGACCACCAGGGACATCCGCAGACAAAGGTAAGTAAATGTCCATATAAAGAAGATGATTCAAATTGATCACAACTAATAAAAATAAAAATTATAATTAATATAAAAACCTAAAACACAACATAAAAGCGACAAAAACAACAAACCATGGAGACAAGATTAACATCTGGAGAAGAATATCACCACCAAGGTGAATATTATGAGAAAAATGGGAGGCTTATCATCAATATTAATTAACCCTGTAATATCATAATAGGACAACGTTGACCATGCTATAAGAACGAGGAATATCCCATTACTTCATTTAATCCATTTGGTACCATCGTACCCAAGGTGAATATACCATCTACATTCCTTCTGGGCCAGTAAGCGATGGATGTCACCACAACGTATGCCACACTGCACATGCTCAATTCCACGGACCATCAAATGTTTTGGATCACATTTATGAAAACGAGCAAAATGTCTTGGTATAGTTTTTAATTGTGACATATCTGTTTCAGATTTTGCTGCCAGGATATCGCGGACATGTTCCCGTGTTCTAGTTCCTAGGCGTCTGGATGTTAGGCCTATGTAAATTTTTGGGCATGTGCAAGTGGCATAGTAAATAACTTGCGTTGTGTTGCAAGTGATATGGCATCTTATATCAAATTGCCTGTGTCCGTCTGCAGTACTGAACGTAGAGGAGCGGACAACATTGACACAGGCAACGCACTTGCCACATGGGAAACATCCCTTCACTGGCCCAGAGGAACCGAAAGGATTAATGACATTTTTGGGGACTGGAACATAATGACTATTCATGAGAATGTCCCCCAGATATCTGCTGCGTCTAGACGTCATGAGAGGGCCATCAGAGAGAAATCGTGCCAGAGTGGGGTCAGATTTTAGAATTCCCCAATGTTTTTGCATACATTGGCGCATGGAAGACCATTCTCCGTTATAAGTAGAGATATAACGGATTTGGTCATTCCGTTTTATGTTGCTGTTTATGTTTTTTGGTCGCAACAATTTGTCACGTGTGTATTTTTTTGCTCTATTATAGCCAGCTTTTATGCATCTTTTAGAATATCCTCTAGCCTGAAATCTCTCAGAGAGGTTCCAGGCCTGTGCCTGGAACCGAGATTCAGTAGAGCAAATCCGCCTCATCCTGAGGAATTGGCCAACGTGGATGGCCTTAATAGTACTGAAAGGATGACTGGAATTAGCATGCAGCAGAGAATTAGTTGACGTTGGTTTTCTGTAAACATCTGTTTGTAAAAATAAATTTGCATCTACCTGAATTTTGATGTCCAGAAAGTCAATTGAGGTTTTACTTATATTATACGTCAATTTAATGTTGAAATTATTTGTATTCAATTGCTGCATGAAATTCCGTAATTCATGTTCTGAACCTTGCCAAATAATAAATAAATCATCAATGTACCGTAACCAGCACTGCACATGGTCCGCGCCCCGGACGCCCTCCCGCTGAAGATCTCCCTCTCCCAATACCCTAGGAAGAGCCCGGCGAAAGAGGGCGTACAGGCCGCACCCATGGCAGTGCCACGTCTCTGCAAATAAAAAGTGTTTTTGAAAACAAAAAAAATTTTTGGTGAGAATGAAATTTAAAATGTCCAAAATAAACTCATTCAAAAGGCCATCCCCGTTGGCAGCTCCCAAAAAGAAACGGACCGCTTCTAAGCCATCTTCATGACGTATACACGTGTAGAGTGTCTCAATATCAGCAGTAACCAGGAACATATCTGGTTCCAACTGTATCCGTTAATTCTAGTAAGGACATCTGAAGTGTCTCTGGCACAGGAGGGAAGCGACTCAACCAAGGGTTTTAAATAATGGTCAACAAATTTGCAAATGGGGTCACAAAGTCCTCCTATGCCAGAGACAATGGGACGTCCAGGGGGATCCACAGGATTTTTGTGTATCTTAGGGATGAAATAAAGTGTCGGCACTTTAGGATTTTTTATGAGTAAACCATCAGACTAGCGGTGGACTAGCGGTGGACACCGCGTCCAATGCAGAGACCTATCCTCACTGCCGGACTCCTTCACAACAGGTTACTAGTGCAATAGAGGCATTGTCCTCTTCATCATCTCACCCCACCAATACAGGCTATATCCAGCCCTTTCTTTCTTCCCTATGTGGATCAACCCCCTTCCCAGTAGTATCTGTGACTGATGAAGGTCCATGATATAGGACCAAAACTTTTCGTGTTACTACTGTGAATAAAAATCTTTATTCTCACTATACTAAAGTTGAGTGCCGAGTTCATTTTCTATTAGATACGGTGTGGGAACCTACTCTGGCACCTTCTTGGTTGTGCACACGGTTATTTTTTCATTCAAAAAATCCTGTGACACAAGGCGTGTAAAGATATCTATAGCAGGCACCAGAGACAAAGGAGGGAATTTTGTGGACCTAGGACAGAGATAATGAGGGAACCCACCTGCACCATCTGGATTTTGTTCATATAGAAGATCCTCCAGATCCCTCAAAGTCTCTCGTTCCGTGGCATCAAGTTGTGAATCAGTTTTGGTCATAAGTTTTTTCATAATTAATTTCCTCGAGAAGAGGAAAAGATCTTTGGTCGCTGTGAACGGATCAAAGTTGTTAGTGGGAGAAAATGTTAATCCTTTTTGCAATAGATCTAGATGAACATCAGACAAAAAGTGGTCAGATAAATTGATTACCTCTGACCCGAATTTTTATTTTTTATCATGTTTCCACCTTGCATTTTTCCATATCTTGTTGTCATTCTCTCATGTTGTGAACTAACATTTGATGATTTAGAGCGAGCTGATTCTTCACTAGAGGCCACGGAAATGAAAGAGGCTGATCAGGTTCGTGTGAAGCCACGATGTGACTGACGTTTTCGATTCCAGCGGTACATAGAATTTGTCTGGAAATCTTTCGTATCACGCTGGAATTTTTTTAATTTAGTGTCACAAATATTTTTTTCCCATTTAGAAAATTCTATCTCAATTTCTTTGTTGAGAGTGGTAAGTGCCTCACACGATAAATCATGTTTAAGTGCAGACTGTAATTCCTCCACACCTCTCTCCAAGTCCACAAGTGATGCTTGATTCATCTGGGCCAACAATCCCATGAAACCACGTGAACAAGCAGTAGCGAAACCTTCCCATTTTTCCCGAAAATTACAATCCTCAACTTCAAATGAGGGAAACACTTGGACTCGTAGTCCCCTTGGTATGAGACCCCTCTCCAGATATTTGTTTAAAAAAGCGCAGTTCCACCAGATATTTTCTATTATAACAATATAGTATATATGGATTAATTTACAAAGTGATCCACCAGATTAGTATGATGTATAAAGGACGCACCGGGCACCTACAAAGGACTCAAAATAATGTGTAATGCTGGTAATATATATTATTTCTGTTAGGGTCTGCGGAACGCACCAAATATATGAGGTAGAGAGGTGCGTTCGCAGCCCGGGGTCCACCGTGCAGGCGGAACCTGCTGCTAGTAAAATGGCGAAAGTAGCGAACTGTTATCCCGCAGAGTCGCTAAAATAAACGCCGTAGCGCGTTGTGGCAGTAAGTGCGAACTCTGTTAATACCCAGAGCCGCTAACGGAAATGCCACAGCGCTATATGGCGATAGGTGCAAACTCACTTAGCTTCAGTGAGCCGCAAAGTAAAACGCTAGGGAGCTGTCTAGCGTCGAAAGCTAACCCTGTTACGTCACAGGGCCGCTGAGGAAAAGTGCTGTGTTCTGTCAGACTCTCAGGTACACAGTTAAGTGCTAAGCGTACATAACGCGTGATCATGTGCTAATGTCCTCGCGGGAGTCACCCGCAATCTATGGCGTCTGAACGCCAGACCCTGAATACGGCAATCAAACTCCTCACCGGTTACGCCGGTAATCTAGGGCATCTAGGACACTGACCCTGGCCAGCTACCATACCAAACTCCTCACCGATTAAGTCGGTATTCTAGTGGCTTATTTCAGCCGGGTCCCTAACCACACACACGCATGATCACACTGGCGCATAGCATACAATGATTGATATTAGCACATGGCGGCCCAGCCATGCTACCCTTTTATAGCAACAGCTACAGGACCTTCCAGGAACAAGGACCAATGAGAAGCTGTTACAAACACACGTAGCTACATGACCTTCCTGGCGGACCAATAGGAGCCGCTGCAGCACCTGAACATGTGACCCTGATCTCCAATGAGAGATCTCACTCTGGGCATGCTCAGAAGGGAAAACGCAGGACTTTGTCTCAAAGACGGCTGCTCCAGCACTGGCTATAATAGCAGATCCAGGAAAGGCAGCAGCAAGTCACTGCACAGTAGAGGAGTGGGCAAGACGCCTGGACCGACGTCTCTGCTGAGCAGGCTCCACTGCGGCCGGAGATGAATGGGAGACCGCAGCGGGACGGGTTCGAGACTCCCCTTGTGCAGCAGCGGGAACTCGAACCCTAACAATTTCAGATGTAATACAGAGCCTTTAAATTAGATTTATCCACCACAAAGACCTAGTAATTAGTAAAATGCATTGTGCATCTGCAGCCCATATAGGGGTACTAGAAAGACAGGTCTATTTACATGTGATGCCTATTACAAGGAACGAAAGCTCAATGATATATACATCTATCTTTATAGCCAGCGTTAGCCCAAAGAAATCAATAGAAGTCATATAGTAAAGTTTTCACAGGTTAAATTACCCATTGTAGAAGTAGGGGTGTTTCAGCCACGGAGCGTCCCGGACCCTGACGTACGTTTCGCAAGCACTAGGCTCGCTTCCTCAAAGGGGGCGTGGTAAAAGATGTCATTATGCCGCTGTTAAATACCCTGTGTGTTCAGTCACATGGAGAGAACTATCCAATAGGATATAAACTTGTGCACAAGCGCACTGAATGACGAAGGTCCTTGTTGTTAAACATTGCTGACATCATGTAGTCACGTGGTTAAGAATTGACCAATGAAAATCAAGACATGTGACATGCAAATGCCCGCAGGTCCTGGTCTCAGTAATCATTCCTAGACTCCATGTTGACATCATATAGTCACGTGGTTAAGAATTGTCTTTCTAGTACCCCTATATGGGCTGCAGATGCACAATGCATTTTACTAATTACTAGGTCTTTGTGATGGATAAATCTAATTTAAAGGCTCTGTATTAGCATCTGAAATAATATATATTACCAGCGTTACACATTATTTTGAGTCCTTTGTAGGTGCCCGGTGCGTCCTTTATACATCATATTAATCTGGTGGATCACTTTGTAAATTAATCCATATATACTATATTGTTATAATAAAAAATATTTTGTTAATTTTTTATAATGTGGTACAATAATAAATTTATACCTTTTTAGAGATACGTTTTTCTGACTTTTTGTTCTCCGGCATTTCATGTGTTAATCTAA
>JARQOD010000003.1:52600012-52631464 GCA_033576555.1 Oophaga sylvatica
ACAAATTGGACAACAACTTTTGGGGTCCAATTTCTCTCTGTTACCCTTGTAAAATAAAATATTGGGGGCGAAAAAAATCATTTTTGTAAAAAAAAAAAAGATTTTTTATTTTTACGGCTGTACGTTATAAACTTCTGTGAAGCACTTCGGGGTTCAAAGTGCTCACCACACATCTAGATAAGTTCCTTGTGGGGTCTATTTGCCAAAATGGGGTCACTTGTGGGGGGTTTCCACTGTATAGGTGCATCAGGGGCTCTCCAAATGTGACATGACGCCCCCAGACCATTCCATCAAAGTCTGCAATCCAAAACGTCACTACTTCCCTTCCGAGCCCTGACGTGCGCCCATACAGTAGTTTTCTCCCACATATTGGGTATCAGCGTACTCAGGACAAATTGGACAACAACTTTTGGGTTCCAATTTCTTCTGTTACCCTTGTGAAAATAAAATATTGGGGGCGAAAAAATCATTTTTGTAAAAAAAAAGAAGATTTTTTATTTTACGGCTGTACGTTATAAACTTTAGTGAAACACCTGGGGGTTAATAGTTCTCACCACACATCTAGATAAGTTCCTTGAGGGGTCTAGTTTCCAAAATGGTGTCATTTATGGGGGTTTCCACTGTTTAGGCAGATCAGGAGCTCTCCAAACACGACATGGCGTCCAGCCAATTCTGCGTTGAAAAAGTCAGACGGCGCTCCTTCCCTTCCAAACTCTGCCATGCACCCAAACAGTGGTTTACCCCCACATATGGGGTATCAGCGCACTCAGGACAAATTGCACAATAACTTTTGGAGTCTTGTTACCCTTGGAAAAATAAAAATTGGGGTGAAAAGATCATTTTTGTGGAAAAAATATGATTTTTAAATTTTACGGCTCTACGTTATAAACTTGTGTGAAGCACTTGGGGGTTCAAATTGCTCACCAAAGATCTAGAAAAGTTCCTTAGGGGGTCTAGTTTCCCAAATGGGGTCATTTGTGGGGGGTTTCCACTGTTTAGGCACATCAGGGGCTCTCCAAATGCAACATGGCATCCAATCTCAATTCCAGCCAATTTTGGTTGGAAAAAGTCAAATGGTGCTCCTTCAATTCCGAGCTCTGCCGTGCGCCCAAACAGTGGTTCCCCCCACATATGGGGTATCAGCGTACTCAGGACAAATTGGACAACAACTTATGTGGTCCAATTTCTCCTGTTACCCTTGGGAAAATAAAAAATTAGTGACTAAAAGATAATTTTTGTGGGAAAAAAATAGGATTTTTTATTTTCATGCCCGGGCATTATAAACTTGTGTGAAGCACTTGGGGGTTCAAAGTGCTCACCAAAGATCTAGATAAGTTCCTTAGGGGGTCTAGTTTCCAAAATGGGGTCACTTGTGGGGGGTTTCCACTGTTTAGGCTCATCTGGGGCACTGCAAACGGAACATGACCCCCATCAACGTCTGCATTCCAAAACGTTACTACTTCCTTTCCAAGCCCTGCCGTGCACCCAAACAGTTCCGCCCCCCACATATGGGGTATCAGCGTACTCAGGACAAGTTGGACAACAACTTTTGGAGTCCAATTTCCTTGGGAAAATTCAAAAATTTGGGACTAAAAAATCATTTTTGTGGAAAATTGTTTTTTTTTTTTTCACACCCAGGCATTATAAGCTTTTGTGAAACACTTGGGGGTTCAAAGTGCTCACAACAGATCTAGATAAGTACTTTAGGGGGTCTAGTTTCCAAAATGGTGTCACTTGTGGGGGTTTCCACTGTTTAGGCGCATCAGGGGCTCTCCAAACACGACATGGCGTCCAATCTCAATTCCCGCCAATTTTAGTTTGAAAAAGTCAAACGGCGCTCCTTCCCTTACGAGCTCTGCCGTGTGCCCAAACAGTGGTTTTCCCCCACATATTGGGTATTGGCGTACTCAGGAGAAATTTCATAACAACCTTATCTGTCCATTTTCTCCTTTTACCCTTGTGAAAATAAAAAAAAAGTTTGTAAAAGATCATTTTTGTGGCTAAAAAGTTAAATATTCATTTTTTCCTTCCACGTTTCTTTAGTTCCTGTGAAGCACCTGAAGGGTTAATAATCTTCTTGAATGTGGTTTTGAGTACCTTGAGGGGTGCAGTTTTTAGAATGGTGTCACCTTTGGGTATTTTCTGCCATATAGACCCCTCAAAGTGACTTCAAATGAGAGGTGGTCCCTAAAAAAAATGGCTTTGTAAATTTTGTTGTAAAAATGAGAAATCGCTGGTCAACTTTTAACCCTTATAACTTCCTAACAAAAAAAAATTTTGGTTCCAAAATTGTGCTGATGTAAAGTAGACATGTGGGAAATGTTATTTATTAACTATTTTGGGTGATATATTTCTCTGTTTTAAGGGAATAAAAATTCAAAGTTTGAAAATTGCAAAATTTTAAAAATTTTCGCCATATTTGCGTTTTTTTCAAAAATAAACGCAAGTTATATCGAAGAAATGTTACTTCTAACGTGAAGTACAATATGTCACGAGAAAACAATCTCAGAATCGCGAAGATCCGTTGAAGCGTTCCAGAGTTATAACCTCATAAAGAGACAGTGGTCAGAATTGTAAAAATTGGCCCGGTCATTAACGTGCAAACCACCCTTGGGGGTGAAGGGGTTAAACCGATCCCCCAAAAATAAATCTGGTATGGTGATCATAGGTTCCACAACCGGCAACCTAGCAAGATAGGTAGCAATACTCTGAACCTCAGTGGCAAGCTGCTCCGCATGGCCAGACAACTGTGCAAACTCCATTGAGGAAAAAAAAAAATTCCTCCTCAGCACCCAGAGAAAAAGATGGAAAAAATGCAACAAACAGAAAAAAAAAATTTCTGACAACTCCCTTTTTTCTTTTTCCTTTTTAATATTTTCCCTTCTATGAGTACCATATAATTTTAAGTTAGGCCGGTAATACTGCTATGTTTCGGCAGCTGAGGAGAAATTGCAAAAATAGCCAAAATAGCAATACACCAGAGAGCAGAGAGGCTGGAAACTATTGGATTGCAGGACCCTAAACTAACCGCAAACTAGAAGTAGCCGTGGAGCATACCTACGGTGATCCTAGACGCCTCGTCACAGCCGGAGATAGCTACACCTAAAGGCAGAAAGATGAAAGCTATCTGCCCCATAGCAGAACCCCCAAAGAATTAGGAAGTCCCCAAACATGTAATGGCGGTTAGACAAGAAGAAAATACGGACACAGACAGAAAATAGAATGAGCAAACGCTGGGGCCCAATCTGTCTAGATAGAAAAGTATAGGAAAGAATTCTGACTGCAACCCAAAAAACCCTGACAAAAATACCAACACTTCTGATTAACAAAAAACCTGAGATCACTTGATCTCTACCACCTAAATCAGATCTCTGGTGTAACACACAGCAATTCAGCAAATAAAAAGAGACAAAGGAACAGAGCAAATGTGCAAACACAAACTGAGCACTATTGCAGCGCCAGGCCCCAAAAGGGGACCAGGCTGAAGTCTACTGCTAAGCAGCAAACCAGCAAGGAAAATCCAACCAGAGGAAAAAAAAAGCAAATCACTTATCTGAATGAGAACAGGAATGCAAGCTGAGCTCCAAGCAAGACCAGGAAGAACAATTGATTACCGGCAAGGCTGATGGGAACTCAGGTCACTTATATCAGACCATTCAGAGCCAGCTGAAGGCCATTCAGCAATTAGTTCATTACCCTCAGCAACCACCGGAGGGAGCCCCAGCTTAGAAGTCGCCTCCAGAGTATTCACAACAGGAACGCACCTAATAGATATTAAGGAGAGGTGCGTTCACAGCCCGGGTCCACCGTGCAGACAGAGCCTGCTGCTAGTAAGATGGCGCAAATAGGCAGTATGAGCGAACTCTGTTATCCTGTAGAGTCGCAGATGTAAACGCCGTAGCACTATATGGCGATATAAGCGGACTCTGTTAATTCACAGAGCCGCTGTGACAAAGACTATGTCCTGTCAGACTCACAGGGGACACAGATGACTGCTAAGCGAATTGCAGTCTGTGGTCATGCAATCAGAACACAAGCAATAATCTCCTCACCGGAGTAGCTGGTATTCTAATGGCGTTTTCAGCCGAGCCCTGAACACGTGCATACAGAACTCCTCACCGGAGGTGCCGGTATTCTATGGGCTTATTTCAGCCGGACCTAACCACATGCATACATGACCACACTGGCGCAAGCATGTAACAGATTTGATACTAGCGCATGGCCGAGCGGACATGCGCACCTTTTATAGTAGCAGCTACAGGACCTTCCAGAAAAGGACCAATGAGAAACTGTTCCAGAACACAAGCAGTTTCAGGACCTTCCTGGCGGACCAATGGGAGTCGCTGCTGTAACTGAGCATGTGACCCCTGATCTCCAATGGTAGATCTTGCCATGGGCATGCTCAGATGGAGAAACGCAGGACTTAGTCCCAAGACTGCCTGCTCCAGCACTAGTTATAATAGAGGAACCAGAAGGGGCAGCAACAAGCCTGTGCACAGTTTTAGACTGAGCGAGACGCTGAGACCGACATCTCCGCTGAGCAGGCTCCACTGCGGCCGGAGATGGATGGGGGACCGCAGCGGGACTGATTCGAGATTCCCCTTGTGCAGCAGCGGGAACTCGATCCCTAACAATGGGAGGAAGAAAAAGAACAAAAGAAAGGGAAAATAACCCGCTCTTACATCCACAAATAGTTCATCCTTCTAATATATATAATCTATCAGGATATGAGTTAACAACTGTAGAATCCTCATTATTATCTAAAGGTCTCCAATTTTCCCCACTTTTTAGTCTAAAGATTTTCACCTTTTGACCTACAAGTATTCGTTAGGAAAATGACACTGAAACGACACTTTATTATTGACGGTGAAAAATCAAAATCCACTCTTCCCATACCACAGGATAATACTTGTTACCATGTAGATCTAAGAGGGAAGTCCAATTTTTATCCCACAGAGAATAAAGGTCATCACCTTAACACTGTCAATGACCTAGTCCTTAAGAAATGTAAATCTATCACTGAAAATCCGAGGAACAAAATAAAAAATACATATAACCTGACTAAAGGAGAAGGGGAAGCCGTCCGGTCATTAAGTGAGAACAAAACTCTTATAATAAGGTTGGTTGATAAGTGTGGTGGTATTGTTATACAGAACCGTGAGGATCATTGTAAGGAAGCACTACGAATCCTCTCGGATAACAATTATTATGCTAAAACAACCTCTGATGCAATTACTAATGCCATTCCAGAACATGACGCTCTAATTACCAAAGTGTTTCTGAATGGTGTATTGTCAGGCTGAGAAGAGATACCTATCGGTTAAAAATCCATCACCCCCGTTTTTTTTCTCCTACCCAAGATCCATAAAAACCTTAACAAACCCCCTGGAGACCAATTATTTCAGTTGTTGGTTCCCTTACAAGCAATCTGTCGGAATACACCCATAAAATGATGCAAATCCATGTTCTTAACCTTGAAAGTCATCTCAGGGATTCCTCTCATTTCATTCAAATATTGCAGGATATTGAGTGGAAACCCACTTATGTTTTCATGACACTGGACGTGGCCTCATTGTACTCAATTATACAACATCATATTGGTCTTATGTGTTTTCAAGAAACATCTGAATATGGATTTAAGACTTTCTCAACATCAGAGAGACTTTTTATATGAAAGCCCATTCATTATCTTGTATAATAATTTCTTTGCATTCCAAGGAGAATTCTACCATCAGCGACTTGGGACCGCAATGGGTTCGAAGGTTGCACCCACCGCAATGGGTTCGAAGGTTGCACCCACGTACGCAAATTTATTTATGGGTATTTTTGAAGAAATATTTATTTATAATAATTTTATTAAAAAAAAAACATAATTAGTTATAAAAAAATTCATAGATTACCTGTTTCTTATATGTGATAATTCTAGGGGGGATATTCAGTCCTTCATCCTGGACATTAATACCAATGAGTGGGGACTATCCTTTGCTATCACCATCAATACTGAAAGCATTGACTTTTTGGACATTGCAATTTTTATTTTGGATAATCGCAACTGTACTCATACATTTTTTAAGAAAGTGGATACTAACAGTTATATACTGTAACGCTGGTATTATCTGTACCTTGTTTTCCAGCGTTACTTTGCATGTCTTTGCTTTAACCCTTTTGCGTCTTTCCCCCTAACCAGCTGGGATACTGTTGTCTGTTACCTGTATGGATGCTGCTCAGTTCCCAGCTCTGCTGCGTAGCCGTACTTGCGTGAGTGTCTCCGCTGCGTTGCATGACCACCCGCATGTGCGGTCCCTGGCCTGCTGTAGAAGCTACCCGTAGGTTGCAAAGTCCTCTGCAGTGGTGCATGACTTACTACGTGTGTTGAGGCTGCAGCCACTGTCAGGTGTCCTTCTGTGCTGAGTTGTGTCTGGCTCTGCATAGGGGGCCTTGCCCACACCTGTCCTGCTTTTATGAGGAATGGGTGTGCACTAGAATTGCTGCTCCAGCCTATCGCTGTGAAGCAGCTCATATATAAAGTTCCCCAGCCCTATGGGGCGTTGCCAGAGCTTTGCATTGAGTTTGCATTGAGTTTACATTGAGTTCCTGAACCTAGCCGTGTGTGTTTGTGTGTTCAGCTCCTGCTCTGAGTGCGATCAGTTCTGGAGAGCTGATTCCCTTTGTCCTGTCTTGTGTTTCCGCCTGTTCTGGGGGCTGAGTACCCAGATCGGCCTTCCTCGAGGCTGCATATCCAGGCCTGTTCCTGTTGTATCTTGTTCCCTGAATCCCTGATCCTGGATCTCTTATGGTACCTGAATGTCTGAACTGTGTCTTGTGTTTCCGCCAGCTCTGGGGGCAGAATACCCAGATCGCCCTTCCTGGAGGCTGCATATCCAGGCCTGTTCCTGTTGTGTTTTGTTCCCTGAATCCCTGATCCTGGATCTGTCCCGGTACCTGAATGTCTGAACTGTGTCTTGTGTTTCCGCCAGCTCTGGGGGCAGAATACCCAGATCGCCCTTCCTGGAGGCTGCATATCCAGGCCTGTTCCTGTTGTGTTTTGTTTCCTGATTCCCTGATCCTGGATCGGATCCTGTACCTGACTGTCTGAACTGTGTCCGCTGTGTTATGTTCCTGAAGTCCTTCTGTGTCCTGAACCTTGTGCCAGTGACTGTGATCCTTTGCTATATAACCTGAGTTCATCTTGGAAGTAGGGTCCGTGTGTGCGCTGAGTTTCTGTTACTCTGTGCTCAGCTTCTGTGCAATCCCCGGCCGGCTCCCGTTGAGCCTGGCGGGGCTTGCACTAGACCGCTGGGGTTCCTTTTCAGGTCGCTGCCAGATGTCTGATGCCTGACTATGGCCTGATGTCCGATGTCCGATGACCACTTCCAGATGTCCGGAGCCTGCCAGATGTCCGGAGCCTGCCGATCATTGCCAGATGTCCGGAGCCTGCCGATCGTTGCCAGATGTCCGGAGTCCGATACCAGTGTTCTGATGTTCCTGAGTTCCAGTCCATATTCCTGATGTCCTGTCCGTGTTCCTGAGTTCCAGTCCATGTTCCTGAGTTCCAGTCCGTGTTCCTGAGTTCCAGTCCGTGTTCCTGAGTTCCTGAGATCCAATCTGTGTTCGGAGCCTGCCAGATGTCCGGAGCCTGCCGATCGTTGCCAGATGTCCGGAGTCCGATGCCAGTGTTCTGATGTTCCTGAGTTCCAGTCCATATTCCTGATGTCCTGTCCGTGTTCCTGAGTTCCAGTCCGTGTTCCTGAGTTCCAGTCCGTGTTCCTGAGTTCCAGTCCGTGTTTCTGAGTTCCAGTCCGTGTTCCTGAGTTCCAGTCCGTGTTCCTGAGTTCCAGTCCGTGTTCCTGAGTTCCAGTCCGTGTTCCTGAGTTCCTGAGATCCAATCTGTGTTCCTGATGTCCTGTCCGTGTTCCTGAGTGCCTGAGATCCAATCCTGAGATCCAATCCGTGTTCCTGATGTCCTGTCCGTGTTCCTGAGTCCCTGAGATCCAATCCGTGTTCCTGATGTCCTGTCTGTGTTCCTGAGTCCCTGAGATCCAGTCCGTGTTCTTGATGTCCCGATGTCCTGTCGGTTCCTCCGTGGTCTACCCTGTGATGACGTCTGTCCTGGGTCAGTGTCTGATCTTCTCCTGCTGAGCCTGTGCTACGCCTGAGGCCTGAGAGGCCATACTAGTATGCCCGTGCCAGATGATCCTGGACTGCATCAACCCGTGATGACCCCGCCATCGTCTGAAGTCTGTCTGAGGTCGATGTCTGATGTTCTCCTGCTGAGCCTGTGCTATGCCTGAGGCCTGAGAGGCCGCCCTAGTATGCCCGTGCCAGATAACCTTGGACTGCATCTACCCGTGATGTCCTCCTGCACTCGTCTGTGATCCTGAGACGTGTACCCTTCTCTGATGTGCGGAATCGAGAGCCCGGCATTATGTTCTGTTTATGTACTGTGTGTGTCTTTAAGTAAACTTTATGTTTCTTCATACCTGAAGTTGTGCGGTGTTGTCTAGTCCTGCAGGTCGTCATCTTGCCCACATGCTCAGCTGCCACAGATCCCGGTCGCTGCCCTCCCCTAGTCCGGGCAGGCCCGGGTCTCCCTCTGTGGTCCAGTGGGTCCACATTCTCTTACCATCTGGGACGCATGCCTCACGTCGTCGTGGACTGGCGGCGTGGGAGCATTGGCTAGTTAGGCAAGCTATGCCATGTCCCAACGCCCCGCAGCTGTGGGAAGCGTCACATATACACTATACGAGTGGACATTACACCAAGTGGTTAGACAATATTCCTCAGAATCAATTTATGAGAATTAAGAAAAATTGTACATTAGATTCGGACGTCAATGTCCAGTCTAATGTCCCAAAAGAAAGATTCCAAAACCAAAAATATCCAACAAAATTATTAAAAGGGACTTTCATCAATGTCAAGGGGCCGGATCAGGAATCCTTACTTATAACCAAAAACAAGACTTCATGTGTCAAATATGAGACCAATTTTATCACCACATTGAATATATACCATAAAGAAATACGGAAAACTATTCCAGAATATTGGTATATTCTCCTGAATGGTCCCATCCTAGGGAAACAGCTCCAACTATTAAAAATATCTTAGCACCCAGTAGATTGAAAAATAATATGAACATGATGAACCCCAAACATTGAGCATGCGGTATTCATAAATGTAACACCAAGAATTGCCTATGTTGTCATTCTATATGTCATGGTAGTACCTGTGTTATTTCCAACAGCTCCAATGATTCGTTTTCTATTTCTCCATCATTGCCCTGCATGACTAGTTTTGTGATTTATATGGTTAAGTGCCCCTGTAACAAGCAGTATGTTGGCCATACAACACAGCCCTTACACAAAAGGGTTAACTCCCATAGAGGCAACATATGTAAAGGCCTTCTCCTTCACGGGTTATTGAGACACTACACCCTAAATCACAGCAAAGACAGCAATAAAATGCATATTAGCCCCATTGAACATGTCTCAGTGGGAACTCAGAATCGTGGACAACAACTCAATAGAAAGGAAATATACTGGATATACAAGAAAAATACATGAAAATCTAATGGACCCAATGAAATCACAGGTGTATTCCTATGAGGGCATATGGAAATTGTTTATAACATTTCTCCTACGTCAGTCCTTGTTTTTAACAGAAGAAATAATTTTTGGGAAAAACAGATGTATGTGTATCTATGCCTATATGTATGTATGTGTATATATGTATGTATATAAGGTTATGTTTGTGTGTATTTGTGTTTGCATATGTTTATGTTTTTTGTTGGTGGTTTATTTATGGGATAGATGGTTATTTATATATACACTGCTCAAAAAAATAAAGGGAATACTCAAATAACACATGCTAGATCTAAGTTAATGAAATATTCTCATTGAATACTCTGTTCTGTACAAAGTTGAATGTGCTGTCAACATAATCACACACAAAATCATAAATGGAAATCAAATTTTTGAACCAATGGAGGCCTGGATTTGGAGAGACCCCCAAAATGAAAGTGGAAACAAGTCAAAATGAAAATCAAAACAAGACAAAATTAAAGTGGAAACAAGTCAAAATGATGCTCAGTATTGTGTGTGGCCTCCATGTGCCTGTATGACCTCTCTACAATGCCTGGGCATGCTCCTGATGAGATTGCGGATGTTCTCCTGAGGGATCTCCTCCAAGACCTGGACTGAACCATCCGTCAACTCCTGGACAGTCTGTGGTGCAACGTGACGTAGGTGGATGGAGCGAGACATGTTGTCCCAGATGTGCTCAATCTCTGGGGAACGGGCAGGGCACTAAATAGCTTCAATGCCTTCATTTTGCAGGAACTGCTGACACACTCCAGCCACATGAGGTTTGGCATTGTTCTGCATTAGGAGGAACCCAGGGCCAACCGCATCAGCATATGGTCTCACAAGGGGTCTGAGGATCTCATCTCGGTACTGAATGGCAGTCAGGCTACCTCTGGCAAGCACATGGAGGGCTGTGCAGCCCTTCAAAGAAATGCCACCCTACACCATTACTGACCCACTGCCAAACCGGTCATGCTAAAGGATGTTGCAGGCAGCAGGTTCACACTCAGCACATGTGACAGACGTGACAGTGTCTGGAGACGCTGTGGAGAGCGATGTACTGCCTGCAACATCCTTCACCATGACCGGTTTGGCAGTGGGTCAGTAATGGTTTGGGGTGGCATTTCTTTGCAAGGCCACAAAGCCCTCCATGTGATCTCCAGAGGTAGCCTAACTGCCATTAGGTACCGACATTAGATCCTCAGATCCCTTGTGAGACCATATGATGAGGCGGTTGGCCCTGGGTTCCTCCTAATGCAGGACAATGCCAAACCTCATATGGCTGGAGTGTGTCAGCAGTTCCTGCTCCACACTGCGCAGCGCGCGCGTTACAGTCTCTCTCTCTAAAGTTCAGTCACCTTTTGACATGACAGGTGGCGGTACGCTGTCAGTCTATTGTCCACCTCCAGGAACCTGTATGCAATGGGTCTGTCAGGTATGCGGTCACTCTTGGGCAGAGCGTGTGCGGTACTCACTATCACGCTGGATACGGCACCTGGCTTAGCTCTGCACGGCTCCGCTCTGCTGGCACGGCTCTGTACGGTTCTGTATGGCTCTGCTGGGCCGGCTCCGCACGGCTAATTTCCTCAGCACTACAACTCCTGTCCTGGACAGCAGGAGCACGGCCTATCACAGGCCCAGCACTCTCAGGTGGGGGACGCAGAGCACACTGCTCACTGCTCTGTGGCTGCAATTACTTGGCGCCAACTCTGCCTGCAGCGCTCGCTTTTCCTTCTTATACCCTTGTGTCAGCGTGCTCTCTCCAGGCTCTCCCAGCCCCCTCCTCTCAACAGGAAGCCCCGTCTCCCTCCTCCTTTCCTCCTTCCCTCTTGCAGCAGGGGAAGGTCCGCCTCTCTCAGGCTTCCCCCCAGAAACAGACGATGCAGCCCTTTCAGTTCTGGACCTGGCATGCAGGTACCCGTGGTCCGTTCAACCTCCTTACAACTGCTCCCACTGTCAATGCCCTTTGCTGTATGAAGCAACTTCACCATATCAAAACCTTCTTTTTTCTTTCTTTATGTTTTTTTCCACTCCATGGGATTTTTATTATATATTTTTACTCACTTACATCAAGGGGATATTCCAGGGTAAGCCGGGTTCAGTGGAATTCAGCAGAGACTTTCCAGCTGACAGTCATTACACAGCTGCACTGTTTGCACTTCACTCTGATTAATTCAGAACCCTTTGTATTTATTAAATCATTAAGGCACATATTCACACATATTTGTTTCACCACATAAAAACAGTCAATTAATAAATGTATAATTATAGTTTTTTATGATTTGTTATCATTTGTTATGATTTTGTTATCGTTTGACTTTTTCAACGCAGAATTGGTTGGAATTGAGATCAGACGCCATGTCGCGTTTGGAGAGCCCCTGATGTGCCTAAACAGTGAAAAAACCCCACAAGTGACACCATTTTGGAAACTAGACCCTTCAGGAACTTATCTAGATGTGTGGTGAGCACTTTGAACCGCCAAGTGCTTCACAGAAGTTTATAACGCAGAGCATTGAAAATAATTTTTCTTTTCCTCAAAAATGATTTTTTAGCCTGCTATTTTTTATTTTCACAAGGCTAACAGGAGAAATTTGACCACAAAAGTTGTTGTGCAGCGTACACGCATAGGTATAATCAAACTACAAGCCCCAAAGGAGGAGGGTGGCATCAATTTCCCAGACATTGCAAAGTACAATCTAGCAGCAAACCTCAGATACACCACTGATTGGTTAAGAGGCATCTCACATTTCGCCAACGTACTTTTAGACCAACAATTAAGTCCTCAGGTCTCCTTACCAGCATTACTACATATGGCCAACGATGACCTTATTGCAGACATAAGAAACCACCCCACCTTATGGCAAACTATACAGACGTGGAGGAAATGCAGGAGACTATGTCATTTGAGAAGCGATGTCTCTCCGTTTGTGCCCTTTCTGGGTAACCCGGGCTTTATGGGAGGTAAACCACCCTTATCTTACATTGAGCTAGCTGGGCAGGGTTGCATCTTGGCAGCTGACCTATTAGATGATAGATTCTCCATGCTTGCATTTGACATAGCAGCACAACGTTTCCCAACATTTGTAAACAAGCCCTTCCTTTTTCTTCAAGCAAGGAGCTTAACTTTGAAAGGCATAGCTACTAGGGTGGAGAAAGAGGGAGGAATGCCTTGGATGGCTTCCTTAGGACCGCCAGATTGCAGATAGCCTCGACAAGCAGTATTTACACACTGTTGCATAAGCAATGGTCATAGGAGGGCAAAAAGACAGGTCCAGCACGATGGGTTAATGATATACAGAACATCACAGTCAGGGAAATCTTAGATGCCACTTTGATGCAACGGAAAGTGATCCCCTCCAGCAGTTATGCAGATGAGTCGCACGAACCAGGGCTTATGGGGTACTTGGCACCGAGCCCGTTCACTTCAATGGGGGAGAGGTCACGGGTAGCGCAGCTCGGTCCGTTGCCCTGGGCGCTCATTCAAAGGGGGATATTTACAGGGGATTTAGAAATGTTCGTGACGCCACCTGTGGTTTCTGATCAGGGTGACCAGCGCTGCAGGGTGAATCCTCTGAGGGGTTGTTACTGGGCAGCAAGGTGTTAAGTCTCCCACAGGTAAGACTGATTCCTCGAGGTATATGGCGGTATAGGGGTGCAAGGCAATAAGGCAGACACACACAAGTCAGTCTCTTTCCATACCTTTACTGGTGATGGTTGCAGGCATGTCCCGGGAAGCTGCTCAGGGTGGAGGATGCACATCCAGTAATCACTAAGTAGGTTTAAGGCCTCCTTACTTCCCAATGTGTGTGAGTTTCCAACTTGTATGAAGCTAAGTTTAACTCCTTCTCCTTGCTACGCCCGACTGATCTTGTGATGAGGTCTTCTTGTGGACAGAACAGTGTCTCTATGGCGGTACCTGCCAGACCCCCGTATTCCTAACCTCAGTTACGTATCAGCACTGCTGGGCCCCTGCGACTTGAAGTCCAGGGTCTCAGGTTTTTCCCACTAGATGTGAAGATACTAGCAAGCTCGGACCCGGTGTCCGGTAGTGCAGAGTGGAGGATAGCTGTCACTGCTATTTTCTCCTCAGTTACTCTCTCCCTTTTGTCCACTCGCTTGTCGTCCTACGCACACCTTAATATAAGCACAGGCAGCAGTAGATGTCAGCTTCTCTCTCAAACTTCCTCAGCCCTCAGGCTAATCTGACAGGAGTTTCTCCCCCACAGCTCGTCTGAGGTAACTGCGTTCTAAGAATGTGTCTTCTCTCCTGAGGTAACACCAACAACTAGCTAACGTTCAGCTAGACTGTCTTCATCTCCCTGCTGTCTCAAGGGCTCCCTCTGGTGGAACCAGGAAAAATGTGAAGTGTTATGTGCTTATCAGGTATTTGTGAATTACCTTTCTGTGCATCCTCCAGGGAACATGTGGCACCAGACGCAGCTGGGTCACACATCCCCCCCTAATTATATTCAGCACTCCCGGGCTGAAAAAGAAAAACAATTTTTATAATAACAATAAACATAACTCATCCCTTGCGGGAGGTAAGGACACTTCAAACGTTACAATGTGTACAAATGGCAATAGAAAAATATCAAACACTTTCACACAAATAAATACAAGATTCTTGTGGAGGACCCGTACCAAACCTCCCACGGGGGTCCTGGGTGGGCTGCAGGACTTCTTTGCTGCAAACCTCACTCAAGGCCACACCATACGGGTTTTTCTTCTGAGGTAGAATGGCTTACGTAAACCAAGATGGGGCACTGAGTGCCAACTATTTACAACACAGTTTTTGGGCTGGCAAAGTCCTCAGCCACGCAGTCCTTCAAAAAGAAACACATTTCACCTATCACATTACCCAACTAGGGTATACTACTTCAGCATGTAAACATTATCATCATATAACATTCTCAATAAAATGCAATTCTCTTCATAACTTTGTACAATTAAGTAAACCCTGTCTGGGTCATACTGGATTAATTTACTAGGACTACTCTTGGTACCTAACAGGTAACCTTCCTTTCGTTGTGCGTACTGACCTACGTGGTGTGGTGTCAGGTATAGTAGCATCTAGCCTATCTGTGCTGCGTGCCGGCAAACTGTAAATCCGCCTCCACCTCTCTAGGGATCTGGCAAACATGCTAGCGACTGGGCGATGCGGTTCTGTTCTGTCAGGGGAGTCTTCTTCCTGAGACCCAACATCTGAAGGTTCCACATTTTGAGATTCCATTCTTTGAGATACTACTTCTGGAGATGCTACAGGAGTAGGTTCTTCTTGAACTATTTCTTCTGCTGCGGCAACTGGCTCAACTGGACGTTGAAGCGCTTCTTGTGGTTGGTAAAATTGAAGTACTGGAATAATCACAGCGTCTCCGATACAAGGCCAATCAGCAGGAAAATCTCCTAGGTCCGTGTGTATGACTTCACCTGGTTTCTCTTTTTCCATAACAAGTTCTTCCTCGGGAAGTTTTAACATGTCTGGACACAGTTTTAGGTGGCCTCTGGATGCCGTGGTGGTCGTCTTTCCTCCATCTTTGCTAATGGTACAGGTTTTCCTGTTGTCAAACTTGGAATTTTGCACGACATATGGCTCTTGTTCCCACTGATCATCCAATTTGTGCATTCTTCTTTTTCTTTTAGCACAATATCTCCAGGCATAAAAGGCTTAGCTGGCGCACTTTTGTTGTAGTTCTCCTCTTGCTTTTCCCTTACTTTATTGAGACTATCTTCCACGCAGGCTTGTACTCTCCTGTACTGTTCCTGTCTGTTTGTGTCCCAATCTTCAGTAGTAACATCAGCTTCTGGTTCTACAACACCAAGTTCCAAATCCATGGGCAGCTTTCCTGGTCTTGCTCGCAAAAGGTAGGCTGGAGTGCAGTTGGTGGAACTCACCGGTATGTGATTGTACAGATCTACCTGGTCAGGTAGTAGGTCTGGCCACCTATTCCTCTCCTCAAGTGGTACCGTCTTCAGCAGATCAATGACTATGTGATTCATCTTCTCACAGAGACCATTGGTTTGGGGGTGGTACGGTGTGGTTCTTATCTTCTTACACCCGTACAAGTGACAGAATTCCTTAAACAACTCGGCTTCAAAGGCAGGACCTTGATCAGTTAACACTTGCTCTGGATATCCATGGGGTCTGCAGAAATACGCCTGAAACGTCTTTGCTGCTGTTTCAGCTGTCAGATCTTTGACAGGGGCGACCACCAGGAACCTGGAGTAGCGATCCACCATTGTCAGGGCATATGAGTATCCTGACTTGCTGGGTGACAACTTGACATGGTCCAAGGCCACGATCTCCAAGGGACGAGTCGTCTTGATGGGTTGAAGGGGTGCTTTCTGGCTGCTGTAGTCTTTTCTTCGGAGGCTACAGGACACACAGTTTTTACACCATTTTTCGATGGAACTGCGCATTCCCACAGTAGAAACGACACTTCAGCAGTGTTTCCAGCTTCTTCCAGCCAAAGTGCCCCGCTCGATCGTGGTAGGCTTCCAACACCATCTGGATGTCTGTTCTTGGAACTACTATCTGCCATACCATCTCATGGGTTCTGGGGTTGACGTACCTTCGGCACAGCTTCTCTCGGTAGATAAACAGCCGGCTTCTCTCGATCCACAGCTGCTTTGCTTGTTGAGACGCATCCTTCTCCAAGGAGGAACCTTCCTGAGTTATCAGTTCCTTGATGTGGCTGACAACCGGGTCACTGTTCTGGGTCTCCTTCCAGCTGTGGTGAGGTAAAGGGTTTAACGTCTTAGCACGCTGCCTCCTGTAGGCTCGTTGCTCGTGGATCATCCCATTTCTGTGGAATGCAGGTAGCTCAATCTCTTCTCGATCATCCGATTCCTCTTCCGTGTCGGATTCATGCGGCATTCTGGACAAGGCGTCAGCGTTGGCGTTCTTATGGCCCGCCCTGTACTTGATTGTGAACTGATAGTTCGATAGCCGAGCCATCCAACTTTGCTCCATGGCTCCCAGCTTGGCTGTTTCAAGATGTGTCAAGGGGTTATTGTCTGTGTAAGCAGTGAACTTGCTGGAGGCTAGGTAATGCTTGAATCTTTCTGTAATGGCCCAGACCAGCGCCAGGAACTCCAACTTGAAGCTGCTATAGTTCTCTGGGTTTCTCTCGGTCGGCCGGAGCTTCCTGCTTGCATATGCGATGACTTTTTCTTGGCCATTTTGCTTCTGACTGAGGACAGCTCCCAATCCTTCGTTGCTGGCATCAGTGTACAGCAGGAACGGCTGGCTGTAGTCAGGGTAGGGTAAGATTTCATCGCCTGTCAGGATCTCCTTCATCTCTTTGAATGCCTCAGCTTGTTCTTTACCCCAGTGGAATGGAGGATTTCTGCTCTTGAGGGTTGTCCTACCAGGAGGTCCTGCAGAGGCGCTGCTTTCTTGGTGTAGTCCTTCACAAACCTCCGGTAGTAACCTGTCAGTCCAGGAACTGGCGCACTTCCTTGAGATTCCTTGGTTCTGGCCATTTCTGGATGGCAGTGACCTTCTCGGGTCTGGCGCTACTCCTTCTGAGCTGACAATATGTCCCAAGTACTGTACCTTTTGTTTGAGCAGATGGCACTTTGAAGGCTTCAGTTTCATCCCGTATTTGGACAGTGACTCGAATACTCTGCCAGGTGCTTCAGATGATCCTCATACGTCTTGGAGTACACAATTACGTCATCCAAGTACAGCAACACGGTTTCAAAGTTGAGGTGTCCCAGGCAACTCTCCATCACCCTCTGGAACGTTCCCGGGGCACTGCTGAGTCCAAACGGCATTCTGTCAAACTCACATTGGGGTGGTGAAAGCCGTCTTCTCCCGATCCTCCTCAGCCACAGCTACTTGCCAGTACCCACTAGTGAGGTCGAGGGTGGAAAAGTAGTTAGCAGTTTTTAAGGCAGCTAAGGATTCCTCAATGCGTGGTAAAGGGTATGCATCTTTATGTGTTATGCAATTTACTTGTCTGTAATCAACACACATTCTCATGCTTCCATCCTTTTTCTTAACTAGGACTAGAGGTGCTGCCCAGGGACTACAACTATCCCTTATCACCCCTGCTTCCTTCATGTCACGCAACATTTCCTTAGCTTTCTGGTAGTGTGCTGGAGGTATAGGCCTGTACCGCTCTTTGATGGGAGGATGACTGCCTGTAGGGATATGATGCTGTACTCCCTTAATTGTCCCAAAGTCAAGTGGGTGTTTGCTAAATACCTGTGTGTACTCCTGTACCACCCGTAGTACTCCCTGTTTCTGGTGAGCGGGAGTGGTGTCTGTCCCGACATGGAGCTGCTGACACCAATCCTCCACCTGGGTTGCTGGGTCATTATCCTCCGCTGGTTGGCGGGAGGCTAAGGACTCGGTCGTGAGAATAGAGTTGTTATCTACGGTATGTAATTTAGCAACTGTGGCATAGCGTGGTAAATTCACTTCATCTTCTCCCCAGTTGAGAAGACGTACTGGTACTCTCCCATTTCGTACTTCTACTACCCCTCTAGCAGCCAAGAGTGTAGGTCTGTGCTCTGAACAATGGGGCTCTACTACTGCTTGGTAGTTCTGTCCTCTCAGACCTATTGCTGCTCTACACCATATAAGCATTTCACTCATTGGGGGTATCACAATGGGGTTCGGGTCTGTTACCCGTACATTACCAATTTCACCATCTGTCAGCTTCGCTTGCTGCTGGCACATCAGGGCCCGGATCTCCCTCTGGATCACTCCCTTTTGCTTTGGCTTGGCAACTTCAGCGAGCTGTTGGAGCAAAAACACAACTTCTCCCAGACAGTTACTAAGGGTGAGTTTCCACGGTCAGGAAACGCTGCGTGTTTGGCGCTGTGCGCTGGCGCAGCGCCAAACACGCAGCGTCCAGATGTTACAGCATAGTGGAGGGGATTTCAAGAAATCCCGTCTCCACTATGCGTAACAATACGCAGGTGGCAGACCTGCGTAAACGGACATGCGGCGCGTCTTTTCAGACCGCAGCATGTCCTCGCGTATTGCGGCGACGGTGCGTCGCCGCAACAGAATTTAACACAGGGCTGTGTAGCCCTGCGTTCTTTCCGGAGGTGTTCCGGAGGTGTCCTGAACACCTCCGGAAAGATCGCTCGTCATAAAGGGGGCGGGGCTTAGACGGAGCGGAATTTCCGCTCCGTCAAATGCGCTGTGGTTCCGGACCGTGGAACCACAGCCTAATAATGTTTGTACCTAAAACCACATTTAAGCCATTTTCCTCATTTACAGTCTTTACTACTAAGAGTCCCTGGTCCTTCAGCTCCACTCTGCCCACCTTTACGTTCACGTTTTTGGCTCCGAGTATATCAACAGGGAGACCATTAGAGGCGTACACAGCAAAGTCAGGGCTCGGGGGCTGGAGACTGTCCATGGACCAAAACTTATTATACAGGACATCAGGTATGATGGTCACCTGAGATCCAGTGTCCAGCAGGGCAGGGATTGCGATCCCGTCCAGGATGATGGACAGGTAGGTTCTTCCTCCCACAAACCTGGGGTTCCAGTCTGAGGGGCCTGATGAGTCTATTCCTGGGTGTTGGCCCTCGGACCCAGGATCTGCTCGTTTAAATGACACTGTCGGGCTAGATGACCTTCTCTGTTGCAACGGTAGCAGATAATCTCCTGGCGAGGATGGTGCTGATCAGGGGTCGCTCCTGGGGGTGGCGTTGTCCTCCTCCGGTGGGGCGACGTCCTCCTTTTCCTCCGGTTCATCCAAGGGACATCCTCTGGGCAGTCAGCCAGCAGGATCTTTCCTCCTTCTTCCTTCCGCAGTTGCAGGGCACTCATTACAGCGGCCAGGTTTTTAGTCAGCTGGCGCACTTCTGAGCGCAGACAGTCCAACTCAGTAGGGGGCGCCACCTGCGTTTTGGCTTCCGCCACCAGTGGGAAAAAGGTGGATGCTGCTGGCTTTAGAGTGGCTTCACCCGGGTGATACTCAGGCTTCTTCAGGGGTCGCAGTCCTTTTATAGCCATATATTTTAAGGCATCAAAGGTAGCGTCAGGATGATCCAAGGACCACCAGTGCACAGTTCTGCTTTCAGCTTGGGACCTCAGTCCCCGTACAAATTGTTCCTTCAACATTTTGCTTTCATTAATGGCACTTATAGGGTTAACCTGTTTGAGAGCTCGCAGGGCCCCCTGTAGTCGGCAGGTGTAGTCCCTAATACTGTCATCTGGTCTCTGGGAGCATTGGTAAAACCTCATCCGGAGATCTGTTTCAGTGCGGTCCTCAAAAATAGTCTGTAGCTTTAAGAAAATTGAAAGCACTGATTCCAGGTCTGCAGCTGTCCAAGTCTCTACTTCCCTTTCTGCAGCACCAGTCAATTGTCCTAATACCACTGCAGCTCTTTGTTTCTCTGTCATAGGGTACATGTCCATTATGCTGCATATTTTGCGCTTGAACCCTGACAGGGTATCCGGCTTACCGCTATACTGAGGGAGCCACTTTGCTCCAGTCAGGTATGGGAGCGTCAGTGGTACTATCGGGGCCACCGGACCTGGTGAGGGGCCAGCGATTCCATCCTGTGCTGCAGCGCCGGCGGGTAAGTCAACGGAGCGGTCGCTCTGGGCCACGCTGTCAGCTTGTGGCTGCGACATGTCTGTGCCCCCCCTAGTTAAGTTTGGCCTACCTTCTCCTGAAGGCTGCAGCTCTGCCAGGCACAGCGATGGGGAAGGACCTGCGTCACCGGCACTCTGAAGCTCTCCACAGGACCTGCCGCCGCGTCAGCGTTGGGGGCGTGTCCGGGACTCCGCGCACTTTCTGCAGGTACGCCCCTTCTCTTTGCGCTTTAGCGCTGTACTTTGGCGGGCAATGGCGGACAATTGGCGCCAAAAATCACAACAACAGTAACACAGTCTCTAGCACAAAAAAAACAGTCCAATTAGGCACACGGGACTCACATATAGCGAGCTTCTGATCCAGTTCGTGACGCCAAAGATGAGTCGCACGAACCAGGGCTTATGGGGTACTCGGCACCGAGCCTGTTCACTTCAATGGGGGAGAGGTCACAGGTAGCGCAGCTCGGTCCATTGCCCTGGGCGCTCATTCAAAGGGGGATATTTACAGGGGATTTAGAAATGTTCGTGACGCCACCTGTGGTTTCTGATCAGGGTGACCAGCGCTGCAGGGTGAATCCTCTGAGGGGTTGTTACTGGGCAGCAAGGTGTTAAGTCTCCCACAGGTAAGACTGATTCCTCGAGGTATATGGCGGTATAATGGTGCAAGGCAATAAGGCAGACACACACAAGTCAGTCTCTTTCCATACCTTTACTGGTGATGGTTGCAGGCATGTCCCGGGAAGCTGCTCAGGGTGGAGGATGCACATCCAGTAATCACTAAGTAGGTTTAAGGCCTCCTTACTTCCCAATGTGTGTGAGTTTCCAACTTGCAAGAAGCTAAGTTTACCTCCTTCTCCTTGCTACGCCCGGCTGATCTTGTGATGAGGTCTTCTTGTGGACAGAACAGTGTCTCTATGGCGGTACCTGCCAGACCCCCGTATTCCTAACCTCAGTTACGTATCAGCACTGCTGGGCCCCTGCGACTTGAAGTCCAGGGTCTCCGGTTTTTCCCACTAGATGTGAAAATACTAGCAAGCTCGGACCCGGTGTCCGGTAGTGCAGAGTGGAGGATAGCTGTCACTGCTATTTTCTCCTCAGTTACTCTCTCCCTTTTGTCCACTCGCCTGTCGTCCTACGCACACCTTAATATAAGCACAGGCAGCAGTAGATGTCAGCTTCTCTCTCAAACTTCCTCAGCCCTCAGGCTAATCTGACAGGAGTTTCTCCCCCACAGCTCGTCTGAGGTAACTGCGTTCTAAGAATGTGTCTTCTCTCCTGAGGTAACACCAACAACTAGCTAACGTTCAGCTAGACTGTCTTCATCTCTCTGCTGTCTCAAGGGCTCCCTCTGGTGGAACCAGGAAAAATGTGAAGTGTTATGTGCTTATCAGGTATTTGTGAATTACCTTTCTGTGCATCCTCCATGGAACATGTGGCACCAGACGCAGCTGGGTCACACACAGACATGTCTTTATTACTCCTTCATAGAGCTTATATTACCCAACACATTAAGTCTAGGATGTCTCCTGGGGGCACATTCACATGTTCCAAATGCGGGACAGGAAACACAGACATATTTCATCACATGTGGGGATGCCTCAAAGTGCAAAAAATATGGCAGTCTATCCATGCCGAACTGCAGAATCTTGGTGGGATACTGTTTCCTTTGACGCCGCAATGGGCAATATTTAATATTTTAGACAGTTCTCAACACAAATTCCCCAAACATCTTAAGGCCATGTTGATAATATGGGCCTCAGCTACCAGGAAAAGTATCTTGCAGCACTGGCTAAATCCATTGCCACCACTCAAATCTCTCATATACTCCAAAATAATGTATATTTTTCGAATGGACTGGCTAGACACCCCGACAAATAAAGAGAAATTGACTGGGAAATTTTTAAGTACATGGTCATTGTTCATCCCATCTCTGTCTCAGGACACCAGGGACAAACTAAGGACACATTTTGAAAACACCCAGTGGTATCTCCTTCAGAAAAAGTAGCGGACATAATCCTATTCCTTGAACTTGTTGATTGTTAATCAAATGCAGGGTCGCTTTAGGGGTTTATATGTTGGGGGGATGGGAGGGTTGAGGGTGGTGGGAGGACATTTATGAGTATTATACCTGTCAAATAAGAGTCAAATAAGCTTGATACCTTCAAACCTGTATGACTTACTTTTTGGTAATGCTCTTTAAATCATATTTTGAGTTTTACGTCTGTCAAATAAGCTTGTTACTTCAGGACTTGTATAATTATCTTTTATTGTAATACTCTTTAAATCAATAAAACATGTTGGAAAAAAAAGTTGTTGTGCAATTTGTCCTGAGTACACGGATACCCCACATGTGGGGGGAAACCACTTTTTGGGAGCATGGGAGAGCTTGGAAGGGAAGGAACGCCATTTTGGAATGCAGACTTTGATGGAATGTTTTGCAGGCGTCATGTTGCGTTTGCAGAGCCCCTGATGTGCCTAAACAGTAGAAACCCCCCACAAATTACCCCATTTTGGAAACTATACCACCCAAGGAGCTTATCTAGATGTGTGGTGAGCACTTTGAACCCCCAAGTGCTTCACAGAAGTTTATAAATGCAGAGCCGTGAAAATAAAAAAAAATTTTTTTTCCTCAAAAATGATTTTTTTTAGCACACTCTTTTTTATTTTCCCTAGGGTAACAGGAGAAATTGGACCACAAAAGTTGTTGTGCAATTTGTCCAGAGTACGCTGATACCCCATATGTGGGGGGAACCACTGTTTGGTCGCATGGGAGAGCTCGGAAGGGAAGGAGTGCCATTTTGGAATGCAGACTTTGATGGAATGTTCTGTGGGCATCATGTTGCATTTGCAGAGCCTCTGATGTGCCTAAACAGTAAAACCCCCCCACAAGTGTACCCATTTTGGAAACTAGACCCCCCATGGAGCTTATCTAGATGTATGGTGAGCACTTTGAACCCCCAAGTGCTTCACGGAAGTTTATAAACGCAGAACCGTGAAAGTAAAAAATCATTTTTTTTCCTCAAAAATGATTTTTTAGTCCACTATTTTTTATTTTCATAAGGGTAACAGGAGAAATTGGACCACAAAAGTTGTTGTGCAATTTGTCCTGAGTATGCTGATACCCTATATGTAGATAACACAAGATTTCAATAGCAGAATATGTACAAATGGCAGTCAAAGGGACATATCCAGATCGCCCACAAGCATTAGCCATAGGAAAACTCCAACAACTATTAAACAAATAAGAGAAAAAGGAGTCTATATCCAAAATGAATATTTTATTAAAAATCCCATCATTATTTTATTAGCACATACATCACATACAAAACAGTCAGTAAGACCTAGGTGCAACACTAGTGCAGCGCTAATGACAGCAGGGAGTCACAGTGCACTAGTGTTGCACCTAGGTCTTACTGTTGACACTCTGCTACATTAAATGTTGTATATACTTTTGTCTACTGTTTTGTATGTGATGTATGTACTAATAAAATAATGATGGGATTTTTAAGAAAATATTCATTTTGGATATAGACTCCTTTTTCTCTTATTTGTTTACCCTATATGTAGAGGGGAACCACTGTTTGGGCACATGGGAGAGCTCGGAAGGGAAGGAGCGCCGTTTTGGAATGCAGACTTTGATGGAATGTTCTGCAGGCTTTATGTTGCATTTGGAGACACCCTGATGTGCCTAAATAGTGGAAACCCCTCAATTCTAGCTCCAACCCTAACCCCAACACACCCCTAATGCTAATCCCAACCCCAACCCTAATCACAACCCTAACCCTAATCCCTAACCCTAATTCCAACGCTAACCCTAATTCCAACCCTAGCCCTAATTCTAACCCTAATTCCATCCCTAACCCTAGTTCTAACCCTAACCCTATGGAAAAATGAAAATAAATATATTTTCTTTATTTCATTATATTTCCCTAACTAAGGGTGTGATAAGGGGGGTTTTTGACTATTTTTTTTATTTTGATCACTGTGATAGGATTTATCACAGTGATCAAAATGTACATTGAATGATTGGCTGGCAGATTCGGTGGGGCGCACTGCGCATGCGCCCGCCATTTTCATTACAGGAAGAAGACGCCGGGAGCTGCAGGAGCTGTGAGAGGACAGTGGGGACACCGGGAGGTACGGGGGACACATCGGGGACCCTATTTCTCTCCCCTCTGATGTGCGATGACATCAGAGGAGAGAGAAATTAAATGCGAAATCGCTGCTTTTTTTGTTGCGGTCGCTGTTATAGGGTTAATAAATACCGACCTGAATCATGTTTTCTGGTGTCTCGGGCTTCCCCCGGCAGCAGAGACCCCGGAGAAATTCTGACTCTGGAGGGGGCTCTATAGTCTTTTTCTACAGCGCCGTTAACGGCGCTGTGGTTTAAGTACCCTTAACTACCGCCGTTAAAAGGCGTATCGGCGGTCGTTAAGGGGTAAAATGGAGTGGCAGGTGAGATATCTGACTGCAGCTCCATTCATTCTCTTTGGGGCTTCCATAAAAAAACAAGTGCAGCTGCTGAGGGAATGAATGGATCAGTGATCGAGTTGTACATGCCACTCCAGTCTAATGGGGATGAAAAGTTCCACATTTTGCTGATTGGGTGCAAGTAGTCAACCCCCACCAATCAATACGTTATCGCTTATCCTGTGGAGAGATGATTACTTTTTTTCACAGGAGAACCCTTGTAACTGCATCTCTGATGCTCTGATCCAAGTATTTAATCTCTAATGGAAATAAAGAATCTTCTCCTAATTAATATCAGAGAGAATAAATGACCACCATACACAACACAATCCACTATACCAAGACCAATAATAACAAAACCACAAAAAGAGGACTTGAAAATCCTCCAATAAATCTAGAAAAAAGAGCATCTGGCTTACAGCCTATTAATGGCGGGATGTCCATTGCTAACTATAATGAATCCTGTGTGAACAGAGGCCACAGTTTACAGAGCCATCTGAGCCCAACTGAACCCCGAAAAATATATAAAGTGCAAAAAAACCATTTAAATACATGTGGGGTTTTAGTTGATATTCTGGTCAAAATATGGAAGCTTGCAACACAGTCATCAATAGCTGATCACTTCCAGAGCACTTTCCCCACTTTTTCCATGACTTCTACACTACGTCAGATGAAGAAACAAAGCGACGTTGTGCTGCCCTGCACAGTAACAGGAGCCCCATTTTGCTCCCTCCATGAAAAAGAGTTTTCTAAAAAGTAAATTGTATTACAAAGTAATAATGTCCCTAATTGGACCCTAACTTGTCATCATAAACTAATATAGCACGTTCATTATTCTGGCCCTCCAACAGTAATTTAGTCCCTCATCCTGACCCCCTTTATTTAATAATCTCACCCAACCTGACCCCCTTTGTTGTATAATATGCCCCAGCCTGGTCCCCTACAGGTCCTTCTCAAAAAATTAGCATATAGTGCTACATTTTATTATTTTCCATAATGTAATGATTACAATTAAACTTTCATATATTTTAGATTCATTACACACCAACTGAAATTTGTCAGGTCTTTTATTGTTTTAATACTGATGATTTTGGCATACAACTCCTGATAACCCAAAAAACCTGTCTCAAAAAATTAACATATCAAGAAAAGGTTCTCTAAACGACCTATTACCCTAATCTTCTGAATCAACTAATTAACTCTAAACACATGCAAAAGATTCCTGAGGCTTTTAAAAACTCCCTGCCTGGTTCATTACTCAAAACCCCCATCATGGGTAAGACTAGCGACCTGACTGATGTCAAGAAGGCCATCATTGACACCCTCAAGCAAGACGGTAAGACCCAGAAAGAAATTTCTCAACAAATAGGCTGTTCCCAGAGTGCTGTATCAAGGAACCTCAATGGGAAGTCTGTTGGAAGGAAACAATGTGGCAGAAAACGCTGTACAATGAGAAGAGGTGACCGGACCCTGAGGAAGATTGTGGAGAAGGACCGATTCCAGACCTTGGGGGACCTGAGGAAGCAGTGGACTGAGTCTGGTGTAGAAACATCCATAGCCACCGTGCACAGGCGTGTGCAGGAAATGGGCTACAGGTGCCGCATTCCCCAGGTAAAGCCACTTTTGAACCATACACAGCGGCAGAAGCGCCTGACCTGGGCTACAGAGAAGCAGCACTGGACTGTTGCTAAGTGGTCCCAAGTACTTTTTTCTGATGAAAGCAAATTTTGCATGTCATTCGGAAATCAAGGTGCCAGAGTCTGGAGGTAGACTGGGGAGAAGGAAATGCCAAAATGCCTGAAGTCCAGTGTCAAGTACCCACAGTCAGTGATGGTGTGGGGTGCCATGTCAGCTGCTGGTGTTGGTCCACTGTGTTTCATCAAGGGCAGGGTCAATGCAGCTAGCTATCAGGAGATTTTGGAGCACTTCATGCTTCCATCGGCTGAAATGCTTTATGGAGATGAAGATTTCATTTTTCAGCACGACCTGGCACCTGCTCACAGTGCAAAAACCACTGGTAAATGGTTTACTGACCATGGTATTACTGTGCTCAATTGGCCTGCCAACTCTCCTGACCTGAACCCCATAGAGAATCTGTGGGATATTGTGAAGAGAAAGTTGAGAGACGCAAGACCCAACACTCTGGATGAGCTTAAGGCCGCTATCGAAGCATCCTGGGCCTCCATAACACCTCAGCAGTGTCACAGGCTGATTGCCTCCATGCCACGCTGCATTGAAGCAGTCATTTCTGCAAAAGGATTCCCGACCAAGTATTGAGTGCATAACTGAACATTATTATTTGATGGTTTTTTGTTTGTTTTTAAAAAACACTTTTATTTTATTGGACGGTTGAAATATGTTAATTTTTTGAGACAGGTTTTTTGGGTTATCAGGAGTTGCATGCCAAAATCATCAGTATTAAAACAATAAAAGACCTGACAAATTTCAGTTGGTGTGTAATGAATCTAAAATATATGAAAGTTTAATTGTAATCATTACATTATGGAAAATAATGAAATTTAGCACTATATGCTAATTTTTTGAGAAGGGCCTGTATGTTAGGTGTCGGGCAACAGCTGGATTTGAACCTCGATCTGAGGCATCAGTGGTCCCCCATCCAGGGCAGATGCTGCTTAGCTTCGCCGTCAAAACCAATGCCTAGCCAGTACAAGAGAGTACAAGCTGTCTCCAGGGTCTTTCTTAATAGTAGCCTTAAGCATAGGTTACAGAAGGAGACAGGGCTGTTATAGCCTAAGTCCAGAAATGCCTGCACTGAGCATGTCCGTGACATAGCGAACCGTGATTGGTGGTTAACGTCAGCTGATCCTCTGATCTGGCACCGCCTGATTGGTCACGGATGACATCATCGGTGATGCGATTGACGAGATGGCTGGGATGGAGCTTAGCCCTTAAATAGCTTGTCTGTCCGCGGCGCGGCGCAGTCAGATCATACTAAAATAGGCAGTTCTCATGTATGGACGTACCAGAATCTGGGCTCCACGTTCTCTCTAGCTTTGCTCTCCGGGACCTGCCGATGCCAGAGTTCGCTCGGCTAATTAGCACAGGTCCTTCAGGCAGGTTTAGCTTATGCCAGGCAGGTAGCCAATGTGACGTAGTCTTGCTACGAATATAGGGTAGCTATACACCCTAAGCAGACTGCAGGGCGCGTAACTTGGCATGAGTTGCTCAGTCTGGTCTCACGCTGGCTGGTAGCACGTACGCCTGGCGCTAGTCGCACGCACTTCCTAGCGGCTATCACGTAGCTTCTGAGCAGTCAACAGGGCTACGTCTATACCAGCTTGCAGCACATAGTGCAAACCTAATATCTGGCAAGTGGCTTCTGTGCCATTAACAGGGCTACATCTACGCCAGTCGATAGCACATCTCCCGTGACGTTAACGGAGATAGTGCCAATTCTACATCTCCCCTAGTGTGAAGTAACACAGGCGAGATCTAATTTAATCCTTTAGTTGTCAGTTGTTACCCTGTTACCCAAAGGGTGTTCGGCAGCAGTGACATAAACTGCATCGCGGACCCCGGGTTCGGTTGCAATCCATTATATATTAAAGTTGTTGCAACCGAGCTCATAACATCCTATGTCCCTTGTCCAGGCTGGCCCCCAGATATCCATCCTGCCCCCTCAGCTATACATACTGGCCCTCATATGTTTCTTATACTGCCCCCCATATATCTTTCCTGGACCCCCCATATATCCTTCCTGGTCCCTTGTCTTGGCTCCCCCATATATCCATCCTGGCCCCCCATATATATGGATCCTTGTCCACCATTTATATGCTTCCTGGTCTCTTGTCCTCCCTCCAAATATGCAACCTGGCTGCTCAGGGGCCCCATAGCAGCCGGGCGGCAGTGCAGGGAGATCGATTCTCCCTGCTCTACCGCAGAATGTAACTGTATTGGTGCACTGTGCACGCCAGTACAGTTACAGTAGCGTAGATCCAGGTGGTCCCCCCAGAGTGTGGGACGATGGCCCCCTCTGCCCCCCGGTAGCTACACTACTGGAGTGAGGGAAAATGAGGTAGGTGTTGTAGATAAGGTGAATGCTGCGATATTAAGAGCGTCGGACGATCACTCAGGCTACAGAACGCAGGATCCATTGGAGGAGCATTCTGGATGCCGGAGACAACGACCAAAACTGGGGAACAAAGTACACACACAGGAATTTGTGGCAGCTGTGTAGTATATAATATCGTATATATAGGGATATGAAAAGAATAATTACCCAATTTAATATAAACGATTTATGTATTATAGTAGAAATGTAATAAAACTGTATTATAAAAAAGTGATAAAAATATGGCAATGACATTTATGAATGCATTAGAAGTATGTTAAAAATATTAAAATAATTAAGATCTCCAATGAATAGACCAATAAAATTTATGATGAATATGATAATAAAATGTTATTATAAATAATACAATTTATGAAGTCAAAAAGGTGATCACAAAAATACATCTGTAATTTGTTGAGTCCATGTGGAGTAAGGGAGTTTAGTTTATAAATTGTAGCGATAGTAAGACTTCACTATACCTTTGTATGTGGTTTGAGGACCTGTGATGAGGTCACTGCCATGTGACCAGTCATGAGCTCTGTGTTTGCTGAATGTCTGGTATATATAAATGAGCCTAATGCTGACCACAGGTGTGAGTGGCTGGAGGTGTAGAACCCTCCAGTGTGGGAGTTCTGAGGAGACCTCCAGTGTGTGTGCTGAAGAGAGTACTCAGTTAGAGTGCCAGGACGTTACAGCTGTTTTTTGTTACTTTGTGCCGGAGAAGGCTGTTTTGTTTTGTTTGACAGCAAGTTTATGATGTCTTAATAAACTTGCTTAAAGAACCAGGAAGAGTCGTCCTTCTGCTTACCTCCAGTCGCACACCAGCGAGACCACATCCCTACAATTGGTGGAGACGTGCGAGCAGCGTTCCCAGCAGAGAAATGGAGGACCTTCTAAAACACTTGGTCCAGGCACAGGTGCAGCAGCAAGAGGTCAACAGGAGGTTGTTGCAACAGATGCAGCAGAGCCAGCAGGAGCACCAACAGCAGATGCTGCAGAGCCAGCAGGAGCATCAGCAGCAGATACAGCAGAGCCAGCAGGAGCATCGGCAGCAGATACAGCTTCTGACAACCGCCATCCAGGCAGGACAAGTGCCCCAACCCCAGGTCTGGCTGATAACAACCACGTCAGAAAGGCGGTAAGACGCACATTACAAAAAATGACCCCCGGGGATGATGTTGAAGCCTTCCTGACTGTATTTGAGAGGGTTGCTGAGAGGGAAAGACTTCCCCCAGAGCAGTGGGCAGAGCTACTGGCCCCATACCTGACAGGGGAACCCCAGAAGGCGTACTATGATTTGACTGTGCAGGATGCTCAGCAGTATCCCAAGCTAAAGGTGGAGATCCTTGCACGTATGGGGGTAACAATGACTGTCAGGGCACAGAGGGTGCACCACTGGGCTTATCACCGGGACAAACCACCTCGCTCCCAAATGTTTGACCTGCTACACCTGGTCCAGAAATGGCTACAGCCAGAGTCCGCTACGCCGGCACAGATGGTAGAAAGAGTCGTCATGGATCGGTTTGTGCACTCCCTGCCAAAGCCCCTACAGACTTGGGTTGCCCAGGGTGATCCCCGGAATGCTGATGAACTGGTCGGACTGGTCGAGAGGTACCAGGGAATGGAAGGTGCCTTGGGGAAGCAGCCCATTCCGTACTGGCGGCCCCAACAGGGGGCAGAGTCCCAAAAAGGGGTGGGGCGCCCCAGGTCAAAATGGCGGGGGGAGGTGGTGCCCAAGGTCACTGCGGGTGATATTATTTGTTGGAGGTGCCGTGAGCCAGGACACATAGCTGCCCGGTGTCCCCAGACTACCGAGCAGATGGACTGCAGCATAGGACACCGTATTTCATGGTATGCATATCCAGCCTGCAGTAGGAACCCGTTCCCCAACCAGGGTCCTCAAGTCTGTCCCGTGAAGGTGAACGGTGAAGCAGTAACGGCGCTGCTAGACTCTGGGAGCTTAGTGACCTTGGTGAGGTCCACTTTTCCTCTCAACATATTACCCGGAAAAAAAGTTGGTGTTCAATGCATACATGGTGATGTAAAGGACTACCCTATGGCCAGAGTGAACATCGAAACGACGCATGGCACTGAGTCCCATGAAGTCGGCGTCGTTCGGGACTTGGTGCGTCCTATAATTATAGGCCAGGATTTTTGTCTGTTTTGGGATCTGTGGGGAAAGGGTTCTGAGGTCCCTAGCGAGAATGAGGAACCAGTAAACCCTAATAAAGTACTGCCACACTCAGAGAGGGCGGAGTCCCAAACTGAGTCGATGAGGAGAAAAGAGGTGGCGACAAATAAACAGACGGACTATTGCCAGGTTCAGGGTTCAAACAGCGTATGTCCAGGATGGTGTACTGACTTTACATCTGACCGGGGGCACTGAACTGTTCTCTAATAGTGAATGGAGAGTGTGTGAGTGGACTTCTAGACTCAGGGAGCCAGGTGACACTAATGAGCGACACACTCCCTATCTATCTAATTCCTGGAAGGAAAATGGAAGTCAATTGCAATCATGGGGTCACTAGGGAGTATCAGGTAACCCCAGACAAACCCAGCAGATGGCCCGCAGCATAGGACAACCTTTTTTCATGGTATGCCCTATCCAGCCTCAGTAGGAACCCTTTTCCCCCAAACCCGGGGCCCAAGTCTGTCCCGTGAAGGGGAACGGTGGGAAACAGTAACGGGGCTGCTTTGACTCTGGGAGCTTAGTTTAAACCCTTTGGGAGGTCCACTTTTCCTCTCAACATATTACCCGGGAAAAAAAA
>JARQOD010000003.1:52631564-52673507 GCA_033576555.1 Oophaga sylvatica
ATCCTGGTCTATAAAAAGATAAAATTTAATTGGTTTAAGAAAAGATTCCGCGGCCTGCGAGGAGTCAGGCATTAGCCACCTGATAAAAAGGTTACGATAGTCTGTCAGGACGACTATTTTCTGTGCACTCCCTGAAGAAGGGCTCCATTCTTTGAACGGCAATAATGGCCACAATTCTATTGCCCACACGAGTTCCCTCAGCCGAAGACAACTGCTGGGAAAAGAAGGCACAGGGATGCAAGACATTTCTCCACCTGTTCTCTGAGAGAGTAAGCCCACGGCCAGTCAAGCATCCACCTCTATTAGAAGGAAAACCGGGGGTTTGGATGACTAAAATGGTGCGGTGGTAAATTTATCTTTTAGAGGGAAAATGCTTCCTGGGCTTGGGGATCCAGGAGAACCTAGCTTTTTTCCCGGTAAGTTGGGTTTAAGGTACACTACCCAAGAAATTTCTAATGAAACTCTATAGAAGTTGGCAAACCCGATGAAGCCTGTACCTCCTTCCATTTCTAGGACTTGGCCAATCCTTGATGGCTTGGGTTTTGTTCCATCCATACTAATCCTTGTGAGACAGTAATACCCCAGAAATTGAATTTCGGTCCTATGGAATTCACATTTCAAGTTTGATGTAAAATTTTTGTCTTGACTTCAAGACCATTCTCACAGTCCATGTGTTCCTCTGTGGATTAAAAAAATTAAATTCATCCAAATAAATTACCACAATGTTCTAGGAACCCCGAAGATGTCATTCACCAAGTTTGGAAAGTGGTGGGCGGTACTCAGACCAAAAGGCAAACTAAATTCAAAGTGTCCAAGCCGTGACCTGAATGCAGTCTTCCATTCATCCCAGGTCAATCGGACAAGTTATAGGCCCCACGAAATCTAGTTTGAGAAAATTTTGGGCATGTGCACCTCTCCAATAACTCAGGGATTAAAGGCAATGGAAACGGTTTTTAAATAACCTTATTGATTCCCTATATCACGATGGTCTCAGAGTCCATCTTTTTCTTTACAAAGAAGATGGGTGCACCTGAGGAGATGAAGAGGGGCTTGAAGCCCTTGGCTAATTTTCTCTATGTAATCCTTTAAAGCCTTTAGCTCGGGCCCCGCCAGGGGGTAGATTTACCAAAAAGGTATCTCTGCTCCAGGCAATAATTCAATTGGACAATCAATGGACGGTGAGGAGGAAGCTGGTCAGCGTTCTTCTTGCACATAAATCCCATAGCCGGTATACAGCGGTAGTTCAGGGACGACTGGTTCTTTAGGAACAGAAAGCTGAAACTTTTGGACTCATCTTTTCTCTGGAAAGTGTTTCCTTGGTCCTCCCATAATGGTAGGATTTGACCTCCCATGGTAGCCCTAAATAATGGGAAAAGGGGGAAAGAGATAAGCAAAAAGGACAGTTTCTCTTGATGTCTTTACCCATAAAACCCCAAAGCTCTGTTTCC
The DNA here is from genome assembly GCA_033576555.1 of Oophaga sylvatica. Lineage (NCBI taxonomy): Eukaryota > Metazoa > Chordata > Amphibia > Anura > Dendrobatidae > Oophaga > Oophaga sylvatica. Next base: position 52,633,013 of record JARQOD010000003.1, read on the forward strand.
TGATCCACGGTCCGAGGTCAGAGGGAGCCATCCACAGTTTCCATCTTACTGAGTAGCCTTCTTCACTAACGTATCCCCTGTTTCAGAGCAAAGGGACATCCAAAAATTTCCACTTGCCCCTGAGTCATCATGCAGAGCAGACCCCCCAAGCTAGTCAACCCGAGTTTTATGGAAAAGAAAGCAAGAAATTTTTTTCTTACAACCAGCTGGGAACCGCTGAGGAAACTTGAAAAAATGGCAGCGTTTACACAGTCAACGTCCTCAGAGGTAACGGAGTTTAATCGGAAATCAAGATCTGTTGCTGCAGATCTCTCGGGCCTGAGGTCGGACCTACAGATCCCCCTTGCAACACTCACAATGATGAGTGCTGCGTAGTCTTACAGAACGGCTGGGCAGTTTTAATGAAGTGCCCTGCTTACCACAATAGAAACATAGATTCTCCTTAAAACGATGTTCCTTGCGTGCATCACTAACCCTCGTTGTAAAGATCTACCTCGGGTTCAGGTTAGGTTCCCGGTAATCCTACCAAAGGTTCCCTTAGTGGAGAGGAAGGTAGGAAAAGGTTATGCGATTGCTTTCGAACCATCTCTCTTGCCTGGTTCAGTCAGCGATATCAAACGGATGCAGTAGTTAATAAAGTCACCTAACGCAGTGGGAGGGTCGGCACGAGCAAGTTCATCCTAATATGAGATAACCCCTTTCGAAAAATAGATTTTTTGGCGAACTGTCCCAGTGGTATCAAGGGCCACTCCTGAAATCCCAAGGCATATCAGCTCCGATCTTACCCCCTTGGCGCAAAGAACAGGCTGTTCAGTGTTGCACCTCGTTGGGTCATCAAAACACCTCCCCATGGGTGAAATAAAAGCATCAAGGTGATTTTAAACAATCATCCTCATCCAATCAAGGGTTTGCCCCATCAAAGCCTTGTTGTAAGCAACTAATTATAGTAAAGCACCTTAGATCTTCGGGGAAATTGTGAAGCAGTGCGAAAAAAAAAGATTGCATTGATTAATAAATCCCCTGAATTTCTTCACGTTCCCCCGCCAAACGAAAAGGGGGAACTTGGGAATCCCAAACTCGGGCACGGCAGGAGTGGACTGCTCTTCTAGAACCTCAATCCGGCTCGCAAACCGGGCATCTGTCCAAACATTGAAATTGTATTATGGGTCCTTAGGCTTGAAAAACGGGTCTTTATATTCTGCAAACTGCAAGGTATTAAATCATCCTCCCAAAGTTCCTTTATGGCGGGCCTCCATTTTCCAGACTTTTAAGACAGGAGTACTGGAAGAAGGAGAGAAAAAAAAAACAATAGTGTTTTACCTGGGTAACACTGCAGAGAAAAAAAAATTAAGGGAAACTGCTCCCTGGAATGGTTGTGAGAAGTCACAACCACTATCATCACAGAAACACCCGGAATATGATACCACATTACAGCAGACAAAAAGAGAAAAGAAAAAAAAAAAAAAAACAATATTTTACCTTTAAAACCTGCAGAAAAAAAAACACTTAAGGGAATTGCTCACCTGGAATGGTTGTGGAAGTCACAACCACTGTCAACACAGAAATTACAACCAATCCGTTCCACATTTACAGCAACACAGCCTTTCCAGACCCAGCAGCACTTAACGTTTTGGCTTCAAACTTGTAAGTATTAGTACAGTTCAATAGCGTCTTGTGCTTGGGTCGAGAAAAAACATGAACACAGATTAAAGAAACTTGATTACTTCAACAAGTTGGCAAAATACCACAGTTTGCAGACACAGAACAGGGACACGCAGGCCAGATAACAAAGCTCACAATCAATCTCCAAACAGGTTCAGGATCTTCTTCTCGTTACCGTAAGTCCTGCAAACGTGGGTCTTTCAAAGACAGGGTTCAATCCACAAGTGCTTCAGAGTTCCTCGTAGGAAAGCGGTACAAGGTCCAAGGCTTTAGGAGTCAGTCACAGGTTCACTCAGGCGATTCTGAAGAACTGATTGCTCAGCTTGGCGCTTAAGAACAAAAGGAAGAATCAGGGCGGGAACATGCAGCTGGAAACTCCATTTTGATGAGGGCAAGATAGCTGCAGCAAGACAGAAAGTAAAATGGCTACGAACAAACTATTTCAGGAAAGTCACAGAACCTTACAAACGGAGACATCAAAAGGGCAGGCTACCCTATTATTAAGAGCAAAACCACCAAAGGCAAAAAAGAGACCCAGTCATCCGATCACAGACACAAAGCATCTGTAAGGTTCATGTATATATTCCTGAAACTCAGTTTGTTCGTCAGCCATTTTACTTTCTGTCTTGCTGCAGCTACTTGCCCTCAGTCAAATGGAGTTTCCAGCTTGCATGTTCCCGCCTGTATTCTCTCCTTTGCTTCTTAAGCAGCCACAGCTGAGCAATCAGTGCTTCAGAATCTAGCCTGCATGAACCTGTGACTTGACTCCTGTAAGCCTTGGACCTTGTACTCCAGCATTCCTACGAGGAACTCTGAAGCACTTGTGGACTCTGAACCCTGCTCTTTGAAAGACCCATGTTTGCATGGACTTACGGTAACAGAGAAGAAGATCTTGAATCTGTATTGGAGAGTGATTGCTGAGCTTGGATTACTCTGCCTGCTGTGTCTCCTGTTTCTGTGTCTGCAAACTGTGTGAATATTTCGCCAACTTGTATGAAGTAATACAGGACTTTTCTATATCAAACCTGTGACCCTGTGTTTTCATCGCACCCAAGCACAAGACGCTATATGAACTGTACTAACTACATTACAAGATTCTGAAGCCAAAACGTTAAGTGTCTGCTGGGTCGGAAGGCTGTGTCTGCTGTACTGGGATATCAGACGTCCGGTTGTACCTCTGTGATGACAGTGGTTGTGACTTCTCACAACCCATTCCAGGTGAGCAATTCCCTTAAGTTTTTTCTTTTTGCAGTTTACCACAGGTAAACACTATTGTTTTTTTTTTTTTCCTTTCTTTTCTCTTTTTTGTCTGCTGTAACTCTGGATATCAGATGTCTGGTTGAAACTTCTGTGATGATAGTGGTTGACTTCTCACAACCATTCCAGGTGAGCGTTCCCTTAATTTTTTTTCTCTCTGCAGTGTTGCCACAGGTGAAACACTATTGTTTTTTTCTCTCCTCTTCTTCCAGTAATCCTGCTTAAAAGATCTGGAAAATGGAGGCCGCATAAAGGAACTTTGCAGAGTGACTGATAATATCCTTGCAGATTTGCAGAATATAAAGACCCGTTTTACAAATCTACAGACCTCAATAATCACAATTTGCAAGTGGTTGGACAGACTACCCAGGATTGCGAGCCAGGATTGAGGTTCTAGAGGGGCGAGTCCAGGCTCCTGCCGTAGCCTCGGTGCTGGGATTCCCAGTTGCCCCCTTTCGTTTTGGCGGTGAACGTGAGAAATTCAGGGGATTTATTAATCAAGCAATCTTTTTTTTTTCTGCACATGCTTCACAATTTCCCACTGAACGATCTAAAGTGCTACTTAATTATGTTGCTTACCAACAAGGCTTTAATGTGGGCAAACCCTCTGATTGAGACTGAGGATGATTGTTTGAATCACCTTGATGCTTTTATTTCAGCCATGGGGCAGGTGTTTGATGACCCCAATCGAGGTGCAACAGCTGAAGCAGCCATGTTAGCTTTGCGCCAAGGTAAGCACTCGGTAGCTGAATATGCCTTGGATTTCAGGAGATGGGCCCTTGATACCACCTGGACAGTTCCGCCAAAAAATCTTTTTTCGAAAGGGGTTATCTCCACTGATTAAGGATGAACTTGCTCGTGCCGACCCTCCCACTGCTTAGGTGACTTTATTAACTACTGCATCCGTATTGATACTCGTCTGACTGAACGCAGGCAAGAGAGATGGTTCGAAAGCAATCGTACTAACCTTTTCCTACCTTCCTCTCCACTAAGGAACCTTTGAGTAGGATTACACGGAACCTGAACCTGAACCCATGCAGTTTAGACTCTTTACAACGACGGGTTTAGTGATGCACGCAAGGAACATCGTTTTAAGGAAAAATCTATGTTTCTATTGTGGTAAGTCAGGGCACTTCTTATAAACTGCCCCAGCCGTTCTCGTAAGACTACTGCAGCACTCATTCATTGTGATGTGTTGCGAGAGGGATCTGTCAGGTCCGAGCCTCAGCTCCAGAGAGATCGGGCAGCAACAGATCTTGATTTCTCGGACTTAAACTCCTTTTACCTCTGAGACATTGACTGTGTAAACGCTGCCATTTTTCAAGTTTCCTCAGCGGTGTCCCAGCTGAGTTGTAAGAAAAAAAATTCTCATTGTTTTCTTTCCATCAAACTCTGGGTTGACTCAGCTTGGGTGTCCTAGCTCTGCTATGATCGACTCAGGGCAAGTGAAATTTTATGGATGTCTCCTTTGCTCTGAAACAGGGAATACGTTCAGTGAAGAAGGCTACTCCAGTACAGATGGAAACTGTGGATGGCTCCCTGCTGCCTCTGGACCATGGATCAGGAAACAGAGCCTTTGAGGGTTCTTATGGGTAAAGACATCAAGAGAAACTGTCCTTTATGCTTATCTCTTCTCCCCACTTTCCCATTATTCTAGGGCTACCATGGCTGCAGGCTCAGAATCCTACCATTAACTGGGAGACCAAGGAATTACACTTTCCAGAGAAACAGATGAGTCCAAAAGTTTCAGCTTGCTCTGTTCCTAAAGGAATCATGTCAGTCCCTGAACTACCAGCTGTAACCAGGACTATTGGATTTTATGTGACAAGAAGAACGCTGACCAGCTTCCTCCTCACCGTCCATATGATTGTCCAATTGAATTATTGCCTGGAGCAGAGATACCTTTTGGTAAGATCTACCCCTGGCGGGGCCGAGCTAAAGGCTTAAAGGATTACATAGTGAAAATCTAGCCAAGGCTTCATACGCCCCTCTTTCTCCTGCAGGTGCACCCATCTTTTTTTGTAAAGAAGAAAGATGGATCTCTGAGACCATGCGTAGACTATAGGGAACTCAATAAGGTTACTATTAGAAACCGTTATCCATTGCTTTAATCCCTGAGTTATTGGAGAGAGTGCGACATGCCAAAATTTTTTCTAAACTAGATCTTCGTGGGGCCATAACTTAGTCCGTATTAGACCTGGGGATGAATGGAAGACTGCATTCAGGTCACGCTATGGACACTTTGAATATCTAGTTATGCCTTTTGGTCTGAGTACCGCCCCAGCCACTTTCCAACACTTGGTGAATGACATCTTCAGGGATCTCCTAGATACATTCGTGGTAATTTATTTGGGGTGATATTCTAATTTTTTCTAACCCCCACAGAGGAACATCATGGACATGTGAGAATTCTTGGAACGTCTAAGACAAAATCATCTTTACATCAAACTTGAAAAAGTGTGAATTCCATAGGACCGAAATTCAATTTCTGGGGTATGTACTGTCACACAAGGAATTAGTTGGATGAAGCAAAACCCAAGCCATCAAGGATTGGCCAAGTCCTAGAAATGTGAAGGAGGTACAGCGCTTCATCGGGTTTGCCAACTTCTATAGACGTTTCATTAGAAATTCCCCTGAGGTAGTGTCACCTATCACTCAACTTACCCGGGAAAAAGCTAGGTTTTCCTGGACTCCCCAAGCCCAGGAAGCATTTTCCCGTCTAAAAGATAAATTTACCACTGCACCTATCCTAGTACATCCCAACCCCGAGCTTGCCTTCATAATAGAGGTGGATGCTTCAGACTGTGCGTTGGAGCTATACTCTCCCCAGAGAAACGGTGAGAAGAATGTCTTGCATCCCTGTGCCTTCTTTTCCAGCAGTTGTCTTCGGGTGAGAGGAACTACGATGTGGGCAATAGAGAGTTGTTGGCCATTATTGCCGCCTTCAAGAAATGGAGACACCTTCTTCAGGGAGCTGCACAGCAAATAGTCGTCCTGACAGACCATTGTAACCTTGAGTTTATCAGGTCGGCTAAGTGCCTGACTCCTCGCCAGCTCGCTGAATCTTTTCTTAAACCAATTTAATTTTATCATCTCTTATAGACCAGGATCGCGCAATGGAAAGGCTGATGCACTCTCTAGGATTTACTCAGCAGAGACACGTCCAATTACTCCTCCTAAGACTATTCTTCCTGACTCTAGATTCCTAGAGTAATTCATAATCAAGACCTACTTAAGGACATCAAGGAAGCATACCATGCGGATTCCTTTTTGGCACAACCCCCAAGGGACGTAAGTCTTGTCCTTTAAGAATGGTGTGTGGATTCAGGGACAACGTCTGTATATTCCTGAAACAGTCAGATTAAGAGTATTGCAACTCATTCACGATTCCAAGATAGTGGGCATAGAGGAATTCTAAAGACACGGAATTTCTTTCTCGTTTTTTTTTGGTGGCCCACTTGCAGGAAGGATGTTTTTGAAATTATGTCACTTCATGTGAGGTCCCGTGCAAGATGCAAAACACCTCGCTCCTCACCAACTGGTCGTTACAGCCTCTTCCCACCCCGTCCCGCCCGTGGGGATCCATTTCTATGGACTTCATTGTGGAAATACCAACCTCTCAGGGGAAGAACACCATTCAAGTGGTGGTTGACCGTCTAAAAAAGGCAGCTCATTTTTATCCCTTGTTCGGCTTACCCACTGCAAAACAGACATCAGATTTGATGATTAAAGATGTGTTTCGCTTACTGGAGTACCGGATGAGTTATTTCGGATCGAGGGTGCAATTCACTTCTAGGTTTTGGGAAAATTTCTGTGCAGCAATTGGACATTAAAGTAAACCTTTCTTCTGCTTTTCATCCCCAGACTAATGGACAGACCGAACGAACCAATCAAACCCTGGAGCAGTATCTCCGCGCTTTATCTGCCACCTACAGGATGATTGGGTGGATCTACTTCCATTAGCTGAGTTTCGTATAACAACTCTCAGATGGCATCCACTAAACAGTCTCCTTTTTACTCTAATCTAGGTTATATCCTAACATTCTACCACGATTTCCCATAGAAACCCTTTACCAGCAGTGGCTGAAAGAATCACGTCTTTACAAGAATATGGATCTTCTAAAGGAAAATCTGGAATCGGCTCAAGAAAGGTACAAGAAAGCACAGATAAATTTCGTAAACCTGCACCAGCTTTCAAGGTAGGAGACTTGGTCTGGCTGTCAACCAGAAATCTTAAGTTAAGGATTCCATCGTCTAAGTTGGGACATAAGTACATTGGACCCTATAAAATCAGTAAAATTATAAGTGCCGTTGCTTGTCGTCTTCAACTGCCCAGAACTATGAGAATCCACCCTGTCTTTCATGTATCCCTACTAAAGGCTGCGACACCCAATACGTTTCCTGGACGTTCCTCTCCTTGCCCTGACCCAGTGCTAGTCGATGGTCAGGAAGAATTTGTGGTGGAAAGGATTTTAGATTCCAGGTTGTATAGAAATCAGTTACAATATCTGATTAAATGGCAGGGCTACCCAGTGGAGGACAACTCATGGGAACCGGTCAATAACGTTAATGCTCCTCGCTTGCTCCGTCAGTTTCATCAGAGGTACCCACACAAGCCTGGTCTGAGGTCATCCGGAGGTTGTCCTTAAGGGGGGAGTAATGTAAGGTTCTATGTATATATTCCTGAAACTCAGTTTGTTCGTCAGCCATTTACTTTCTGTCTTGCTGCAGCTATCTTGCCCTCAGTCAAAATGGAGTTTCCAGCTTGCATGTTCCCGCCCTGATTCTCTCCTTTGCTTCTTAAGCAGCCACAGCTGAGCAATCAGTGCTTCAGAATCTAGCCTGCAGTGAACCTCTGACTTGACTCCTGTAAGCCTTGGACCTTGTACTCCAGCTATTCCTACTGAGGAACTCTGAAGCACTTGTGGACTCTGAACCCTGCTCTTTGAAAGACCCACGTTTGCATGGACTTACGGTAACAGAGAAGAAGATCTTGAATCTGTATTGGAGAGTGATTGCTGAGCTTGGATTACTCTGGCCTGCTGTGTCTCCTGTTTCTGTGTCTGCAAACTGTGTGAATATTTCTGCCAACTTGTATGAAGTAATACAGGACTTTTCTATATCAAACCTGTGACTCCTGTGTTTTCATCGCACCCAAGCACAAGACGCTATATGAACTGTACTACATACATTACAGCATCTTAGATAAGTCTCCAATGTCTGGTTTGTTCTCTCAGTTTGACCATTGGTCTGAGGATGAAACGCCGAGGAGAAAGACAATTGAACACCAATTTTAGAACAAAAGGTCCTCCAAAATCTGGAAACAAACTGGACTCCTCTGTCAGACACAATGTTCTCAGGAATGCCGTGTAAACGAACCACGTGCTGAAGGAACAAAGGTACCAATTCAGAGGAGGAAGGCAACTTAGGTAATGGCACAAGATGCATCATCTTGGAAAACCTATCACAAATCACCCAGATGACGGTCATTCTCTGAGAAACAGGGAGGTCGGAAATGAAATCCATAGAGATATGGGTCCATGGTCTCTTGGGCACAGGCAATGGCATCAACAAACCACTAGAGCGAGAGCAAGGCTTGGAGCGAGAGCAAGTCCCGCAGGACTGCACAAATTCCCTGACATCACAAGACAAGGTAGGCCACCAAAAGGACCGACTAACCAAGTCTCTGGTACCAAAAATTCCGGGATGACCGGCCAACGCGGAACAATGAATCTCAGACATCACACTCTTTTTCCACTGGTCCGGGACAAACAATTTCCCAACAGGGCAGCGCTCGGGCCTATCCTCCTGACACCCCTCCAGAGCCAGTCTCAAATTGGGCGAGATGGCGGAAAGAACTACACCCTCTTTCAAAATAACAGAAGGATCAGATAACTCAGGAGAGTCCGCAAGGAAACTCCTCGAGAGGGCATCCTCCTTAACATTCTTAGTGCCAGGAAGAAAGGAAACCACAAAATTAAAACGTGTGAAAAACAAGGCCCACCTGGCCTGTCTAGGATTAAGTCGCTTGGCAGATTCCAGATAAACCAGATTCTTATGGTCCATAAGGACTACCACCTGATGTTTGGCTCCCTCCAGCCAATGTCTCCACTCTTCAAAAGCCCACTTCATGGCCAATAACTCCCGATTACCCACGTCATAATTACGTTCAGTAGGAGAAAATTTTCGAGAGAAAAAGGCACAAGGGTTACTTTTAGAGGTCTCTGGATCTCTTTGGGACAAAACGGCACCTGCCCCAATTTCAGAGGCATCAACCTCCACCTGAAATGGCAGAGAAACATCAGGCTGCCGTAGAACAGGAGCAGAAGTGAATCTCTGCTTAAGTTCCTGAAATGCAGAGACTGCCTCAGGAGGCCAATTCACCACATCAGAACCCTTTTTGGTCAAATCAGTTAATGGTTTAACAATAACCGAGAAATTACCAATAAATTTACGATAAAAATTGGCAAAACCGAAGAATCTTTGAAGAGCCTTTAATGAAGTAGGTGGACCCAATCACAGATGGCCTGAACCTTGACCGGGTCCATTTCAATAACAGATGGCGACAAAATGAATCCCAGAAATGAGATCCTCTGTACGCCAAAAAGACACTTTGATCCCTTCACATACAGAGCATTCTCTCTCAAAATCTGGAACACAGTTCGAACATGTTTCACATGAGAGTCCAGTCATTGGAAAAAAATCAAGATATCATCCAAATAAACAATCAGAAATTTATCCACAAAATCCCTGAAAATGTCATTCATGAAGGACTGGAAAACAGAAGGCGCATTAGTGAGCCCAAAGGGCATCACAAGGTACTCAAAATGCCCCTCAGGGGTATTAAATGCCGTCTTCCATTCATCCCCGTGCTTAATGCGAATAAGGTTATACGCCCCCCTGAGGTCAAGCTTGGTAAACCATGTAGCGTTTTTCACCCTGGAAAACAGGTCAGAAATCAAGGGTAACGGATATTGATATTTCACAGTAATATTGTTCAAAAGACGATAATCAATACACGGCCTTAATGAACCATCCTTTTTGGCCACAAAGAAAAAACCGGCACCTAAGGGTGAAGAGGATGGTCTGATATGACTCTTCTCCAATGACTCCTTGATATAAGACCGCATAGCGTCATGTTCAGGTACAGACAAGTTAAAAAGGCGACCTTTAGGGAATTTACTACCAGGCACTAATTCAATAGCGCAGTCATAGCTCCTATGGGGAGGCAAGGATGCAGATTTACTTTCGCTAAACACATCAGAAAAATCAATCAAAAAGTCAGGAACATCCTGAGCCTGGGGGGAGGCAGAAAAAACAGGAGTGTTGGTATTAACACATTGGCAGCCCCAACTGGTTACAGACACAGATTTCCAATCCAAAACAGGATTATGAGACTTTAACCAAGGGAAACCCAGTACGATAATGTCATGCAGATTATACAGAACCAAATATTTGCAGCTCTCCTGATGATCAGGTTCAACCCTCATTATCACCTGAGTAGAGAACTGAGGTTTATTCTCAGCCAAAGGGGTAGAATCGATCTCCAGCAGGGGAATAGACTTCCGTAGGGGTATCAAGGGAAACCCACATCGTTTAGCAAAATCAAAATCCATCAGGTTAATAGCTGCTCCCGAATCAATGAAAGCCTGAGCAGAAAATGAGGACAGAGAGCATATCAGGGTAACAGTTAATAAAAACTTAGTGTGAACACTACCCAAGACAACTGAGCGTGCAAAACGTCTTCCCCGCTTAGGGCAGACTGAAATAGCATGAGAGGCATCACCACAGTAGAAACATAACCCATTGCGCTTTCGAAACTCATGACTCTGTGCCCCAGAAACCACTCTATCACACTGCATGGATTCAGAAGCAGGTTCACCAGGCAACACTATTCCACGCATACCTCTCCGCTCACGCAAACGTCTGTCAATTTGAATCGCTAATGACATAGAATCATTGAGACCAGAGGGGACAGGGAATCCCACCATAACATCCTTTACTTTATCTGACAGACCCTTCCGAAAAAGGGCTGCCAAAGCGTCGTCATTCCATTTGGTCAGGACTGCCCACCTACGGAATCTCTGACAGTATAACTCAGCGTCATCAAGCCCCTGATTTAATGCCAACAAGGCTTTTTCAGCTTGATCAGTAACATTAGGCTCATCGTACAATAACCCCAAAGCCTGAAAAAATGCATCAACATCACTCAAAACAGGATCCCCAGGTGTCAGGGAAAAAGCCCAATCCTGAGGATCGCCGCGCAGGAGAGAGATGACAATTTGAACCTGCTGCGCTGCGTTCCCTGAGGACTTAGATTTTAAGGCAAAAAACAATTTACGGTTATTTTTGAAATTCAAAAACTTGGCTCGATCCCCTAAAAACAGATCTGGCATGGGAATCCTAGGTTCCACAACAGGCAACCCAGCAAGATAGGCAGCAATACTCCGAACCTCAGTGGCAAGCTGATCCACACGGCCGGACAACTGTGCAAACTCCATTGAGAGAAAAAATCCTCCCCAGCACCCAGAGATACAGAGGGAAAAAAAAAATGCAACAAACAGAAAAATATCTCTGACAACTCTGACAACCTTTTTTCTTTCACAATATTTTTCCCTTCTGTGAGTACAATACAATTTTAAATTTTTAGGCCGGTGATACTGTTATGTTTCAGTAGCTGAGGAGTGCAGGTAAAAAAAGGCAATACACCAGAGCAGTTGGAAACTATGAGATTGCAGTACCCTGACTAACCACCACAACTAGAGGCAGCCGTGGAGCGTTCCTACGTTGGTCCTAGACGCCTCGTAACAGCCTGAGAAACTAACTACACCTAAAGGTAGAAAGAGGAAAGCTATCTGCCCCGGAGCAGATCCCCAAAGAGCATAGAAAGCCCCCAAACATGTAATGGCGGTTAGACAAGAAGAAATACTGACACAGACAGAAAATAGTATGAGCAAACGTTGGGGCCCAAACTACCTAAATAGAAAAGGATAGGAAGGGCACTTACTGCAATCCCAAAAAACCCTAAAAAGCACCAACTCTACTAATTTCAAAAACACCTGAGATCACACGACCTCTACCACCTAAATTAGCTGTCAGGAGTCGAACCCAGTACCTCTTGTCCACTGGCCAGCAGCTCTACCATTTGAGCTATTCTGCTGGCTGCAAAGTTCCTTGCTGAACCCAGATCCAATTGACTCTTCTTACTGATTGGCTACACCTAGTGCTCTCTTGATTGCGCCTCTGATTGCCAATTACACACCCTATATAAACCTGGCCCTGTGGGTGTGTCATTGCGAGATTATTGTGCTTCCATCCTTTAGTCAAGCTCTTTCTCCTGCTGTTCCTGCTGCTACAAACACTGCTCTCCTGTGAACTGACCTCGGCCTGCCACCTGACTACGTTATCTGCCTTCTCCTCTGCTACCGAACTGCCTTTCCTGTGTACCGACCTCTGGCTGCCATCTGACTACGTTATCTGCCTGCTCCTCTGCTACAAACACTGCCTTTCCTGTGTATCTACCTCCGGCTGCCACCTGACTACGTTATCTGCCTGCTCCTCTGCTACAAACACTGCCTTTCCTGTGTACCTACCTCCGGCTGCCACCTGACTACGTTACCTGCCTCTGCTTCCCCTAGTGTTTGCAGTAACATCGGCTCCAACCCAGACAGGATCCTGACAGAATAATCTCGGTCCAAAATGGAGTCCGCTGTGAACACCCTGAGGCGGCAAGTTACGGAGCTTCAAAGTTTTTGTACTGACTCTCAAGGAAAATATGCCAAGTTACAAACTGATTTCACGGCGATACAACAGGAAGTAATTGAGCTACAAAAACAACTACTGGACGTGCGCAATTCAGGGCCCGAATCAAACGTGCGGCTGCCGCTGCCTGCAAAGTTCAGTGGGGATCGCAAGCAGTACCGAGGATTCCTCAATCAATGCCGCATATACTTCCAGATGCAACCTGCTCCCTTTACCAGTGAGAGGAAGAAAGTTTTTTTCATGATAAATCTCCTGACGGATGAAGCTCTTGCTTGGGCTTCACCTTATGTAGAAAAGGACTATGCCCTCCTTAATGACCTGGAAGCTTTCATCGCAGCTATGAATCAAGTTTTTGATAACCCAAACCGCTGTGCCACAGCAGAAACCAAATTACATAATTTGCGCCAAGGACGTCGCTCTGTTGCGGAATATACATCGGAGTTCCGTCGCTGGGTGGCCGACACCACCTGGAATCCAGCAGCCCAGAGAAGTCAATTTCGATGAGGGTTATCAGAACCAGTGAAAGACGAGCTTGCCAGGGTTGAGACCCCTGACCAGTTGGAGGACTTTATTCAACTATGTATCCGGATTGACCAGAGACTTACTGAAAGGAGAAAGGAGAGACTGCGAGCACTTGGGAATAGCCCTGGCTTCTCATTTTCAGCATCAGACCACCAAGAAAAGACGCAAGGCGTGTCTGAACTGATGCAGATCGACGTCATCCGAAGACCACTCTCTGCACAGGAGAAGGAGAGGCGACGTGCAGAACATCTCTGCCTCTATTGTGGGGACCCTGGACACTATGCCATCAACTGTCCTAACAAAAGGACTATAGCCTTTACCAACAACAGGTCTGCCAGCAATACGGACCTTTCTCAGCAGTCGGATTCCATCTTGCAGACTATCTCATCAGTAACGCCAGAAATAGACAAAATACATACCACATCATCTCATTTTGTAATCCCCATTCAGGTTGTAATGGGCACCCAAAAAATACTATGCTCTGCCCTGTTGGATTCGGGAGCAGGAGGAAATTTTATGGACTTAAAATTTACACGTGATAATAATATTTCCAGTAGGACCAAATCCACACCAATTGAAATGGAAACTGTGGATGGATCACCTTTGTCTTCTGGACCTGTCACGCATGAGACAATCGAACTGGAGATTTGTATCGACCCGGATCATCATGAAGCTGTCAGTTTCCACCTTATTTCATCTCCGAAATTTCCGGTTATTCTAGGGATCCCCTGGTTTTCAGTCCATAACCCTTCTATCAACTGGGCATCAAGGACCATCACCTTTCCATCTGACTACTGTAAGAATAATTGTCATAAGGAACCCCCTGTTCTCCAACAAGTCCAAATCTCTGAGATTTCGTATGAGAAGGAAGAGAAACTACCACCTCAATATCAGCAGTTCTCTGATGTCTGCAGTAAGAAGAAAGCAGATCAATTACCTCCTCACCGTCCTTACGACTGTCCCATTGAATTGCTGCCAGGAGCAACCATTCCATTTGGACGGATTTACAATCTTTCCGAACCTGAATTGAAGGTATTAAGAAAGTTCCTGGATGAAAATTTAGAGAAAGGCTTTATTCGACCTTCCACATCTCCAGCTGGGGCACCCCTGTTCTTTGTTGAAAAGAAAGACTCCACTCTGCGGCCATGTATTGACTACAGAGAGATGAATAATATCACTGTCAAGAATCGCTACCCGCTACCCTTGATTCCTGAACTATTTGAGAGACTCCGTTCTGCGAAAATCTTTACGAAGCTGGATCTTAGAGGGGCTTACAACCTCATACGGATTCGCCCAGGAGATGAGTGGAAGACCGCCTTCAGAACGAGATATGGACATTTTGAATCTCTTGTTATGACCTTTGGCCTTAGCAATGCCCCAGCCACCTTTCAACATTTTATTAATGATGTATTTCGAGATTTCTTGGACCAATTCGTTGTGGCTTATCTCGATGACATTCTTATATTTTCAGACACCTTGGAAGAGCATCGCAGGCACGTCCAGTTAGTCTTGGAACGACTACAGGAGAACCATCTCTACATTAAACTTGAAAAATGTGAGTTAGAACAAACCAGTATCCAATTTCTGGGATATATCATCTCCCCAGAAGGTCTGAGCATGGATCCCGGCAAAATCAATGCTGTAGTGGACTGGCCTGTTCCAAGAAATTTAAAAGACGTCCAGCGTTTCATAGGATTTGCAAATTTTTACCGAAAATTTATAAAGAACTTTTCACGGATCATACTACCAATTACTACACTAACAAAAAAGACCAAAGCATTTTTCTGGTCTCCGGAGGCACAGGAGGCTTTTGACAAGTTGAAAACTCTTTTTACGTCTGCTCCATTGTTAGTACACCCAAATCCTGAATTGCCATTTACTGTCGAAGTGGACGCCTCGGACTCTGCAGTGGGAGCCATTCTGTCTCAGCGAGTTGGGGACAAGATGCAACTTCACCCATGTGCGTTTCTTTCCCACACCATGTCATCTGCAGAAAATAACTACGACATTGGTAATAAAGAACTGTTAGCCATTAAAGTTGCCTTCTCCGAGTGGAGACATCTTCTGGAAGGTGCCAATCACCCTGTGACTGTCCTCACGGACCACAAGAATCTTGAATTCCTCCGTACAGCAAAAAGATTGTCTGCAAGACAAGCACGATGGGCCTTATTTTTCTCAAGATTCAATTTTATAATCTCTTACCGGCCTGGTTCAAGAAATGGCAAGGCTGACGCCCTGTCCAGGATGTGTTCGGAACCTCAGGAGAGGTCTAGTAATGATGATACAATTCTAGGCCCTAAAAATTTTTTGGGAATATTGCACTCTAGAGGACTAGGTAATAGAATTAAAGATGGATATCAAGAGGACTCTTTCCTTAACCATCCTTCGGAAGACGTCGATCTTTCATTCAAAGAGGGGTTTTGGATGCAGAAACACCAAATATATGTACCTGAATCTTCTCGCCTTGAAGTCCTCAAAAGTGTCCATGATTCTAAACTGGCAGGACATCCTGGAGTTGCAAAAACACAAGACTTACTACTTCGTTTCTTTTGGTGGCCTAATTGTAGGAAGGACGTGAGGAAATATGTTTCAACCTGTTTAACATGCGCACGAAACAAGACCCCACGATCGTCTCCTCTAGGACTCTTGCAACCACTCCCAGTTCCATCCAGGCCTTGGGGATCTATTTCCATGGATTTTATTGTGGAACTACCCCCTTCCAAACAGATGACCGTCATCCTTGTCATAGTGGACCGACTCACAAAATGGCCCACTTTATTCCAACTGAAGGAATTCCTACTGCTGAAAAAACTGCAGAACTGATGATCAAAGAGGTATTCAGGTTACATGGAATTCCTGACAGCGTGGTGTCTGACAGAGGCATTCAGTTTACGTCAAAATTTTGGAAGAGTTTCTGTACAGCCTTGGGAGTCACGGTGAATCTTTCTACCGCTTTCCATCCTCAGTCCAATGGCCAGACGGAGAGAACGAACCAGACTTTGGAGCAATACCTCCGTTGCTTAATTTCCTATCTTCAGGATGACTGGGTGGACTATTTACCAACAGCAGAGTTTGCCTACAACAACTCCATACATAGCGCTACATCTCAAACCCCATTTTTTGCTAATTATGGAGTACATCCAGTATTTATCCCTAATCTGCCAGTGAACACTCCCATTCCTGCTGTTAATGACAGGCTTACAAAATTACAGGAATCCCAGAAGGAATTATCAGAGATATTGCTCAAGACCCAGGAAGAATATAAGGAAGCAGCAGATAAACATCGGAGAGTGCCCCCTGCTCTTCAGGTTGGAGACAAAGTTTGGCTGTCCACTAAAAACCTTAAGACACATGTGCCATCCTCCAAATTGGGTCAGAAATTCATTGGACCTTTTCAAATTTCTGCAAAAATTAACCAGGTTGCTTTTCGTTTAAAACTTCCCAACAATCTAAAGATTCATCCAGTGTTTCACATATCCTTGCTCAAACCCTTCTGTGAAAACCCGTTTCCAGGAAGAATTCAGCCACCTCCTCCACCAGAAAGGATCCGTGGTGAAGAAGAATACATTGTGGATAAGATTCTGGACTCCCGAAAATTCAGAGGTAAACTGCAGTATCTGGTGCAGTGGAAGGGTTACGGACCAGAGGAAAATTCATGGGAACCAAGGGACAACGTCCATGCTCCTAGACTAACAAGAGCCTTTCATCAGAGGTACCCGGATAAGCCAGCTCCTGAAATGTCCAGAGGCCATCCTGGAAGGAGGGGAGTACTGTCAGGAGTCGAACCCAGTACCTCTTGTCCACTGGCCAGCAGCTCTACCATTTGAGCTATTCTGCTGGCTGCAAAGTTCCTTGCTGAACCCAGATACCATTGACTGTTCTTCCTGATTGGCTACACCTAGTGCTCTCTTGATTGGGCCTCTGATTGCCAATTACACACCCTATATAAACCTGGCCCTGTGGGTGTGTCATTGCGAGATTATTGTGCTTCCAGCCTTTAGTCAAGCTCTTTCTCCTGCTGTTCCTGCTGCTACAAACACTGCTCTCCTGTGAACTGACCTCGGCCTGCCACCTGACTACGTTATCTGCCTGCTCCTCTGCTACCGAACTGCCTTTCCTGTGTACCGACCTCCGGCTGCCATCTGACTACGTTATCTGCCTGCTCCTCTGCTACAAACACTGCCTTTCCTGTGTACCTACCTCCGGCTGCCACCTGACTACGTTATCTGCCTGCTCCTCTGCTACAAACACTGCCTTTCCTGTGTACCTACCTCCGGCTGCCACCTGACTACGTTACCTGCCTCTGCTTCCCCTAGTGTTTGCAGTAACATCGGCTCCAACCCAGACGGGATCCTGACATTAGCTCTCTGGTGTAACAAAATCAAAACAGCAGCCACTGAAAAAACTGGAAAAAGCAAATGTACAAACATCAGTGGCTGAACCAAACTGAGAGGGCAAAAACCCCCGGAGGGGACCCTGAAGGCCCCCACGGAAGTGCAGGACAAAATGCAAAAATCAAGCACAAAAACAAAAAGAAGAAAATGTCTTATCTGTTAGCAGGAGATGCAGAAACGACACAGCAGGCTACAAGGGAAACAGGAATCAAGGATTGAGACCAGAACAATTGATCACCGGCAACCCTGATGGAAGGCGACTCCCTTATATAAGACCAGTCAGTAACACCTGATGTCAGGAGTCGAACCCAGTACCTCTTGTCCACTGGCCAGCAGCTCTACCATCTGAGCTATTCTGCTGGCTGCAAAGTTCCTTGTTGAACCCAGATACCATTGACTGTTCTTCCTGATTGGCTACACCTAGTGCTCTCTTGATTGGGCCTCTGATTGCCAATTACACACCCTATATAAACCTGGCCCTGTGGGTGTGTCATTGCGAGATTATTGTGCTTCCAGCCTTTAGTCAAGCTCTTTCTCCTGCTGTTCCTGCTGTTACAAACACTGCTCTCCTGTGTACCGACCTCCTGCTGCCACCTGACTACGTTATCTGCCTGCTCCTCTGCTACCGAACTGCCTTTCCTGTGTACCGACCTCCGGCTGCCACCTGACTACGTTATTTGCCTGCTTCCCTGCTACAAACACTGCTTTCCTGTGTACCGACCTCGGCCTGCCTTCTGACTACGCTACCTGCCTCTGCTTTCCCTAGTGTTTGCAGTAACATCGGCTCCAACCCAGACGGGATCCTGACACCTGATTCCCAATCCTCACAATCTTCACTGGACAGTCCAGTACCGCTAGTAACCACCAGAGGGAGCCTCTGCTCAGAACTCATCTCAAGCCCATTCACAACACCCTGGGAGATGGTCGGGATGGACTTTGTGGTGGGCTTACCCAAGTCTCGGTGTTGCACTATCATTTGGGTGATCACTGACTACTTCTCCAAAATGGTGCACTTAGTGCCGCTACCACGGTTACCTTCTGCATGGGCCTTGGCAGCATTATTTATTAGACACATCTTCCGTCTACATGGTATGCCAGACAAGATTTTCAGCGATCGAGGTCCCCAATTTGAGTCCCGGTTCTGGAGAGAGTTGTCTCATCTACTCTGCATTGAGTTGAACCTCTCCTCTGCATATCATCCCGAGACGAATGGGTTGGTAGAGAGGGCCAACCAGACCTTGGTCACCTACTTGCGACATTTTGTCTCTGCCAGGCAGGATGACTGGGCATCCTTGCTCCCGTGGGCGGAGTTCGCACTAAACAATGCTGTGGCTGACTCCACCGGACAGACCCCATTCCTCTTAAATTACGGCCAGCATCCACGGGTACCGATGCCCATGCCCGTGGCTTCCGCCGACTCCAGGGTTGCAGACTGGGCTGTGGAGGCACGGGACATATGGGACCGCACCCAGGATGCCATTCAGGCTTCCAAGGAAAGGATGAGGTCTTCTGCCGATGCCCATCGGCGTCCCGCTCCTGGCGACCTAGTGTGGCCTACGGGTGGAATCCACTAAGTTGGCACCCCGCTATTTGGGTCCCTTCAAGGTTCTCGAGCAGTTGAACCCTGGGGTTTACCGTTTGGCCCTTCCGCCTGGCCTTGGTATCTCCGACACCTTCCATGTGTTCCTCCTAAAACCCGTGGCATCTCCCGGTTGCCTGAGTCATCTGTCGGGATGTCGGATTCGTCTTCGGACGACTACGAGGTGAACGCCATTGTAGGGTGCAAGGTGGTATGGGGCAAAAAAATTTTTTGGGTGGATTGGAGGGGTTATGGGCCTGAGGATAGGTCCTAGAGCCTGCCGAGCTTGTTCATGCTCCGCAGCTCATCGCTGCCTTTGAGCGTGGCGAGGCCCAGAGAAGGGGGGGCAATATTAGGGGTCGAGCCATTCCGGCTGCGGTCTCCCATTCGTCTCCGGCCGCAGTGGACTCTGTTCAGCTTAGACGTCGGTCCCAGCGTCTCGCCCGGTCTAACAGTGTGCAGAGGATTACTGCTGCCTCTCCAGGCTCTGCTATAGTGGCCAGTACTGGTTAGCGGCGAGCAGACGTCTTTAGGACAAAGTCCTTGTTTTCCCCTTCTGAGCATGCCCAGGGTGAGATCTCTCATTGGAGATCAGGAGTCACATGCTCAGGTACTGCAGCAGCTCCTATTAGTCTGCCAGGAAGGTCCTGTGACTACTGGTGTTCTGGAACAGTTTCATTGGTCCTTGTTTCTGGCAGGTCCTGTAGCTGTTACTATAAAAGGGTGGCATGGCTGGGCCGCCATGCGCTAGTATCAATTGCATTATGTGCTTTGCGCCAGTGTGATCATGCACGCATGTGGTTAGGGCTCGGCTGAAATAAGCCCCTAGAATACCGGCACCTCCGGTGAGGAGATTTGAGTGCAAGTGGTTAGGGCTTGGCTGAAATAAGCCCCTAGAATACCGGCTTCTCTGGTGAGTAGATTGCTTGATTGCTTTGCTGTCTGCTTGATCACGGACTGCTCTCCGCACAGCAGTTATCTGTGTATCCCTGTGGTGTTAACAGGACACAGTCTTTTTCTCAGCGGCTCTGTGACGCAACATGGTTCGCTTTATAACGCTAGTTCAGTGCCCTAGCGTTTTACTTTGCGGCTCACTGAAGCTAAGTGAGTTCGCACCTATTGCCATATAGCGCTGTGGGATTCCCGTTAGCGGTTCTGGGGATTAACAGAGTTCGCACTTACTGCCACACAGCGCTCTACGGCATTTATTTTAGCGACTCTGCGGGATAACAGAATTCGCTACTTTCGCCATCTTACTAGCAGCGGGCTTCGCCTGCACAGTGGAACCCGGGCTGCGAACGCACCTCTCTAATATATCTATTAGATGCGTTCCACAGACCCTAACACCTGGTATCTGCTGATACAGTGCCCCTTTTTCATCTTTTTATATTATTGTGTAATACATACTGAGCCTGAGAGCGTCAGAGTCTGCCTCCTGAAATATATACGGAGATTTAGAACATTTTGACTATGCTATATATACCTGGTATCTGCTGATAAAGTAACCTTTTTCAGCTTTTCAAATTGTGGTCTAATCCATACTGAGCCTGTGAGCGTCTATCTGGTACTCCGTAAATATATACAGAGATTTACAATGACCCCTAGACTGTATCCAGCTGTACGCTTCTGATACAGTACCCTTTTTGCCATAAAGTCCTCCTCCACCCACCACTCTAAGTGCATCATTGACACCTGGAACATTGGCCCACATGTGTGATTATTTCTTTCGGATCTTTTTATATTCTGGTGTAATCCATGCTGAGCCTTTGAGCGTCAGTCTGTCTCCTGAAACATATACGAAGATTTATAATATTATCACTATACTATATATACCTTGTATCTGGTGAAACAGTACCCTTTTTCAGCTTTTTATATTATTGTGTAATACATATTGAGCCTGAGAGCGTCAGAGTCTGCCTTCTGAAATATATACGGAGATTTATAATATTTTTACTATACTATATAGACCTGGTATCTGCTGATACAGTACCCCTTTTTCTTATTATAATATTCTTGTGTAATCCATACTGAGCCTGTGAGCGTCTGTCTGGTACTCCGTAAATATATACAGATATTTACAATGACCCCTAGACTGTATCCAGCTGTACACTTCTGATACAGTACCCTTTTTGCCATAAAGTCCTCCTCTACCCACCACTCTAAGTGCATCATTGACACCTGGAACATTGGCCCACATGTGTGATTATTTCTTGTGGATCTTTTTATATTCTGGTGTAATCCATACTGAGCCTTTGAGCGTCAGTCTGCCTCCTGAAATATATACGAAGATTTATAATATTTTCACTATACTATATATACCTTGTATCTGATGAAACAGTACCCTTTTTCAGCTTTTTATATTATTGTGTAATACATATTGAGCCTGAGAGCGTCAGAGTCTGCCTCCTGAAATATATACAGAGATTTATAATATTTTGACTATACTATATATACCTGGTATCTGCTGATACAGTACCCCTTTTTCATCTTTTTATATTATTGTGTAATCCATACTGAGCCTGTGAGCGTGTTTGTCTGCCTCCTGAAGTATATACGGTGATTTAGAATATTTTGACTAAACTATATACCTTGTATCTGCTGATACAGTACCCTTTTTTCTTATTATATTCTTGTGACTGAGCCTGTGAGCGTCAGAGTCTACCTCCTGAAATAAATACTGAGATGTAGAATATTTTGACTATACTATATATACCTTGTATCTGGTGATACAGTACCCTTTTTTTCAGCTTTGGTATTATTGTGTAATACATACTGAGCCTGAGAGCTTCAGTGGCTGCCTCCTGATATATATACTGAGATTTAGAATATTTTCACTATGCTATATAAACCTGGTATCTGCTGATACAGTACCCCTTTTTCTTCTTATTATATTCTTGTTTAATCCAGACTGAGCCTGAGAGCGTCAGTGCCTGACTCCTGAAATATATACGGAGATTTTGAATATTTTCACTATACTATATATACCTGCTATCTGGTGATACAGTACCTTTTTTCAGCTTTTTATATTGTGGTCTAATCCATACTAAGCCTGTCATAGTCTGTATATTACTCCGGAAATATATACGGAGATTTAAAAATTACCCCAACACTGTATACAGCTGTACGCTTGTAATACTTTAACATTTTTCTACTTTTTATATTCTGGTGTAATCCATACTGAGCCTGTGAGCGTCTGTGTGTTACTCCGGAAATCTATACGGATATTTACAATTTACAATTGAATAACAGGGTCTATAAATGGCGTTACGCCACCAACCCTGGCAATTTCACTACAAGATCCAATTACAGATCCTCATCAGATGCCTCCACTTCGGGATCGGATTACGATCACCAGGCTCCAACAAGTTGTTTTTTAGGACAGAGACGTCGACCCACACGAGGAAGAAGATTCGGAGGGGAAAGGGATCCCAGGCGCAGCATGGACTTCAACCGGATAACCCGCTCCCAGGTACAAACCCATTGATAATATACATTTCATTCAAGTCACTGGGCATAGCTGAATATGAACTGTTGCAAAAAGGGTTATCTTTTTGCCCCAGTTATAAATATAACACGTTTAGACTTGAAATGGACCTACAGAGGTTCTACAGATCTCTTCGGCTAAAGCTACACTTTGCAGGGGAGAGAACGGGTGATGTAATCCAAACCAAGCCACAGAGCTCTCTCTTATCCTCAGACCAGTTAGGTCTAAGGAACAAGAGTAATTTTCAACCACCGAAAAGTTCACATGCCTTAGAAACTTTTCTTTCTTTCACCAACAATACCTTCCAAAAGCTCAGACTAGATATTGACAAAAAAAGAGTACATTTCCCTTCTAATCTCACTCCTCTCAATCAACAAGCCCTAAGAAACCTCCAAGAGGATAAGGAGCTTATAATCAAACCAGCAGACAAGGGTGGAGCCATAGTAGTAATGGATAAATCCACCTACTTTCATGAGATCCTTCGACAACTGAATGATACTACTATCTATCAACCACTTCCAGGGGACCCTACACAGGATATTAGAGTATTGATTCAAACTACTTTAGCCAAATTTATGACCTTAGGGATTTTAGATCAAAAAACTTGTAGCTATCTCATTAAACAATTTCCAGTCACCCCAGTATTTTATATACTCCCGAAAACACATAAGAGCCTAGAATGTCCACCAGGTAGGCCCATTGTAGCATCTACAGAGTCTATTTTATCTCCCATCTCTAAATTTCTGGAAAGAATCCTTACTCCCTTAATCAGTAAGACTTCTTCATTTTTGTTAGATACTGGCGCCTTCCTTAATCTAATACACAGCCTTGGTCCAATTCCAAGTGATGCTATTTTAGTGACGTTCGATGTTAAAGACCTGTATACATCTGTACCCCATGATGAGGGGATTAAGTCGGTGCGCAGACTGTTAGAACAGTCCCATTTCGAGCATGAACAGATTAACCTTTGCTGTGACCTACTCACCATTCTCCTAACTAAAAATTTCTTCCTTTTTGAGGATAGATATTATTTACAGATTAGGGGCACAGCGATGGGCTCGAACGCAGCGCCTCCTTATGGGAATAGCTACATGGCTCACTATGAAGACAGCGTACTATATCTAGATGACCTCTTCCGCACACATGTCTTGGTGTGGAAGAGATACATCAACAATATTTTTTGCATCTGGAATGGGCCTTTAGACCAACTTGAATTCTTCTTCTCACGCCTACGCCAGGCCAGGTCTAGACTTCACAATGACACATGATATGAAACAAATTAGTTTTTTAGACACCCTAGTGATCAAAGAGGGAACAGGGGAACTCTCCACCGATCTGTATATCAAACCAACAGATCGCAACAGTCTGTTGCACTACGGGAGTTTTCATCCAATTAAAATGAAAAACTCAATTCCGAAAACACAGATGATGAGGGTCCAGAGAATTGTGTCCAACAGAGACACACGTACTATACGCCTCCAAGAGATGGGCAACAAATTTCTAGAAAGAGGATACCCATCACATACTCTAGACCCACCCCCCTATGAGTGGACCTATACGCCCCAAATTGGGCAAATGTATAGCATTTGTGCATGACTACCACCCTTTGGCATATTTAAATCACAGGAGTATACGTCGCCATTGGCACATTCTGGGAACTGCTCATCCAGACATAGATGAGTTTAAAGAACCGTTCCTACCTTGTTTTAGGCGACCGCGCAATATTAGAGATATGTTGGTGAGGGCAGATGTGGTGCCCTCAAAACCACTCTCACAACAACGCTTCCTAAATAATCCTAAATATGGTACCTTCCCCTGTTTGCATTGTACCCAGTGCAACAATGTGCTTAAGGGGTAACAGTTTTTACCATCCTCACACGGGAAAGAAGATACGAGATTAAGGGCTATTTTACATGCAATACGTCATTTGTGATCTATTTAATTAAATGCCCATGTGGATTACTTTACATAGGAGAAACTACACAACCCATAAAAGAATGTATCTCGAAACATTAGTCGATGATTAGGTGTAAGAATCTTCTACTCCCTATTCCACATCATTTTGTTACATCTGGCCATACGGTAGCACAACTTAGATTTCAGGTCAGTGATGAGGTCAAATTACTACGTAAAGGGGGGGATCGGATCAGCCTCCTAAAAAAACGATAGGCATTCTGGAACCATGAACTACAAACCCTCACCCCGAAGGGACTAAATAGGGATTATGATGTCCAGTCCTTTCACTCTTGAAATCATAAACGCACTATATCTACAGCGGTATTGTATAAGTGGTATAATTGCCTCCCAACCGTCATTGATTTAATACAAAAATGGAATTGTACATGTTCTTGATCCAATACAATATGATATAAGCATGTTTCCTAATAGTCTATTATGACATATAACAGTCATGTGCCACCTTTTTTGTATGTATGCCGATATGTCTGCAATATAAATTATTCATTATGGTAACATATTTATTTCTCTCTTTTGCAGAATCCTCCACATTAGAGCACTTCTATCTGGGGCACCAATTCATTTTGACAACCACTTTGTCATTCACCAATCTCTGCACAAGCGCTCTCACCCATAGCACCATAGTATTGTCCATCCTCTCTATGAATGGACTATGTTTTATTGCCCCTCCTCTTATGGTACGCATCACAGCGTTGTTGGAACACAAACATATGTCACAAACACTTCCTGCCTAGGCAGTATCATGTGATCATGACCACTTCCGGTCTATCACTATCATGTGATCATGACCACTTCCTGTCTATCACTATCATGTGATCATGACCACTTCCTGTCTATCACTATTATATGATCATGACCACTTCCTGTCTATCACTATCATGTGATCATGAACACTTCCTGACTATCACTATCATGTGATCATGACCACTTCCTGTCTATCACTTCCTGTTACGGGTGCCATCTTGGCCCCTATTTAATGCTGGGCTACGGCAGTCTGAACTAGCACCAGGGACAAGCGGTGGACACCGCGTCCATTCTTTCTATGTTGTGCCTCACCAATACTGGTAAGAACCTAGATCACCACCTATGCACCACCAACGCTTTTCAGAGTCTGGGAGCCCAGAATCACCACCCTCTTTACTCCACAGACTTATAAATCTCTCCTGCCAATAATCCACAAACGGGGTATGTACTACAAAATTGGTTTCTAACCAGACCATGGTCCTTTTCATTAAGCGCCACTATTAGCCACATATTTCACCGTTCCTTTCTAGGCTGTGTGGCCAAACGAGAGCAACACTATCTCTACTCACAGTATATACATTTGGGTATGTTCATCTTCTCATTTATAATGCACTAGTACTTTATCTTTTGCCTTTCTAAGTGTCCTCATTTACATATTCACAAGAGCTAAACTGCATGAGATGTCTCATTATATTGTATTAATTTTGCCTGTAGAGAGACCATTCATGTAAATTTATGCTTGTATATACTTCCTCTTTTGCTCTATTTTTTTTATTTTTCTGATTTACTATATGTACACTGTATATACTTGCAAACTATATATGCATGTTTATTATGTATTATTTTCTTATATTTCACTTCATTAGTACTGAGATGAAGGTCTAATTTTTGACCGAAACGTCTATCGTATGTACTTTTTTTCATTAAATCACATTGGATATTTCTTCATCTCTTGGTGTGCCGAACTGTATATCTTCTGTCTGAATAATGGGCATCTCGCTGATCCCATAGTTCTGGCCTCTCCTGGACCAGAACTATGAGCATTTCTTTGTTGATGTGGGTAGCCATGCTTCCGGATTCCGTGGAGGCGTTGTTCCTGTTTTGTTTTTTTTAGATCTGTCAGCCTGTGAAGCCTTCCTGACAATTCCTGATGCAATTTCCTGTCACCTGGAGAAGTCATGCGATTTAATCGCAAGTCACACGTGCGGTCGTTTGTAATCCGATTTTTCATCGCACCCATAGACTTGCATTGGCGATTGTAGACCCACAATCGGTGACAATCGCAGCATGCTGCGATTTCACTCGCACGTATAAAACGGACGACAAAAAATCGGATGGTGGAGCTGCTCCATAGATTAACATTGGTCCAACTGTAATGCGATATTTCATCGCTTTTCAGTCGTCCGATTTTGTCACCAGTGTGACCCCGGCCTGAACTACACATAGAGTTGGTAGTTTTTTGGGCACATATTATTCTGGACATTGAGCTGTTCATTTTGAGTACTAGTGGTCCAGGGTACCTCTTTTCAAATTAAAGTTATGTACGATTGAGTTAGTTTGATTATGCGCGACATGAATAAGCGATTTACATGAATAACTCCTGAACTATACATAGAGTTGATTTTTTTTTTTTTGTCAAATATTATACAGGACATTGAGCTGTTCATTTTGAGTACTAGTGGTCCAGGGTACCTTGATCCAAATAAAAATGATTTATGATCAGTTGGTTTTGGAACAGTTCGTGCACTATAGATGAAAATCTAATAGCTAAAGTCGAACTGCAGACTAACTTGAATCCGGTTTGGAGTGGAGAGATTCTGATAAAGTCACGTTACATCATTCTCATCTATGGGAATAACAGATGGACAGAACTGGAGAGGTGAGGACTCTGGAAATGTCTGTAGTGAGATTTATTAGTGTGTCTCTCCATAACCAGGATTACACAGTAGTGAAGAAGACCTCTAGTGAGTGCTGTCAGGCCCCTCTGTCTGAGGGATGGGGAAGAACCCTGAGCCCAGCCACGGGGCCTCCACCTCACCCCCTGATACATGAGGACATCAATTACCAGAAGATCCTAGAACTCACCTACAAGATGATTGATTTTGATTGAGCGGAGCTGCATTTGTGTGAGGTGAGGTGAGCGGAGCCGTGTGTGTACGAGGTGTATGGAGCAGAGCCGCGTTTGTGTCAATTGTATGGAGCGGGGCCGCATGTGTGCAGTTGTGCAGAGCAACAAGTGGGCGAGTTGTACGGAGTGGAGCCACGTGTGTGCGAGTTGTACGGAGTGGAGCCGCGTATGTACAAGGAGTACGGAGCAGAGCCATGGGTGTATGAGGTGTACGGAGTGGACTCGCATGTATATGAAGCAGAGCCACACGTGTTTGAGGTGTACAGAGAGGAGCTGCCCATGCATGCTGTGTACGAAGCAGAGCCATGTGTGCGTGGCGTACGGAGTGGATCTGTGTTTGTACTGTAGCGCCCTGAGGGTCCAGTCGCCACAGAGATGCTGCATCGCACCCAGCGGTATGATATCTGACTCTCAGGTAAGAAGGGAGCACCCCCATTGACTCCAACCACACATCCAACATTCACCATACAGCTGAGCATCAGGCGGACCCTTTGGGAGGATGGCTTGACTCAGGTGGTTAAGAAAGTGGTGTAGTTAGTTGGTGGGTGGAGCCAGCTGCAGCATTAGGCAGCAGCTTGTTAGAGAGAGAGGTAGTCTAGCCTAGAGGCTGAGGAGAAAGGGTCCAGGGCAATACAGCACTGAGGCTGTGCCCCTTCCTGAAAGCAGGAGGACCAGGTGAATATCGGGGAATGGTCCCTAGACTAGTGGGAAGGTTCAGCTCCACTAGTAACACCGAATACAGTGGGTCTCTCCAAGGGACCACTACCCACCATATTCTCACCCGGGAGGAAGCTCAGGGATGAACTACGTGCAGACACCGGACGGTGTTCTCCATCTCCAATAATACTCAGTGCGAGATGCCAGGCCAGGACATCGGACAATAGCCTGTTAACTGAAAGGATCCAATACTACCTCGTCCGAGGGCTCTGTGGTGTAGAGGAGCAAGGAAGTAGGAGGGTAGCACCTAGTAAGGAAGCCAGAAAGGAACACATTGAAAGTGGAGTCTTTGGGAAGTGTGACCGACTTACCTGAGGGTTGCTGGACTACTCACTGGAGGACACAGTGTAACCAGGCATCTGTCTTGCTAGCAACAGACTGTGAGTAAATACCCTGAAACTGCAACAGAACTGTTTCCTGCATTATTCCAGCGTCGCACACTCCACTCTGCTACATCCCTCTGCACCACTGCTTCATATAACACCTAGCTACCCTGGAAGGACCCCTCTCACCTGTAGGAGACTTAACATCCAGCTGCACAACACCATCCCTTCCAGAGGACCTGCACAGCAGCGCTGGTCACCCTGACCAGGTACTACAGGTGGCGTCACGACAAACTACACAAACACTAATCCCCTGTAAATACTCCCCCATTTACAGTGAGCGCCCAGGGCAACGGACCGAGCCGTGTGTTAGGGTTCGAGTTCCCGCTCCTGCACAAGGGGAGTCTCGAACCAGTGCCGCTGCGGTCTCCCATTCGTCTCCGGCCGCAGTGGAGCCTGCTCAGCAGAGACGTCGTTCCAGGCGTCTTGCCCACTCCACTACTGGGCAGTGACTTGCTGCTGCCTTTCCTGGATCTGCTATTGTAGCCAGTTCTGGAGCAGACGTCTTTGGGATAAAGTCCTGCATTTTCCCTTCTGAGCGTGCCCAGAGTGAGATCTCTCATTGGAGATCAGGGGTCACATGCTCAGGTACTGCAGCGGCTCCTATTGGCCCGCCAGGAAGGCCCTGTTACTACTAGTCTTCTGAACAGGTTCTCATTGGTCCTTGTTCCTGGAAGGTCCTGTGGCTGTTGCTATAAAAGGGTAGCATGGCTGGGCCGCCATGCGCTAATATCAACCATTGTATGCTATGCGCCAGTGTGGTCATGCGTGTGTGTGGTTAGGGACCCGGCTGAAATAAGCCACTAGAATACCGACTTAATCGGTGAGGAGTTTAGTGTGCTAGCTGGTCAGGGTCGGTGTCCTAGATGCCCTAGATTACCGGCATAACCGGTGAGGAGTTTGATTGCCGTATTCAGGGTCTGGCGTTCAGACGCCATAGATTGCGGGTGACTCCCGCGAGGACATTAGCGCATGACCACGTATTATGCTCGCTTAGCAATTAACCGTGTGCCTGAGAGCCTGACAGGACACGGCGTTTGTTCTCAGCGGCTCTGTGACGTAACAGGGTTCGCTCTCGACGCTAGACAGCGCCCTAGCGTTTTACTTTGCGGCTCACTGAAGCTAAGTGAGTTCGCACATATCGCCATATAGCACTGTGGCATCCCGTTAGCGGCTCTGTGAATTAACAGTGTCTGCACTTACTGCCACAACGCGCTACGGCGTTTATTTTAGCGACTCTGCGGGATAACAGAGTTCGCTACTTTCGTCATCTTACTAGCAGCAGGCTTTGCTTGCACGGTGGACCCCGGGCTGCGAACGCACCTCTCCACTTTATATATTTGGTGCGTTCCGCAGACCCTAACATAATATTAGCGCCAGGGTCTGGCTAGTAAAATGGCGGACGAACAGCGTCTATTGCAGTACATCCAGCAGCTGAAGGGTAGGTTGGAGGCTCTTGAGAGCACAACCTCAGCTGTGGATGTTACCGCAGTTGCTGTTCAGGCTGCTAGCGTGGCTGCAGCCAGTTTGTCCTCTGCCACCTCTGCCCCTACATTATCCCACCTCCCGCTTCCTGACAAGTTTGCCGGTGATAGCAAGCAATGTCGGGGATTCGTGAGTCAGTGCTCTATACATCTTGAGCTTCTGGCTGCACGTTTTCCCACGGATCGGGCACAAGTGGGTTTTGTACTTTCTCTACTCTCGGGCAGAGCATTGGAGTGGGCAACGCCGCTGTGGGAGCGCGATGATCGTGTGGTGCAGAGTGCTCCTCGTTTCTTGGAGGCTCTTAAAAAGGTCTTTTTAGGACCCCAGGTCACCCACGATACGGCGCTACAACTGCTGGCATTGACACAGGGTTTGTCTTTTGTCAGTCAGTTTTCCGTCCAGTTTCGGACTCTGGCTGCTGAGCTAGATTGGTCTGATAAAGTTCTTATTCCTATCTACTGGCGGGGACTGGCTGACCATGTTAAAGACGCTTTGGCTACCAGGGAGATTCCCGCCACACTGGAGAAGCTTATCTCCATATCTACCCGCATTGACCTCCGTTTTCACGAGCGGAGGTTGGAGCGGGCCCAGTGTAGGCAGAGGTTTCGGTTGGCTCCTACCTTTGCCAAACCTCTCGAATTCCCCGATCTGGCGTCCGAACCTCAAAAGGCCACAGAAGTTCCTCATGCAGGACCTAAGTCTCGGTCCGTCCGAGTATCCGTGGTTTGTAACCATTGTCAGCAGACAGGACACTATGCCAACAGATGTCCACAGCGATCGGGAAGCGATCGCGTCTAGTGGCCCTGGGAGGAGGTTCACTAGAGACAGCGGCATTTTCCTCCAAGATAACATTTAAAGGGACAATCACTGTTGGTACTTCCATTCTCACCGCCGACCTTTGCGTGGACTCAGGAGCAGAGGGGAATTTCATGTCCTCTAGCTTTGCTCGCCGTCATGCAATACCTCTGGTGGCGCTTGACAAATCAGTGACTGTTCGGGTAGTGAATGGGTCGTCATTGCCCTCACAAATTACTCACCAGACTGTCCCACTTGCATTGTCTGTATCTCCTTCCCATCAGGAATTTATTTCCCTACTCGTCCTTCCCGAGGGAATAGACGAGATCCTACTAGGTATACCTTGGCTCCGTTTCCACTCCCCACATATAGAGTGGACTTCGGGTAGGATACTGGGTTGGAGTGATGCATGTACAGGCAGATGTTTCAGAAGTTGCGTTCAGGTTACCACTACTGAGTTACCCGCAGATCTTACTCCACTTCCCAAGCACTACTGGTCATATGCAGACGTGTTCTCCAAGAAGGCTGCGAAGACTCTTCCGCCTCATCGCCCCTATGACTGTCCTATCGACCTCT
Organism: Oophaga sylvatica; assembly: GCA_033576555.1. Classification (NCBI taxonomy): domain Eukaryota; kingdom Metazoa; phylum Chordata; class Amphibia; order Anura; family Dendrobatidae; genus Oophaga; species Oophaga sylvatica. Next base: position 52,664,478 of record JARQOD010000003.1, read on the forward strand.
TGCCTGGCGCAGAACCTCCTCGGGGAAGGGTCTATCCCCTCTCTCTTCCTGAGACAGAGGCCATGTCGCAATATATTCAGGAGAACCTGGCAAGAGGGTTTATTAGGAAGTCGGTGTCACCGGCAGGGGCGGGATTTTTCTTCGTGCAGAAGAAAAACGGAGAATTGCGTCCGTGTATTGATTACAGGGGTCTTAACGCCATCACCGTTAAAAACAAGTACCCGTTGCCCCTGATCTCTGAGCTATTTGATAGGCTTCGGGGAGCAAGGGTATTCACTAAACTAGATCTGCGCGGTGCTTATAACCTGATTCGCATCCGTGAGGGGGACGAATGGAAGACGGCTTTTAATACCAGGGATGGGCATTACGAATATCTGGTGATGCCCTTTGGGCTCTGTAATGCTCCAGCCGTTTTCCAAGACTTTGTCAATGACATCTTCCGGGATATGCTCTCCACCTCGGTCGTAGTCTATCTGGATGATATACTCATCTTCTCTCCAGATATTGACTCCCACCGGAGGGATGTTGGCAGGGTCTTCGACCTCCTACGGGCAAATTCCCTTTACGCAAAGTTGGAGAAATGTGTGTTTGAGCAGGAGTCCTTACCTTTCCTGGGCTATATCATCTCCGCCCAGGGATTGGCTATGGATCCTGCCAAACTACAGGCGGTGATGGACTGGCAAGAACCCCACTCTCTAAAGGCGGTGCAGCGCTTTATGGGGTTCATTAATTACTACCGTCAGTTCATTCCCCACTTCTCAACTTTGGTAGCTCCCGTGGTTGCCCTTACCAAAAAGGGAGCTAATCCCAAATTGTGGTCTGAAGAGGTCTCCAAGGCCTTCACGTCTATTAAGTCTCATTTCGCTAGAGCTCCCATCCTACATCGCCCCGATGTTGATAAGCCATTTATATTGGAGGTGGATGCCTCGTCCGTTGGTGCTGGAGCAGTCCTCTTCCAAAAGGATGCTCAAGGTCGGAAGCATCCATGCTTCTTTTTCTCCAAGACCTTCACACCAGCAGAGAGGAATTATTCCATCGGGGACAGGGAGTTGCTAGCAATGAAGTTGGCCTTCTCGGAGTGGAGACATCTGTTGGAGGGAGCTCGCTTTCCCTTCCAAGTCTTCACGGATCACAAAAACCTGGTATATCTTCAGACAGCCCAGCGGCTTAATTCTCGCCAAGCCAGATGGTCCTTGTTCTTCTCCCGGTTTCATTTCACACTGCATTTCCTCTCGGGAGAGAAGAACATTCGTGCCGACGCTCTCTCTCGCTCTGTGGTGTCCTCGGAGGAGGAGGTGGAGGAGCCTCGGCTTATCGTCCCCACAGAGAGCCTGAGAACAGTGGCCCCGGTTTCGCTAGAGTCTGTGCCCCCGGGCAAGACTTTTGTGCCTACTAATTTGCGACCGGAGGTACTCTCTTGGGCACATTCGTCCAGGGTGGGTGGACACTTTGGGGCAAAGAGGACATCTGAGTTGCTGGCGAGGACATATTGGTGGCCGCATATGGTCCGTGATGTTGGGGACTATGTTCAGGCATGTGTCTCCTGCGCCAAAAATAAGTCTCCACGACAACGGCCAGCTGGGTTACTTTACCCTTTGCCGGTGGCAGACAGGCCCTGGGAGATGGTTGGGATGGACTTTGTGGTGGGCTTGCCCAAGTCTCGGGGTTGCACCATCATTTGGGTAATCACCGACCATTTCTCTAAAATGGTGCATCTGGTGCCACTACCACGGTTACCTTCTGCACGGGCTCTGGCAGCGTTGTTTGTTAGGCACATCTTCCGTTTACACGGCATGCCGGACAAGATTGTCAGTGACCGAGGTCCCCAGTTTGCGTCTCGGTTCTGGAGAGAGCTTTGTCGTCTACTCAGTATTGAGTTAAATCTCTCTTCAGCGTACCATCCTGAGACGAATGGGTTGGTAGAGAGGGCCAACCAGACCTTGGTCACCTATCTACGACATTTTGTCTCAGCCAGGCAGGATGACTGGGCATCCTTGCTACCATGGGCTGAGTTTGCATTAAACAATGCTGTGGCTGATTCCACCGGACAGACCCCATTCCTCCTGAACTACGGTCAGCATCCGCGGGTACCAGTGCCTATGCCCGTGTCTTCCGCCGATTCCAGGGTGGCAGACTGGGCTGTGGAGGCACGGGACATTTGGGACCGCACGCAGGATGCCATTCAGGCCTCCAAAGAGAGGATGAGGTCTTCGGCCGATGCCCATCGGCGCCCCGCTCCTACATTTGCTCCTGGGGATTTGGTGTGGCTCTCCGCCCGTAACATCAGGCTGCGAGTTGAGTCCACTAAGTTGGCACCCCGCTACCTGGGTCCTTTCAAGGTCCTCGAGCAGGTTAACCCTGTGGTATACCGTTTAGCTCTTCCACCACGCCTGGGTATCTCCGACACCTTTCACGTGTCCCTCCTGAAACCCGTGCTCATGTCCCGGTTTTCTGAGTCATCTGCCGGGACATCGGGTTCATCTGCGGATGACCATGAGGTGAACGTCATCGTGGGGTGTAAGGTGGTACGGGGCAAAAAGTTTTATTTGGTGGACTGGAGGGGCTATGGGCCTGAGGATAGGTCTTGGGAGCCTGCCGAGCATGTTCACGCTCCGCAGCTCATCGCTGCCTTTGAACGCAGCGAGGCCCAGAGAAGGGGGGGCCCTAGGAGGGGGGGTAATGTTAGGGTTCGAGTTCCCGCTCCTGCACAAGGGGAGTCTCGAACCAGTGCCGCTGCGGTCTCCCATTCGTCTCCGGCCGCAGTGGAGCCTGCTCAACAGAGACGTCGTTCCAGGCGTCTTGCCCACTCCACTACTGGGCAGTGACTTGCTGCTGCCTTTCCTGGATCTGCTATTGTAGCCAGTTCTGGAGCAGACGTCTTTGGGATAAAGTCCTGCATTTTCCCTTCTGAGCGTGCCCAGAGTGAGATCTCTCATTGGAGATCAGGGGTCACATGCTCAGGTACTGCAGCGGCTCCTATTGGCCCGCCAGGAAGGCCCTGTTACTACTAGTCTTCTGAACAGGTTCTCATTGGTCCTTGTTCCTGGAAGGTCCTGTGGCTGTTGCTATAAAAGGGTAGCATGGCTGGGCCGCCATGCGCTAATATCAACCATTGTATGCTATGCGCCAGTGTGGTCATGCGTGTGTGTGGTTAGGGACCCGGCTGAAATAAGCCACTAGAATACCGACTTAATCGGTGAGGAGTTTAGTGTGCTAGCTGGTCAGGGTCGGTGTCCTAGATGCCCTAGATTACCGGCATAACCGGTGAGGAGTTTGATTGCCGTATTCAGGGTCTGGCGTTCAGACGCCATAGATTGCGGGTGACTCCCGCGAGGACATTAGCGCATGACCACGTATTATGCTCGCTTAGCAATTAACCGTGTGCCTGAGAGCCTGACAGGACACGGCGTTTGTTCTCAGCGGCTCTGTGACGTAACAGGGTTCGCTCTCGACGCTAGACAGCGCCCTAGCGTTTTACTTTGCGGCTCACTGAAGCTAAGTGAGTTCGCACATATCGCCATATAGCACTGTGGCATCCCGTTAGCGGCTCTGTGAATTAACAGTGTCTGCACTTACTGCCACAACGCGCTACGGCGTTTATTTTAGCGACTCTGCGGGATAACAGAGTTCGCTACTTTCGTCATCTTACTAGCAGCAGGCTTTGCTTGCACGGTGGACCCCGGGCTGCGAACGCACCTCTCCACTTTATATATTTGGTGCGTTCCGCAGACCCTAACACCGTGTGCTGCCCGTGACATCCCCCATAGAAGTCGACGGGCTCGGTGCCGAGTACCCCACGGCCCTGGCGGGCGACTCAGTACGAGGTGTACAAAGCTGAACCATGTGTGTATAAGGAGTACGGACAGAGCCATGTGTGTATGACGTGTATGGAGCAGAACTGTGTGTGTGTGTATGAGATGTACAGAGCGGAGCCGTGTGTGTACAGCGTGTACGGAGCCGTGACTATGATCAGCTTTTGGGGGCTAAATGACTTTCTATACTTGACATTAGAGGGGCTGACTATTTGATATGCATCTAGAAGGGTGAAGAGTAGGGATGTGTGAACCCGAACAGTAAAGTTTGGGGTCGATATTGAACACCTACTGTTCAGGCATGGACTCCGAATACGGACATCACCAGGTAGTCGTTTTACTGTTTGGTTTTAGCACCCTGAACATCGGGCGTTTCTTGCGCTGTCAGGCAGATGTGGCTTTGATTTGCGGTAAGATTAATACCAAATGTCAGAGCACAGTGGCTCCCTCGCTATCAAATGACTGCGTGAGCCAGCAGATATGATCGGAAGTATAAAGTTTACCTCCGGTCACTGGCGTCGGCTGATGGGACTTTACACTCCCATCAGCATACACCAGTTGCCACTATAAATGAATAATTAAATTAAAAAAAACATTGTGGGTTCCCCTTTATTTTTGCTAACCAGCCAGGCAAAACTCATCGCTACGGGTTGCAACCCTCAGCTGTCAGTATTAGCAAGGCTGGTTATCAAGAACAGAAGGGTCCCCACGCCGTTTTTAATTTATTTAAATAAGCAATTTTAAAATTGGCATGGGGTCCCCATTTTTGACAACAAGCCAAACTAAAGCAGACAGCTGGGGGCTGGTATTCTTAGGCTGGTAAGGGGCCATGGATACTGGGCCCCCATCCCAGCCTAAAAATAGCAGCCCGCAGCCACCACAGAAAAGGCGTATCTATTAGATGCGACAATTCTGGGACTTTGCCCTGTTCTTCCCACTTGCCCTCTGACAGTGGCAAGTGGGGTTCATATCTGTGGGGTTGATGTGACCTTTGTATTGTCCGGTGACATCAAGCCCATGGATTAGTAATGGAGAGGCGTGTATAAGACACCTATTCTTTACTAATCCTATAGTTATATTGTAAATAAACACACTGCCAAAAAAGTCCTTTTATTGAAATTAAATAAACACACTTTTACTTTTTTATTGAAAAATAACACAGTTGTATATACTCACCTAATGCCCATTACATTGAAGCCCTCGTCTCCTGTAAAAAAAAAATATATATATATATCCCTCACCCGTCCGTTGCTCTGCGCCTCGACGTAATCCATGTCTGGGATAAGTAGTTTTCAACATGGACGGTGTTAAGATGCGATCGTCCAGGCTGAGAACCACTGAGGAATGAGCTGCTGTGAGCTCCGCCTCAGTGACAGGCGCTGACGTCATCGAGGTTACCGCTGATCACTGAGGCTGCTTTCCCAGCTGGACCCTGAACTGTGGTGACCTCAGATCACCATTAACACCGTGAGAAAAAGTCTCATGGTGCAGCGTTGAGCTTAGTGAGTTCACTGCAGTTCAGGGGCACAGCAGTTAACGCAGCCTCAGTGATCCTCAGTAACCTCGATTAAGTCATCGCTAGTCACTGAGGTTGAGCTCACAGCGGCCCAATCTTCAGTGGTTTTCAGCCTCGATGGTCACATCTTGGCACTGTCCAGATTGATAACTATTAGCTGCAGCAGGCGCAGGTTAATGGGAGTACTAGTCCCATCATCTGATGCCAGTGACTGGAGATAAACTTTTTACTTATGGTCACAGCTGCCGGCTCACTCTATCATTTATGTGGGAGCAGCGGTTTTCTGACCAGTGGTGATGATTTTACCGCTGATCAGAGGCAGTGTTTGCTGTGCAAACAACAGATGTTCGGGCCCCCCATTTTAAGTGAATGTGTTTCGGGTGCGGGCACTGTTTTCAGCTGTTTGGTCGAACCCCCTGGACCCAAACATCCAGGGTTCATCCATCACAACTCTGGAGAAACTGCAAAACCTATTTAAGTTTATTTTAGTTGAAAAAATTAATTTCTTTATTTTCACTGCTGAACCTTATAAACTTCTATGAAGCACCTGGGGGTTCAAGGTGCTCACCACACATCTAGATAAGTTCCTTTAGGGTACTGGTTTCCAAAATGGGGTCACTTGTAGGCTTTTCCACTCTTTAGGCACATCAGGGGCTGTCCAAATGCGACATGGTGTCCGCTAATGATTCCAGCAATTTTTTTGCATTCAAAAAGTAAAATGGAGCTCCATCCCTTTCAAGCTATGCCGTGCGCCCAACCAGTAGTTTTCCTCCACATATGGGGTGTCAGTGTACTCAGGAGAATTGCACATCAAATTGTATGGTGCATTTTATCCTGTTACCCTTGTGAAACTAAAAAAATTGGGGCTAAAATAACATTTGTGGGCAAAATATGATATATTTTTTTTTTTTTACTTTCACAGCTGAACGTTATAAACTTCTGTGAAGCACCCGGGCATTCAAGGTGCTGACTGTACATCTAGATAAGTTTCTTAATGGGTCTAGTTTCTAAAATGGGGTCACTTGTGGGGTATTTCCACTCTTTAGGCACATCAGGGGCTCTCCAAACGTGACATGGAGTCCGCTAATGATACCAGCAAATTTTGCAGTCACAAAGTGAAATGGCGCTATGTCCCTTCTGTGCCCTATCGCAGGGTTCCCCAACTCCAGTCCTCAAAGCCCACCAACAGGTCATGTTTTCAGGACTTCCTTTGTATTGCCCAGGTGATGCAATTATCACCTGAGCAATACTAAGGAAAACCTGAAAACATGATCTGTTGATGGGCCTTGAGGACTGGAGTTGGGGAACCCTGCCCTATCGTATGCCCAAACAGTAATTTTCCACCACCTATGGGGTACCAGCATGCTCAGGAGAAAATGCACAACAAATTTTGCAGTTTGTTTTCTCCTCTTACCCTTGTGAAAATAAAAAAAAGTGGGTCTAACAACATTTTTTTGAAAAAAGTTAAATGTTCATTTTTTTCCTTCCATGTTCCACTTATTCCTGTGAAGCACCTGAAGAGTTAATAAACTTGTTGAATGTCATTTGGAGTACTTAGAGGGGTGCAGTTTTTAGAATGGTGTCACTTTGTGGTATTTTCTGTCATATAGACCCTCAAAGTCATTTCAAATGTGAGGTGGTCTCTAAAAAAATGGTTTTATAAATTTGTTGGTAAAAATAATAGAAGTTGTTGGTCAATTCTTAACTCTTTTCAACAACAAAAAATAATGTTTAAAAAATTGTGCTGAAGTAAAGTAGACACGTGGTAAATGTTATTTAGTAACTTTTGTGTGATAAAATTCTGATTTAAAGGCATGAAAATTAGAAGTTTAATTTCAACATTTTTCTAAATTTTCACCAAATTTCTGATTTATTTTCACAAATAAACGCAAGTTATAGTAAAGAAATGTTACCACTATAATAAAGTACAATAAGAAAAATATGCCGCCATATAGTAGCCGTCTAGTAACTGGTGACAATTGTGGGGTCTATTTGTCTCCAAGCAGAGAAATCACACGTTACATTCCACACATAACACTGTGTAGAAAAGGCGGCGCGGGGTAATTGTGCCAGTAGTGAGGGGAAATAATGGCGGGAATGTCACTGACTGAGGAGAAGTCTCCATGTAGCACACTCCGGATATCATGTGACCCCTGACTCCTCCCCTCCTGTGACCTCATCACAGGTCCTGTGCGCACAGAACAGCCATATATGTGGAGTGCGGCTCTGCAGGTGGAGGTAGGTGCTGGAGACTCCCCATTACTGAGCGTGGGGGACATTAACCCCTTCAGTATGGATACTTTTGATGATTTTGTTGCCACTTTATAAGAATCATTACGTTTTTGTTCTGTTTCCTGTAGTAGATAAATGAAAAAAATTTGGTTTGGTACCGTGTTAGCCAGTAGAAAAAAAACATATAGAGTTCTTTCAGTGGAAGAAGCAAAATAGGAATCTTGTGGGTATGATACCTTTTAATGGCTAACAAAATATAGTGAATGATATTACAAAGCAAGCTTTCGAGACTGCTTACGTCTCTTCATCAGGCTGGTATAACAAAATATTTGAAGAAACCCAATTATATACAGTGAAAAGCACAGGCATGGTGTGATACATGGACATTTAAATAAACAAACACTGAGCTTAGGGCCCCGTCTCACATAGCGAGATCGCTGCTAAACAGCGATCTCAGCAGCGATCTCGCTATGTCTGACACGTACCAGCGATCAGGCCCCTGGTTGTGTCAGAAATGCCTGGACTTTTTTTTTTTTTGAACGCTGGTCTCCCGCTGGCCAGCATGCATCGCTGCGTGTGACAGGCAGGAGACCAGCGATCTACTGGTAACCAAGGTACACGTCTGGTTTCCATACGCGGGGCTGTGCCTGGAAACCCGACGTGTACCTTGGATACCAGCGCGCTGCTGCAGGGGAGCTGGTAACCAAGGTACACGTCGGGTTTCCAGGCACCGCGCAGCACCTGGAAACCCGATGTGTACCTTGGTTACCAGCTCCCTGCATCAGCGCGCTAGTATCCAACGTACACTAGGTAAGATTAGAATAATACTTGCCTACTTGTGCCCGAGGGTGAGGGCCTACACTGACCCCCTGCAGTTTGCGTACCAGCAGAGATTGGGGGTGGATGATGCTGTAGCGTCTCTGCTACATACAATGCATTCGTTCTTGGACAATGATGGAACTGCAGTGCAAGCCATGTTCTTTGACTTCTCTAGTGCTTTCAATACCCTACAGCCGCTGTTACTACGTAGTAAGTCCAAAATGGTTCGTTCCAAACATCAGTGTATGGGAAACCAATTGACCGTCCCACATACCTCAGATGGGACGGCTTCCATCCTAAACACATTAAAAAGTCCATTGGCTACAGCCAGGCCCTCAGATACAACCGTTTCTGTTCCAGTCCTAAGGTGTCATGGGTGCATCGCCACGAAGATCGTCGCGATTGCACATTCTGACTTCTCACAGCTGAGCTTCTGTTTCTTTGTTTTTTGGTAATGTGAGAGTTAATTTTTCCTAGCTCTTTGCTAAGGCTAGGTGCAGCCTCGCCTGGCTGCTTTTGATTATGTTCTAATTAGTTTCCTTTATATTTCTGCCAGTCTGGGTGTTAGACGCCGGTGAAAGCATTCATGTAGTTCAGCAGACTGGATCGGTTCTGAGAATATTTAAGCTAAGAGTTCATTAGGTGTTTTTT
>JARQOD010000003.1:52673607-52777678 GCA_033576555.1 Oophaga sylvatica
GTCAGGTAAATCATTTTTAAAATATTCTTGCGCATGTATATTTTGTTGCCCTTTTTGATTGATTTCGAAAATTCATATATATATCGTATACGCGGACATTTTCCCCGGGCCCCAAAAAAAGATTTCCCCAGCTGTCATGGACCAGTCCAGTCCCCCGACAGTTGCGGGGGTTGCCCGGGAAATTTGCGACTTTAAAAGTCCGGTTTCCCCCTCCAGAGCAAAAGTTTTGCCCCAAGGTTTCCCCCGGACGGGTTTTTCCTGGTGGGGCGGGAAAAATTTTTATTTTCCGGGAGGCATGTAAATTGTACTTTCGGTGGGGGGCCTCGGAATTGGGATGAAGGCAGAGGGGGGAAAATTGTTATCCGCTCTTCAGGGGACCCTCATCTTGGGCGTTTCTATCCTCCGGGCTCCAGTTCAGTCAGTGGTCATTTTTTCTGCCCTGGGTTGGTATATGATGACCCGGGTGGGTTTTTCCCCTTTGCTGAAAAAAAATTTAGTAAAAATACGGCAAAGGAAAATCGTCCAGGGGGGGAATTTCTTCTGGTTCGTGTGGGCAAAAGATACTCAGGGAAATGACCAGCTTTGGGCCCCGTTTTGTAAAGGGTTTTGTTTGAAAATTAAAAGATGGGGGGGCTCGTTGTTTCCCCCACACTGGGGGTGCTTGGGCCCCTGCTATTCCTTTGATAGGCTTCGGGGAGACGCGAGGAAAACTCGCCCCCTGTGACCCACCTACTACTAAAGCCCCTTATATGGGGTTCCCCCGGGTCTGTTTGAGGAACCCCCTGCAGTTGGGAGGGATCATTTTTTAGGGGGAATCGGCGGTGCCCCGCAAGCTAAAAGGTGTTTTTTTTGGGGGAGAGAGGGACTTTTTGTTGGGGTTGTCCCCCCGGCCTTTTTGACCAAGGAGTTCCCCTGGGAGTCTGTTTTCGCCCCCAAATTCTCGTTTATGTGCCTGCGGGGTGGTGATTGGTTGAACTGAGAGGATTTTGTTTTTTTGATGGGGGTCCGGGGCTAATTTTTTGGGGGACGTCGGTTTCCCCAGGTGAAGGGTTGCAATGAGTGTATTGGCCAAACCGGTCCCTATCTTCTTTGATTCTGACTCTTGGTCAAGGGAGCTTGGTTTAAGGTTAAACTAGATCTTCGAGTAGGGGCAATAATAAAGAGCAATTGTTTGTTATGTGTTGGGGGTTCCCCATCCCATTTGTGTTTGGGGCTTTCCTTTGGGTTTGGGTAACATAAACCGTGATTGATTTGGTCCCGAAATTAGCCCAGTGGGGTGTTTTTTGCAGAAAAAATGATGGCACGGTCATCGTTCGGGGTTTTACCTGGGTTTGCCCCTTTTCGGGGGACTTTGGGGGGATGTTTCAGAGGAGGGGTGTAAAGGTTACTCCCCATGCGCATTGACTGCTCAATAAAGTTGCTTCCTGATGCCTTATCTCGTACTTTCCCAGGGACCGGGAGGATGGATGATCCGGTTCCTATTCCTCAGGAGGGAGTTGTAGTGTCAGCTGTATGCTCTGAGCTTGAGGGGGAGGTATTGGGGGCTCAGGGGGACGCCCCTGTGGGACTTCCAGGGAGACTGATAGTTCCAGATCAGTTAAGACTGAAGGTTACGGAGAACCGTTACAAACGGATGGCTGATAGGGGGAGAGTTTCTGGTCGAGATCTGAAGGTGAATGATCTGGTGTGGTTGTCTACCAGGAATATTAAACTTAAAGTTCCCTCCTGGAGGTTGGGTCCCAGATTCATCGGGCCGTACAGGATCAGCTCCATAATTAATCCTGTGGCATTTCGTCTGGACCTCCCTCCTACGTTTAAAATTCATAATGTGTTTCACAAGTCATTACTTAAAAAGTATGTGGCACCAGTCATACCGTCACCTCTACCTCCTTCTGTGGTGGTCAATGATAACGTGGACGGACCTTTCACACAACTCACCCGGACAGACCTGGTCATGAGGGTCCGGAGGCCCCTCGTAGAAGGGGGGTACTGTCATGGGTGCATCGCCACGAAGATCGTCGCGATTGCACATTCTGACTTCTCACAGCTGAGCTTCTGTTTCTTTGTTTTTTGGTAATGTGAGAGTTAATTTTTCCTAGCTCTTTGCTAAGGCTAGGTGCAGCCTCGCCTGGCTGCTTTTGATTATGTTCTAATTAGTTTCCTTTATATTTCTGCCAGTCTGGGTGTTAGACGCCGGTGAAAGCATTCATGTAGTTCAGCAGACTGGATCGGTTCTGAGAATATTTAAGCTAAGAGTTCATTAGGTGTTTTTACTCTTATAGCTTATAGTTAATCTCTGAGACCTTAGGTGTTCCTACTGTGTGTGAGTGTTGTATGTAAGACTTTATTTACTTTATTCCTTCTCTTTCTTGTATGTCTTTCTGTTCATTATCCGTTACCTGTTCATTCCCTTTGGTGGTATTCAGGGTCCTTCTTAGGACTAGAATACAGTTGGCAGGGATTGATAGGAGACAGGGTTTACGCTGGTGGCCTGGACCTCTGTACCTTTAACAGTACCTCCAGGTTGAGGGATTAGTTAGGACCCCAGTTCAGGGTCAGCTTAGACCCCGGTCACCCTCTAGCCGGAGACAGCGTATAACGGATTCCGTTTTGACCCAGTGGACATTCTGTCAGGTAAATCCATGTTATAATATATCTATGCGCATGTTATATAGTATGTTGCCCTTTTTGATATAGATTTCAGACATCTCATATATATATCTGCTATACAGCGTGACATAAGGACAGGGATGAATACCTAACCCAACTTAAAATGTCATTTTTAATTCAAGGTTACCATCCCACCTCCATTGATGACCAGATCATTAGGGCCACAAGGATCCCTAGAAGTCAATTACTTCAATACAGTAAAAGAGAGGAAAATCATCGTGTACCTCTGGTAGTGACCTACAACCCACAGCTTGAAAAACTGAGAAAAACGGCTAAGAAACTTCACCATATACTACACAAGGCTGACCAGTTAAAAATATTATTCAAAGACCCCCCCTTGCTGTGTTACAGGCAACCTCCAAATTTAAGAAACATCATGATCCGAAGTTCAATGCCCTCAGATTCACCAAGGGACATATCCTTGCAATGGGAGAAGATGCAAAACTTGCATTCATATAGAGACCAACGACAAGATCCAAATCCCCAACACACAGCAAAACTATAAGATCCCCGGGACATTCAGATGTTCCTCTTCTAATGTAATATATTTAATTCTATGCAATAAATGTCCTGTGGGTGGCCTCTATGTTAGAGAAACAGGACAGACTGAGAGCAAGGATGAGGTCTCGTCGTCATACGATCACAGACAATAAAACCCATCTACCTGTGGCCAAACATCTGTGATCAAGGACACAACATAGACAATATAAAAGTTGTCATTTTGAAAGGCAATTTCCAATCACAAAAACATCGCAGGGTTTGGGAATACAAATTCATTACCACCTTTGATTCCGTTCACACAGGACTCAATTTGTCAGGAGGATTTATGGCCCACTACCAAATCTGAGCAACTTCCTCTAAAAACAATGAAGATACAACCAGTCCTTTGATCTCACATGCATATGGGTTCCATAAAACTTTCACACCACTTATCTAATCTTACCTAATTAAGGATTCTCTCTTTAAGCTCAGTGTTTGTTTATTTAAATGTCCATGTATCACACCATGCCTGTGCTTTTCACTGTATATAATTGGGTTTCTTCAAATATTTTGTTATACCAGCCTGATGAAGAGACGTAAGCAGTCTCGAAAGCTTGCTTTGTAATATCCCTGTTTGGGTAAGAATACAAGGACAGAACAATGGAAAGGACACCATTGTAGGCATTTACTACAGGCCGCCTGTGCAAGCTGAAGATATGGATGAACTCTTTATGCATCAAATGGCCAAGTTCTCCAAAAAATATGACATAGTGGTCATGGGAGATTTCAACTATCCAGACATTTGTTGGGAATCTCTCTCAGGCAAAACTAACAGGTCCAGGAAATTCTTATCCTCTCTTGCTGACAACTTTATCTTCCAAAAGGTAATGGAGAAAACAAGGGGATCTGCTACCTTGGATCTAATCCTCATAAACAGGGAGGAAATGGTGGAGGAGGTAAGAGTGGCTGGGACTCTAGGAGGTAGTGACCATGCTATTTTAGAATTTTGGATAACAAGAGGAGGAAGACCTGTGAAGACTCAGACGTCAAGGTTAGATTTCAGAAAGGCAGATTTTAAGGAACTCAGAAAGAGAATTGGAGGGATCCAATGGCTGGATATCCTTAAGGACAAAAATGTCCAGGAAGGATGGAAAATCTTGAAAAATGAGATTCTCAAAGCACAATCGTTAACAATTCCGAAAAGAGGGAAGAATGGGAAGCATTTAAGGAAACCAGGATGGATGAACATAGAACTTAAACACATGCTAAAATGGAAGAAAGAAATGTTTATCAAATGGAAAGAGGGAGACATACTAAAGAAGAATATAATGCCGTCTGCAGAACCTGCAGGGCACAAATCAGATTATCTAAAGCTGACAATGAATTAAGGCTTGCAAGAGATGTCAAAATCAACAAAAAAGGATTTTGGGGATACGTCAAAAGTAAAAGAAAAGTCAAAGATGCTATAGGATTTTTACAGGATGAAAATGATGAAATGGTAAGTCAGGATGTTGAGAAGGCTGAACTTTTAAATTCCTATTTTGCATCTGTTTTCTCTCAGAAAGGAAATGTAACATCAACTGATCTTCACTGTCCTATTAAAGGAATAGAAGAATCCAGGATATCTATAAACAGAAAGACAGTGAGGAAACACTTAGCTAACATAAATGAATTCAAGTCTCCAGGTCCAGATGAATTACACCCCAGGGTTCTGAAGGAGATAGCAGAAGAAATTCTTGAACCACTGTCCATAATCTTTGAAAATTCTTGGAGAACAGGAGAAGTCCCAGAAGACTGGAGAAGAGCAAATGTTGTTCCTATCTTCAAAAAGGGGAAGAAGGTGGACCCAGGGAACTACAGGCCGGTGAGTCTGACTTCTATACCAGGAAAGATCTTTGAACAAATTATTAAAGAACATGTATGCAAGTACCTGGATAAGAATGAAGTGATTAAACAGAGTCAGCATGGGTTTGTAACTAATAAGTCATGTCAGACTAACTTAATTTCCTTCTATGACAGAATCACTGACTGGGTGGATCAGGGAAATGCTGTAGATATAGTATATCTTGACTTCAGCAAAGCATTTGACAAAGTATCTCACACAATCCTTATTGAAAAAATGACTAAGTATGGAATGGACAAGGCAACTGTTAGGTGGATTCATAACTGGCTTAGTGATCGGACCCAAAGAGTGGTTGTAAATGGCTGCACATCCAGTTGGAAGAATGTCTCAAGTGGGGTACCACAAGGCTCTGTTTTGGGCCCTGTATTGTTCAACATCTTTATCAATGATTTAGATGAAGGAATTGAGGGTAAACTGATCAAATTTGCTGATGACACAAAGCTAGGAGGGGTAGCTAATACTAGAGAAGAGAGAGAGAGGATTCAAAAAGATATACATAAACTGGAGCAGTGGGCAGCAACTAACAGAATAGATTTTAACAGGGAAAAATGCAAAGTACTACATCTGGGCAATAAAAATGAAAAAAGCATATACAAAATGGGAGGAATAGGGCTAAGTAACAGCACATGTGAAAAAGACTTGGGTATACTAATTGATCACAGACTTAACATGAGTCAACAGTGTGATGCAGCAGCAAAAAAGGCAAATGCAATTCTAGGATGTATCAACAGAAGCATACAGTCTAGATCACGTGAGGTCATTATTGCCCTCTACTCCTCTTTGGTCAGACCTCATCTGGAATACTGTGTCCAGTTTTGGGCACCACATTTTAAAAAAGACATCAACAAACTGGAGCAAGTTCAGAGAAGAGCCACCAGAATGGTGACCGGTCTGCAAACCATGTCCTATGAGGAACGGTTGCAGGATTTGGGAATGTTTAGCTTGCAAAAAAGAAGACTGAGAGGAGACTTAATAGCTGTCTACAAATATCTCAAGGGCTGTCACATTGTAGAAGGATCATCTTTATTCTCAATTGCACAAGGAAAGACTAGAAGCAATGGGATGAAACTGAATGGGAGGAGACACAGATTAGATATTAGAAAAAACTTTTTGACAGTTAGGGTGATCAATGAGTGGAACAGGCTGCCACAAGAGGTGGTGAGTTCTCCTTCAATGGAAGTCTTCAAACAGAGGCTGGATAGACATCTGTCTGGGATGATTTAGAGAATCCTGCTTTGAGCAGGGGTTGGACCAGAAGGCCCAGGAGGTCCCTTCCAACTCTACCATTCTATGATTCTATGATTCACTATATTTCGTTAGCCATTAAAAGGTATCATACCCACAAGATTCCTATTTTGCTTCTCCCACTGATAGCACTCTATCTGTAATGGATACATATGACCCAACTATGGAAGACAGGAAGGGAGGAAACGGATTGTTCTCATAGTACAGGGCCCCTTTCTTGCCCCACACAGAGTAATGCTCCTTATGCAGTATGTATGATGTCCCCACACAGTTTAATGTTGTCACAGTACCGCCACCCCCACACAGTGCAGTGTTACCACAGTACCACTATCCTCCCACACACAGTATAATGTTTAATGTTCCCACAATACTGTCATCCCCCCACACACAGTGAAATGTCCCCATTTTGTCCCTATATTGAGTGACCAGATACAACACACAAACACAAGGCTGAAATATCTAATATTATTTATTTCCCTGATAATGGGGATTGTGATCACTATGGCAACAGTGAATAATTGCTGAACTGTTTTCACTTCAACTGCCCCCTGTCCTGACTGTTGTACTATCCCGGACCAACCCCTGTACCATACATCAGTGCTGGAAGGGACGGTCCAGATCACTCGCGCCTGCTTGTCTTCACTGCAGTCGTAGACCCCCCGAACATAATCTCTAGGATCTTCGGTGCTTGACCAATGGCGGAAGTCTCTCGTACCTGAAGTAGTGAGGGCTGAGACTCGGCTGTTGCCTGGAGTAGTATTGTCATGTGTGCATCGCCACGAAGATCGTCGCGGTTGCACATTCTGACTTCTCACAGCTGAGTTGCTGTTTCTTTGTGTTTGGCAGTTAGGGAGTTAATTCTGTCTGTGCTCGGTTCTGGGACTGGGTGCAGTTTCTCCCGGCTGCAATTAATTATTTGTTGATTGGTTTCCTTTGAATCTCTGGTTGTCTGTGTTGGGAGTTGCCAGTGAAATTCTTCATGCAGACCACAGATAGGATTGTATCTGTATAGACTTAAGTTAAAGAGCTCCTTAGTTGTTTTAAGCTCACCTTGCTTAGAGTTTAATATCCCAGATCATTTATGTTCCTTCTGTGTTTGAGTGTGTATGCAAGTCTGTGTTTTCTCCAGTCTGTCTTATATGTCTTATCTGTGTATTTAGCAGAGATCAGCCCATATCCCTTTGGTGGTAATCAGAATCCTTCTTAGGACTGATTACAGGGTTCAGGGACTGATAGGAGACAGGGTTAGGCTGGAGACTTGGACCTCTGAACCATTATCAGTACCTCCAAGGTGAGGGATTAGTTAGGACCCCAGTTTAGGGTCAGGTTAGACCCCGGTCCTCCTCTTTCCTGTGACAGTGTATCAAGTCCTCAAGATTAACCCTGAGTTCAACGGATATCGTGTCAGGTAAATCTATTCTATATTTACATGCTGATGTTGCTAATCTATATGTTGTATAGAGTGTTGTTCTTTTAAGAATAGTTTACTGACATCGTACACATATCATAAGACCGCGTGACATTTTCACTGGCCCATAAAATTATTCCCAGTTGCCATGGATCCAGTAGCCCAGCTGGCTCTGCAGTTGCAGGGATTATCCATGGAGCTGACGGATATTAAGTCCAAAGTTTTGTCTCCCTCGGAGAAAACCAGATTTGAACCTAAAGTAGCTCTCCCGGACAGGTTCACTGGTGGGCGAGACAAATTTTTTACCTTCAGGGAAGCATGTAAATTGTATTTTCGGCTTCGGCCTCGATCATCAGGGAGTGAAGAGCAGAGAGTGGGAATTGTTATCTCGCTCCTACAAGGGGACCCTCAATCCTGGGCCTTCTCCCTTCCTCCGTGATCCCCGGCTCTACAGTCAGTAGATCGATTTTTTACTGCCCTGGGTTTGGTATATGATGACCCAGATCGGGTCTCTCTTGCTGAGACAAAATTACGTAAGATACAGCAGGGAGATCGTCCGGCGGAGGAATTTGCTTCTGAGTTCCGTAGATGGGCCACAGATACTCAGTGGAATGACCCAGCTCTTAGAAGCCAGTTTTGTCATGGGCTTTCTGACAAATTAAAGGACGTTTTGGCTCAGTATGATTCTCCTCCATCACTGGAGGCTGCTATGGCCCTAGCTATCCGTACTGATAGACGGCTCCGGGAGAGGTGCGAGGTAACTCCGCCCCCTGTTGTTACTCCACCTACTACTAAAGTCCCTTATGTTGAGGTTCCCCTTGTCTGTTCGGAGGAGCCTATGCAGTTGGGAGGGACATCATTTCGTAGGAGGGGATTGGCGGTACGCCGCAGGACTAGAAGGTGTTTCTTCTGCGGGAAAGAGGGACATTTTGTTGGGGGATGTCCATCCCGTGCCTTGTTGAGCAAAAAGTCGCCGGAAAACTGTTAATCCCAGGTTGTGTGGTGGACGACAACCTGGGAGTATGTATTTCGTCCGCTAGTTCTTCTCAGTTCCTTGTACCAGTGGAGGTGGTGGTTGGTACGAGAGTGGAGAGATTTTCTGTTCTTCTTGATAGTGGGTCCGGGGCTAATCTGGTTGACGCTCAGTTTGCTCAGGCTCAAGGTATGCATCTGAGTGTATTGGTCAAACCGATCCCTATATTCTCCATTGACGCCAGGCCTCTCGGCCAAGGTAGCTTTGTTCATGAGGTTCATAACATTGACCTTCGGGTAGGGGCAATACATAGGGAACTATTATCTTGTTATGTGTTGGAGGGTCTACCTACTCCTATTGTGTTGGGACTTCCTTGGTTGGTTAAACATAACCCTGTGATTAATTGGCAGTCCAGAGATATAAGCCAATGGGGGAGTTTTGCAAAAGTAACTGCATGAACACAGTCATCAGTGCGGTCGTGCCTAGTACTTTGCCTCCTTTTTTGGAGGACTTTGGGGATGTGTTCTCTGAGGAGGGGTGTCAGGAGTTGCCTCCTCATCGTGTGTATGACTGCTCTATTAATTTACTTCCTGATGCTAAGTTACCTAAAGCTAGGTTATATAACCTTTCTGGTCCTGAGAGGCAGGCTATGAAAGATTATATTTCGGAAAGTCTGGCCAAAGGGCATATTAGACCTTCATCTTCCCCAGTGGCCGCGGGGTTCTTCTTTGTGAAGAAAAAAGATGGAGGCCTACGCCCTTGCTTGGATTTCCGCGAACTTAATCGGATTACTGTTCGAGATCCGTATCCACTCCCTCTGATTCCTGATCTCTTCAATCAAATTGTTGGCGCCAAATGGTTCTCTAAATTGAATCTCAGGGGGGCGTATAATCTGATTAGGATAAAAGAGGGGGATGAGTGGAAAACGGCGTTTAACACGCCGGAGGGACATTATGAGAACCTTGTCATGCCTTTTGGTCTGACTACTGCACCAGCAGTATTCCAACATTTTGTTAATGACATTTTTCGTCATCTGGTGGGGCTGTTTGTGGTCGTATATTTGGATGACATTTTAATTTACTCACCAGATCTTGTGTCTCACCAGGAGCATGTGAGACAGGTGTTGCAGATCTTGCGAGACAATAAACTATACGCCAAACTGGAAAAGTGTGTATTCGCCGTACAGGAACTTCAGTTTTTGGGTTTCTTGGTGTCAGCCTCCGGTTTCCGTATGGACCCTGAAAAGGTGAGAGCAGTGCTTGAATGGGATCAGCCAGAGGATCTTAAGGCTCTGCAGCGTTTTCTGGGGTTTGCTAACTACTACCGGAAATTTATTTGTAATTTCTCATCTGTTGTCAAACCTCTCACTGACATGACAAGAAAAGGGACGGATTTTTCTAAATGGTCGGACAAAGCTTGCCAAGCTTTTTCCTCTTTGAAAAAATGTTTTGCTTCGGCACCCGTTCTCATCCAACCAGATGCATCACAGCCGTTCGTTGTGGAGGTGGACGCGTCTGACGTAGGGGTGGGTGCAATATTGTCCCAGGGTCCGTCCCCTGGTAAATGGCATCCGTGCGCTTTCTTTTCTAAAAAATTGTCGTCCGCCGAAAGGAATTATGATATTGGCAATAGGGAACTTTTGGCCATTAAGTTGGCTTTTGAAGAATGGCGTCACTTTTTGGAGGGGCAGTCCACCCGGTCACCGTCATTACTGATCACAAGAACCTGCTGTATTTGGAATCTGCTAAGCGTCTGAATTCCAGACAAGCTCGATGGTCGTTGTTTTTTACCAGGTTTAATTTTGTTGTCACTTATCGCCCTGGATCTAAGAATGTTAAGGCGGATGCCTTGTCTCGCAGTTTCCCAGGGGCCGGGAAAATGGATGACCCGATTCCTATCCTTCAGGAGGGGGTGGTAGTGTCGGCTGTATGTTCTGAGCTTGAGGAGGAGGTGTTAGAGGCTCAGGGGGACGCCCCTGCAGGACCTCCAGGGAGACTGTTTGTCCCAAATCAGTTGAGACAAAAGGTTATTGAGGCACATCATAATTCTGCTTTAGCAGGACATCCAGGGAGTAGGGCTACTTTAGATCTCCTTTCTCGCCGGTTTTGGTGGCCTAACGTTAATAAAGATGTTTTAACTTTTGTCGCGTCCTGTGGGGTTTGTGCTCGCTCTAAGACCCCTCATACCCGTCCGTCTGGGACCCTCTTACCCTTGAAACTTCCGGAGCGTCCATGGACTCATTTGTCTATGGACTTCATCACGGACCTTCCTCAGTCGTCAGGGAAGACTGTCATACTGGTGGTTGTTGACAGGTTCAGTAAGATGGCACATTTCATTGCTCTTCCTGCCCTCTCTAATGCTAAAACTCTGGCGCAGGTGTTCATTGGGGAGATTGTGAGACTTCATGGGTTGCCTTCTGATGTGGTGTCAGATAGGGGGTCTCAGTTTGTGTCCAAGTTTTGGAGGGCATTTTGTTTACGTCGGGGGATGCAATTGTCATTTTCCTCGGCTTTTCATCCGCAGACCAATGGTCAGACAGAGCGTCTGAATCAAAGCCTAGAGACTTATCTTCGGTGTTTTGTCTCAGAGAACCAGGAGGACTGGTCTTCTTTCTTGCCTCTGGCAGAGTTCGCTCTTAACAACAGGCGGAGCGAGTCCACTGGTAAGTCCCCGTTTTTTGGGGCATATGGTTTTCATCCCCAGTTTTGTACATTCAATGGGGGGGGCCCTTCTGGGGTTCCTGAGGAGGAGCGTTTCTCGTCGTCACTTGCTTCAGTGTGGAGAGGTGTATTGAATAATCTGAGTGCTATGGGGAACCGTTATAAACGTATGGCTGATAGGAGGAGAGTTTCTGGTCCAGATCTTAATGTGAACGATCTGGTATGGTTGTCTACCAGGAATATATAAACTTAAAGTTCCCTCCTGGAAGCTGGGCCCCAGATTCATCGGGCCGTACAGGATCAGTTCCATAATTAATCCTGTGGCATTTCGTCTGGACCTCCCTCCTACGTTTAAAATCCACAATGTGTTCCACAAGTCATTACTTAAGAGGTACGTGGCACCAGTCATACCATCACCTCTACCTCCTCCTCCAGTGGTGGTCAATGGTAACTTGGAGTTTCAAGTGTCAAAGATCATTGACTCACGTCTGAATCGCCGGTCCCTTCAGTACTTGGTGCATTGGAAGGGGTATGGTCCAGAGGAGAGGACGTGGGTTCCTGCGTCTGACATTAACGCAGATCGTTTGGTGCGGACCTTCCACAGAACTCACCCGGGCAAACCTGGCCCTGAGGGTCCGGAGGCCCCTCGTAGAAGGGGGGGTACTGTCATGTGTGCATCGCCACGAAGATCGTCGCGGTTGCACATTCTGACTTCTCACAGCTGAGTTGCTGTTTCTTTGTGTTTGGCAGTTAGGGAGTTAATTCTGTCTGTGCTCGGTTCTGGGACTGGGTGCAGTTTCTCCCGGCTGCAATTAATTATTTGTTGATTGGTTTCCTTTGAATCTCTGGTTGTCTGTGTTGGGAGTTGCCAGTGAAATTCTTCATGCAGACCACAGATAGGATTGTATCTGTATAGACTTAAGTTAAAGAGCTCCTTAGTTGTTTTAAGCTCACCTTGCTTAGAGTTTAATATCCCAGATCATTTATGTTCCTTCTGTGTTTGAGTGTGTATGCAAGTCTGTGTTTTCTCCAGTCTGTCTTATATGTCTTATCTGTGTATTTAGCAGAGATCAGCCCATATCCCTTTGGTGGTAATCAGAATCCTTCTTAGGACTGATTACAGGGTTCAGGGACTGATAGGAGACAGGGTTAGGCTGGAGACTTGGACCTCTGAACCATTATCAGTACCTCCAAGGTGAGGGATTAGTTAGGACCCCAGTTTAGGGTCAGGTTAGACCCCCGGTCCTCCTCTTTCCTGTGACAGTGTATCAAGTCCTCAAGATTAACCCTGAGTTCAACGGATATCGTGTCAGGTAAATCTATTCTATATTTACATGCTGATGTTGCTAATCTATATGTTGTATAGAGTGTTGTTCTTTTAAGAATAGTTTACTGACATCGTACACATATCATAAGACCGCGTGACAAGTATGGACTCCGGGTATTGTCTGGTGCAGACCTGGTTCTCAGGCCTTGGCTGGCGTAGCCTGGATTCTGGGACTCATCTGGTGCCACTTGGGTTCTGCTTCCCGACATGCCACAACCTGCTGCCTCGGGCACTTTACCGTGGCCTGGTACTTCAGCCTCAGTTTCTTCCCCGACACACGTCCTGCCCGTTCTTAGCTTGCCACCATATTTGCTCCCTTATTTATACTGGCCTTTTATATCAAGAAACGGCATCATCCAGGTATCATCTAGATTCTTCCTTGCTCAATTTCTCCTTCCCATTGATTCCTCAGGGTTCTGCCTGGATAGCAATGGCAGTCATCTTGTACAAATGCAGCACATTGCTGAGAATTCCCACTTCCTATGGCACACCTTTTTACACCCCTTATGCATTATGTATGATACCCCTCCCACAGTATAATGTTTAAACAGTGATGACATCTATCACACAAAAGATTTTTCCATGGTACCGCCATCCCCCCACAACAATATAATGTTCTCATAGTACCACAAATCCACCACACACAGTATATTCTTCTTGCAGTACCATCATTCCCTCCACACAATATAATGTTCCCACAGTACCGCCATCCCCCCACACACAGTATAATGTTCCCACAATACCGCCATCCCCCCACACACAGTATAATATTCTCACAGTACCATCATCCCCTATACACACAGTACCACTGTGGAGAAACAAGGTCAGTGGGTGCTCTTGTCCGCTGGCCTGGCAGCCTTTAGAAAGACTGCATCGACCAGGGCTCGTACCACTGAACGCCTGCTCTATCTCCCCGTGGGCAACATACTACACAGACAACGCAGGGTTAGGGTAAAACAGTGTGGCAATGCTTTATTGAACCACAACACCCTATAGCAAACAGAACAATCCCAGCAATTACCCCCAACATGGAGCACATTACTGGATAACTGTAGATGTTATGTCAGCTCCCAGGGTCGATATTCCACTTGTGATATACACACAGAGGAGATATTGACAAGCGTAGGGAGATGACTGAGAACAGTCCGTAGAAGGCCCAAAGCCAGTGGGCACTACGTCACAGCTCCCAGGGTCGCTATTCCACCTGTGATATACACACAGAGAAGAGATAACGACAAGCATAGGGAGGTGACAGTCCATACTGTCCATACAAAGTCCAAAGCCAGTTGACACGAGAGTCAGCACCTGGTTTTCCTGCTCTTGGGGACTCCTATCATTATCTCTTATCTGGTGGACATGTAAGCTCTTGTATCTTGGCTATTTGAGCCACATATATTGCAGACTTTGGATTCATTGTCCTGAGGGATTCCTTTCATTGCTGATCCTTCGTTACTCTGTTCCATTATTGTCTCCACTTTGGAGTTAATTTTGCGGACTTTGCTGATTTTCTGCATCCATTTGTTTTTTATCCTCAGGTTTCTTTATACAGACTTGTTGTGACAGTCCCGATAGGGTGTATATATCATCAGCTTACTACAAGTATTTATTGATATTATCTAGGTGAATGGTCTGTGTCTTTTGCAGTATACCATTTGGATATACATGTTATATCTAGATTTGTGGACTACATCTGTATTTGTTATATTGCCTTGCTATCGTTCATGAGCCACCTTATGTGTATATATTCATTGGAGGAGTGTGATTTCACATAATTGTCTGTGTTGATACTTACCATTGAGCAGTTTACATGCGGGGAGCTTACCATTGTGTTTTAATGTTTTTAATGTGTTTTTGTCAATAAAGTCCTTTTTCTATTCTACTATATTATATTGGTGGTGTGCAGTATTTTGGTGGTTTCTTTTTATTCTTATGTGGTGTCACCCACATCGCAACTCAGGCCCGCAGGCAGGATCCTATCCCTTGTCGCCTTCACAGGTGCTCCAGGGTTGATACCGGTGGCTGGACCTTGCCATTTCCCTCCTCACCCCTCTCCTCGGAGAGGGCTGAGAGGATGACGGCGGTCACCGGAGGTGACCTTCCCCCTTTCCTTGAAGGGGTCGACACCGTCTTCTACACTGTCCAGGATACAGGGTGGGAAGGAGGATTTTAGTCTCCAGCGCCCCTCTTCTTAAGGGACCCTGAGCAATCCTCAGCTTCGCGGCAACTGGAGTCACGGACACAAGGTACTGCAGCCCCCCACGACCCTCACAGAGTCCACAGCGAGCGAGCTGCAGAGCCTCTTCATTATTTGAATCTCGCGCTCCTTATGCACGCTTCTCTAAGGAAGTCCTCTACCAGCAGCGCTTCCCACCTTTTTTGAATTTCGCGCCCAAGGCAGCCGTCCCCATTCAGTCCGGCCACTCTCCACCTCAGACCGCTCCCCTCTTATCGTGGGCTCTATTCGCCCCGGCCCCGCACTCCCCATCTCAGTAGCGATGTGTGTGCGCTTCCTTTCACTTTTGCGTCTTCACCGGCGAGCTCCTTGGCACGCCCCCCCTCTCCTCCTCTCCCTGCGCGCACTTTCTCTGCGCCCTTTTTTTCCACCAATCAGGCGCCGTTTTCTTTATTGGAGTGTATGCCCCTCCTTCGCTGGCTGCCTATAGCAGGGTTCTCTTTCATGTCGTTGTCCCACAATCCTTCTGACGGTTCACGCCCCCAGTGCTACTCCATCTTGGAAACCGGGCATCTCTGCATGCTCTGACCTGCCCCGGACGACTCTCTGCAGGGGGACACAGCTAGCCTTGACTACTTGCTCCACTGGGTAGGATCATCATTCCCTGCTATACCGCACTCTATCTAGCTCTCCTCCGCAGTATCTCCATCAGTACCTATTACCATAGCAGCAGGCTCTACCTATGTCCAACCCCGCTAGGGCCTCTTACCTTAAGCCCATAGTGACCCATTACGCCTGCGCACGCTGTAAGAAAAGGTGGACATCAGGCCAGTCTTCGCCCTTCTGTCCTTCCTGCAGTCCTTCCACCATGTCTGCCCCGCAGGAGCACTCCGACTCCCGGGATGATGGCACTCCCCTGCCCCCGAGTGAGCCGTTGCCATGTCCCAGTCGGTCGCAGACCTAACTAAGGTATCCCAGTCCCTGGTCCAGGTCATTGAACTCCTTCCACAGCTCTCCTCAGCCACCGGTGCTCCGAATGTCTCCCATGTCGATTCGCATGCACCTGACCTCGACCTTCAAAGGGACAGTACGACGAGAGGTTCTAGAAAAAGGACTCTGTCGGGCTCCTTGTCCAGCTCCCCGGGCCCCTCCGCAATGTCCAAGCTGCTTTCATCCTCCCATTTCCCCTCTTTGGAGGAGGACCGTGGGTCGGACATAGACTCCCAGTCCGAGTCTGACTCGGGTTCGGACCAGACCTCCAAGATGAAGGTCATGGTTGACAGTCTCATCTCAGCTATCTCTCAAACACTTAAACCAAACGAAGATGAGTCTCCTGCCCAAGATTCCTCCGTCTCATTTAAACGGGTTAAACGTCCATCACGCACCTTTCCAAACCACAAAGAGTTTGATTCTACCCTGTCTAAACACTGGGAACATTCCGAAAAGCTTTTCCCAGGAAGGAAGCACTTGGACGTCCTCTACCCCTTTAGCCCTGACCTTCTCAACAAATGGGCAGAGTCCCCTAAAGTGGACCCACCTGTTTCTCGTCTTTCTTCCAAGACGGTCCTGTCCTTGCCGGATGGCGCGTCTCTTAAAGACACTACGGACAGACAGATCGAGTCTCTGGCCAAATCAGCTTTTGAGGCAACTGGCGCTTCCCTTTGTCCCAGTTTTTCGTCCACCTGGGTGGCGAAAGCCATCTATGCCTGGACTAAGGTCCTTCTCAAGGGCATCCTGGCTTCAGCTTCCCCAAACGAGCTGGTGGAGTTGGCAGACCAAATTGGTCATGCCGCCAAATATGTTCTGGCTGCTTCCTTGGACTCGGCTGGTTGTGCCGCTAGAGCAAGCAGCAACATTGTGGCTATTCGCCGCATCCTTTGGTTAAAGGCGTGGAGCGCAGACTCTACTTCCAAAAGATCTCTCACCAACCTAGTCTTCCAGGGCTCTAGGCTATTTGGGGATAGACTGGACCAGATGATTTCTAACGCTACTGGGGCAAGAGTACCTCTCTCCCTCAAGCCAGGCCGAAGCGCCCTTTTAGCAGAAAGGGCTCTCGGCCCTTCAGGCCTTTTCGTCCCTTCACAACCTCAGATTCCTCTTCTCAGCAGGAGCGTCCCTCTATCCCACGAGGGCGGGGAAAGCCTTCCTTCAAGCCCTCCCCTCGCTGGAAAGCAAAAGTCCGTTGACCTAAGTCTTCTGGGTCCCGTTTTAACAGGTTTCACTCCAAGTGACGGGTCACCCCCACCTGGAAGGCTTTCCAGGGTAGGAGGCAGACTTCTTTCCTTCGGGGATACTTGGCTGTCGGTGGTCAGCGATGCCTGGGTCAGGGAGATCGTTACCTCCGGTTACAAGATCAAGTTTTCCTCCCTCCCGGAAAGGCGCTTCTTTATCTCTTGTCCACCAAGGCAGCTGTCCCACGCCCCAGGTTTTCTCGGACCGTCTCTT
Organism: Oophaga sylvatica; assembly: GCA_033576555.1. NCBI lineage: Eukaryota > Metazoa > Chordata > Amphibia > Anura > Dendrobatidae > Oophaga > Oophaga sylvatica. Next base: position 52,690,892 of record JARQOD010000003.1, read on the forward strand.
CCCTTCTAGCAGCCGGAGTAATCGTTCCCATTCCTCCAGACGAACGTTTTTCAGGTTTCTACTCAAATCTTTTTGTAGTCCCGAAAAAAGACTGTTCTCTCCGCCCAATCCGGGACCTCAAAATGCTAAATCGGCATGTTCGGATCCTCCACTTCAGGATAGAGTCCTTGCGCTCAGTGATTGCTGCGATGGAGCCAGGGGAATTCTTCTGCTCCGTAAACATTTAGGATGTGTACCTGCACATCCCCATTTGTCGCCAGCACCAGCGTTTCCTTCGGTTCGCGATCCAGGACGATCACTTCCAATTCACGGCTCTCCCCTTCGATCTGGCCTCTGCTCCCAGGGTCTTCACGAAGGTAATGGCGACGGTCATGGCCATTCTTCACTCCAGAGGGATTCTCATAATCCCTTACCTAGATTATTTGTTGATCAAGGGCCCATCCCGCCGAGACTGTGTTCAGAGTCTTCAAGTCACTTTGGACACCCTGACTCGTCTGGGCTGGATCATCAACCAGGAGAAGTCCTCCCTAACTCCTTCTCAGCATCTGACCTTCCTGGGCATGGAATTCGACACATGTTCGTCCCGGGTGTCCCTGCCGAAGGACAAGTTCTCAGCTCTCTGCAAGGGAGTCCGATCCCTAAAGGGCCCAGTTCCCCTTCCTCTCCGATCCTGCATGAGGGTCCTGGGGAAGATGGTCGCCTCCATGGAAGCTGTGCCCTTCGGCCAGTTTCACTCTCTCCCTCTTCAACTGTTCCTCCTGTCCTCCTGGAACAAAGCCCCTGCCACCCTAGACCGTCCTGTTCGTCTGCCTCTCCAATTGAGGCAGTCTCTGACCTGGTGGACTGTCTTCCTCAGTCCTGCAAGGAAAGTCTTTCCTTCCCCTTCATTGGCAGATCTTCACCACCGACTCAAGTCTCCTCGGGTGGGGAGCGGTTTTTCTCCGACACACAGCACAGGGCCGCTGGAACGCCCAGGAAGCCCTTCTTCCCATCAATCTCCTAGAAATCAGAGCAATCTTCCATGCCCTCCTCCGCTGGCAGTCTCTTCTAGCAGGCAAACCCGTTTGCAATCAGTCGGACAACGCCACGGCCGTGGCATACATAAACCATCAGGGTGGGACCCGCAGCAAACAGGTGATGGCGGAAACGGCAAAGATTCTGTGTTGGGCAGAACGTCACGTTCCGGCCTTATCAGCTATTCATATTCCAGGGTCGAAAATTGGACAGCCGATTTTTCTCAGTCACCAGGGCATAGCATCAGGAGAGTGGTCCCTTCATCCCTCAGTCTTCAATCAAATTTGTCAGCGTTGGGCTCTCCGGACGTCGATCTCAAATGAACCACAAAGTTCCTCGGTTTGTAGCCAGGTCCCGGGACCCTCTGGCCATCGACTATGACGCCTTGGTGATTCCGTGGTCTCAGTTTCAGCTTCCTTACCTGTTTCCTCCACTCCCCCTTCTCCCAAGGGTCGTGAAGAAAATAAAGGCGGAAGGTATCCCGGTTATCCTGGTGGCACCAGACTGGCCAAGGTGCCCTTGGTATGCAGAATTGGTGAACATGCTCACGGACGTGCCTTGGAGGCTTCCAGACCGTCCGGATCTCCTCTCACAAGGCCCCCTCTTCCACCAGAGTTCTCAGTCTCTGAGTTTAAAGGCATGGTCGTTGAGGCCTCGGTCCTAAGGGAGGCAGGATTCTCTCACCAGGTCATCCAGACCATGATGAGAGCCAGAAAGCCAGCTTCTTCCCGCATCTACCACCGGTACTGGAAGGCCTTCTTCAGATGATGTGAGGAAAACTACCGATTTCCCATGTCCTTTTCCCTTCCTTCTCTTCTTGCTTTCTTTCAATTAGGGCTGGATTCGGGTCTGTCCCTCAGTACCTTAGTCAGGTCTCCGCCCTGTCCATCCTTTTTCAGAGAGACCTGGCTTCTTTGCCTCAGGTAAAGACCTTCCTCCAGGGAGTTGCCTATTTGGCTCCCCCTTATCGTTCTCCTTTGGACCCCTGGGACCTTATTCTGGTCCTGAGCGCTCTCCAGTCTGCGCCCTTCGAGCCTCTTCAGGACATCTCCTTGTCCTTCCTTTCTTGGAAAGTGGCCTTCCTGATTGCAGTCACGTCAATTAGGAGGGTCTTTGAGTTGACAGCCTTATCCTGTCGTTCCCCATTCCTGATTCTTCATCAGGACAAGGTAGTTCTCAGACCCGTTCCTTCATTCCTCCCCAAAGTGGTAGCATCCTTCCACATTAATGAGGACATCGTTCTTCCTTCATTCTGTCCTTCCCCGGTTCATCCTCTGGAGAGGTCCCTTCACAAGCTGGATGTGAAAAGAGCCATCCGGGTCTATCTTTCTAGGACTGCTCCTCTTCATCAATCCGACTCTCTGTTTGTCATTTGTGAAGGTCGCCGGAAAGGTCTCCTGGCTTCTAAGTCCATGATCGCTCGTTGGATTCGTTCTGCGATACTGGAAGCGTACCGCGTTCAGGACAAACAGCCCCATCGCGGAGTGAGAGCCCACTCCACCCGGGCTGTCGGAGCTTCTTGGGCAGTTTGGCATCAAGCCTCGGCACTTCAGATCTGCAAGGCTGCGACTTGGTCATCCTTGCACACTTTTGAGAGGTTCTACAGAATTCATACCCAGGCCTCGTCAGATACAGGCTTAGGTAGGAAGGTTCTGCAGGCGGCGGTGGCTCACCGACCGACCTAGCTCCTTCTTGTTGCCGAAGTTATTTCCCACCCTTGGGACTGCTTTTAGACGTCCCATGGTTACCTGTGTCCCCCAATGAAGCGATAAAGAAAGAAGGATTTTTGGTACTTACCATAAAATCTCTTTCTTGGAGCCTTCATTGGGGACACAGCACCCCCCCCCCTGTTTATTAGTTGTACCATGTTGGGCTTAAGGGCCTTCTGTTGGGTTGGTACATATGTTCAAGTTCCTAATACTACTACTACTGCTTTTTTGCACCAAACTGAGGTACTTGGTGCCTGTCGGTGGGTGTATACTGCAGGGGAGGAGCTACTTTTCTCCTTTTTTTTTGCAAAGTGTCAGCCTCCTAGCAACAGCAGCATTCACCCATGGTTACCTGTGTCCCCCAATGAAGGCTCCAAGAAAGAGATTTTACGGTAAGTACCAAAAATCCTTCTTTTATAAAAGCTTCAAACTTCTGTGTGTGAATCAGACCTGAAATCTAACGTGATAGAAGATTACAGTGCGGGGAAGACTGGAAACATTCATACAGACGGCCGGTGGGATGGAGTCAGTGATGGACTCTGGACAAATATGTTTCTAGATCCGTAGTAGAAGATGATGTCGTCCTCATCATGAAGTAGTTACTTCTAATGTCACGTGTAATGAATATCTCCTGCAGTATTGCTAATGCCGATTCCAGTGTCGGTAAATGAGACGAGAATTAGCGTTACGGAAGATGAGTCTGAGAAACATATTGAGCTGCCGACTCCGAGGAAGAAACTTCTTGTTGTCTGTGGCCTAAAATACATACCGTCTATACTCATGTATAAGTCGACCCGTGTATAAGCCGACTCCCCACCTAATTTTGCCACAAAAAAATGGGAACTTATTGATTCGCGTATAAGCCTAGGGTGAAAAATTATGCCCCCATATGATGCTCCACAGATTATGCCCCCATATGATGCTCCACAGATTATGCCCAATATGCTCCACAGATTATGCCCCCATATGCTCCAGATTATGCCCCCATATATTCCACAGATTATGCTCCCATATGCTCCAGATTATGCCCCATATGTTCCACAGATTATGCCCCCATATGCTCCAGATTATGCCCCATATGTTCCACAGATTATGCCCCATATGCTCCATATTATGCCCCCATATGCTCCATATTATGCCCCCATATGCTGCACAATTATGCCCCATAGTATAGGCCTCATATGCTGCTGCAAAAAAAAATGACATACTCACCTCTCGTCGCTGGGGGCCAGGTGCTGGTGTCCTGAGCAGGCGTTGACAGCGGTGCACTATGGGGGACAGGTGCCTGTGTCACCGCTCGTTCAGGACCCGGCACCTGAGATATTTACCTGTCCCCTTCCACCGCTGCGCTGCTCCCTCGGTCTGACTCCTCTGGCTGTGAATGATCTGGCAGGGGGGGGGCGCGCACTAACGACATCATCGCGCCCTCTACCTGATCATTCACAGCCAGAGGAGTCAGACCGAGGGAGCAGCGCAGCGGTGGAACGGGACAGGTAAATATCGCTATACTCACCCCTCCGCCGGCGCGTCCCTGCAGCCTCTCCTCTTCTCCCAGCGCTCTCCGCAGAGCTTCAGTCCTGCAACGGTCACGTCGTACCGCTCATTAAAGTCATGAATATGTGCATATTCATGACTTTAATGAGCGGTGCCATGTTACCGCTGCAGGAAGGAGCCGGAGATCGTGGGAGAAGCAGTGGGGCTGCAGAGACCGCGCCGACGGAGGGGTGAGTATGATCTGACACCCCCGCCGACCCCCGTATATGACCCGAGAGGGGGACTTTCAGCCCTAAAAAATGGGCTGAAAATCTCGGCTTATACATGGGTATATACGGTAGGTTTTATTAGTAGATGTAAAGAAGAAAACTAAATACTGACCAATGACCTTCTGACAGCAAAACGTAACAGCGACCACTCTCTGCTCATTCTACTCGACCTTTCTGCAGCTTTCGACACGGTTGTGTCATGTGTGCATTGCCACGAAGATCGTCGCGGTTGCACATTTTGACTTCTCACAGCTGAGCTGCTGTTTCTTTGTGTTTGGCAGCTAGGGAGTTAATTCTGTCTGTGCTCGGTGCTGGGACTGGGTGCAGTTTCTCCCAGCTGCAATTGATTATTTGTTGATTGGTTTCCTTTAAATTCCTGGCTGTCTGCTTGGGGAGTTGCCAGTGAAACCTTCATGCAGACCACAGATAGGAATGAATCTGTATAGACTTTAGTTGTGAGCTCCTTAGTTGTTCTAAGCTCAACTTGGTTAGAGTTTATTTCCCAGACCATTTATGTTCCTTTGGTGTTTGAGTGTGTATGCAAGCGTGTGTTATCCTGTTTGTCTTATATGTCTAATCTGTGTATTTAGCTGAGATCAGCCCATATCCCCTTGGTGGTAGTCAGGATCCTTCTTAGGACTGATTACAGGGTTCAGGGTCTGATAGGAGACAGGGTTAGGTTGGAGACTTGGACCTCTGAACCATTATCAGTACCTCCAAGGTGAGGGATTAGTTAGGACCCCAGTTTAGGGTCAGGTTAGATCCCGGTCCACCTCTTTCCTGTTTCAGCTCATCAAGTCCTCAAGATTAACCCTGAGTTCAGCAGATATCGTGTCAGGTAAATCTATTCTATACTTACATGCTGATGTTGCTATACTAGTTGTTGTATAGAGTGTTGTTCCTGTATTAATAGTTTACTGACATTGTATACATATCATTAGACAGCATGACCTTTTCACTGGCCATAAAAATTATCTCCAGTTACCATGGATCCAGTAGCCCAGCTGGCTCTGCAGTTGCAGGGATTATCCATGGAGCTGACGGACATTAAGTCCAAAGTTTTGTCTCCCCTGGAGCAAACCAGAGTTGAACCTAAAGTAGCTCTCCCGGACAGGTTCACTGGTGGGCGAGACAAATTTTTCACCTTCCGGGAGGCATGTAAATTGTATTTTCGGCTTCGGCCTCGATCATCAGGGAGTGATGAGCAGAGAGTGGGAATTGTTATCTCACTTCTGCAAGGGGACCCTTAATCCTGGGCATTTTCCCTTCCTCCGGGATCCCCGGCTCTACAGTCTGTAGATCAATTTTTTACTGCCCTGGGATTGGTATATGATGACCCAGATCGGGTCTCTCTTGCTGAGACAAAATTACGTAAGATACAGCAGGGAGATCGTCCGGCAGAGGAATTTGCTTCTGAGTTTCGTAGATGGGCCACAGATACTCAGTGGAATGACCCAGCTCTTAGGAGCCAGTTTTGTCATGGGCTTTCTGATAAATTAAAAGACGTTTTGGCTCAGTATGAGTCTCCTCATTCACTGGAGGCTGCTATGGCCTTAGCTATCCGTACTGATAGACGGCTTCGGGAGAGGGGTGAGGTAACCCCACTCCCTGTTGTTTCTCCACCTACCACTAAAGTCCCTTATGTTGAGGTTCCCCTTGTCTGTTCGGATGAGCCTATGCAGTTGGGAGGGACATCATTTCGTAGGAGGGGATTGGCGGTATGCCGCAGGACTAGAAGATGTTTTTTCTGCGGGAAAGAGGGACATTTTGTTGGAGAATGTCCATCCCGTGCCTTGTTGAGCCAAAAGTCGCCGGAAAACTGTTAATCCCAGGTTGTGTGGTGGACGACAACCTGGGAGTATGTATTTCATCCGCCAGTTCTTCTCAGTTCCTTGTACCAGTGGAGGTGGTAGTTGGTACGAGAGTGGAGAGATTGTCTGTTCTTCTTGATAGTGGTTCCGGGGCTAACCTGGTTGACGCTCAGTTTGCTCAGGCTCAAGGTATGCATCTGAGTGTATTGGTCAAACCGATCCCTATATTCTCCATTGACGCCAGGCCTCTCGGCCAAGGTAGCTTTGTTCATGAGGTTCATAACATTGACCTTCGGGTAGGGGCAATACATAGGGAACAATTATCTTGTTATGTGTTGGAGGGTCTACCTACTCCCATTGTGTTGGGACTTCCTTGGTTGGTTAAACATAACCCTGTGATTAATTGGCAATCCAGAGAAATAAGCCAATGGGGTGAGTTTTGTAAAAGCAACTGCATGAACACAGTCATCAGTGCGGTCGTGCCTAGTACATTGCCTCCTTTTTTGGAGGATTTTGGGGATGTTTTCTCTGAGGAGGGGTGTCAGGAGTTGCCTCCTCATCGCGTGTATGACTGCTCTATTAATCTCCTTCCTGATGCTAAGTTGCCTAAAGCTAGGTTGTATAATCTTTCTGGTCCTGAGAGGCAGGCTATGAAAGATTATATTTCTGAAAGTCTGGCCAAAGGGCATATTAGACCTTCATCTTCCCCAGTAGCCGCGGGGTTCTTCTTTGTGAAGAAGAAAGATGGAGGCCTACGCCCTTGCTTGGATTTCCGCGAACTTAATCGGATTACTGTTCGAGATCCGTATCCACTCCCTCTTATTCCTGATCTCTTCTATCAAATTGTTGGCGCCAAATGGTTCTCTAAATTGGATCTCAGGGGGGCGTATAATCTGATTAGGATAAAAGAGGGGTATGAGTGGAAAACGGCGTTTAACACGCCGGAGGGACATTATGAGAACCTAGTCATGCCTTTTGGTCTGACTACTGCACCAGCAGTATTCCAACATTTTGTTAATGACATTTTTCGTCACCTTGTGGGGCTGTTTGTGGTTGTATATTTGGACGACATTTTAATTTACTCGCCAGATCTTGTGTCTCATCAGGAGCATGTGAGACAGGTGTTGCAGATCTTGCGAGACAATAAACTATATGCCAAACTGGAGAAGTGTGTATTTGCCGTACAGGAACTTCAGTTTTTGGGTTTTTTGGTGTCAGCCTCCGGTTTCCGTATGGACCCTGAAAAGGTGAGAGCAGTGCTTGAATGGGATCAGCCAGGGGATCTTAAGGCTCTGCAGCGTTTTTTGGGGTTTGCTAACTACTACCGGAAATTTATTTGTAATTTCTCATCTGTCGTCAAACCTCTCACTGACATGACAAGAAAAGGGACGGATTTTTCTAAATGGTCGGACAAAGCTTGCCAAGCCTTTTCCTCTTTGAAGAAATGTTTTGCTTCGGCACCCGTTCTCATCCAACCAGATGCATCTCAGCCGTTCATTGTGGAGGTGGATGCGTCTGACGTAGGGGTGGGTGCTATATTGTCCCAGGGTCCGTCCCCTGGTAAATGGCATCCGTGCGCTTTCTTTTCTAAGAAATTGTCGTCCGCCGAAAGGAATTATGATATCGGCAATAGGGAACTTTTGGCCATTAAGTTAGCTTTTGAAGAATGGCGTCACTTTTTGGAGGGGGCAGTCCACCCGGTTACCGTTATTACTGATCACAAGAACCTGCTGTATTTAGAATCCGCTAAGCGTCTGAATTCCAGACAAGCTCGATGGTCGTTGTTTTTTACCAGGTTTAATTTTGTCGTCACTTATCGCCCGGGGTCTAAGAATGTAAAGGCTGATGCCTTGTCTCGCAGTTTCCCAGGGGCCGGGAAAACGGATGACCCGAGTCCTATCCTTCAGGAGGGGGTGGTAGTGTCGGCTGTATTTTCTGAGCTTGAGGAGGAGGTGTTAGAGGCTCAGGGGGACGCCCCTGCAGGACCTCCAGGGAGACTGTTTGTCCCAAATCTGTTGAGACAAAAGGTTATTGAGGCACATCATAATTCTGCTCTAGCAGGACATCCAGGGAGTAAGGCTACTTTAGATCTCCTTTCTCGCCGGTTTTGGTGGCCTAATGCTAATAAAGATGTTATAACTTTTGTCGCGTCATGTGGGGTGTGTGCTCGCTCTAAAACCCCTCATACCCGTCCGTCTGGGACCCTTTTACCCTTGAAACTTCCGGAGCGTCCATGGACTCATTTATCTATGGACTTCATTACGGACCTTCCTCCGTCGTCAGGGAATACTGTCATACTGGTGGTTGTTGACAGGTTCAGTAAGATGGCACATTTCGTTGCTCTTCCTGCACTCCCTAATGCTAAAACTCTGGCGCAGGTGTTCATTAGGGAGATCGTTAGACTTCATGGGTTGCCTTCTGATGTGGTGTCAGATAGGGGGTCTCAGTTTGTGTCCAAATTTTGGAGGGCATTTTGTTTACGTCGGGGGATGCAATTGTCATTTTCCTCGGCTTTTCATCCGCAGACCAATGGTCAGACAGAGCGTCTGAATCAGAGCTTAGAGACATATCTCCGGTGTTTTGTCTCAGAGAACCAAGAGGACTGGTCTTCTTTCTTGCCTCTGGCAGAGTTCGCTCTTAACAACAGGCGGAGCGAGTCCACTGGTAAGTCCCCGTTTTTTGGGGCATATGGTTTCCATCCCCAGTTTTGTACTTTCAATGGGTGGGGCCCTTCTGGGGTTCCTGAGGAGGAGCGTTTCTCGTCGTCACTTGCTTCTGTGTGGAGAGGTGTATTGAATAATCTGAGTGCGATGGGGAACCGTTACAAACGTATGGCTGATAGGAGGAGAGTTTCTGGTCCAGATCTGAATGTGAACGATCTGGTATGGTTGTCTACCAGGAATATAAAACTTAAAGTGCCCTCCTGGAAACTGGGTCCCAGATTCATCGGGCCGTACAGGATCAGTTCCATAATTAATCCTGTGGCATTTCGTCTGGACCTCCCTCCTACGTTTAAAATTCATAATGTGTTCCACAAGTCATTACTTAAAAGGTATGTGGCACCAGTCATACCGTCACCTCTACCTCCTCCTCCTGTGTTGGTCAATGGTAACTTGGAATTTCAAGTATCAAAGATCATTGACTCACGTCTGAATCGCCGGTCCCTTCAGTACTTGGTGCATTGGAAGGGGTATGGTCCGGAGGAGAGGACGTGGGTCCCTGCGTCTGATGTTAACGCAGATCGTTTGGTTCGGACCTTCCACAGAACTCACCCGGGCAGGCCTGGCCCTGAGGGTCCGGAGGCCCCTCGTAGAAGGGGGGGTACTGTCATGTGTGCATTGCCACGAAGATCGTCGCGGTTGCACATTTTGACTTCTCACAGCTGAGCTGCTGTTTCTTTGTGTTTGGCAGCTAGGGAGTTAATTCTGTCTGTGCTCGGTGCTGGGACTGGGTGCAGTTTCTCCCGGCTGCAATTGATTATTTGTTGATTGGTTTCCTTTAAATTCCTGGCTGTCTGCTTGGGGAGTTGCCAGTGAAACCTTCATGCAGACCACAGATAGGAATGAATCTGTATAGACTTTAGTTGTGAGCTCCTTAGTTGTTCTAAGCTCAACTTGGTTAGAGTTTATTTCCCAGACCATTTATGTTCCTTTGGTGTTTGAGTGTGTATGCAAGCGTGTGTTATCCTGTCTGTCTTATATGTCTAATCTGTGTATTTAGCTGAGATCAGCCCATATCCCTTGGTGGTAGTCAGGATCCTTCTTAGGACTGATTACAGGGTTCAGGGTCTGATAGGAGACAGGGTTAGGTTGGAGACTTGGACCTCTGAACCATTATCAGTACCTCCAAGGTGAGGGATTAGTTAGGACCCCAGTTTAGGGTCAGGTTAGATCCCGGTCCACCTCTTTCCTGTTTCAGCTCATCAAGTCCTCAAGATTAACCCTGAGTTCAGCAGATATCGTGTCAGGTAAATCTATTCTATACTTACATGCTGATGTTGCTATACTAGTTGTTGTATAGAGTGTTGTTCCTGTATTAATAGTTTACTGACATTGTATACATATCATTAGACAGCGTGACAGGTTGACCACCGTCTCCTACTGTCCAGGCTCCACTCTCTAGGTATTAAGGACACTGTTTCTCCTGGTTCTCCTCCTATCTTTTTGACCGCTCCTTCAGTGTTTCGTTCTCTGGCTCCACATCATCTCCTCTTCCTCTCACTGTCGGTGTACCCCAGGGCTCAGTCCTTGGCCCCCTTCTCTTCTCTCTCTACACCGCCCCAATTGGACAGACCATCAGCAGATTTGGCTTTCAGTACCATCTTTATGCTGATGACACACAATTATACACGTCATCCCCCGACCTTACCCCCGCTGTACTACAGAACGCCACCGACTGTCTGTCCGCAGTCTCCAACATCATGTCTGCTCTCTATCTGAAACTCAACCTCTCCAAAACTGAACTTCTTCTGCTCCCGCCGTCTACTAACCTCCCTACAATCTGACATTTCCCTCTCAGTGGGCGGCACCATAATAACACCCCGGCAGCAGGCTCGCTGTCTGGGTGTTATGTTTGATACCAATCTCTCCTTCACCTCCCATATACAATCTCTTGCCCGCTCTTGCCGCCTACACCTAAAGAACATCTCTGGAATCCGCCCTTTTCTCACCATGGAAACAACAAAAACCCTCACTGTAGCATTGATCCACTCCCGCCTGGACTACTGTAACGCTCTATTACTTGGCCTCCCCATTACTCGACTATCCCCTCTCCAGTCCATCCTTAATGCAGCAGCCAGGGTTATCCATCTGGCTAATCGGTACTCGGACGCGTCCGCTCTTCGCCAGTCCTTACACTGGCTGCCCATTCATTATAGGATCCAATTCAAAGTACTTGTTCTCACCCACAAAGCTCTCCACACTGCAGCACCCCCCTACATCTCCTCCCTCATTTCTATCTATCGGCCTAACCGACTGCTGCGCTCTGCAAACGACTTTCGACTAACCTCTGCACTAATCCGTACCTCCCACTCCCGACTCCAAGACTTCTCCCGCGCTGCGCCAATCCTCTGGAATGCTCTACCCCAAGAAATTAGGACTATCCACAATTTGCATGGTTTCAGGCGCTCCCTCAAAACACATCTGTTCAGAGCGGCCTATCACATTCACTAATCAAAGTCATTCTATGTGTAAGTGTGTGTGTGGTGTGTGTGTGGTGTAGCCCATTCACTATCTCCATCCATCCCTCACTCCCTTAAGATGGCTGGACCATCATTGTAAATGCACCATTGTATATACACACCTGTATTTTGTATCTCCCCCACCTCATTGTAGATTGTAAGCTCTCACGAGCAGGGCCGTCTTATTTTGCTTTGATTACTGTATTGTTAACGTTGTTACTTATGACTTGTGTTTTGAAACTGTTAAACTGTAAAGCGCTGCGGAATATGATGGCGCTATATAAATAAAGATTATTATTATTAATACTGTAAAATAATAAATCTCCTCATGTTTCCCTTATCTCCAGTAATTGTATTATTACACAGGATTTTATGATGTTGCATCGGCTCATCATCTTCTCATTCAGGTCTCTACAATATCAGATCCTCTCAGTGAATATCTTCTATTTAAGAGAATTTTCCTGATATACCCATCAAAGATGGATATGGACAGAGACAAGATGGCGGAGAGGATATTACACCTCACCCTAGAGATCCTCTTCTGGCTTACTGGAGAGGTGAGAGATTGTGATGATGTCACATTACATCATTCTTAGCTATGGGAATAACAGATGGACAGAACCGGAGAGGTGAGGACTCTGGAAAGGTCTGTAGTGAGATTTATTAATGTGTCTCTCCATAACCAGATTACACAGTAGTGAAGAAGACCTCTAGTGAGCGCTGTCAGGACCCTGTGTCTGAAGGATGCAGAAGACCCCTGAGCCCAATCACAGGGCCTCCACCTCACCCCCTGAAACATGAGGACATCAATGACCAGAAGATTCTAGAACTCATCTACAAGATGATTGCACTGCTGACTGGAGAGGTGACACTGCTGGAGGGCAACAAAATTAATAAAGGGGATGGGGGAACTACAATACCCAGAGAGATTAGCAAAATTGGGATTATTTAGTCTAGAAAAATGACTACTGAGGGGAGATATAATAACAAAGTATAAGTATATAAGGGGACAATACAAATATCTCTCCGAGGATGTTTATACCAATGAAGGTGACGGTCACAAGGGGGCATTCTCTGCATTTAGAGGAGAGAAGATTTTTCCTCCAACATAGAAGATGATTCTTTACTGTTAGGGCAGTGAGAATCTGGAATTCTTTGCCTGAGGAGGTGGTGATGGGGAACTCAGTTGAGGGGTTCAAGAGAGGCCTGGATGTCTTTCTGGAGGGTAACAATATTGTATCTTACAGTTATTAGGTTCTTTAGAATGACTAGATCTGGGGATTTATTCTGACGGAATATAGGCTGAACTGGATGGACAAATGTCTTTTTTCGGCCTTTCTAACGACTTCTGTTACTATGAAATGCTGGGACATTACTCAGTAACACTATGAAGAGATTGGGGGGATAACAGTATTATTGTATGTGTCAGGTTACTATAAGGTGTCAGGATGTCGCTGTTTATTTCTCCATGGAGGAATGGGAGTATTTAGAAGGACACAAGGACGTCATAATGGAGGATCCCCAGCCCCTCACATCACCAGGTAATAGACAGGACTAAATGCATACGGCCTATAATTATCTGTATGTAAAGAATTAATTCACTCCCTATTTGTGTTTCCTCCAGATCTATCCAGTAAGAGGACAACATCAGAGAGATGTCCCCATCCTCTTCTTCCACAGGACTGTAAACAAGATGATCCCAATGTTCCTAAGGATCATCAGGTAGATGGAGAGAAGGTATCATGAGATCTCCTCTATGATGTGTAGACGGCTGTGAAGGTCTTGTGCTCAGTCTTGTTTTATTCACCAGTGTTACCATATTTTTCGGATTATAAGACGCACTTTTTTCCCCCAAGTTTGGAGGGAAAATGGGGGTGCGTATTAGTGTGGATATACCTTACCGTCTGCAATGGAGCAGGGTCTGAGGGTCGCATCTGGAGGAGGAAAGAGTGAAGCATTCCTGAAGGCCGCAGGGTGTGTTTGAATGTGCGTCGTGCCGCTGCGGGTTTTCAATGCTGCGGGTGGTGTCTGCTGCTGTGGGGGCTCTGTCGACTTTTTGTGAAAGCCTGAGTTCCATGGTTTCCTATGCGGTGGACTCTGAGAAAATGGCTGCCGGGGGCGGCTCATGCATATGTCAGTAAATATGAGTCATTTCATAATATTCTAAGTCCACCTCCGGCACTGCCTGTCGTTCTACACCCAGTTGGTTTGTGCTTTGTACTTCTGTATGTGAAGCTGCAGATACACCGCTGCAACCCCCCCCCCCTTCCTCTACACTGTGTAATTCTATTTACTCTTCCTCCTCCCTTTCTCCAGCAGCTCGTCATTACCCAGACCAGTTCAGAGCGGATTCTCCCTCTAAATTTTAAAATTTCCTTTGACTATTCAAACTTGAATTTTAATAACACACATTAATCATAAAGACAGGAAAAATATAGTTCCAGAATTGGTAGAATTTAGAAGCTGGGAAAATGGTTTCTGCCCCTCAGTGACATGCAGACGTGTCATGTTTGGTCTTAAACGAAAGATAATTTCGTAAGAGAAAATATAATACCCCTGTCGTCACTCATTGAGCTTCCCAGCCAGAGTTATGGCAAGTAGAAGTTTTTAATAATTGTTCAAAAAGGGCCGTACCTTCTCTAACTCATCCCACCAAGTGAGGTCAGCAAGAGAAAAGCATAACGCCCAGACACTCAATCAGGGAGGTGTCAGATGCCTGGAGAACCAGCTACACAATGCTGTGCTGAAAGACCTTTTGCGTGGGAAGGTTTTCCTCCCCTATATCAACACGTCATATCTGTGACTGAGATGAGTAAGTTTCTTATTTTAATCCCTTGTATTTGTATCTGTGTGTTACTGTATTTTGTCTCCTCTTTAATATCTTTTGTATTTTTGTAAACACTGCCTATATTTTCTGGAGTAAACTTATAAATTTACTAGCTTTGTTTCCCTTGCTCCATGATCGAACCGAAACGTACTCCGTGCCAAATTAAGCTACCTGTGGGTTGGTTCCTGACCAGATATAGGATTTAGTATCAAATAAGGAACTGGTGGCAGCAAAGTGTCCTAGTGGTATAACCCATAACTATATATATATATAATATATATATATATATATAATATATATATATATATATATATATATATATACACACAGTACAGACCAAAAGTTTGGACACACCTTCTCATTCAAAGATTTTTCTGTATTTTCATGACTATGAAAATTGTAGAATCACACTGAAGGCATCAAAACTATGAATTAACACATGTGGAATTATACATTACACTTTACAAAAAAGTGTGAAACAACTGAAAATATGTCTCATATTCTAGGTTCTTCAAAGTAGCCACCTTTTGCTTTGATTACTGCTTTGCACGCAGAAAAGATGAACGGATGGACTCTACATGCTTGGTTTCCACCGTGAAGCATGGAGGAGGTGGTGTGATGGTGTGGGAGTGCTTTGCTGGTGACACTGTTGGGGATTTATTCAAAATTGAAGCGGTGAGCGATCCAGCTCACCCCAAACCATCTCGATTGGGTACAGGTCTGGTGTCTGTGGAGGCCAGGTCATCTGGCGTAGCACCCCAACACTCTCCTTCTTGGTCAAATAGCCCTTACACAGCCTGGAGGTGTGTTTTTGGGGTCATTGTCCTGTTGAAAAATTAATGATGGTCCAACTAAACGCAAACCGGATGGAATAGCATGCCGCTGCAAGATGCTGTGATAGCCATGCTGCTTCAGTATGCCTTCAATTTTGAATAAATCCACAAAGTGTCACCAGCAAAGCACCCCCACACAATCACACCTCCTCCATGCTTCACGGTGGGAACCAGGCATGTAGAGTCCATCCGTTCACCTTTTCTGCGTGCAAAGCAGTAATCAAAGCAAAAGGTGGCTACTTTGAAGAACCTAGAATATAAGACATATTTTCAGTTGTTTCACACTTTTTTGTAAAGTGTAATATATATAATTCCATGTGTTACTTCATAGTTTTGATGCCTTCAGTGTGATTCTACAATTTTCATAGTCATGAAAATAAGAAAAATCATTGAATGAGAAGGTGTCCAAACTTTTGGTCTGTACTGTGTGTGATTACCCCCCCCAAATCCCTGACAGCGCAGATGGAGATCTCGGGAGATGAGATCTCAGCGTTGAGATCTCATCTCCCGAGATCTTGATGCCGAGATCTCCTTCTATGCATGCGCCGCATCGGCAGCCATTTTCCCGGAGCCCGGAAACCATGGAACTGCGGGGGCTCTGGCCTTTCCCAAAATGTCGCCAGAGCCCCTGCAGCAGCGGACACCACCTGTAGCACAAGACACCCCAAGTGGCACGCCACTTATCCGAACACTCCCTCATTCCATCCTGCACCTGCAGCAACGCTCTACCCTTGCCTCCTTCTGCAGGACCCTGAGATCCCGCTTCACCGCAGCCACCACTCCCAGTGAGCAAAGTTTTTTTTTTTCCTATTTTTCTCCTCAAAATTTGGGGTGCGTTTTATAATCCAGAGCGTCTTATAATCCGAAAAATACGGTGTTTCAGTTCTTAAATACAAAACGTGAAACTCATATATTATATAGAGTCATTACAAACAGAGTGATCTATTTCAATGTTTCTTTCTGTTAATGTTGATGATTATGGCTTACAGCCAATGAAAACCCAAAAGTCATTATCCCAGTAAATTAGAATACTTTATAACACCAGCTTGAAAAATTCTTTTAAAATCCGAAATGTCCTACTGAAATGTATGTTCAGTAAATGCACTCAATACTTGGTTGGGACTCCTTTTGTATCAATTACTGCATCAATGCAGCGTGGCATGGAGGCGATCAGCCTGTGGCACTGCTGAGGTGTTATGGAAGCCCAGGTTGCTTTGATAGCAGCATTCAGCTTGTCTGCATTGTTGGGTCTGGTGTCTCTCATCTTCCTCTTGACAATACACCATAGTTTCTCTATGGGGTTAAGGTCAGGTGAGTTTGCTGGCCAATCAAGCACAGTGATACTGTTGTTTGTAAACCAGGTATTGGTACTTTTGGCAGTGTGGACAGGTGCCAAGTCCTACTGGAGAATGTAATTTCCATCTCCAAAAAGCTTGTCAGCAGAGGGAAGCATGAAATGCTCTAAAATTTCCTGGTAGATGGCTGCGCTGACTTTTGGTCTTGATAAAACACAGTGGACCTACACCAGCAGATGATATGGCTCCCCAAACCATCACTGATTGTGGAAACTTCACACTAGACTTCCAGCAGCTTGGATTGTGGCCTCTCCACTCTTCCTCCAGACCCTGGGACCTTGATTTCCAAATGAAATGCAAAATTTACTTTAATCTGAAAACAACACCTTGGACCACTGAGCAACAGTCCAGTTCTTTTTCTCCTTGGCCCAGGTAAGATGCTTCTGGCATTGTGTATTGGTCATGAGTGGCTTGACTCAAGGAATGTGACACTTGTAGCCCATGTTCTGGATACGTCTGTGTATGGTGGCTCTTGAAGCAATGACTCCAGCAGCAGTCCACTCCCTGTGAATCTCCCCCAAATTTTTGAATGGCTTATTCTTAACAATCCTTTCAAGGCTGACGTTATCCCAGTTGCTTGTGCACCTTTTTCTACTACACTATTTCCTTCCACTCAACTTTCCATTAATATCCTTGGATACAGCACTCTGTGAACAGACAGCTTATTTAGCAATGGCCTTTTGTGGTTTACCCTCCTTGTGGAGTGTGTCAATGACTGCCTTCTGGACATCTGTCAAGTCAGCAGTCTTCCCCATGATTGTGGAGCTACTGAAACAGCCTAAGGGACCTTTTTAAATGTTTGGGATGTCTTTGCAGGTGTTTTTGTTAATTTTTCTAATTTACTGAGATAATGACTTTTGGGTTTTCATTGGCTGTAAGCCATAATCATCAACATTAACAGATAAACCTGTGAAATAGATCACTCTGTGTGTAATGACTCTATATAATGAGTTTCACTTTTTGTATTGAAGAACTGAAATAAATTAACTTTTTGATGATATTCTAATTTTGTGAGAAGCACCTGTATGTGACATTACATTTTTTCCTCTTGAGGTTGGGGCCCAATTCCAGCTATTGATGTGGGATCTGTGATTTCTCTCTACTCCACTGTGTATAGGATAATAGATTATAATAAAGAAGTTATGGATGGGACTTAACTAACATTGTGCAGTGATTCTGTTTTCCCTATAGTGATGGATATTTCTGGTTGTTAAAACTGTGATTTTTTTTTTTCACTTTAAACCTTTCTTAAACCCCTCTGATCAGTGCAATCATACAACATACAAGCCTCTGATGGCTCCGGTGATGCACTGTACTACTGTAGTGCCGTGTATCATCACTGCCTGTCAGTGTAATACTAACGGCCCCATACACATGAGATAAGTGTTGGCTGAACAGTCATTTGGCAGACGGCTATCTCTCCCGACTCCCCCATAAACACAAACATTCCAGCTTTCCTGTGGCCTGTATGAGAGTCGCCTCTAGACTCCTCTAGCTGAGGAATATCTACAGGAAGAACAAAAGGATTATCCTCTGAAATTCAGAATGACAGATCCTTCTCTGCCCTGACATCATCTGTCTGGAGGCGTCCGAATATATTATATAGTCGCCCAAACCCTCGAAATCAGCGCTTTCATATAGCTTTAGTCTAATGTGTATGGGGGCGTTAAAAGGTAATTTATAGGACGCTGCCTCTGGCCCGGCGTAATAGACCTTCATACATTGCAGCCCAGACACCATTATTAAGCAGTGTTGTAACGTGGCACTACAGGTATCAAGTAGGGTCCCAAACCAAATATTATGATAAAGAAACTTGGACTGGTAATTTTAATGCAGTTAAAACCGTAGTGCAGGATCCAGACGTTTCGGTCAGTGACCTTCATCAGTGTGCTAACAATTGAAATAACGAATGCAAACAAAATAAATAATGATATCAAACATAATAAAATAAAACATACCAATAAAGAGCATAAAAAAAATGTGTGATCCTGTAAGTCACACGGAGAGTGGTAATCCCCCAAAACTTGAAACATCTCAATAACAGTGATAAATATAGAATAATCCTAAATATTTATAACTGGAGAGCACGTTATTCAGAAGCAGAAGTGGTACAGTAAAGAACCTACCCGACTGCTGTTTGGTGTGGTGTAATAATTAAGGAGAATGAGACACCATGCCTCTCTGCATCCTGTTACACAGATAAGGTGGTGTAAGTGGCAGATTGGTTTTATTAGGAGGGATTATTCTGAGACTCCCACCTATGATGTTATTACTGGATTCGCAGAATTTGGTGACAGTTTGGGTTTTTTGAAAAAAGGATGTGGTGTACGATATAATAGAGAGAATTAATGGTATAATCTCATTATATGTTAGGTAAGGAATATGACCATACCTTTACGTCAGAGACGCATTGTGTGCAGTGGGGAACACGCCGTATTTCCTATGGTAACTTGCATCTGTAATGCACAGATAGAGTGAGTGAACGATGTGGCTAAGGCTACTTTCACACTTGCGTTTTTTTGCGCTGCGTTTCGAGCGCACATGAAGCGCATTAAAAAAACGCATGCAAACGCTTGTAAACGCTGCAATATTTAGTCGCATCAGCATGCGCATTTGACAAAAAAACGCAGCGTTTGTCTGCGATTTCATGCGTTTTTGCATGCGTTTGCGTTTTTTTGGCGCATGCGTTTTCTATTTGTCACATTACCATCTCTGCCTCCATCATCTCTGGCTCCATCATCTCTGGCTCCATCATCTCTGGCTCCATCATCTCTGGCACTCCATCATCTCTGCCTCCATCATCTCTGGCTCCATTATTTACAGAAAAATCGCGTGCGTGCAAAAGCGCTGACGAGCGCAAAGCCATGCGCACACCAGCGCCCCCATAGACTGCAATGTTATTTTTTGCGCACACGTGCGCACGCGTTTTTTTAAAGCGGTTGGATGGAAAAAAAATGCAACATGTAGCGTCTGGCGCGTATGGGCGCACACCGGGAAAATGCGCAGCGCACGACAAACGCACATGAACGCGTGCAAGCGCTAGACCCTGCGCCCGCCATGTTAAAGATAGGGGAACAATGCGCATGCGTCCGATAGCGCAAGATGCGCTGCGCAAAAAAAACGCAAGTGTGAAAGTAGCCTAAGACAGGGGTATGAGTTGAGGTTGATTGTATGATCTTAAAAAAGTGTGTCCATACCTTTAAGTCAGAGAGGCACTGTGTGCCATGGAGCATCCACTGTGCTCTGTTACAAGTTGTATCTGTGATATAAAGATAAGGTAAGTAACTGACGTGTCCGCATTAAAGATGTAGTGCTGGTGTCAGAGGTTCAGAGCATACCGGTTTTAGTAGAGTGGAGCCTGGTGCGTGGTCTAACACGGTATCCACCGCCTGTTGTGGACGCATGTCTGTCAGGATGTGACAGTTATATCGGCGATGGGTGGGGATAACCTCCATGCCTAGGGATATCGCGTAGGGAGGCTAAAACGGAAGTGAGGTAATCCGTAAGTGTCAAAGCGTTCCAATGGGCGGAAGTGCTCAGTTAGTGCATTGCTCGGGTATGGATTCGGTCTTATATGCGTTCCAGAGCCCAATTTGGATTCGTGCCACTTGTCAGAAAGTGAGACCTGAGTTGTTTTCCTAAGAAAAGGGTGAAAAAAAACGGGTTACAGGCATGTTCTATTTGGTGGAGGTGTGGGAGTCGAGCAGGAGAGGTGGGAAAATATGGAGATGGAGAAATCCAGAGGGAAAAGGCCATGGGACAGGAGATTTCGCTCAATACAAGCGACTTTGTAAGAAGGAGGACATACAGAATTAGTAAATGTAATGAGCCAGTTTCCTCAGAAAGAAGAGGTAGCTCAGAAGGGGTAAACATCAATACATCCATACCTATAACATCATGACATAGGAATAAAAGAGAATGTATAGTGAATATACAGTATAATGGATACAGAAACACATAATGGCAAATCATATAAAAGGAAAGTAAACCATGTTCCCTATTCAAACCCTTAGGAGAAAGTGTTTGTAGCTCATGGATCCAGAATGACTCCTTTTGTTTCAGGATGTGTACGCGATCACCCCCGCATCTGGGGGGCTACATGCTCGATGACCTGAAATCTTAATTGTGAGACATTGTGCCCTGCAGAGATGAAATGATGTGGTAAGGTAAAAGGAGATTTATTCGAAGCCCATGACAGCACCCAACGAGAGAGGGGATCAGCCCTTCAGGAACAGGAAACCTACAGATACAAAAGGGCGGCACCTCTCCCATGCATCAGTTGGTTTCCTGTTCCTGGAGGACAGGATTCCTACAGTTTGGATTCCTCGTTGGGATGGACCCAGGCCGGCCGATCGAAGCAGGTTGCGGGCAGTCCCCTACCTCGATCAGGTACGGGGACCCTGGAGGCGCCACGGTGGGCCCAGGGAGGGCTCCACGACTGTGTGCGGAGCAGGGAGGGAGCGGTGTCCAGTGATCTCCTCTCCTTAGCCGGCGCCGGTCCGTACAGTCATGGCCAAAAGTTTTGAGAATGACACAAATATTATATTTTCACATGATCTGCTGCCCTCAGATTTTTATGTGTGTTTGACAGATGTTTTTATCACAGACAGAAATATAATAATTGCAAACATATGAGTAACAAAAGCTTATATTGACAGTTAGAATGAGTTAATGCAGCAAGTCAATATTTGCAGTGTTGACCCTTCTTCTTCAGGACCTCTGCAATTCTCCCTGGCATGCTCTCAATCAACTTCTGGACCAAATCCTGACTGATAGCAGTCCATTCTTGCACAATCAATGCTTTCATTTTGTCAGAATTTTTAGGTTTTTGTTTGTCCACCCGTCTCTTGATGATTGACCACAAGTTCTCAATGGGATTAAGATCTGGGGAGTTTCCAGGCCATGGACCCAAAATCTCTGTTTTGTTCCCTGAGCCATTTAGTTATCACCTTTGCTTTATGGCAAGGTGCTCCATCATGCTGGAAAAGGCATTGTTGATCGCCAAACTGCTCTTGGAGGGTTGGGAGAAGTTGCTCTTGGAGGACATTCTGGTACCATTCTTTATTCATGGCTGTGTTTTTAGGCAAGACTGTGAGAGAGCCGATTCCCTTGGCTGAGAAGCAACCCCACACATGAATGGTTTCAGGATGCTTAACAGTTGGCTTGAGACAAGACTGGTGGTAGCGCTCACCTTGTCTTCTCCGAATGAGGCTTTTTCCTGATGTCCCAAACAATTGAAAAGGGGATTCATCAGAGAAAATAACTTTACCTCAGTCCTCAGCAGTCCACTGCCTGTACCTTTTGCAGAATATCAGTCTGTCCATGATGTTTTTTCTGGAGAGAAGTGGCTTCTTTGCTGCCCTCCTTGAGACCAGGCCTTGCTCCAAGAGTCTCCGCCTCACAGTGCGTGCAGATGCACTCACACCTGCCTGCTGCCATTCCTGAGCAAGCTCTGCACTGCTGGTAGCCCGATCCCGCAGCCGAAACACTTTTAAGAGACGGTCCTGGCGCTTGCTGGTCTTTCTTGGGCACCCTGGAGCCTTTTTGGCAACAATGCAACCTCTCTCCTTGAAGTTCTTGATGATGCGGTAGATTGTTGACTGAGGTGCAATCTTTCTAGCTGCGATACTCTTCCCTGTTAGGCCATTTTTTTGCATTGCAATGATGACTGCACGTGTTTCTTTAGAGATAGCCATGGTTAACAGAAGAGAAACAATGATGCCAAGCACCAGCCTCCTTTTGAAGTGTCCAGTGGTGTCATTCTTTTTTTTTTTTTTTAAATCAGATGATTTTTATTTAAAAATTGTCAGCATGAAACTTTGTCAGTACATTTAACTTTAGCATATAATATAAACCGTATTCAATCTGACAGGCAATATAACTATTCTTACATCCTAAGTCCCCTACCCTCCCCCCCTCCACCCTAACCCTTCCCTTTAAATCATTGCACATATCACACACCATGTCACATTTTGAATCCTTTTTTTTCGAGACAACCACTTACGATCCCTGTTTAAAGTACCAACTCAGAGGGTCAAGGGCGCGTAGGCAGACGCATTCTTTCTCTCATAAGAGCCTCCGAAGCCAGGCCCGGGTGCTCTATCCAGCCACCCCACACATTCTCAAACTGCATGTGTTGACCTCTTTTCGCATATATGTTCTGTTCCATCATAACAATAAAGTTAACCTTATTAATCAGTTCTTGTCTAACTGGCGCTTTGTCATCTAACCAGTGGGCCGCAATGAGCTTTCTGGCAGCATATAGGATTCTGGCTATGGTCAGCTTTCCCCACTCATCAACCGCGATATCCTTCATGCACCCCAATACACACGTCAGCGGGTTCCTTATAAGATCCACTCCCATTACCTCCTGTGTCAAATTAAGTGTTTGTATCCAAAAGTTCTGTAGGGCAGGGCAGGACCACATCATATGTAGGAGATCTGCCCCATCCTCAGAGCAGCGCGGACAGCAGGAATCCCTCCTCAGGCCCTCCCTCTTCATCCAGACCGGGGTCCTGTATACCCTATGTGTTAGGTAGAGTTGTGAGACTCTCCTGGCTTCACTCATAGAGACCTTGGGGATGAATTGTAATACGCTCTCCCACTGAGAGTCCGAGATTGGTCCCACATCCTCTTCCCATTTTTCTCTGGACTTAGCCGGGTGCCGTACCAGGAATGAATCCAAAAAACCCCTATATACGAGGGAGATGAAACCCTTAGTGCCCCTTAGTGACCCTATAAGATTCACCATCGCATCTGATTGCACCACTATTCTTGATGTTTTAAGCTGTCGATTGATTGCATGCCGCAGCTGCAAATATTGAAAAAAGAGGGATTGACTCAGAGGGAATTCCTTCCTGATCTCCTCAAAAGTCTTAAGCATGCCGCCAACCAACAGCTGTGACACAAACCATATCCCGACCCTTCTCCATTGAGCAAATCCCCTCAGACGCATTAACTCCCCCAGTCTCGGGTCAAACCAAACCGACGAGAAGCGCGTGAGCTCCGTAATGCCCCTCCATTGTCTAACTCTTTGCCCGGAACCTACCAGCCTCTAAACTAGCAAGCAACGGACCTCTGCCCACTATAAACTCAATGAGCTTCCCAGCCGACGTAGATTGGGTAGGCTCCCCCCACCCCACCATATGCTGACATTGGGATGACACATAATAAACCCACGGGTTCGGGATTGCCAGGCCCCCCTCCTCTTTTGACCTCTGTAGATGTTCAAGTTTAATGCGTGCCCTACTACCCTTCCAGATCAAGTCCCGGAAAAGAGAATCAATCCGGTAGAATTTATTTTGCGCCAACCAGACAGGCGTATTATGGAGTATATATAGGAGTTGGGGCATGAGGATCATTTTTAATAAATTTGCTCTACCCGCCACAGACAGGAATAGTTTCTTCCGTGCTGCAATTTTTTGTTGAAACTTATTTTCTAAGGGGGGTAAGATTGAGCCGTTCATATTCCTCCAATTTAGCAGAGATCACAATGCCCAAATATTTAAACTCACTAACCACCCTCAAAGGGGTCCCAGGATCTAGCACTAGGGGAGCAGCAGAGTCCACTGGAAGCAACACGGATTTATCCCAGTTGATAGTCCAGAAATAGAGCCGAATTTACTAATAACTGCCATAGCCGAACTTAGGGAGTCGCTCGGGTCAGCCAGAAACAGTAGCACATCATCCGCATATAAGGCCACTTTCTCTACGTGGGAGCCATATTGGAATCCCCGAATATCTGTGGTACCACGTATTGTTGTGAATGGACTTGAAATGAGTTCTGAGCAGAGGCTCCCTCTGGTGGTTACAAGCGGTACTGGACTGTCCAGTGAAGATTGTGAGGATTGGGAATCAGGTGTTACTGACTGGTCTTATATAAGGGAGTCGCCTCCCATCAGGGTTGCCGGTGATCAATTGTTCTGGTCTCACTCCATGATTCCTGTTTCCCTTGTAGCCTGCTGTGTCGTGTCTGCATCTCCTGCTAACAGATAAGACATTTTCTTCTTTTTGTTTTTGTGCTTTATTTTTGCATTTTGTCCTGCACTTCTGTGGGGGCCTTCAGGATCCCCTCCGGGGGCTGTTGCCCTCTCAGTTTAGTTCAGCCACTGATGTTTGTACTTTTGCTTTTTCCAGTTTCTTCAGTGGCTGCTGTTTTGATTTTGTTACACCAGAGAACTAATTTAGGTGGTAGAGGTCGTGTGATCTCAGGTGTTTTTGATTTGTATTTAAATAAAGTTTACAATTTTTCATTATGACTCCTAGTCCATGATTTCTTTGGGTTTTGTTTTTGAAATTAGTAGAGTTGTTGCTTTGCAGGGCTTTTTGGGATTGCAGTAAGTACCCTTCCTATCCTTTTCTATTTAGTTAGTTTGGGCCCCAACGTTTGCTCATACTATTTTCTGTCTGTGTCAGTATTTCTTCTTGTCTAACCGCCGTTACATGTTTGGGGGCTTTCTATGTTCTTTGGGGATCTGCTCCGGGGCAGATAGAAATAGGAAAGCTATCTTTAGGTGTAGTTAGTTTCTCAGGCTGTGACGAGGCGTCTAGGACCAACGTAGGAACGCTCCACGGCTGCCTCTAGTTGTGGTGGTTAGTCAGGGTACTGCAATCTCATAGATTCCAACTGCTCTGGTGTATTGCCTTTTTTACCTGCACTCCTCAGTTACCGAAACAAACAGTATCAC
The DNA here is from genome assembly GCA_033576555.1 of Oophaga sylvatica. Classification (NCBI taxonomy): domain Eukaryota; kingdom Metazoa; phylum Chordata; class Amphibia; order Anura; family Dendrobatidae; genus Oophaga; species Oophaga sylvatica. The sequence goes on from JARQOD010000003.1 coordinate 52,716,070, forward strand.
CGGCCTAAAATTTAAAGTTGTATGGTACTCACAGAAGGGAAAAATATTGTGAAAGAAAAAACGGTTTGTCAGAGATATTTTTCTGTTTGTTGCATTTTTTTTTTTTTCCCTCTGTATCTCTGGGTGCTGGGGAGGATTTTTTTCTCTCAATGGAGTTTGCACAGTTGTCTGGCCGTCTGGATCAGCTTGCCACTGAGGTTCGGAGTATTGCTGCATATCTTGCTGGGTTGCCTTTTTGTGGAACCTAGGATTCCCATGCCAGATTTGTTTTTGGGGATCGAGCTAAGTTTCAGAATTTCAAAAATAATTGTAAATTGTTTTTTGCCTTAAAATCTAAGTCCTCAGGGAACGCAGCGCAGCAGGTTCAAATTGTCATCTCTCTCCTGCGCGGCGATCCTCAGGATTGGGCTTTTTCCCTGACACCTGGGATCCTGTTTTGAGTGATGTTGATGCATTTTTTCAGGCTTTGGGGTTATTGTACGATGAGCCTAATGTCACTGATCAAGCTGAAAAAGCCTTGTTGGCATTAAATCAGGGGCTTGATGACGCTGAGTTATACTGTCAGAGATTCCGTAGGTGGGCAGTCCTGACCAAGTGGAATGACGACGCTTTGGCGGCCCTTTTTCGGAAGGGTCTGTCAGATAATGTAAAGGATGTTATGGTGGGATTCCCTGTCCCCTCTGGTCTCAATGATTCTATGTCATTAGCGATTCAAATTGACAGACGTTTGCGTGAGCGGAGAAGTATGCGTGGAATAGTGTTGCCTTGTGAACCTGCTTCTGAATCCATGCAGTGTGATAGAGTGGTGTCTGGGGCACAGCGTCATGAGTTTCGAAAGCGCAATGGGTTATGTTTCTACTGTGGTGATGCCTCTCATGCTATTTCGGTCTGCCCTAGGCGGGAGGACGTTTTGCACGCTCAGTTGTCTTGGGTAGTGTTCAGACTAAGTTTTTATTAACTGTCACTCTTATATGCTCTCTGTCCTCATTTTCTGCTCAGGCTTTCGTTGATTCTGGAGCAGCTATTAACCTGATGGATTATGATTTTGCTAAACGTTGTGGGTTTCCCTTGATACCCCTACAGAAGTCTATTCCCCTACTGGGGATCGATTCTACCCCTTTGGCTGAGAATAAACCTCAGTTCTCTACTCAGGTGATAATGAGGGTTGAACCTGATCATCAGGAGTGCTGCAAATTTTTGGTTCTGTATAATCTGCATGATATTATCGTACTGGGTTTCCCTTGGTTGCAGTCTCATAATCCTGTTTTGGATTGGAAAACTGTGTCTGTAACCAGTTGGGGCTGCCAATGTGTTAATACCAACACTCCTGTTTTTTCTGCCTCCCCCCAGGCTCAGGATGTTCCTGACTTTTTGATTGATTTTTTCTGATGTGTTTAGCGAAAGTAAATCTGCATCCTTGCCTCCCCATAGGAGCTATGACTGCGCTATTGAATTAGTGCCTGGTAGTAAATTCCCTAAAGGTCGCCTTTTTAACTTGTCTGTTCCTGAACATGACGCTATGCGGTCTTATATCAAGAGTCATTGGAGAAGGGTCATATCAGACCATCCTCTTCACCCTTAGGTGCCGGTTTTTCCTTTGTGGCCAAAAGGATGGTTCATTAAGGCCGTGTATTGATTATCGTCTTTTGAACAATATTACTGTGAAATATCAATATCCGTTACCCTTGATTTCTGACCTGTTTTCCAGGGTGAAAAATGCTACTTGGTTTACCAAGCTTGACCTCAGGGGGGCATATAACCTTATTCGCATTAAGCACGGGATGAATGGAAGACGGCATTTAATACCCCTGAGGGGCATTTTGAGTACCTTGTGATGCCCTTTGGGCTCACTAATGCTCCTTCTGTCTTCCAGTCCTTCATGAATGACATTTTCAGGGATTTTGTGGATAAATTTCTGATTGTTCATTTGGATGATATCTTGATTTTTTCCAATGACTGGGACTCTCATGTGAAACATGTTCGAACTGTATTCCAGATTTTGAGAGAGAATGCTCTGTATGTGAAGGGTAGGGTTGAGCATTCCGATACTGCAAATATCGGGTATCGGCCGATATTGGCTGTATCGGAATTCCGATTCCGAGTTCCGATATTTTCGTCATATCGGATACCGGAATCGGGATGTCACTGTCACTGTCAGTGTCCGTCTGTCGGGTCTGTCAGGAGTCAGCGGCACTTACCTGGCAGAAGATCTCCGGCGGTCACGTCCTGGACTGCTTCATGGCTGCCATCCTCTTCTCCCCGGCGGTCACATGCAGTTTCTCGCGATAACTGCAGTGACTGCTGGGTAATCCCGGCCGTAAAGCAGTTAGTCCGATGACGTCACCGCCGGGGAAGCAGGTAATCAGCTGTGCTGCGTTGCAATGACAGGCTCTGCCTGTCTTTGCTATGTAGCAGAGCTGGATCGTCGTGGGACTGTCGTTATGGACTGCGTCGGACAGGTGGTATACTGTTGGTTTGTTTTTTTTATTTTTTTACAGGAGATCGATGGCGTCGCAGGAATGAGAGAGTAATAAAAAAAATGAAAACTGTGTTGTCTCTTTTATTTCATTAAAAGACTTTTTTCTTGCTGTGTCTTTTTTTTTACACATTTAAAAACTTTGGGATTAATAATGGATCGGTGTCTTATTGACACCTATCCATTATTAACCGGGCTTATTGTCACCGTGCAATCAACGGTGACATTAACCCCTTATTACCCCACTTGCCACCGCTACAGGGCAGTGGGAAGAGCCGGGTAAAGTGCCACAATTGGCACATCTTTTGATGCGCCAAATGTGGGGCTGCTGTAGCCTGGTATTATCAGGCTGTTGAGGGCCAAAATCCATGGGCCTTGACAGTCTTTTAATACCAGGCCGCAGCAGTCTGCATTTTACTTGGCTGGTTAACAAAAATAGGGGGACCCCTACGCCGTTTTTTTTTTGTTAACCAGCCAAGCTAAGCAGACTGCTGTGGCCTGGTATTATCAGGCTTGCAAGGTCCATGGATATTGGATCCTTACCAGCCTGAAAAACCAGGCCTCAGCAGTCTGCTTCATCTGGCTGGTTAACAAAAATAGGGGGGACCCCACGCCATTTTTTTTTCGAAGGGAACCCCTATTTTTGTTAATCAGTTCCCTCTGACGTCACTGATGGTGTCCCTGGCTGACCTGAAGTGAAAGTGGAAAGCAATCAATTAAGCTTTCCACTTCCTCTCCTGTCAGCCAGGAGAGGAACTCATTCATTTGGGGGTTTACTGTGAGGCTGCAGCATTAGCTGCGGTCCCTGCAGTAAACATTAACCCTTTCTGAAGGATTACACCGTGGGACCTGACTGTGCATCGGATTGGTAAGAATAATTTTGCTTTATTATTTTATTTTTATTACAGGAAATGGTTTTAGCAGGTAAATAAAATATGGTCAAAAACTGTGTGATTATTTCATTAAACTTTTTTATTAAAGTGTGTGTGTTTGATTTTTCTTTCATACAATAGGATTAATAATTGATAGTTGTCTAATTGACAGCTCTCAATTATTAACCTGGCTTAAAGTGACCTTTCAATTGCAAGGTCATTTTAACCCCTTATTAACCCATTCGCCACCGCTACAGGGCAATGGGAATAGACGGGCAAAGTGCCAGAAAGGGCAAATCTAATTAGAGATTTGCCCTTTCTGGGGTGTCTGGGGGCAGATGTTAGTAGCCGGGGGGGGCCAAAAAAAATGGTCCCTCTCTGGGCTATTATTATCTGCCCCCACTCACTGGCTTTGTCTGTCTGGTTGCGAAAATAGGGCGGGAGCCCACGCATTTTTTTTCAGCAATTTTACACCATATATATATATATATATATAGATATATAGATAGATAGATAGATAGATAGATAGATAGATAGATAGTATATATATATATATATATATATATATATATATTTATATTATAGTTCATACACTTCTACATAGTATAATAGCCGCTAATTCAATTGCCGGCTTTTGTGAAAATGCAGAACCCGACATGAAATGACACTTGGTGTACATAGGGTTAACCATGTCTTTTCATGTAGTTTGATATCTGATTTGCACAAACAATTACATGAGTGTAAGTGTGCAAAATTTCACACCTGTAGGGGTTAATTAAAGGTGTAAATTCGTAGCAAAAAAGTCTGTTTTTTTTACAACGAATTTACACCTTTAATTATCCCCTACAGGTGTGAAATTTTGCACACATAGACTGATTTAATTGTTTGTGCAAATCAGATAGCAAACGACATGAAAAGACATGGTTAACCCTATGTACACCAAGTGTCATTTCATGTCGGGTGCTTCTGTCTTTTCACTGAAGCCGGCTTTACCCGGCAATTGAATCAGAGGATATTTTACTATGTAGAAGTGTATAAACTATACATATATGTATATGTCACAATGACATGTGTATATATATATATATATATGTATTCTATGTGTGTATATTTAGTGTTTACAAGGAAAGAAAGAGGTTTTTTTATTTGCGATATTTTGTTCCCATAGACTTACATGGGACTTCCGGTATCGGGTATCGCCGATATTTTAATGGTATCGGCGATACCATTCCGATTCCGATACTTTAGGATATCGGAAAGTATCGCTCAACTCTAGTGAAGGGATCAAAGTGTCTTTTTGGCGTACAGAGGATCTCATTTTTGGGATTCATTTTGTCCCCATCTGTTATTGAAATGGACCCGGTCAAGGTTCAGGCCATCTGTGATTGGGTCCAACCTACTTCATTAAAGGCTCTTCAAAGATTTTTGGGTTTTGCCAATTTTTATCGTAAATTTATTGGTAATTTCTCGGTTATTGTTAAACCTTTAACTGATTTGACCAAAAAGGGTTCTGATGTGGTGAATTGGCCTCCTGAAGCAGTCTCTGCATTTCAGTAACTTAAGCAGAGATTCACTTCTGCTCCTGTTCTACGGCAGCCTGATGTTTCTCTTTCAGGTGGAGGTTGATGCCTCTGAAATTGGGGCAGGTGCCGTTTTGTCCCAAAAAGATCCAGAGACCTCTAAAAGTAACCCTTGTGCCTTTTTCTCTCGAAAATTTTCTCCTACTGAACGTAATTATGACGTGGGTAATCGGGAGTTATTGGCCATGAAGTGGGCTTTTGAAGAGTGGAGACATTGGCTGGAGGGAGCCAAACATCAGGTGGTGGTCCTTACGGACCATAAGAATCTGGTTTATCTGGAATCTGCCAAGCGACTTAATCCTAGACAGGCCAGGTGGGCCTTGTTTTTCACACGTTTTAATTTTGTGGTTTCATTTCTTCCTGGCACTAAGAATGTTAAGGCGGATGCCCTCTCGAGGAGTTTCCTTGCGGACTCTCCTGAGTTATCTGATCCTTCTGTTATTTTGAAAGAGGGTATAGTTCTTTCCGCCATCTCGCCCAATTTGAGACTGGCTCTGGAGGGGTGTCAGGAGGATAAGCCCGAGCGCTGCCCTGTTGGGAAATTGTTTGTCCCGGACCAGTGGAAAAAGAGTGTGATGTCTGAGATTCATTGTTCCGCGCTGGCCGGTCATCCCGGAATTTTTGGTACCAGAGACTTGGTTAGTCGGTCCTTTTGGTGGCCTACCTTGTCTCGTGATGTCAGGGAATTTGTGCAGTCCTGCGGGACTTGCTCTCGCTCCAAGCCTTGCTCTCGCTCTAGTGGTTTGTTGATGCCATTGCCTGTGCCCAAGAGACCATGGACCCATATCTCTATGGATTTCATTTCCGACCTCCCTGTTTCTCAGAGAATGACCGTCATCTGGGTGATTTGTGATAGGTTTTCCAAGATGATACATCTTGTGCCATTACCTAAGTTGCCTTCCTCCTCTGAATTGGTGCCTTTGTTCCTTCAGCACGTGGTTCGTTTACACGGCATTCCTGAGAACATTGTGTCTGACAGAGGAGTCCAGTTTGTTTCAAGATTTTGGAGGACCTTTTGTTCTAAACTTGGTATTCAATTGTCTTTCTCCTCGGCGTTTCATCCTCAGACCAATGGTCAAACTGAGAGAACAAACCAGACATTGGAGACTTATCTAAGATGCTTTGTGTCTGCTGATCAGGATGACTGGGTCTCTTTTTTTGCCTTTGGCTGAGTTTGCTCTTAATAATAGGGCTAGCTCTGCCACTTTGATGTCTCCATTTTTCTGTGATTCTGGGTTTCACCCTCTATTTTCTTCAGGACAGACGGAGGCTTCTGTCTGTCCAGGTGTTGACTCTGTTGTGGAGCGTATGAAACAGATTTGGGACCAGGTAGTGGAGAGGTTGTCCCTCTCTCAGGAGAGGGCCCAGCGGTTTGCTAACCGGCATAGGACTGATGGTCCTCGGTTTAAAGTGGGGGTGTAAGGTTCTATGTATACAGTATATTCCTGAAACTCAGTTTGTTCGTCAGCCATTTTACTTTCTGTCTTGCTGCAGCTATCTTGCCCTCAGTCAAAATGGAGTTTCCAGCTTGCATGTTCCCGCCCTGATTCTCTCCTTTGCTTCTTAAGCAGCCACAGCTGAGCAATCAGTGCTTCAGAATCTAGCCTGCAGTGAACCTGTGACTTGACTCCTGTAAGCCTTGGACCTTGTACTCCAGCTATTCCTACTGAGGAACTCTGAAGCACTTGTGGACTCTGAACCCTGCTCTTTGAAAGACCCACGTTTGCATGGACTTACGCACAAGACGCTATATGAACTGTACTACATACATTACAAGATTCTGAAGCCAAAACGTTAGTGTCTGCTGGGTCTGGAAGGCTGTGTCTGCTGTACTGTGGATACCAGACGTCCGGTTGTACTTTCTGTGATGACAGTGGTTGTGACTTCTCACAACCATTCCAGGTGAGCAATTCCCTTAAGTGTTTTTTTTTCTGCAGTGTTACCACAGGTAAACACTATTGTTTTTTTTTTGTTTTTTTTCCTTTCTTTTCTCTTTTTTGTCTGCTGTAACTCTGGATATCGGATGTCTGGTTGAAACTTTCTGTGATGATAGTGGTTGTGACTTCTCACAACCATTCCAGGTGAGCAGTTCCCTTAATTTTTTTTTCTCTCTGCAGTGTTGCCACAGGTGAACACTATTGTTTTTTTTTTCTCTCCTCTTCTTCCAGTAATCCTGTCTTAAAAGATCTGGAAAATGGAGGCCCGCATAAAGGAACTTTGCGGAGTGACTGATAATATCCTTGCAGATTTGCAGAATATAAAGACCCGTTTTACAAATCTACAGGACCTCAATAATCACAATTTGCAAGTGGTTGGACAGACTACCCAGGATTTGCGAGCCAGGATTGAGGTTCTAGAGGGGCGAGTCCAGGCTCCTGCCGTAGCCCCGAGTGCTGGGATTCCCAAGTTGCCCCCTTTTCGTTTTGGCGGTGAACGTGAGAAATTCAGGGGATTTATTAATCAATGCAATCTTTTTTTTTCTGCACATGCTTCACAATTTCCCACTGAACGATCTAAGGTGCTTACTATAATTATGTTGCTTACCAACAAGGCTTTAATGTGGGCAAACCCTCTGATTGAGACTGAGGATGATTGTTTGAATCACCTTGATGATTTTATTTCAGCCATGGGGCAGGTGTTTGATGACCCCAATCGAGGTGCAACAGCTGAAGCAGCCATGTTAGCTTTGCGCCAAGGTAAGCACTCGGTAGCTGAATATGCCTTGGATTTCAGGAGATGGGCCCTTGATACCACCTGGGACAGTTCCGCCAAAAAATCTATTTTTCGAAAGGGGTTATCTCCACTGATTAAGGATGAACTTGCTCGTGCCGACCCTCCCACTGCGTTAGGTGACTTTATTAACTACTGCATCCGTATTGATACTCGTCTGACTGAACGCAGGCAAGAGAGATGGTTCGAAAGCAATCGTACTAACCTTTTCCTACCTTCCTCTCCAGCTAAGGAACCTTTGAGTAGGATTACACGGGAACCTGAACCTGAACCCATGCAGCTAGACTCTTTACAACGACGGGTTAGTGATGCACGCAAGGAACATCGTTTTAAGGAGAATCTATGTTTCTATTGTGGTAAGTCAGGGCACTTCATTATAAACTGCCCCAGCCGTTCTCGTAAGACTACTGCAGCACTCATTCATTGTGAGTGTTGCGAGAGGGGATCTGTCAGGTCCGAGCCTCAGGCTCCAGAGAGATCTGCAGCAACAGATCTTGATTTCTCGGACTTAAACTCCGTTACCTCTGAGGACGTTGACTGTGTAAACGCTGCCATTTTTCAAGTTTCCTCAGCGGTGTCCCAGCTGAGTTGTAAGAAAAACAATTCTCATTGCTTTCTTTCCATCAAACTCTGGGTTGACTCAGCTTGGGTGTCTAGCTCTGCTATGATCGACTCAGGGGCAAGTGGAAATTTTATGGATGTCTCCTTTGCTCTGAAACAGGGAATACGTTCAGTGAAGAAGGCTACTCCAGTACAGATGGAAACTGTGGATGGCTCCCTGCTGACCTCTGGACCAGTGGATCAGGAAACAGAGCCTTTGAGGGTTCTTATGGGTAAAGATCATCAAGAGAAACTGTCCTTTATGCTTATCTCTTCTCCCCACTTTCCCATTATTCTAGGGCTACCATGGCTGCAGGCTCAGAATCCTACCATTAACTGGGAGACCAAGGAATTACACTTTCCAGAGAAACAGATGAGTCCAAAAGTTTCAGCTTGCTCTGTTCCTAAAGGAATCATGTCAGTCCCTGAACTACCAGCTGTATACCAGGACTATGTGGATTTATGTGACAAGAAGAACGCTGACCAGCTTCCTCCTCACCGTCCATATGATTGTCCAATTGAATTATTGCCTGGAGCAGAGATACCTTTTGGTAAGATCTACCCCCTGGCGGGGCCCGAGCTAAAGGCTTTAAAGGATTACATAGATGAAAATCTAGCCAAGGGCTTCATACGCCCCTCTTCATCTCCTGCAGGTGCACCCATCTTCTTTGTAAAGAAGAAAGATGGATCTCTGAGACCATGCGTAGACTATAGGGAACTCAATAAAGTTACTATTAGAAACCGTTATCCATTGCCTTTAATCCCTGAGTTATTGGAGAGAGTGCGACATGCCAAAATTTTTTCTAAACTAGATCTTCGTGGGGCCTATAACTTAGTCCATATTAGACCTGGGGATGAATGGAAGACTGCATTCAGGTCACGCTATGGACACTTTGAATATCTAGTTATGCCTTTTGGTCTGAGTACCGCCCCAGCCACTTTCCAACACTTGGTGAATGACATCTTCAGGGATCTCCTAGATACATTCGTGGTAATTTATTTGGATGATATTCTAATTTTTTCTAACTCCACAGAGGAACATCATGGACATGTGAGAATGGTCTTGGAACGTCTAAGACAAAACCATCTTTACATCAAACTTGAAAAGTGTGAATTCCATAGGACCGAAATTCAATTTCTGGGGTATGTACTGTCTACACAAGGAATTAGTATGGATGGAAGCAAAACCCAAGCCATCAAGGATTGGCCAAGTCCTAGAAATGTGAAGGAGGTACAGCGCTTCATCGGGTTTGCCAACTTCTATAGACGTTTCATTAGAAATTTCTCTGAGGTAGTGTCACCTATCACTCAACTTACCCGGAAAGAGTCTAGGTTTTCCTGGACTCCCCAAGCCCAGGAAGCATTTTCCTGTCTAAAAGATAAATTTACCACTGCACCTATCCTAGTACATCCCAACCCCGAGCTTGCCTTCATAATAGAGGTGGATGCTTCAGACTGTGCCGTTGGAGCTATACTTTCTCAGAGAACAGGTGAGAAGAATGTCTTGCATCCCTGTGCCTTCTTTTCCCAGCAGTTGTCTTCGGCTGAGAGGAACTACGATGTGGGCAATAGAGAGTTGTTGGCCATTATTGCCGCCTTCAAAGAATGGAGACACCTTCTTCAGGGAGCTGCACAGCAAATAGTCGTCCTGACAGACCATCGTAACCTTGAGTTTATCAGGTCGGCTAAGTGCCTGACTCCTCGCCAGGCTCGCTGGAATCTTTTCTTAAACCAATTTAATTTTATCATCTCTTATAGACCAGGATCGCGCAATGGAAAGGCTGATGCACTCTCTAGGATTTACTCAGCAGAGACACGTCCAATTACTCCTCCTAAGACTATTCTTCCTGACTCTAGATTCCTAGGAGTAATTCATAATCAAGACCTACTTAAGGACATCAAGGAAGCATACCATGCGGATTCCTTTTTGGCACAACCCCCAAGGGACGTAAGTCTTGTCTTTAAGAATGGTGTGTGGATTCAGGGACAACGTCTGTATATTCCTGAAACAGTCAGATTGAGAGTATTGCAACTCATTCACGATTCCAAGATAGCTGGGCATAGAGGAATTCTAAAGACACAGGAATTTCTTTCTCGTTTCTTTTGGTGGCCCACTTGCAGGAAGGATGTTTTGAATTATGTCACTTCATGTGAGGTCTGTGCAAGATGCAAAACACCTCGCTCCTCACCAACTGGTCTGTTACAGCCTCTTCCCACCCCGTCCCGCCCGTGGGGATCCATTTCTATGGACTTCATTGTGGAGTTACCAACCTCTCAGGGGAAGAACACCATTCTAGTGGTGGTTGACCGTCTAACAAAGGCAGCTCATTTTATCCCTTGTGTCGGCTTACCCACTGCAAAACAGACATCAGATTTGATGATTAAAGATGTGTTTCGCTTACATGGAGTACCGGATGAGGTTATTTCGGATCGAGGGGTGCAATTCACTTCTAGGTTTTGGCAAAATTTCTGTGCAGCATTGGACATTAAAGTAAACCTTTCTTCTGCTTTTCATCCCCAGACTAATGGACAGACCGAACGAACCAATCAAACCCTGGAGCAGTATCTCCGCTGCTTTATCTGCCACCTACAGGATGATTGGGTGGATCTACTTCCATTAGCTGAGTTCTCGTATAACAACTCTCAGAGTGCCTCCACTAAACAGTCTCCTTTTTACTCTAATCTAGGTTATCATCCTAACATTCTACCACGATTTCCCATAGAAACGCCTTTACCAGCAGTGGCGGAAAGAATCACGTCTTTACAGAAGAATATGGATCTTCTAAAGGAAAATCTGGAATCGGCTCAAGAAAGGTACAAGAAAGCAGCAGATAAATTTCGTAAACCTGCACCAGCTTTCAAGGTAGGAGACTTGGTCTGGCTGTCAACCAGAAATCTTAAGTTAAGGATTCCATCGTCTAAGTTGGGACATAAGTACATTGGACCCTATAAAATCAGTAAAATTATAAGTGCCGTTGCTTGTCGTCTTCAACTGCCCAGAACTATGAGAATCCACCCTGTCTTTCATGTATCCCTACTAAAGGCTGCGACACCCAATACGTTTCCTGGACGTTCCTCTCCTTGCCCTGACCCAGTGCTAGTCAATGGTCAGGAAGAATTTGTGGTGGAAAGGATTTTAGATTCCAGGTTGTATAGAAATCAGATACAATATCTGATTAAATGGCAGGGCTACCCAGTGGAGGACAACTCATGGGAACCGGTCAATAACGTTAATGCTCCTCGCTTGCTCCGTCAGTTTCATCAGAGGTACCCACACAAGCCTGGTCTGAGGTCATCCGGAGGTTGTCCTTAAGGGGGGAGTAATGTAAAGTTCTATGTATATATTCCTGAAACTCAGTTTGTTCGTCAGCCATTTTACTTTCTGTCTTGCTGCAGCTATCTTGCCCTCAGTCAAAATGGAGTTTCCAGCTTGCATGTTCCCGCCCTGATTCTCTCCTTTGCTTCTTAAGCAGCCACAGCTGAGCAATCAGTGCTTCAGAATCTAGCCTGCAGTGAACCTGTGACTTGACTCCTGTAAGCCTTGGACCTTGTACTCCAGCTATTCCTACTGAGGAACTCTGAAGCACTTGTGGACTCTGAACCCTGCTCTTTGAAAGACCCACGTTTGCATGGACTTGCGCACAAGACGCTATATGAACTGTACTACATACATTACAGGGGACTTGGTCTGGTTGTCCTCAAAAAATATTCCTATGAGAGTGGCATCTCCTAAATTTAAGCCTAGGTTCATTGGACCTTATAAGATCATGGAGATTCTTAATCATGTTTCTTTTCGTTTGCTTCTTCCAGGGACATTTAAGATCCATAACGTGTTCCACAAGTCCTTGTTGAAAAGGTTTGTTGAGCCAGTGGTTCCTACTACTGTGCCTCCTGACCCTGTTTTGGTTGAGGGCAATCTGGAGTATGTGGTTGAGAAAATATTGAATTCTCGTTTTTCTAGACGGAAACTCCAGTATTTGGTTAAGTGGAGAGGTTATGGTCAGGAAGACAATTCTTGGGTGTTTGCTTCGGACATCCATGCTAGGAGACTCATCCGTGGTATCATAGAACTCATCCTGACCGACCTGGTTGCTCAAGTGAGGGTTCGGTGACCCCTCCTCAAGGGGGGGTACTGTTGTGAATGGACTTGAAATGAGTTCTGAGCAGAGGCTCCCTCTGGTGGTTACAAGCGGTACTGGACTGTCCAGTGAAGATTGTGAGGAGTGGGAATCAGGTGTTACTGACTGGTCTTATATAAGGGAGTCGCCTTCCCATCAGGGTTGCCGGTGATCAATTGTTCTGGTCTCACTCCATGATTCCTGTTTCCCTTGTAGCCTGCTGTGTCGTGTCTGCATTACCTGCTAACAGATAAGACATTTTCTTCTTTTTGTTTTTGTGCTTTATTTTTGCATTTTGTCCTGCACTTCTGTGGGGGCCTTCAGGGTCCCCTCCGGGGCTGTTGCCCTCTCAGTTTAGTTCAGCCACTGATGTTTGTACTTTTGCTTTTTCCAGTTTTTTCAGTGGCTGCTGTTTTGATTTTGTTACACCAGAGAACTAATTTAGGTGGTAGAGGTCGTGTGATCTCAGGTGTTTTTGAAATTAGTAGAGTTGGTGCTTTGCAGGGTTTTTTGGGATTGCAGTAAGTACCCTTCCTATCCTTTTCTATTTAGTTAGTTTGGGCCCCAACGTTTGCTCATACTATTTTCTGTCTGTGTCAGTATTTCTTCTTGTCTAACAGCCATTACATGTTTGGGGGCTTTCTATGTTCTTTGGGGATCTGCTCTGGGGCAGATAGCTTTCCTATTTCTATCTTTAGGTGTAGTTAGTTTCTCAGGCTGTGACGAGGCGTCTAGGACCAACGTAGGAACGCTCCACGGCTGCCTCTAGTTGTGGTGGTTAGTCAGGGTACTGCAATCTCATAGATTCCAACTGCTCTGGTGTATTGCCTTTTTTACCTGCACTCCTCAGTTACCGAAACATAACAACGTATCTTTGCAGCTAACGGTTCTACAGCGATCGCAAATAGCAGGGGGACAGGGGGCACCCCTGCCTCGTTCCCCTATGTAGGGAGAAACTCTCAGACAGCAGACCATTAACCCGTATTTTAGCACTAGGGGATGTATATAGCAAACGTACCCAACCCACAAACAGATCACCAAATCCCATGGTTTTCATTACCGCCCACAAATACCTCCACTCCACACTGTCGAACGCCTTAGCGGCATCCAGGGAAACTATTACTCTCTGTCCCACATTATCCGCCCTCGCCTGCATGTTTAAGTATAATCGCCGGAGATTTATAGCTGTGGATTTATTGGGCATAAACCCTGACTGGTCTTGGTGAATTAGGGATTCGATGACCTTGTTAAGTCGGTTCGCCAGCATTTTGGCCAATAACTTAATGTCAGTGGTCAACAAAGAGATCGGACGATATGAAGCTGGGTCCGTCAAATCTTTTCCCTGCTTTGGTAGGACAACAATTATCGCCTCTCGCATGGACCGGGGCAACTCCCTCCCCCCCCCCGCCAAACTCGCAGTGTAAACCTCCATCAACTTGGGAAGCAACACCTCTTTGTATTTTTTGTAGACTTCTCCTGGGATACCGTCCCCCCCTGGGGCCTTGTCACTAGGTACAGAGGCCAGAGCGGCCTTAAGTTCCTCCATATCAAAGGGCTCCTCAAGAAGCCTCTGCTCCGCCAGTGAGAGTCGTGGAAGCCGCACCCCCACTAAAAAGTTATCAATTTCCTCCTCCGATGGCTGCACGTGTGACTGGTACAGATTTGAGTAAAATCCCATCATTACCTCCAGTATGGCCCTACTGCCTGTATGCTCACAACCGTCTTTCCCCTTTAATTTAGTGATATACGCCGATTCCCTTTGGGCCGCCGCCACCCTGGACAGAAGGTGACCCGCTCTCTCTCCCTCCTCGAAAAACTTCATCGTGCAGAACAGCCTTTTGCTCTCCGCAGTTTTCATAGTAATATTACAAACCTCTCTCTGCGTTGATCTCAAACGTTCCCGGGCCTCAGGGGTTTGCTCCTCAATTAGTGCTGCCTCTGCTCCCTCTAATGACCTAATCAACTCCTGGTCTCTCCTGCCCGTTTCGGTTTTAACTTGCGATATGTTTTTAATGCACAACCCTCTGAAGTAAGCCTTCATGGCTTCCCATACCATCAATACCGAAGCCGAGCCCATATTAATTTTAAAGAATTCCGTCAGGTCATCCCCCATATGGCCGTCCAGATCAATCAGCTGGAGCCAGAACGGATTTAGCCTCCACAGGGGTCTCCTGGAAAACTCAGAGCCCTGCCCCTGAAGCACCACACACATAGGCGAGTGATCCGACAGAGTTCTAGCCAAATAAGTTACCTCACCCACTAGACTTAGCATCGGACCATTCCCCAGGGCCAGATCAATCCTGGACAGCGAGGCAGAGGCGGGAGAGAAGCAGGAGTACTTATAAGTTCCGGGGTGATGGGTTCTCCATATGTCTATTAGTGCAGTCTCCTTCAGAACCGCCCCAAAGGGGGTGCAATTACCACCCAGTCTCAGTGCCTCCCGACCACCTCTGTCCCAATGGGCATCAGGAACATTGTTGAAGTCACCAATTATCAGAAAGGGAACCCCCGGGAAATCGCCCACTACCTCCATGACCTTGTGCAGCACTTTCCCACAATACGGCGGAGGGATATATATCGAGATCAGTAGCATCAGTATACCAGACAATTTACATAACAAGCATACGAACCGTCCCAGCGGGTCTATAATCACTTTACACTGTTCAAAAGGTATACCTGTGCGAACAAGAACACTGACCCCCCGTGAGTATGTGGAATATGTTGCATGATACCCCGCCTGCAGCCATCTTTTTTTAAGAAGATGCGTTCTACTCTTTATCAAGTGGGTTTCTTGCAAGCATATGACTGCAGGTTTGGCATCAAGCAAGAAAGTAAACATTGCCTGTCTTTTTACTCGGATGCCAACCCTCTAACGTTCCAACTTATTATTTTTATTTTATCCGCCATTACCCTGCAACCCCAAATACCGTGTCATCCATTTCCTCATTTGTGAATTAGTAAGGCTGTCTCCACTTGAACCTGTGTGACATAGACAATAGTTTAACATTCCCCCCTCCCTCCCCACACAATACCCCAACTTCACCCAACTCAAGCTTTCCATCTCCTCCAGGTGTCACGGAGGAGAGGGCGTACTTTATCCGATTCAGAGTATCCACTTCACCGAAGCAAACCCGCTCTACTCCCCAAACTCTGGGAGTAGCATATGGCTAGTGATTGCAGCCAAACAATACTCAACAGTTAACCATAAAACATTCACATTTAGCTTTCTGTTAAATACATTTAACATGTCCAGAACACATGAACTAGAAAAAGGTAGGAAAATTTCTCCCTCCCCCTCCAATGCACAGCAAGATTATTTCCCAAAATGAGAGGGAGGGTCTTCCTCCTGAGAAAAAGGTATTCAGGAGGGAAGAGCGGATATATGTAAGATCCCGTCCCGATTAAAGGACAAGACCTGTCCCGATTAAAGGACAAGTCAGCTCAGTCAGCCAGCGGAGCCTTTAGAATTTGCCTTGCGGAGACGCGTCTCGTTGCTGTCCATCCAGTTAAGGGCCTCCTTTGCATCCGGGAAGAAATGGACAGTGTCCCCGTCTACCACTCTCAGTTTAGCCGGATATATCATTGAGTACGGCACACCCAGGGCTCTCAACCTCTTCTTAATGTCAACGAATTTGGCCCTCTGCTTTTGAACCTCCATAGAGAAGTCCGGGTAAATGGAAATCCTGGAGCCGTTGATTTTCAGGTCCGGATGATTCTTGGAAAAGCGAAGAATAGCATCCCTGTCCCGATAATGCAGAACCTTGACAAGCACTTGTCTTGGAGGACGGCCAGGGGGGAGGGGGAATGCAGGGACACTGTGAGCTCTTTCCACGGCATATAAACGGGACAGGTTGTTCTGGCCAATAGTGTTCAACAGCCACTGTTCAAAGAACTCGGTGGGTGCAGAGCCTTCCGTTTTTTCCGGCACCCCAATAATCCGCACATTATTACGTCTTGACCTATTCTCTAGGTCATCAGTCTTTGCCTGCACAGCTGACATTGCAGTGGCCATACGCTGATAGCTGCTTGTCAGATTTTGCAATAGTATCTTCCACAGTGCTAATACGTTTCTCAGCTTCCCCCATCCTTTCCTTAGTGACATGCATGGAGTGCTGTAACTTAGACATGCTGGCCTGCAGGACCCCAAGCTGTGCTGCCACCTCAGTAATAGTAGTGTGAGAGTGCATTGCCAGCTTGAACAAGTCTTTTAATGTGGGCTCCTCTGGGATCACCATCCCCCCCATTTGCCGCTTACATTCCTCCAGCTCACCTCTCTCCCATTTCATAGTTCCTTGGTCTTCCTCCCGGCTTTCACAGTCACTCTCCTCACCATCCTTCACACCAGATTCCTCTGGCTCCTCTGCACTTCCCGCAAGCCCCCTCTGACCTCTACCTGCACTTGCCGGACACTGCTTATCTTCCTCCAGCCTGGCGAACCTCCGCAGTTTAGACACTGCATCTGACCTGCTGGGGATTCCCCCATCTTCCTCCGGGCCCGCCATCAATACATCTTCTCCACCGGCGCCATCTTGTGCCTTCTTCTCCGACTCGCCTGCTGGCCTTTTGCCTCCTTTCTTCCCAGCCATTTGCTTGTGCACTCCTGATTTACAGAGCCTGTGGTCAGGGTCAACACCCTCTCCAAGGAATGTGAATTTAACAGCTAAATAGTGGCTGCAATCTATCAAACTGTCATATATCCAGCGGGAGCTCCTGCTGCACGCGTCTGCTCACATCTCCCTCAGGCCACGCCCCAGTGGTGTCATTCTTACTTAATCATGACAGATTGATCTCCAGCCATGTCCTCATCAACACCCACACCTGTGTTAATGGAGCAATCACTGAAAAGAGGTTAGCTGGTCCTTTTAAGGCAGGGCTGCAATGATGTTGAAATGTGTTTTGGGGGATAAAGTTCATTTTCTAGGCAAATATTGACTTTGCAAGTAATTGCTGTTAATCTGATCACTCTTTATAACATTCTGGAGTATATGCAAATTGCCATTAGAAAAAGTGAAGCAGTAGACTTTGTAAAAATTAATATTTGTGTCATTCTCAAAACTTTTGGCCATGACTGTAAGTATATCCCCTCCCCTGGGTCGGTTTTTTTTTTTTTCCCCCATGCTTGCCTTTCCTCTGATGTTCACATGCGTCTCTCCAGTAAGGGCCGGGGGTGGCAGAGTCCGGGCCGGGCGGCGGCTGGTTCCGGGGCTGTGGCTCCTGGGGGTGGTGACGGCGTCCCGATCCCGGTCGGTGCCTCCGGGCCATCCTCCCCGCGCGTCTCCTGCTCTTCCGGTGGGAGGCGGAGATGACGCGGTGCGGGGGCGGGGCTTGAGACGCCGGGCCGGAAGTTAGGTGCCGGCTATCTCTCCTCCGCTCTGCTTCCCAGTGTCTGCAGTAGGAGGGCTGGATGCGGATGGAGCGGGGGGGAGGAGGAGCAGGAAAGGGGAGAACCGTTTTTTGACCCGGGGTAGGAGGAGTCTATCCCCTGGCCATAGCCTGCTCGCCCAGATATCCGGGGGTGGGCCTTTAAAAGGGGGCTACACTCACTGCAGGGGTGCTTCAGTCAGAATGGAAGCACCTGAAGCTGTGGTAGAGCTGCAGGAGATGCTGGCAACTGAAAAGGACCAGAGAAAGCAGGGTCCAAGCAAGCTGCGCATTAAGCCCCAGCTGAAATCCAGAGGACGGATGAGCGGCCAGTCCAGCCGGAAAGGTTCCTCCAAGGCAGTGGAGGCATCCTCATCAGCTGCGCCACCCCCCCCCCCCGTGATCCGGTATCTATATCTGCGGATGGGTAAGAGGACTTCGTGAAAGTACACCCTGTGACGCAGTTTTTCCCCCTTATGTTTTTCTGTCCAGCAGGGCAAGAAATGTTTGGAAAAATCAAGGCATAGAGAATGTGCCCTCTGTAATCAGCCCCTGCCCGACGCCTACCCTAAAAAGTTGTGTCTGTCCTGTGTACAACAGACGGTAGGGGAAGGGGGAAAAGGGTCAACAGTCCGGGTCACGTTAGACAATACCTTACATTTCCCTGCCCTCCCTACAGGTAGCGGAAGCAACTCCTGACTTCACATCGACCCTAAGGGACCTAATTAGGACTGAGTTGAGATCACATACCCCAGATAAGTCATCTAGAAGGCACGGGACAAGAGTATCAGACTCAGATTCCCCGGCTAGGCCTAGGAGGGACGAAGATTCGCCAGAGTCCACTGTCTCTTCATCCTCTTCTGGGTCATCCTCTGAGGAGGATTCTACCCGGTTTTGCTTTCCCCTGGACCAGGTGGACAGATTAGTTAAGGCAGTCAGGTCCACTATGGGGATAGAAGATTCAAAACCAGAACGATCAGTACAGGACTTTATGTTTGGGGGATTAGACCCAAAAAAGCATAAGTCTTTTCCCTTAAATGACAGACTTCAGAATCTGATAAACAAAGAATGGAAAAAGCCGGAAAAAAGGGGTTCCTTGGCCCCGGCATTTAAACGTAGATATCCCTGTGAAGACCCCCCTGGTGAATTGGTGGGATAAGGCTCCGAAACTTGATGCTGCGGTAGCCAAAGCTACTAAAAAATCATCTATACCCTTTGAAGATATGGCCAATCTAAAAGACCCGTTGGATAAGAAAGCAGATTCATTCCTCAAGGGCACCTGGGAGATGTCAGCAGGAGCCCTGAGACCAGCGGTGGCTGCCACCTGTACAGCCAGGTCCGTAATGGTCTGGTTGGACCAACTTAAGTCACAAATAGGAGACGGTACTCCCCGAAAATCTATAATAAAATCACTGCCGATTAATTCAGAGTGCAGCAGCCTTTTTGGCGGACTCTTCGGCAGACTCGATGAGGATGGCGGCCAGGGCAGCAGGCCTTTCAAACGCAGCGCGAAGAGCGCTATGGTTAAAAGGTTGTCCAGGGGATGTTCAAGCCAGGTCACGCCTATGTTCTATCCCCTGTGAAGGGGAATATTTATTTGGCACGGTCTTGGATGAACTCTTGGAAAAGGCGGGAGATGACAAGAAAAAATTCCCCAGTGTACCGAAACCCTCGTATAGACGTTCCTTCAGTAGGAGGAGATTTAACCGTAGGAGACCGTCTAGGGAACGAGTCAGATGGGAAGATAGGAGAAGAAAAGGTACCGGATACATGTTCAACCGTCCGTCTAAAGATTCCAAAAAGACCTCCCAATGACTAGCGGCGCCGGAGGGCGGTAGATTATCAGCCTTCTATCCGGCCTGGTCTAAAATTTCCAACAGCGGCTGGATCCTAGGCCTAGTAGCTTCAGGACTCCGGTTGGAATTTTCCGAATTTCCCCAGGATACCTTTAAGATCACTCCGACTCGATCCTCCTCAGCAGAGCAGGCGGTCTTGGAATCAGAGTTACAGGGCTTATGTCATAAAAAGGTCCTGGTGGAGGTGCCGGAAATAGAAAGGGGTAGAGGCTTCTACTCACCTCTATTTCTTGTCCGAAAACCGGACGGTTCCTTCAGAACAATAATTAACCTGAAGGCTCTAAATAAATTTCTGGTCGTGCGACAGTTTAAAATGGAAACCATTAGATCCACAATAAAACTGCTATTTGAAAACTGCTTCATGGCGGTGTTAGATTTCAAGGATGCGTATTATCATGTCCCTATTCACGCAGATCATCAGCTATTTCTGAGAGTGGCAGTTTGGTTAGAAGGCTCTATCCGGCATTTCCAGTTTAGAGCCCTTCCATTCGGGTTGGCAGTGGCCCCTCGGGTCTTCACAAAAAGTGTTTCAGAGGTCATGGCCCATCTGCGAGAATTCCAAATCCAAATAATACCCTACCTCGACGACTTTCTCATTATAGGGAGAACTGAGGATCATTGCCGGGAACAGCTACATAAGGCGATATCGGCCCTAGAATAATTAGGATGGCTACTGAACATCACTAAGTCTCGGTTACAGCCTACGAGAATACAACAGTTCCTAGGCCTAACCTTAGATTCGGAAAAACAGGAGTGCCGTCTGCCACACAACAAATTAACGAGATATAGAATTCACCGCACACGCTATTGAATTATAATTTTGCAAAAGTGATAATTTATTGTGTTCCACAGTGTTGAATAAAGTGCCGTGTAAAATAACAAAAAGACACCCCTACATTCACATATACCCGACGTTTCGACTCGACATGAGTCTTAATCATGGGTACTAGAAGAAATGAAAAAGACAATAGGGTAAGTATTTACAACAAGGCAACAAAAGTATAAACAGAATAAAATAAAACACAATACATAGTATATACATTATATACAGGGATATGTACAAAAGGCTAATCAAAAGCATAGAAAAAATTACCAGAGATATGTTATATAGAAGGGTCTGTTAACGTAGTCTAGATGTATAAAATAAAATAAACTGAGTTTCTAGTAGCAAAAAATAAGTCTCTCATACTCCACAAGAGCAAACAAAAGGAAAAAAGGAAATACCTGAATGCTGGGTAATATGAAACATGGGCACTTGTCACAATAATGCAATTTGGGCACCTGTTACAATAATGCAATTGGGGTAGTAGTAATGGAGTTCTGAAAAAAATGGGACATATGGTACAGAATATATAGCAGCCTATCCCACTGATATTAGGTTGAAGACAAGTGCCAAGATTAGTTACCTGTATCAATAGTTTTGTATAAGCCTGATCGGAGGCTGGTTAATGAAGAAAGAAAGAAAGAAAAACCGTCATTAGACCCCCATACAGTGAAAGGAAAAGGTAGCTACATGGAAGTGATCATACTGAAGTAGTAGTAAAGCTGGATGTAATTACCTGTATCTAGATAAGTATCTGGATGGCGGCGCTCCCGCGCCCTGCCACGGCAGCTAAATGAGGCTGTGAGTGCAGTGGGGGGCTGCCCGGTTTATGTAGCAGCGGCGTGTATCGCTGGACCGGAAGTGCAAGGTCCCGGACCGGAAATAACGTCTGCGGTAGTGTCTGTGACACTGCGCATGCGCAGTGATGCCAGGTATCGCCATTTTAGATAGTGGAAAGGGAACAGAGGGCGTCCATATAAGGGAATGATGTTGGTGATGTCAAGAGGATGAACAGAAGGGAGTAATTGGCTGGGAGATGAAAGGTAGAAGCAAGGAGAGAGGAGGCAAAAAAGAGGGGAAGAGGGGAAGGGCAAGGTTGAGAATAAAGATAATGAGGAACGAATAAAAAGTAGAGAAAAATAAAAATAAAATGAAAATGAAAAATGAAAATAAAAATAAAAATAAGATGAAAAATAAAATGATAAAAATAAAAATAATGAAAAAATGGCAAATGTAAAATTAAAGATAGTACTGAATGAAAAATAAATATAAATAAAAATAAATATAAATTGAAAAATAAGGAATTCAAAAAAATGAAAAAGGAAAAATAAATAAAAATAATAATAAAAATGGGTAATGAAAAAATGAAAATAGAGGTAATGGAAAAATAAGAATGAAATAAAAATAAAATAGAAAAATAAAAAATTGGAAAATAAAAAGTAAAAAAAAAAAAAAAAAAAAAAAAAATTTAAAATGAAAAATAAAGAACGTCTTACCGGTATGGAATGTTACTCAGCGAGTCTAGAAAAAATGAAGTGAGAAAATTATTAGAACATTATTAAAGCAGCCAATTAATCTCCCTATTGAGGCCTCTAGGGGACAACGTATCCAGTCTGTGGATCCAAAAAGTCTCCCTGAGTTTTAGTCGTCTGATGTAGTCGCCACCCCTTCTGGGTCTCAGCACTTGTTCAACTACCTGAAATTTCAATTGGGCTACAGAATGTTTAAACTGAGTAAAATGTTCAGGTAGAGGTAGCCAAATTTTGTTAGTCCGTATAGTCGATTTGTGGCTTGCTATTCTGTCACGTACATGTTGAGTGGTCTCACCAACGTATAGGAGACCACATGGACATTTAATCACATATATCACATTATTGGACTCACAAGTAAAGAAACCTTTGATGGGAAAGGATTTTCCTGTTCGTGGATGGGTGATGTTGTCCGATTTAATAACATTAGAACATGAGGCACACCCTAAGCAGGGAAAGGTCCCATGTCGACGTGATGCAAGGAAGCCTTGAGAAGATCTGGGTTGTGTGCTCCCAATGTCAGCATGTACTAATTTGTCTCTTAAATTGACTGCCCTCCTGCTGCACATCAGGGCAGGGGACGTGAATGCCTCAATAGAGGGGTATGCCCGTGTCAAAAGTGGCCAGTGTCTACGAATGCTTGTATGTACTTTGGACATCAGGGGATGGTATGTATGGACGAACGGGACCCTCTCTTTTTTGATAGTGGGTGGAGGTAGGGCAGGTGGTGACAGAGCACGAGTAACTTCACTCTCGATAAGTCTGACGGGGTAATTGCGTTCTCTAAATTTCTGTGACGTCTCTTCTAAACGCGTTCTCAATAGGTTAGAGTCAGAGACAATTCTAGAGATGCGTGTGAATTGAGATCTTGGAAGGCTATCTTTAGTAGACTTAGGATGGCTACTCGAGTAATGTAAAAGGCTATTACAGTCTGTAGTTTTAATATATAGATCAGTAGATAGATTACCGGCCGAGTCCTTTAACACCTGAGTATCTAGGAAGGAGATGTTGTTGGTGTTGTAGTGAATGGTGAACTGAAGATCTGGGTCGATGGAGTTGAGGTAGCTATAGAAGGAAAGTAGTAATTCCGGGGAGCTATCCCATATGAAGAAAATGTCATCAATATAACGATGATAGCATTTGACATATTTCTTGTACATATCAGTGGGATATACCCATTTTTGTTCAAATCCATGCATAAATGCATTGGCATAGGCGGGTGCTACGTTACTTCCCATCGCGGTACCCCGTAATTGTCCGTAGAACGTGTCCCCAAAAAGAAAGAAATTTTCAAACAGAATTAATGTCAGAAGTTCAAGACAGAATTCAATGGAATCCTGTGTCAAGTTTGATGTCTGTAAAAGTGACTTGGTAGCCTCAATGCCCTTAATGTGGGCAATGGATGTATAAAGACTGTTAATGTCTAATGTTACCAAGAGACTGTCAGGTGAGGTAGTCTTGAAATTTTTGATCACCGTAAGAAAATGACCTGTATCTAGTAGGAACGAATCGGTCTTTTTGACAAGTGGTGTCAGGATCTTCTCAAGGTAAACCGAAAGGGGTGACAGTATTGAATCGGTAGATGCCACAATGGGCCTGCCAGGAGGGTTGTTGAGAGATTTGTGGATCTTAGGGAGGATATAGAAGACCGGAGTTATTGGGTGGGAATTAGTAAGATATTTCACTGTCTTCTGGTCTATTATGCCCCTATCTAGAGAGGTCTTGAGTAGAGTCTGAATTTTGGAGTTAATGACAGAAGTGGGGTCTCTCGGAACCATCTTATAGGTATGAATATCAGAGAGTTGTCGTCTAATCTCACTGGTGTACGAGGAATGGTCCATAATAACCGTAGCACCCCCTTTGTCGGCCGGTTTTATAACAATGGAATTGTTGTTTTGTAATGCCTTAAGTGCTTGAGACTCAATGGATGTTAGATTATTATGTGCAGGGAAGAAACCAAGTTTTTGGTCATGTATTAATGTCTTCACATCCTGATGCACAAAAGAAACAAAAGTCTCTATTGCATGGAATGATTGAGGTGGGTTGAAGGAACTCAGATTCCTGAGGCCCAATTTATCAATGGAAATCTCAGTATCAGAGGCATCCCCAGAAGGGGTTACTCTAGATAACGAGGTATTCACTGGTGTCCCGAAGTAGGTTTTCAGTCTGATAGTACGGAAAAATCGCTGTAGGTCCTTCTCGAGCTGGAATGAGTCCCAGTTAGGGGTTGGGCAGAAGGAGAGTCCCTTTTGGAGAACCGATAATTCAGCAGGGGAGAGAGTATATTTGGAGATATTGATCACCGTATTTGTCTCTGTCTTACCTGGGACCGGGTAGCCATTCTTTCTCCTCCTCGATCTTCTTGCCTTTCGTTGCGTGGGGGGCCTCCCCTGCGTCCTCTCCCTAAAAAAGGCATCCTTGTAGAGCCCGTTGATGAGTCGCTTTCGGTTGATGATCCGAACCTGCGGTGATAGGGACGGTCTAACCTGAAGGACAAAACGAAAAAATCATATCTGACCAACGAAAATATTTGGAAGAACGCAAGCGCCAAAAGTTCCAGAGGGACACCGACGATTATAACAACAACAGAGTATACCGATGGAACGACTCGTTCGGTTCAAATACCTGGCGCCGTCTAAGAGTTGTCAGCAGTGGAACAAGCAGTAAAAACACTCCTTATGTATCTACAGGGTCATCATGTGCGGATTCTATCCGACAATCAGGTTGCAGTGTCATATATAAACCACCAGGGTGGCACTTGGTCCAAACCCCTCTTGCAAGCATCAGAGCGCCTGTTCCTCATGGCAGAAAGACATTGTCTATCTTTAACAGCACTGCATATAAGGGGAAAGGAAAACGTCACTGCCGACTACCTAACCGCATTCTGAGACAAGGAGAGTGGTCTCTAAAGAAGGTTATCTTCGACCAAATCGTGAAGAAATGGGGTCAGCCAGATGTGGATCTCTTTGCCACCAGAAAGAACAGAAAGGTGGAAAAATTCTGCTCCCTAAATCCCAGGGAGGGTCCACTAGCGGTAGACGCTTTTCTGATAAAATGGGACTTTGCGCTAGCTTATGCCTTTCCTCCTCTGGCCATGATTCCCCTAGTGATCCGGAAAATCAGAAAAGACAAGGCAAAGATAATACTAATTGCTCCCTTTTGGCCCAGGAGGACTTGGTTTTCGAGTCTCAGAGCCATGTCCATGTGCGATCTGTGGGTCCTTCCAGACATTCTGGATCTCCTATCCCAGGGCCCAGTATACCATCCTCAGGTGACTGGTCTACATCTAACGGCATGGATTTTGAGCGGTCACTACTAAGAGATAAGGGATTTTCTCCAGGTCTGATTAATACCCTTCTTAAAAGCAGAAAGGAGATCACAACAAAAATCTATGCCAGAACCTGGAAGAAATTCTTACAGAGTCCGACAGTTATAGTCCGAGATTCAGTTCCAATAACTCAAATCCTAGAATTCCTACAGAAAGGTCTAGATATGGGTCTTTCCACTAGTACCCTTAAGGTCCAGGTTGCCGCCCTGGGAGCGCTTTTTAATTGTGAGATTGCAAGAAACTACTGGGTTAGTAGGTTTATTAAAGCAGCTGCTAGATCCAGACCTATAGTTAGAAATAGGTTTATGCCCTGGGACTTAAACCTGGTTCTTACGGCCATGACGGAACCCCCTTTTGAGCCCATTACGGATGCCTCAATAAAGACTCTCTCCATTAAAGTAGCCTTCTTAGTAGCCTTAACATCAGCGC
Source organism: Oophaga sylvatica (assembly GCA_033576555.1). Taxonomy (NCBI): domain Eukaryota; kingdom Metazoa; phylum Chordata; class Amphibia; order Anura; family Dendrobatidae; genus Oophaga; species Oophaga sylvatica. Next base: position 52,741,772 of record JARQOD010000003.1, read on the forward strand.
GAAGGGTCGGAGACATTCAGGCACTATCCAGGATACCTCCTTATACACAGTTCCAGGAAGATAGGGTAATACTCAGAGCCGATCCAGCATACTTACCCAAGGTAGCTTCCACTTTTCATAGAACTCAGGAGATAGTTCTTCCCTCCTTTCTGCCCAATCCAACCAACCAGAAAGAACAGAAACTCCATACACTGGATGTAAGAAGATGTCTCTTAGAGTATTTAACGGTTACTAACTCCTGGAAAAAGGACGCCTTATTTGTCTCCTTCCAAGGCCCTAGAAAGGGCTATAGAGTATCCAAAGCCACACTAGCTAGATGGATAAGGGAAGCCATTTCTTTAGCATACTCCTCGAAAGGAAAGCCGGCACCGGAGAAGCTGAGGGCACATTCCACCCGGGCCGTAGCAACCTCGTGGGCGGAAAGGTCGGAGGTTTCCATCGACCAGATATACAGTGCCTACAAGTCGTATTCAACCCCCTGCAGATTTAGCTGGTTTGATAAGATGCAAATAAGTTAGAGCCTTCAAACTGCAAACGAGAGTAGGATTTATTAACAAAAGCATAAATCTTACAAAACAAAAAGTTATGTTGCTCAGTTGAATTTTAATAAATTTTAAACATAAGTGTGGGTCAATTATTATACAACCCCTATGTTTAATATTTTGTGGAATAACCCTTGTTTGCAATTACAGCTAATAATCGTCTTTTATAAGACCTGATCAGGCCGGCACAGGTCTGTGGAGTTATCTTGGCCCACTCCTCCATGCAGATCTTCTCCAAGTTATCTAGGTTCTTTGGGTGTCTCATGTGGACTTTAATCTTGAGCTCCTTCCACAAGTTTTCAATTGGGTTAAGGTCAGGAGACTGACTAGGCCACTCCAACACCTTGACTTTTTCCCTCTTGAACCAGGCCTTGGTTTTCTTGGCTGTGTGCTTTGGGTCGTTGTCTTGTTGGAAGATGAAATTACGACCCATCTTAAGATCCTTGATGGAGGAGCGGAGGTTCTTGGCCAAAATCTCCAGGTAGGCCGTGCTATCCATCCTCCCATGGATGCGGACCAGATGGCCAGGCCCCTTGGCTGAGAAACAGCCCCACAGCATGATGCAGTGCCATCCAGTCTCCAAACGTCACGTGTGTGGTTGGCACCAAAGATCTCGATCTTGGTCTCATCAGACCATAGAACCTTGAACCAGTCTGTCTCAGAGTCCTCCAAGTGATCATGAGCAAACTGTAGACGAGCCTTGACATGACGCTTTGAAAGTAAAGCTACCTTACGGGCTCATCTGCAACGGAGACCTGTTATGTTTTGGTAGCTGAGGAGAGCAGGCAAAAACGGCAATACATCAGAGAGGTTGGAATCTACTGGATTGCAGTACCCTGACTAACCACCACAACTAAAGGCAGCCGTGGAGCGTACCTACGTTGGTGCTAGACGCCTCGTCACAGCCTGAGAAGCTAACTACACCTAAAGATAGAAAGAGGAAAACTATCTGCCCCAGAGCAGATCCCCAAAGAACATAGGAAGCCCCCAAACATGTAATGGCGGTTAGACAAGAGGAAATACAACACAGACAGAAAATAGTATGAGCAAACGTTGGGGCCCAATCTACCTGGACAGAAAAGGATAGGAAGGACACTTACTGCAATCCCAAAAAACCCTAAAAAGTACCAACTCTACTAATTACAAAAACACCTGAGATCACACGACCTCTACCACCTAAATTAGTTCTCTGGTGTAACAAAACTAAGCCGCAGCCACTGAAAAAACTGGAAAAGGCAAATGAACAAATAACAGAGGCACAGATAAACTGAGAGGAACACAAGCCCCCCCGGAGGGGACCTGGCTGACCTCCACAAGAGTGCAGGAAACAATGCAAAAAGCAAGCACAGAAATAAAAACAGAAAATGTCTTATCTGAGAGCAGGAGAAGAGGCAAGATTCAGCAGGCTTCCAAGTGAACCAGGAACAACAGCAGTTAGACAAGAACAATTGATCACCGGCAACCCTGATGGGAGGGAACCTCCCTTATATAGGACCAGTCTGTAACTCCTGATTGCCAATCTTCACTGAATGGTTCAGCACTGTCAGCAACCACCAGAGGGAGTTTCTGCTCAGAACTCCTCTCCAACACATTCACAACAGTACCCCCCCTTGAGGAGGGGTCACCGAACCCTCACCTGGGCAACCAGGTCGGTCAGGATGAGCTCTGTGATACGCACGGATCAGTCTCCTAGCATGGATGTCCGAAGCAAACACCCAAGAATTGTCCTCCTGACCATAACCTCTCCACTTAACCAAATACTGGAGTTTCCATCTAGAAAAACGAGAATCCAATATTTTCTCAACCACATACTCCAGATTGCCCTCAACCAAAACAGGGTCAGGAGGCGCAGCCATAGGAACCACTGGCTCGACAAACCTCTTCAATAAGGACTTGTGGAACACATTATGGATCTTAAATGTCCCTGGAAGAAGTAAACGAAAGGAAACAGGATTAAGAATCTCCATGATCTTATAAGGTCCAATGAATCTAGGCTTAAACTTAGGAGATGCAACTCTCATAGGGATATTTCTTGAGGACAACCAGACCAAGTCCCCCACTTCAAACCGGGGACCATCAGTCCTATGCCGGTTGGCAAACCGCTGGGCCCTTTCCTGAGAGAGGGACAACCTCTCCACTACCTGGTCCCAAATCTGCTGCATACTGTTGTGAATGGGTTTGAGATGAGTTCTGAGCAGAGACTCCCTCTGGTGTTACAAGCGGTACTGGTCTGTTCAGTGAAGATTGTGAGGACTGGGAATCAGGTGTTACTGACTGGTCTTATATAAGGGAGTCACCTTCCCATCAGGGCTGCCGGTGATCAATTGTTCTGGTCTGAATCCTTCATTCCTGTTTCCCTTGTAGCCTGCTGTGTCGTGTCTGCATCTCCTGCTAACAGATAAGACATTTTCTTCTTTTTGTTTTTGTACTATATTTTTGCATTTTGTCCTGCACTTCTTTGGGGGCCTTCTGGGTCCCCTTCGGGGGCTTTTGCCCTCTCAGTTTAGTTCAGCCACTGATGTTTGTACTTTTGCTTTTTCCAGTTTTTTCAGTGGCTGCTGTTTTGATTTTGTTACACCAGAGAACTAATTTAGGTGGTAGAGGTCGTGTGATCTCAGGTGATTTTGAAATTAGTAGAGTTGGTGCTTTTCAGGGTTTTCTGGGATTGCAGTAAGTACCCTTCCTATCCTTTTCTATTTAGTTAGTTTGGGCCCCAGCGTTTGCTCATACTATTTTCTTTCTGTGTCAGTATTTCTTCTTGTCTAACCGCCATTACTTGTTTGGGGGCTTTCTATTATCTTTGGGGTTCTGCTCCGGGGCAGATAGCTTTCCTATTTCTATCTTTAGGTGTAGTTAGTTTCTCAGGCTGTGACGAGGCGTCTAGGACCAACGTAGGAACGCTCCACGGCTGCCTCTAGTTGTGGTGGTTAGTCAGGGTACTGCAATCTCATAGATTCCAACTGCTCTGGTGTATTGCCTTTTTTACCTGCACTCCTCAGCTACCGAAACATAACAGCATACGCTCCACAACAGAGTCAACACCCGGACAGACAGAAGCCTCCGTCTGTCCCGAAGAAAATCGAGGGTGAAACCCAAAATTGCAGAAAAATGGAGACATCAAAGTGGCAGAGCTAGCCCTATTATTAAGAGCAAACTCAGCCAAAGGCAAAAAAGAGACCCAGTCATCCTGATCAGCAGACACAAAGCATCTCAGATAAGTCTCCAATGTCTGGTTTGTTCTCTCAGTTTGTCCATTGGTCTGAGGATGAAAAGCCGAGGAGAAAGACAATTGAACACAAAGTTTAGAACAAAAAGTCCTCCAAAATCTGGAAACAAACTGGACTCCTCTGTCAGACACAATGTTCTCAGGAATGCCGTGTAACCGAACCACGTGCTGAAGGAACAAAGGCACCAATTCAGAGGAGGAAGGCAACTTAGGTAATGGCACAAGATGTATCATTTTGGAAAACCTATCACAAATCACCCAGATAACGGTCATTCTCAGAGAAACAGGGAGGTCGAAAATGAAATCCATAGAGATATGGGTCCATGGTCTCTTGGGCACAGGCAATGGCATCAACAAACCACTAGAGCGAGAGCAAGGCTTGGAGCGAGAGCAAGTCCCGCAGGACTGCAAAAATTCCCTGACGTCACGAGACAAAGTAGGCCACCAAAAGGACCGACTAACCAAGTCTCTGGTACCAAAAATTCCGGGATGACCGGCCAACGCGGAACAATGAATCTCAGACATCACACTCTTTTTCCACCGGTCTGGGACAAACAATTTCCCAATAGGGCAGCGCTCGGGTTTATCCTCCTGACACCCTTCCAGAGCCAGACTCAAATTGGGCAAGATGGCAGAAAGAACTACCCCTCTTTCAAAATAACAGCAGGATCAGATAACTCAGGAGAGTCCGCAAGGAAACTCCTCGAGAGGGCATCCGCCTTAACATTCTTAGTGCCAGGAAGAAAGGAAACCACAAAGTTAAAACGTGTGAAAAACAAGGCCCACCTGGCCTGTCTAGGATTAAGTCGCTTGGCTGATTCCAGATAGACCAGATTCTTATGGTCCGTGAGGACCACCACCTGATGTTTGGCTCCCTCCAGCCAATGTCTCCACTCTTCAAAAGCCCACTTCATGGCCAATAACTCCCGATTACCCACGTCATAATTACGTTCAGTTGGAGAAAATTTTCGAGAGAAAAAGGCACAAGGGTTACTTTTAGAGGTCTCTGGATCTCTTTGGGACAAAACGGCACCTGCCCCAATTTCAGAGGCATCAACCTCCACCTGAAATGGCAGAGAAACATCAGGCTGCCGTAGAATAGGAGCAGAAGTGAATCTCTGCTTAAGTTCCTGAAACGCAGAGACTGCCTCAGGAGGCCAATTCACCACATCAGAACCCTTTTTGGTCAAATCAGTCAATGGTTTAACAATAACAGAGAAATTACCAATAAATTTACGATAAAAATTGGCAAAACCGAAGAATCTCTGAAGAGCCTTTAATGAAGTAGGTTGGACCCAATCACAGATGGCCTGAACCTTGACCGGGTCCATTTCCATAACAGATGGGGACAAAATGAATCCCAGATATGAGATCCTCTGTACGCCAAAAAGACACTTTGATCCCTTCACATACAGAGCATTCTCTCTCAAAATCTGGAACACAGTCCGAACATGTTTCACATGAGAGTCCCAGTCATTGGAAAAAATCAAGATATCATCCAAATAAACAATCAGAAATTTATCCGCAAAATCCCTGAAAATGTCATTCATGAAGGACTGGAAGACAGAAGGAGCATTAGTGAGCCCAAAGGGCATCACTAGGTACTCAAAATGCCCCTCTGGGGTATTAAATGCTGTCTTCCATTCATCCCCGTGCTTAATGCGAATAAGGTTATACGCCCCCTGAGGTCAAGCTTGGTAAACCAAGTAGCACTTTTCACCCTGGAAAACAGGTCAGAAATCAAGGGTAACGGATATTGATATTTCACAGTGATATTGTTCAAGAGACGATAATCAATACATGGCCTTAATGAACCATCCTTTTTGGCCACAAAGAAAAAACCGGCACCCAAGGGTGAAGAGGATGGTCTGATATGACCCTTCTCCAATGACTCCTTGATATAAGACCGCATAGCATCATGTTCAGGTACAGACAAGTTAAAAAGGCGACCTTTAGGGAATTTACTACCAGGCACTAATTCAATAGCGCAGTCATAGCTCCTATGGGGGAGCAAGGATGCAGATTTACTTTCGCTAAACACATCAGAAAAATCAGTCAAAAAGTCAGGAACATCCTGAGCCTGGGGAGAGGCAGAAAAAACAGGAGTGTTGGCATTAACACATTGGCAGCCCCAACTGGTTACAGACACAGATTTACAATCCAAAACAGGATTATGAGACTGTAACCAAGGGAAACCTAGTACAATAATGTCATGCAGATTATACAGCACCAAAAATTTGCAACTCTCCTGATGATCAGGTTCAACCCTCATTATCACCTGAGTAGAGAACTGGGGTTTATTCTCAGCCAAAGGGGTGGAATCAATCCCCAGTAGGGGAATAGACTTCCGTAGGGGTATCAAGGGAAACCCACAACGTTTAGCAAAATCAATCAAAATCCATCAGGTTAATAGCTGCTCCCGAATCAACAAAAGCCTGAGCAGAAAATGTGGACAGGGAGCAAATCAGGGTAACAGTCAACAGAAATTTAGTCTGAACACTACCCAAGACAACTGAGCATGCAAAACGTCTTCCCGCTTAGGGCAGACTGAAATAGCATGAGAGGCGTCACCACAGTAGAAACATAACCCATTGCGTTTTCGAAACTCATGACGCTGTGCCCCAGAATCCACTCTATCACACTGCATGGGTTCAGAAGCTGGTTCACAAGGCAACACCATTCTACGCATACCTCTACGCTCACGCAAACGTCTGTCAATTTGAATCGCTAATGACATAGAATCATTGAGACCAGAGGGAGCAGGGAAACCCACCATAACATCTTTTACATTCTCTGACAGACCCTTCCGAAAAAGGGCTGCCAAAGCATCATCATTCCATTTGGTCAGGACTGCCCACTTTTGGAATTTCTGACAGTACAACTCAGCGTCCTCAAGCCCCTGATTTAATGCCAACAAGGTTTTTTCAGCTTCATCAGTGACATTAGGTTCATCGTACAATAACCCCAAAGCCAGAAAAAATGCATCGACATTACTCAAAACAGGGTCCCCAGGTGTCAGGGAAAAAGCCCAATCCTGAGGATCGCCGCGCAGGAGAGAGATGACAATTTGAACCTGCTGTGCTGCGTTCCCTGAGGACTTAGGTTTTAAGGCAAAAAACAACTTACGTTATTCTTGAAATTCAGAAATTTAGCTTGATCCCCCAAAAACAAATCCGGCATGGGAATCCTAGGTTCCACAATAGGCAACCTTGCAAGATACATAGCAATACTCCGAACTTCAGTGGCAAGCTGATCCACACGGCCAGACAACTGTGCAAGCTCCATTGAGAGAAAAAAAAAATCCTCAGCACTCAGAGAAACAGAGATTTTTTTTTTCTGTTTGTTGCATTTTTTTTCTCTGACAACTCTGACAACTTTTTTTTTTACACTATTTTTCCCTTCTGTGAGTACCATATAATTTTCAGTTTGGCCGGTGATACTGTTATGTTTTGGTAGCTGAGGAGAGCAGGCAAAAACGGCAATACACCAGAGAGGTTGGAATCTACTGGATTGCAGTACCCTGACTAACCACCACAACTAAAGGCAGCCGTGGAGCGTACCTACGTTGGTCCTAGACGCCTCGTCACAGCCTGAGAAGCTAACTACACCTAAAGATAGTTTTCCTCTTTCAATCTGCCCCGGAGCAGATCCCAAAGAACATAGGAAGCCCCCAAACATGTAATGGCGGTTAGACAAGAGGAAATACTAACACAGACAGAAAATAGTATGAGCAAATGTTGGGGCCCAATCTACCTGGACAGAAAAGGATAGGAAGGACACTTACTGCAATCCCAAAAAACCCTAAAAAGTACCAACTCTACTAATTACAAAAACACCTGAGATCACATGACCTCTACCACCTAAATTAGTTCCCTGGTGTAACAAAACTAAGCCGCAGCCACTGAAAAAACTGGAAAAGGCAAATGAAGAAATAACAGAGGCACAGATAAACTGAGAGGAACACAAGCCCCCCGGAGGGACCTGGCTGACCTCCACAAGAGTGCAGGAAACAATGCAAAAAGCAAGCACAGAAATAAAAACAGAAAATGTCTTATCTGAGAGCCGGAGAAGAGGCAAGATTCAGCAGGCTTCCAAGTGAACCAGGAACAACAGCAGTTAGACAAGAACAATTGATCACCGGCAACCCTGATGGGAGGGAACCTCCCTTATATAGGACCAGTCTGTAACTCCTGATTGCCAATCTTCACTAAATGGTTCAGCACTGTCAGCAACCACCAGAGGGAGCTTCTGCTCAGAACTCCTCTCCAACACATTCACAACAGAGACCATTGCGGTGGAGTACGTTACTTATGGTATTGACTGAAACCAATGTCCCCACTGCCATGAGATCTTCCCGGAGCTCCTTCCTTGTTGTCCTTGGGTTAGCCTTGACTCTTCGGACAAGCCTGGCCTCGGCACGGGAGGAAACTTTCAAAGGCTGTCCAGGCCGTCGAAGGCTAACAGTAGTTCCATAAGCCTTCCACTTACGGATAATGCTCCCAACAGTGGAGACAGGTAGGCCCAACTCCTTGGAAAGGGTTTTGTAACCCTTGCCAGCCTTGTGACCCTCCACGATCTTGTCTCTGATGGCCTTGGAATGCTCCTTTGTCTTTCCCATGTTGACCATGTATGAGTGCTGTTCACAAGTTTGGGGAGGGTCTTAAATAGTCAGAAAAGGCTGGCAAAAGAGATCATTAATCCACACATGTGAAGCTCATTATTCTTGGTGCCTGAAGTACTTCTTAATACTTTAGGGGAACCAAACAGAATTCTTGTGGTTTGAGGGGTTGAATAATAAATGACACTCTGAATTAACTTTTAACGTTTTAAAAAAAAATAAAAAATTAAAACAAATATTTTTGCTGCAGTGCATTTCCCACTTCCAGGCTGATCTACAGTACAAATGTCACAATGCCAAGTTAATTCCGCATGTGTCAACCAGCTAAATCTGCAGGGGGTTGAATACTACTTTTAGGCACTGTATAAGGCCGCCACTTGGTCCTCTCCAAGCACTTTCTTTAATCATTATAGATTAGACTTGGGTGCTTCCTCTGATCTCTCCTTTGGTGTAAGGGTGCTGCAGGCTGTAGTCCCTCCCTGAGTAGTTATTACTCTGTAATTCTCTCGTTGGGTGCTGTCATGGGCTTCGAATAAAGTCTTAGTTACTTACCATTAACGGTATTTTTCGAAGACCATGACAGCACCCCTGGTATTCCCTCTCTTTTATCTCAGCGGCGCGCACTACTTCCTCTTATAAGTTTTTACTTAAGGGCCCGTCTCACACAACAATCTCGGTAGCGAGATCGCTGCTGAGTCACTAGTTTTGTGACGCAGCAGTGATCTCCCCAGCGATATCTCTGTGTGTGACATTCAGCGACGATCAGCCCCCCTGCCGGGTATCGCTGATCGTCGCTGAAATGTCAGGACATTTTTTTGATCGCTGGTCTCCCGCTGACAGGCACGCATCGCTGCGTGTGACAGGCGGGAGACCAGCGATCCGCTGGTAACCAAGGTACACAGCGGGTTTCCAGTTGCGGGGCTGTGCCTAGAAACCCGCTGTGTACCTTGGATACCAGCGCCCTGATGCAGGGAGCAGGTATCCAAGGTACACAGCGGGTTTCCAGGCACCGCGCAGCGCTTGGAAACTTGCTGTGTACCTTGGATACCAGCTCCCTGCATCAGGGCGCTGGTATCCAAGGTACACTGCGGGTAACTAAGCGATGTTACCCGCAGTGTCCTTGTGCTGATCGCTGCCCTGAGCTGCCTGTTTGGCAGCTCAGCAGCGATCATGTAGCGATACACCAGCGATCCTGACAAGTGCATATCGTTGTCGGGGTCGCTGGTGTATCGCTATGTGAGACCCAGCCTTTAGAATGAGATAATTAACGCAGTTGTTGCATAAAAATTTTGCCGTGTTATTAACCTCGGTGGTCCTCTGTGCTCTGTAAACCAACTGGTGCGTGGGAGAGGTGCCGCCCTTTTGTATCTGTAGGTATCCTGTTCCTGAAGGGCGGATCCCTCTCTCGTTGGGTGCTGTCATGGTCTTCGAAAAATACCGTTAACGGTAAGTAACTAAGACTTTTTATACTTGATTGTGGACTTGTGTTTCGACATTCTATCTTTGACAGGTTGTGTAGTTTCTCCTATATATAGTAGGCTGCATGGACATTTAATCAAATAAATCACAACAGATGTGTCACAGGTAGAGAAATCTTTAATGGGGTTTCTCTTGCTGGAGTGGATGATGAATGACATTACCCTTAAGAATGTTGTTGCACTGATTGCATTGCAGGCACGGGAATGTGCCAGTTTTGGGGTTCTGGGGGAATCTTTGTGTCGGTCTAGAGTCTAGACCGTGAGGTGCCTATGTCAGCCCTGACTGAGTCTCTGATGTTGGGGGCTCGTTTATAGCAGGGTAAGAAGGGGTGTTGTAATTCTGCCTCATCAGGGTAAGCAGTGCGTAATATGCCCCAGTGTCTCCTAATGGTTTGGTGCATAATATATGAAAAGGGGTGATGGCTATGTACAAATGGTATACGGTTTGTAGTTGTAGATCTTATAGTATTTTTGGGGTTTGTTGAGGTGTTTAGCACGTGAGGAGGGTAACCGCGTTCTTAAAATTTATGAGGCATTTCATTCAGTCTGTCTGAGCGTAGCGTGGTATCAGATACAAACCTTTGAACACATTTGAACTGTGATTTTGGAATTCATCTTTTGACAGATGGTGGATGAAGACTCTGAAAGTGTAATAATCTATTCCTGTCAGTTTGTTTGGGGTATAGGTTAATGGATAGTGCACCATTTTAGTCTTTAAGGACCATAGTGTTCAAGAAACTGACTTGATATTCGTCTCTAGTCATTGTGAAATTTAGGCCAGGCTAGAGAGTATTCAATTCATGAAAGAAAAGATCGAGGGTTTCTGATGTACCGTTCCAAACGCAGAAAATGTCATCCATGTACCTTTATCAGACAATAACATGTGATTGAAATGAGTTAGGTTGAGTTTCCACGATCAGGAAACGCTGCGTGTTTGCGCTGGCGCAGCGCCAAACACGCAGCGTCCAGATGTTACAGCATAGTGGAGGGGATTTCAAGAAATCCCGTCTCCACTATGCGCAAAATTGCGCAGGCGGAACACCTGCGTTTACGGACATGCGGCGCGTCTTTTCAGACCGCAGCATGTCCTAGCGTCTTGCGGCGACGGTGCGTCGCCGCAACGGAATTTAACACAGGGCTATGTAGCCCTGCGTTATTTCCGGAGGTGTTCCGGAGGTGTCCTGAACACCTCCGGAAATAACGCGCGTCAGAAAGGGGGCGGGGCTTAGACGGAGCGGAGTTTCCGCTCCGTCATATACTCTGTGTTTCCTGATAGTGGAAACACAGCCTTAGGATACACACATTTAGTCTCAAATTACGCCATGGAGCAATTTGTGTAAGGAGTTTCTACATTTCAGCCCATTGCTGTTTCTTTAATTTGCAAGGAGAACGAGTCTTGGAATATAAAATGATTCTTTGTTAGGACTAAAGTGATTAGTTCCAAGCATAAGTCTATTGTATTTGGATTCATCATTGATGATTTAAGAAGCTGTCGTATACAGGTCCTTCTCAAAAAATTAGCATATAGTGCTAAATTTCATTATTTACCATAATGTAATGATTACAATTAAACTTTCATATATTATAGATTCATTACACACCAAATGAAATTTGTCATGTCTTTTATTGTTTTAATACTGATGATTTTGGCATACAACTCCTGATAACCCAAAAAACCTGTCTCAAAAAATTAACATATTTCAACCGTCCAATAAATAAAAGTGTTTTTTCAAAAACAAACAAAAAAGCATAAAATATAATGTTCAGTTATGCACTCAATACTTGGTCGAGAATCCTTTGGCAGAAATGACTGCTTCAATGCGGCGTGGCATGGAGGCAATCAGCCTGTGACACTGCTGAGATGTTATGGAGGCCCAGGATGCTTCAATAGCGGCCTTAAGCTCATCCAGAGTGTTGGGTCTTGCGTCTCTCAACTTTCTCTTCACAATATCCCACAGATTCTCTATGGGGTTCAGGTCAGGAGAGTTGGCAGACCAATTGAGCACAGTAATACCATGGTCAGTAAACCATTTACCAGTGGTTTTGGCACTGTGAGCAGGTGCCAGGTCGTGCTGAAAAATGAAATCTTCATCTCCATAAAGCATTTCAGCCGATGGAAGCATGAAGTGCTCCAAAATCTCCTGATAGCTAGCTGCATTGACCTGCCCTTGATGAAACACAGTGGACCAACACCAGCAGCTGACATGGCACCCCACACCATCACTGACTGTGGGTACTTGACACTGGACTTCAGGCATTTTGGCATTTCCTTCTCCCAGTCTTCCTCCAGACTCTGGCACCTTGATTTCCGAATGACATGCAAAATTTGCTTTCATCAGAAAAAAGTACTTGGGACCACTTAGCAACAGTCCAGTGCTGCTTCTCTGTAGCCCAGGTCAGGCGCTTCTGCCGCTGTTTATGGTTCAAAGTGGCTTTACCTGGGGAATGCGGCACCTGTAGCCCATTTCCTGCACACGCCTGTGCACGGTGGCTCTGGATGTTTCTACACCAGACTCAGTCCACTGCTTCCTCAGGTCCCCCAAGGTCTGGAATCGGTCCTTCTCCACAATCTTCCTCAGGGTCCGGTCACCTCTTCTCGTTGTACAGCGTTTTCTGCCACATTGTTTCCTTCCAACAGACTTCCCATTGAGGTGCCTTGATACAGCACTCTGGGAACAGCCTATTGTTGAGAAATTTCTTTCTGGGTCTTACCCTCTTGCTTGAGGGTGTCAATGATGGCCTTCTTGACATCAGTCAGGTCGCTAGTCTTACCCATGATGGGGGTTTTGAGTAATGAACTAGGCAGGGAGTTTTTAAAAGCCTCAGGAATCTTTTGCATGTGTTTAGAGTTAATTAGTTGATTCAGAAGATTAGGGTAATAGGTTGTTTAGAGAACCTTTTCTTGATATGCTAATTTTTTGAGACAGGTTTTTTGGGTTATCAGGAGTTGTATGCCAAAATCATCAGTATTAAAACAATAAAAGACCTGACAAATTTCATTTGGTGTGTAATGAATCTAAAATATATGAAAGTTTAATTGTAATCATTACATTATGGTAAATAATGAAATTTAGCACTATATGCTAATTTTTTGAGAAGGACCTGTACACTCTATGCTGGATTGATGTGGAATAGAGGTGTAGAGATCCTTTACATCAAAGGAGACCAGAATGGCCTCCTTGAGTACTGAGCCCAAATCTTGAATAGTTCGGAGAAAGTCTCCGGTTTCGAGTATGAATAGGCAGTGTTTTTGTGTGAGTGGAGTGAGGATTATCTCAAGAAAGATCGATAATTGAGTAAGTATGGATTCTGTGGACTATCGGTCAACCTGGTGGGTGTTGCAGACTCTTGTGTATTTTTGGCAGAAAATAGAAAACTGGTATAATGGGATGGTTTTTCGTGAGGTATTAGCAGGTTTGTGAATCAAAGACACCCAGGTTGTGAATCTTTTTAACACCTCTGTATTCAGGCCCTTAATGAGATGTGTTGGGTCCCTAGGTAATTTTGGTATTCCTCCAGCTGTCTGTAGGTCTCCCGTAAATAATCCGTTCGGTTCCAGACCACTATGGTGCCCCCTTTGTCAGCCAGTTTGATGATAAGAGCTTTATCATTTTTTTAATGACTCTAAGGGCCCCGTCACACTCTTCAATGTCCCAGCGATCCCACCAATGATCCAACATGGATGGGATCGCTGGGACATCGCTAGCTGATCGCTGGTGAGCTGTCACATGCACAGACTCAACAGCGATCAGGACCAGCGAGCACTCTGGTATCCAGGCTAAACATCGGGTAACTAAGCACTGCGCAGCGCTTATTTACCCGATGTGTACACTAGATACTAGCGCCCAGCTTCTGCTGTACAGTGCTAGGAGCTGGTATCTAGGCTAAACATCGGGTAACTAAGCGCCGCACGGTGCTTAGTTACCCGATGTATACACAGGATACCAGCTCCCAGCTTCTGTTGTGCGCGCTGGGAGCTCGCTGATCGTTGATCTCCCGCTGTCACATGCATGTTTTAGTCATGAATTAGTCTGGATGTGCCAGTCAGTTTTTTTTTGTCTTTTGACATTCACCTTAGTCTGGATGTGCCAGTCAGTTTTTTTTGTCTTTTAAATGTTAGCTTACTGACCGAGCACTCCGCCCCCACCAGGTGGTTTTAATTACAGCAGGTTCCTACCAACCCATAAATGCAGGCATTACTGACAGAGGTGTCCACTTTCACCCAGAAATTCAGATATCAGCCTAATAGAGGTATGTTCACATAGGTCAGGGACTCACCAGACTTGAGACCACCTTGACGATAGTTGGTGGGCAAATAATATTTGGTCAAATGTTATACTAAGCGTCTCAAATTTTTCCTTATACTCCAAAGCTGTATTGCTGTTCAAAATTTCACATATTCCATGTCATGCTTTAGTATGTTAGAGTGCTGCCTTTTTTTCATGTGTTGTACATGAGGGTAGCTTCCCCTGGTTTGCACCTAATTCACATTAGTCTGGATGTGCTAGTCAGTTTTTTTGTCTTTTGAATGTTAGCTTACTGACCGAGCACTCCGCCCCCACCAGGTGGTTTTAATTACAGCAGGTTCCTACCAACCCATAAATGCAGGCATAACTGACAGAGGTGTCCACTTTCACCCAGAAATTCAGATATCAGCCTAATAGAGGTATGTTCACATAGGTCAGGGACTCACCAGACTTGAGACCACCTTGACGATGGTTGGTGGGCAAATAATATTTGGCCAAATGTTATACTAAGCGTCTCAAATTTTTCCTTATACTCCAAAGCTGTATTGCCTTCCTGCTTTTGTCATGGCTCCCTGGCATTGCACTCCTGCGCAGGTATACCTATCTGCCCTGTTGATTGCAGACCAAAGTACTGCATTGCTCAGGTGATTGGAAAGGTCAGAGAGGCCCAGTGCCTGCGCACTGCAGTACTTTACTCTGCTCTCAACAGGGCAGATAAGTATGCCTGTGCAGGAGCGCAATTCCGTAAGCCATGACACAAGCAGTAGGGTAGCATCGCAAGAAGATGGGAGGCGCCTGACCCAGATCTGCAACACCCATCGGACCGCCCCCCTTTTTTTTTCTTATCTTGCAGGTTGGATCGGGGGCTTTTCTACAGCAGAATGCAAACCCTGAAAGGCAGTGGCTGCATCTTATATCGGCCAAAACTGGTGACAGGTTCCCTTTAAGAGTAATGTAATGTCAATCACCATCCACACTTTGTCAAGAGATACTCCATTAAGAATTTTTTCTACCTGTGACACATCTTTTGTGATTTATTTGATTAAATGTCCATGCGGCCTACTATATAAAAGAGAAACTATACCACCTGTCAAAGATAGAATTTTGAAACACAAGTCCACAAACCTCCCCCCCCCCCCCAGACGTGGGGGTGATCGCGTACGCATCCTGAAACAAAAGGAGGTATTCTGGATCCATGAGCTACAAAGCCTTTCTCCTAAGGGTTTTGAATACGGAATATGATTTACTGTCCTTTAAATGATTTGCCATTATGTGTGTCTGTACCCATTATACTGTATATTCACTATATATACTCTTTTATTCCTATGTCATGATGTTATAGGTATGGATGTATTGATGTTTACCCCTTCTGAGTTGCCTCTTTTTGATGAATCTGGCTCATTGCATTTATTTAATTCTGTATGTCCTCCTTCTTACAGAGTCGCTTTTATTGAGCAAAATCTCCTGTCCCATGGCCTTTTCCCTCTGGATTTCCCCATTTCCATATTTTCCCACCTCTCCTGATCGACTCCCACACCTCCACCAAATAGAACATGCCTGCAACCCGGTTTTTTCACCCTTCTCTAAGGAAAACCACTCCGGTCTCACTTTCTGACAAGTCGCACACATCCAAATTGGGCTCTGGAACGCATATAAGGCCGAATCCATACCCGAGCAACGCACTAACTGAGCACTTCCGCCCATTGGAACGCACTGACGCTTCCAGATTACCTCACTTTTTAGCCTCCCTACGCGATAGGCACCACATGGAAGGTTATCCCCACCCCTCGCCGATATAACGGTCACATCCTGACATACATGTGTCCAGGCTCCACTCTACTAAAACCGGTATGCTCTGAACCTCTGACACCAGCACTACATCTTTAATGCGGACACGTCAGTTACTTACCTTATCTTTATATCACAGATACAACTTGTAACGGAGCACAGTGGATGCTCCATGGCACACAGTGCCTCTCTGACTTAAAGGTACGGACACACTTTTTTTTAAGATCATACAATCAACCTCAACTCATTCCTCTGTCTTAGCCACATCGGTCTCTCACTCTATCTGTGCATTACAGATACAATTTACCATAGGACATACGCTGGGTTCCCCACTGCATACAGTGCCTCTGACGTAAAGGTATGGCCATATTCCTTACCTAACATATAATGAGATTATACCATTAATTCTCTCTACTATATCGTACACAACATCCTTTTATCAAAAAACCCAAACGGTCACCAAATACTGCGAAGCCAGTAATAACATCGTAGGTGGGGGTCTCAGAATAATCCCTCCTAATAAAACCAATCTGCCACTTACACCACCTTATCTGTGTAACAGGATGCAGAGAGGCATGGTGTCTCATTCCCCTTAATTATTACACCACACCAAACAGCAGGCAGGCAGGTTCTTTACTATACTACTTCCTCTTCAGAATAACATGTGTCCTCCAGATATAAATATGGAGGATTATTCTGTTTATCACTCTATTATTGAGAGGTTTCAAGTTTTGAGGGATTACCACTCTCCGTGTGACTTACAAGATAACACATTTCTTCTTATGCTCTTTATTGGTATCTTTTATTTTATTATGTTTGATTTCATTATTTATTTTGTTTGCTTTCTTTCTATTGTTAGTACACTGATGAAGGTCACTGACCGAAACCTGGATCCTGTACTACAGTACTGACTGCATTAAAATTATCTCATATCTTCAAAAGTTGAGTCCAAGCTTCCTTATCACAGACTATTATTAGGCATGTACCGTATATACTCATGTATAAGAAAAAGGTTTTGGTCAGGGACCAAAGAGACGACCACAGATCCATGGTTTTAGAAAAATAGCAAAAACTTTATTAAGACCTATGAATATAAAATACTGAACAGGTGCAAAAAAAACGGTGACAAGAGAGTGGAGTGTAATGTCAAACAGAACATACATACACCAAAAAAACACACTATTACTGAACTCCCTGGCTGTTATAAAGAAATCCTGTGGGCATACTTATATGGCAGAACATGCTGCATCATTAATTACTTCCTATAAGGCAGTTGTGGGGCAACATTAGCCTCAAATGCAAGTGCTTATAAATGAACAATGTGCCACCATAATCGGTAAAAATAGGCCGATGAAAAAATCACTTGCTTAAGATGTAGACAGAACCTGACAGGTTTGTATTAGAAAAAACAATGGCCATAGTAAATAAGGCCCAAATGTGACCTATTGCTGCCCACGTATGCACCTACCTGACTCTCCCTGACCGTGCCGTTCATAACACCACGACAGATAATACCCCATGATACATATCGGCACCATTGGTTACCTTGTCCAATAAGGGGACAACACCAGAGAGATGTCCCCATCCTCTTCTTCCACAGGACTGTAAACAAGAAAATCCCAATGTTCCTCAGGATCATCAGGTAGATGAAGAGAAGGTGTCATGAGATCTCCCCTATGATGTGTAGACTGCTGTGAAGGTCTTGTGCTCAGTCTTGTTTTATCCACCAGTATTATATGTTTTATACTTGTGTAATGAGAACGGTGGAGATGGCAGTATAGAGCTGATCATAGATGTGACTTCTCCATCTGCTGTGCTTTTAAATATTTCTTTCAGGTGTAAAGATCTGACCCATATTAATACTACAGAGACATATGTGAGGGGTGATGAGCGATGTAAAGAGGAGATTCCTACATATGACTACCCAGGTGAGTAGTAACCATTAAATACAGAAAAGTCACAGATTCTTCTCAGTCACCAACTGTGGCTGCTTTATCGGTGGTGTAGTCCGGCCGTTTTACCATGGTCATCATTTGCCTCTAGACCACAACATTCTCCTCCACCCAGAACTGTTCAAATGACTTTGGACATTGAAAGCCCTTTTCTATAGAACTTACAACCTGGAAGATCCACCTACCCTCTGGGATTAGGAGATGCTGACCATTACCTGCCCAGATCTGTAAACTACAAAGCCAAATGACATCGTACGTAGAATGTGCTGATAAGTTAGAAAATTACTTGACTTGAAAAAAAGTATTATGATGGGTCTGTAAGAGAAAGCGGATGGTAATGATGCTGTTGGCTTCCTTAAACCCTGATATCTTATTGGTTGAATCTACCTTCTGTGCTGCTGAATGTGCTCATATGGTTCCTACAAGACCAGGTCCAGTCTTTCTGGACAAACATCGCTTTTATGATCGACAACATTAAATGTGCAGTGAGGCCAAGTGTGAATTTCTGTACAATAGCAAAAGAGTTTCCCTTTATCCTGACTTTTCAATTTGTCTTAAAGTTAACTAATTTCAAGGAGGATTGAGATAAACTACAGGAAACCATTACACCTGTGCCATGATATATCTCTAAGCTGTGTGTGGCTGATGGCTGTAATATACATCTATTCACGCCTGCAAGAGATGTGTTGGCATGGCTCGAGTCCTGGTTTCATGGATTCACTCCACGTCATAAATTACATTATGTTTTGATCCTAAGGAATTCAGATTACTGCACAATCTCTCCTGAAATGGGGATCACTAATACTTTCTCTAATCTTTTGGTCAGGATTCATAGTAGCTCCAGTGGTCCACCATAAATGAATGCAACTCCGGTTTACTGTTGGAGTTCTCCTCTCATACATACGTTGTTGTTGGGGATGTAACATAGAATAAAAAAATGTATTTTTTTACCTATTCATTCTGTATGATAGTTTGATTGTGGTGGGATTGTCCTGCGTCACTTATGTGAGTCTGTAGCTCCCCGATAGTCCTGGTGATTAAATCCATCTTGTGGTTGTTGTTTAATTTTTATTATTTCAGTTAATGAGAATCTCTTGCTCTGGGGCGGGGCTGTGGGTGGTCTGTGGGCGGGGCTTTATGTGGTGCTCTGATTACATATTCATCTGTACTGGCTTATGACAGGTTACTGATCCCTCAGTGACCTGCTCCCCATTTTACATAATGCATATAATAGTGTTGATACTATTGTTATAATGCCTATAATATTATGGTTATTGTGAGGCTTAGAAAAAAAATTTACATCCACCAAAATGACACCGGTGGCACCTGTCCAGTAGCATCTATGTCTTACTTATAGCTGCTACTGCGCAGGCGCCGCCATCGCCGGTGACATTAAGCCCCACCCACAGGCCACCCACAGCCCCGCCCCAGAGCACAAGAATCTCATTAACTGAAAACTACAAATACAGATTAAACAACAACCACAAGACGGACTTCATCTACAAAAGGTATCATTGTAATCAGTATAACGGCGCTAACGCAACACTGTCTGTAGGTTACTTTGCACAATCCTGCTGACAGGTTCCCTTTAAGACATCTCAGCGCTGCACTATTATACACAGTTCTCTTTAAATGTGTAATATTTCTTCTTGAAACTCATCTGACAGAAAATATTAGACCTTACAATAGTTTAGATTACGAAGTCACTGAGACCCATATTCTAAATACACCAGAAAAGTTTCACCACTAGTTACTCATTTATCACTGATGACTGTTGAGTTTGATCATTACTGTAGATGTTATTATTTATAATCTGTAAGACAGCGCTTACTGCTTGTGTTGGGGGACATTCGCTTGGCAACGGGATAAGGTGAAGTTTCTGACATCCATCGTCATTCGGGATGCTTACCTCCGCTTGTCTCTGCGGGTCAGACTGGTTCTCAGTCAGTGGACTTGAGTTTCTCCCTCAACTAGGGGAGATCCTTGTTTCCGGTCTAATGTTAGTAGTGTCTACTGATGGCCAGTCTTCACCACAATACTCAAGGCTGCTGGCCAACTCGGACTCCCAGACTCCCGATCAACGTTCTAGAGATCCAAGCGATATGACTAGCCCTACAGCAGTTCCACTGTCTTCTGGTGGGTCCCCCCATCCGAATTCCGGTGATCTCAGCAGGGCAGATCCCAGGAGTAGGAAACTGGGTTGCAGACTTCCTCAGCCGTAAGGGTCTCGCCTCAGGTGAGTGTGAACTTCATTCAGAAGTCTTCCAACTAATCTGTCTTCGCTAGGGCACTCGGATGTAGATCTGATGGCGTCCAGACTGAACGCCAAAGTACTCGAGTGCTCACCCAGGTGGGTCTCACAACAAGTTATGAGCAACTGTTGCTGTAAGGCCGCCTCAGCACACATTTCATAGGTAATGGAGGTGGTGCAACCAAAGTCATCCTTATGACAAGCAAAGACTTTCCAATATCGGCCCAGTAGGGCCTCCACCTGTTGGACTTGTGACGGAGTGAGGTTGCACAGCTCAGCCTGCATCCAGGGTTCACGAATACCTCCCCCTTCTTTTCCTTCATAACAATCTGGATTCAGGCCTGGCAATCAGTTCGCTGAAAATCCAGATTTTGGCCTTATCATTCTTCTTGCAACAAATCTGCAAGTAAGGTCTTTCACTCAGGGAGTATCTCATTTGTTTCTTCCCTATCGCATACCGCTAGATTTTTTGTTTGGGACCTTTACTGTAAGACCCCCAGGAGCAGTTAACTCCTTTTTGATCTGGACTGACCTTACAGTCATGGAAGGTCGCACTTTTTTTCCTCTGCGGTCACGTCATTCAGGCGACTTTTCAAAGGTCCCGCTCTGTCTTTTCAGACACCTTTCCTTATTTCCATCAAGGCAAGGTTGTCCTCAGGTCGCTCTGTCTTTTCAGACACCTTTCCTTATTTCCATCAAGGCAAGGCTGTCCTCAGGCCGTTCTCGCCCCTTGTTGCCAAGGTGGTATAAAACTTCCACAAAGCGGGAGAGTTCTCGATACTCTGAGCAAAGTGAGAGCTCTCAGAAGGTACGTATCGAGGACGGCATCCTTCCGAAGGTCGGACGCTTTATTCAGGCTTCCTGATGGTCACAGGAAGGGTTTAGCTGCTTTATTGACTATAATCACCAGGTGGATTCGTTCCACCTTCTGGGACTCCTTCTGCGTCAGAGGTCAGCCTATCCCAGCGGGGATCGGGGCATACTCTACTCGGTCGATAGGGGTTGCTTGGGCCGTTAGGCACCAGGTGTCGGCACAGCAGGCCGGCAAGACTGCGGTTTCGTCCAGTCTGCACACATTCTTGAAGCTCTATAATATTCACATCCAGACTTCCGCAGATTTGAGTCTTGGCAGGCGGACTCTACAGGCCACTGTAGCTCACTTTTAGGTAGCGGTTCTGCTGGGCCTGATGTTTTATGTTGTCCCCACCCAGGGACTGCTTTGGGACGCCCCATGGTCTGTGTTCCCCAATGAGGCGAAGGAGAAATAGTGATTTTTTTTTGTGTACTCACCGTAAAATCCTTTTCTCCAAGCCAATCATTGGGGAACACAGCACCTACCCTGTTAATGGCTTTGTGCTTGTCCTGTAAATTTACATGTTATACTCTTATGTTATTGATCTCCTACAGCTTTTGCACTGAACTGGTTCTTTGGGAGCCAGCATGAGGGTGTATACTGCAGAGGAGGAGCTAACTTTCTTTGTATTACTTAGTGTCAGCCTCCTGGTGGCAACAGCATAACACTGATGAAGCATATCAAGAAGAGTACACTATCCCTACTGTGAAACATGTTCTGGGGCTGCTTTGCTGCATCTGGCACAGGGTGTCTAGAATCTGTGCAGGGTACAATGAAATCTCAAGACTAGCAAGGGATTCTAGAGAGAAATGTGCTGCCCAGTGTCAGAAAGCTTGGTCACAGTCGCAGGAAATGGGTCTTGCAACAGGATAATGACCCAAAACACACAGCTAAAAACACCCAAGAATAGCTAAGATTGGTTGGTTGATTCTGAAGTGGCCTTCTATGAGCCCTGACCTAAATCCTATTGAGCATCTTTGGAAAGAACTGAAAAAGGCAACCTTCAAACACGAGACAACTGGAGCAGTTTGCTCTTGATGAGTGGGCCAAAATACTTGTTGAGATGTGCAGAAGTCTCTGACAGCTACAGGAATCTTTTGATTGCAGTGATTGCCTCAAAAGGTTGTGCAACAAAATATTGAGTTAAGGATACCATCTTTTCTGTCCAGGCCTAATTCATGAGTTTTATTTTTTTTTTAAATTCTGTGGAAGCATGGTTGAAAAGCAATGTCTGACTTTCATTTGTTCATTTTCGTAGATTTTTTATTTATTATTACATTTGTCAGATTCAACTTATTTCTGTGACCATTGTGGGATTTTCTGTCATTAAACGAGGGGTACCAACAATTTTGACCACGTGTGTATGAGTGGTGAATATTTTCACTCCACAGCCACTTTCGGGAAATTAAAGCCCCCGTCTCACATAGCGATACACCAGCGATCCCGACAACGATCAGGATCGCTGGTGTGTCGCTACATGATCACTGCTGAGCTGCCAAACAGGCAGCTCAGGCAGCGATCAGCACAGGGACACTGCGGGTAACGTCGCTTAGTTACCCGCAGTGTACGTTGGATACCAGCGCCCTGATGCAGGGAGCTGGTAACCAAGGTACACATCGGGTTTCCATGCGCTGCGCTGCACGGTGCCTGGAAACCCGCTGTGCACCTTGGTTACCAGCTCCCTGCATCAGGGCGCTGGTATCCAAGGTACACATCGGGTTTCCAGGCACAGCCCCGCACCTGGAAACCCGCTGTGTACCTTGGTTACCAGCGGATCGCTGGTCTCCCGCCTGTCACACGCAGCAATGCGTGCTGGCCAGCGGGAGACCAGCGATCAAAAAAATGTCCAGGACATTCAGCGACGATCAGCGATACCCAGCAGGGGGGCTGATCGTTGCTGAATGTCACACACAGCGATATCGCAGGGGAGATCGCTGTTGCGTCACAAAACTAGTGACTCAGCAGCGATCTCGCTAGTGAGATCGCTGTGTGAGACGGGGGCTTAACACTCAGTGTATGTTGGAGAGTGAAAATTACACATTTGCCATTCTATTACCCAAGACATAGTGCCCAGATTGTGCTCCAGGAGACACACCACAAATTAAGTGGATTCTTCTCACTATAATATTGCAAAATACAGGGATCCCAAATGTTGTTTGAGCAGACTGCAAGACTCAGAAGTGAGAGCGGATTTTGCTGGATCGGTTTATAGAAACTCTGTTGCTTTTCAAAAGTCTGTGAGATACACTAATAGTGTGGCAACCTCTGTTTTACCATTGACAGATGATGGACCTGAGTGGGGACTTGTTTTTTATGGGATGAGAATTGGTATTATTTTTCCCCTTCTCCCATGACACCACCACGTGAGAGAGGGTATCCGCCCACCAGGACTGGAAACCTACTGAATAAAAAGGCGGTACCTCTCCTCCGCATCAGTTCGGTTTCCTGTCCTTGTGGGAGCCTACAGGATACACTTACCCAGGAGGGTGTCCGGGAGTCGGGATGCCTTCCGGGGTGGAGAGCCGAAAATCGGGTTGGTGAAGCACCAAGCAGGCAGGAGACACCTCTTTGTAAAATGTCTCCTGCTTGCACGGTTCCCCCCTGTTTTTCCTTAATAGGGAAGGCCCCTGAAGTGCACCTCCAAACAGAAGAATAGGGAGTGTGCCCTGTGTAAAGGAAGTCTGTTTAGTTCCAGTGACAAAAAACTATGCCAGCAGTGTATACAGCAGACTATTTCAAACCAGACACCGGGGTTTGCCGTGGATCTTAAGTTCAGGAATCCTTAAAGGATCTGATGGCAAGAAAAGACAAGGGCATGCCTGAGGGATCGGTATAGCTTGAGGAAAATTCGGGTTTGAGGTCGTCATTGTCTGATGAGGAGATGGGGGTAGGCCCTGCTTCCCTACAGAGGATATAGACAGGCTGGTTACTGCCATAAGATCCATCATGGGCATCTCCGACCCCAAGTCCACTAAATCTGTCCAGGACATTATGTTCAGAGGACTAGGTCAGAGAAAGATGTTCCTTTCCAGTTAAGCAAGATGCTCATCGACATGGAATGGAAAAGAAAGGCCGCTACCATCATCTTCAAAAAGGAGATACCCTTTTGAGGAAGAAAAAGGTGGCATATGGGAAAAAAAAACGAAAATTTATGTAGCGGTAGCCAAGGCAGTTAAAAGATCTACGTTGCCCTTTGATGATCTGGGGACACTTAAAGATCTTTTAGACAGAAAAGCCGAAACATTCTTTAAATAGGCATGGGAGTCTTCAGCAGGATCATTAAAACCAGCGATAGCTGCCACCTGCACATCAAGATCCTTGATGTGGTTACAGCAGCTGAGCAACTGCCTGAGGGACAACACCCAAAGAGAGGAGATTCTGACGGATCTACCTCTGTTGCAAGGAGCAGCGTCCTTAGCGGATGACTTGGCGGACTCAGTGAGGCTAGCGGCGAGATCGGCAAACCTGTCTAACGCGGCCCATAGAGCCCTTTGGCTTAAGAGCTGGCCAGAGGATGCACAGTCTAAATCCACATTATGTTCCATCCCGTGTGAGGGCAAATTCCTCTTCGGGCAAGCCTTGGACGATATCTCGGACAAGGCAGCCGATAAAAAGAAAGGATTTCCTACTGTATCACACCAGTAGTTTAAAAGTTCCTTTTGGAGGAGACATTATAACAGGAGCAGGCCAACCTAAAATCTGAAGGACTGGAGGGATAAAAGACCAAGTAACAGGGGCTTCATGTTCGGAGGTTCCTCCTCAAAAAACAGAAAGGCCTCTAAATGATGGGTCGCCACAGGTGGGAGGTAGGCTGTCCCACTTCCATACTGCCTGGGAGAAGATTTCGGCCAATACATGTGTACTCAACATTATAAAAACAGGACTGAAGTTAGAGTTTTCGTCCATCCCCAGGCACAGCTTCAGGATCTCATCTCCCACATCCTGGAGGAAACAACAGGCCCTGGAGGCAGAAGTGTTACTCTTGCAGCAGGGGAGAGGATTCTATTCTCCTCTGTTTCTGATAAAAAAAAACAGACCTATCATATAGGACGATAATCAATTTGAGGGGCCTAAACAGATTCTTGGTCTACAGGCCATTCAAGATAGAGTCCATAAAGACAGCAATCAAAATCCTACTCCCGGGCTGTTATATGAGCGTCATAGACCTCAAAGACGCTTATTATCATGTCCCCATCCATCAGGAACACCAGCAATTCCTAAGGGTAGCAGTGCATGTCAGAGGTCAACTAAGACACTTCAATACATTGCACTGCCCTTCGGTCTATCCATGGCCCCAAGAATCTTTACCAAGATAATTTTAGAGGGTAGAACAAACAAGATGTATAATTATGTGCTTAATTGTAAAACACTGGGCAAAACTGTCACTGAAAAAGACCTGGGTGTATGTGTGGACGACAAACTCACATTTAGTGGCCAATGTCAGGCAGCTGCTGCCAAGGCAAATAAAATAATGGGATTCATTAAAAGAGGCATAGATGCTCATGAGGAGAACATAATTTTACCTCTACAAGTCACTTGGGCGACCACACTTAGAATACTGTATACAGTTCTGGTCTCCGGTGTATAAGAAAGACATAGCTGAACTGGAGCGGGTGCAGAGAAGAGTGACCAAGGTTATTAGAGAACTGGGGGGTCTGCAATACCAAGACAGGCTATTACACTTGGGGTTATTTAGTTTGGAAAAACGAAGGCTTAGGGGTGATCTTATTACAATGTATAAATATATGAGGGGACAGTACAAAGACCTTTCTAATGATCTTTTTACTCTTAGACCTGTGACGGGGACAAGGGGGCATCCTCTACGTCTGGAGGAAAGAAGGTTTAGCCATAATCACAGACGCAGATTCTTTACTGTAAGAGCAGTGAGACTATGGAACTCTCTGCCGTCTAATGTTGTAATGAGTGATTCCTTACTAAAATTTAAGAAGGGACTGGATGCCTTTCTTGAAAAGTATAATATTACAGGCTATATTCACTAGTTTCCTAGATACTGCGTTGATCCAGGGAGCTAGTCTGATTGCCGTATGTGGAGTCGGGAAGGAATTTTTTTCCCCAGTGTGAAGCTTACTGTTTGCCACTTGGGTTTTTTTTTTGCCTTCCTCTGGATCAACATGTTAGGGCAGGTTAGGATAGGATATGGGTTGAACTAGATGGACTTAAAGTCTTCCTTCAACCTTAAAACCTATGTTACTATGTAACAGCACACTTACGGGAAAAGGACATACTGGTGGTGCCTTACTTTGATGATTTTTTAGTGATCGGCAGTACGGAGCAGGAATGCAAGTCTCATCTAAGTTTCATCCAGAAAACCATGACCAATCTAGGCTGGATGATAAATATAGAGAAATCAAGACTGCAGCCCAGGAAGGTTCAATCCTTCTTAGGGCTTACCTTAGACTCTGAAAAACAGCTTTGTCTCCTGCCAGAGGAGAAAAAGAACAAAATCATACTCTCAGTATCGCCAGTCCTGTACAACCCAGTCATGTCCCTCAGGAAGGCCATGTCTCTTCTAGGTTCTATGAACTTAAGCATTCCTGCGGTACAGTGGGTCCAGTGCCATTCAAGAGGGTTGCAGCAGCAGGTCCTAAGGGAGGAAAGAAGGCTGTCGGGCCTCCTAGAAGGAAAGGTCAGGCTTTACCAAGAGACTCTTAGTCCCATGACCTGGTGGGTGAATCCACAGAATCTGTCGCAAGGTGTCCCATGGTCCCTCCCAATATCAGACGTCATAGTGATGGACACAAGTGCGGAAGGATACACATCTCAGAGACAATCTAATACAGGGGGTCTGGTCCGGAGCACAAGCAAGCAGTTCTTAAACTACAGAGAACTGCTTGCCATAAAAAGAGCAGTGATAAGTTTACTCCCTTGGTTAGAAGGGAACCATGTCCGTATACTATCGGACAATCGAACCTCTGTAGCATACATCAATCATCAGGAAGGCACAAGGTCCAGACCATTAATGCAGCTAGCTTGGGAGATTCTCCAGGTGATGGAGGAACACCAACTACAGATTTCAGCCTTACACATAAAGGGGAAGGAAAACAATGAGGCAGATTTCCTCAGCCGGACAAGCTTGAGGCAGGGGGAGTGGGAGCTAGATCCGTCAGTTTTCCAGTAGATTGTGAATCTTTGGGGGCAGCTGGAGATAGATCTATTTGCAAGCAGGAAAAACAGGAAGACAGCTTCTGTTCCCTAGACCCAAGAGAAAGGCCATATGCAGTGGAAGCACTACAAGTCCCTTGGAACTTTCAACTAGCATATGCATTTTCCCTGTTAATGTTGATCCCGGCAGTACTCCGGAAGATTCGGGAGGAGAGGGCAAATGCCAACCTCATTGCTCCCTTCTGGCCGAAAAGACCATGGTTCTCATGGATAAGGAGAATGTCCTTGACAGACCCCTGGGTTCTCCCGGATATTCCAGGTCTCCTCAGGCAGGGCCCAGTGGTACACCCTCAGAAATCCGGTCTTCATTTGATGGCCTGGATTTTGAGAGGGCATAGCTGAGGCAAAATGGGTTTTCTCAGGCCCTGATAAATACTCTGATGCAGAGCAGAAATCCCATAACGACTAAGATTTATGGGAGAATATGGGCACAATTCTTATCCTTCTCAGGGCAACCTGTTGGGGGTTCAGTCCCTATTAAACAAATCTTGGAATTTCTTCAGAGGGGTTTGGAAATGGGTCTGGCCACTAGCACCCTCAAGGTGCAAGTATCAGCTATAGGCGCCCTTTACAATTACAATCTGGCGGCAGATAGGTGGGTGGTTAGGTTCATCAAAGCTTGCCAGAGGACTAGACCAGTACCAGCTCCAAAAATGCCCCCGTGGGATCTGAACTTGGTCTTGGAAGCATTAACAAGATCAACCTTTGAACTCTTTCAAGACTTGTCAGACAAAATATGACACTTAAGACTGATTTTGGTACCCCTGACATCGGCACGTAGGGTCAGTGATTTGCAGGCCCTATCAATTAATCCCCCCTTTATGCAGGTATTAGAGGATACAGTCGTGTTTGAGACCTGATCCAGGTTATCTCCCCAAAGTGGCCTCCAAATTTCATAGGAGTCAGGAGTAATGATGGGCGAGCACTAAAATGCTCAGGTGCTCGTTGCTCAGGTCGAGCAGATTGGAATACTCGGGTACTTGGACAGAACAACGAGCCCAATGTACAGTTAGGTCCATATGTATTTGGACAGAGACAACATTTATCTAATTTTGGTTCATTACCACAATGAATTTTAAACAAAACAATTCAGATGCAGTTGAAGTTCAGACTTTCAGCTTTCATTTGAGGGTATCCACATTAAAATTGGATGAAGGGTTTAGGAGTTTCAGCTCCTTAACATGTGCCACCCTGTTTTTAAAGGGACCAGAGGTAATTGGACAGATTAAATAATTGTAAATAAAGTGATCATTTCTAGTACTTGGTTGAAAACCCTTTGTTGGCAATGACTGCCTGAAGTCTTGAACTCATGGACATCACCAGATGCTGTGTTTCCTCCTTTTTGATGCTCTGCCAGGCCTTCACTGCGGTGGTTTTTCAGTTGCTGTTTGTTTGTGGGCCTTTAGGTCTGAAGTTTAGTCTTTAACAAGTGAAATGCATGCTCAATTGGGTTGAGATCAGGTGACTGACTTGGCCATTCAAGAATATTCCACTTCTTTGCTTTAATAAACTCCTGGGTTGCTTTGGCTTTATGTTTTGGGTCATTATCCATCTGTAGTATGAAACAACGACCAATCAGTTTGGCTGCATTTGGCTGGATCTGAGCACACAGTATGGCTCTGAATACCTCAGAATTCATTCGGCTGCTTCTGTCCTGTGTCACATCATCAATAAACACTAGTGACCCAGTGCCACTGTCAGCCATGGAAGCCCAAGCCATCACACTGCCTCCACCGGCAGACGATGTGGTATGCTTTGGATCATGAGCTGTACCACGCCTTCGCCATACTTTTCTCTTTCCATCATTCTGGTAGAGGTTGATCTTGGTTTCATCTATCCAAAGAATGTTCTTCCAGAACTGTGCTGGCTTTTTTAGATGTTTTTTTTTTAGCAAAGTCCAGTCTAGCCTTTTTATTCTTGAAGCTTATGAGTGGCTTGCACTGTGCAGTGAACCCTCTGTATTTACTTTCATGCAGTCTTCTCTTTATGGTAGATTTGGATATTGATACGCCTACCTCCTGGAGAGTGTTGTTCACTGGTTGGCTGTTGTGAAGGGGTTTCTCTTCACCATGGAGAGTATTTTGCGATCATCCACCACTATTGTCTTCCGTGGGCGGCCAGGTCTTTTTGCATTGATGAGTTCACCAGTGCTTTCTTTCTCAGGATGTACCAAACTGTAGATTTTGCCGCTCCTAATGTTGTAGCAATTTCTCGGATGGGTTTTTTCTGTTTTTGCAGCTTAAGGATGGCTTCTTTGACCGCATGTTTCCTTCACAGCAAAACCTTCCAAATGCAAACACCACACCTCAAATCAACTCCAGCCCTTTTATCTGCTTAATTGAGAATGACATAATGAAGGGATTGCCCACACCTGTCCATGAAATAGCCTTAAAGTCAATTGTCCAATTACTTTTGGTCCCTTTAAAAACAGGGTGGCACAAGTTAAGGAGCTGAAACTCCTAAACCCTTCATCCAATTTTAATGTGGATACCCTCAAATGAAAGCTGAAAGTCAGAACTTCAACTGCATCTGAATTGCTTTGTGTAAAATTCATTGTGGTAATGTCTAGAACCAAAATTAGATAAATGTTGTCTCTGTCCAAATATATATGGACCTAACTTTAAGTCTATGGGAAACTCGAGCATTTTTGTCTCAATTTTTTTTTTTTTTTTTTTCCCCCTCTCCCTTCCCCCCGGGTCCTTTTAAGGTCTAAATGCTTCTGAAAATGATGGAAACACTGCTCAAATGACACAGGGACATCATGGGGATCGCACCTGGAAGCATTCCTGACTCCTAGTTTACAGCTTTAAACAATGTTGTCAGAATTTCATGCCATTTTTATCGGTGCACAAAAAACATACCAAAACGAAACCAAAACGGATTTTGCTGGGAAATATGTTAAGGTACATCCATTCCAGGTTAATGACTTGTATATAAGGCAAAATAATTACCACGCAGACCAAAATGCTCCTCTACCACTTGGGCTATGTTCAGATGCAGTGTTTTTGAAGCGTTTTTCAACTTTAGCATTGCTTTCAACCAAAACAAATGCGTTCACTGGGAAATGTCATTGTAACATTTATCAACCCTAGCTGGCCATGTGGTGTGTGACACATAAGCAGACATATCTTGTTTCATTTATGAAGGAGGGACTCTTAAAGTCACAGAACCTATTTTTACAGGGGCATCAGGCAGCATTAATCTGCTTTAAGGGACATTATTAAACAGTGGGTCTCCTAAACTGTTATAGCCTATGCAGTGAGTGGATGGGCTGCCAAGAATTACGACGCACCCCAATACCTCTTTCACGAGATGTCCAGGATGGCTTCCATAAAAAATGTTTCATTGAATGCAAGGCCTGCTCTGCTAACAAGTAATATGCACCCCAATAAGCCTTTGAAACCACATACTGGTTGGGCACAGGAAAATCCACTTCACATTATTCATTTTGTCCTCCCATTCCCTTTTCTAATTCATTGTCTGCAAGGCCTGCCCTGCTACCAAGTTATATGCACCCCAATAAGCCCAAGAACCCAGGTACTGGATGGGCACAGGAAAATCCACTTCATATTATTCATTTTGGACTCCCATTCTGTTTTCTTATGCATTGACTGCAAGGCCTGCCCTGCTACCAAGTCATATGCACCCCAATATCCCTTTGGAAGAAACATGAAGGAGGGCATCATAAAAAAAAAAAAGTCCCATTAAAAAGGAGCGGGTCTTCTACACTTGGAATGCCCATACACTAAGTGTATGGGCTGGCAAACATTTTCCCCTGTGGGGTACACCTCAACCTTTTCCATAACAAGTATTTAACCCCCAGCATGACCACCCACCCTTGTTAGGATTTTGACACTGACTGTAGCAGCACGGAACACGTTAACCCTGGTGACCTACTGGCAGCGGCTGATGAGACGTGGAGGAAGGCCTGATTAAAAACTAGGCCCAATTTAAAGGAGCTGGTCTCCTACACTTGGAATGCACATACACTAAGTATATGGGCTGACGAACATTTCCCCCTGGGGGATTTAAATTGTTAAAAATATTTTATGGGCATCATAAACACCCTTGCCAAAAATTGGACTGGCTGTGGCAGCACAGAACACGTTAACCCTGGTGATCTATAGTCATGGCCAAAAGTTTTGAGAATGACACAAATATTATATTTTCACATGATCTACTGCCCTCTGGTTTTTGTGTGTTTGACAGATGTTTTTATCACAGACAGAAATATAATAATTGTAAACATATGAGTAACAAAAGCTTATATTGACAGTTAGAATGAGTTAATGCAGCAAGTCAATATTTGCAGTGTTGACCCTTCTTCTTCAGGACCTCTGCAATTCTCCCTGGCATGCTCTCAATCAACTTCTGGACCAAATCCTGACTGATAGCAGTCCATTCTTGCACAATCAATGCTTTCATTTTGTCAGAATTTTTAGGTTTTTGTTTATCCACCCGTCTCTTGATGATTGACCACAAGTTCTCAATGGGATTAAGATCTGGGGAGTTTCCAGGCCATGGACCCAAAATCTCTGTTTTGTTCCCTGAGCTATTTAGTTATCACCTTTGCTTTATGGCAAGGTGCTCCATCATGCTGGAAAAGGCATTGTTGATCGCCAAACTGCTCTTGGAGGGTTGGGAGACTCTTGGAGGACATTCTGGTACCATTCTTTATTCATGGCTGTGTTTTTAGGCAAGACTGTGAGAGAGCCGATTCCCTTGGTTGAGAAGCAACCCCACACATGAATGGTTTCAGGATGCTTAACAGTTAGCATGAGACAAGACTGGTGGTAGCGCTCACCTTGTCTTCTCCGAATGAGGCGTTTTCCTGATGTCCCAAACAATCGAAAAGGGGATTCATCAGAGAAAATAACTTTACCCCAGTCCTCAGCAGTCCACTGCCTGTACCTTTTGCAGAATATCAGTCTGTCCATGATGTTTTTTCTGGAGAGAAGTGGCTTCTTTGCTGCCCTCCTTGAGACCAGGCCTTGCTCCAAGAGTCTCTGCCTCACAGTTCGTGCAGATGCACTCACACCTGCCTGCTGCCATTCCTGAGCAAGCTCTGCACTGCTGGTAGCCCGATCCCACAGCTGAAACACTTTTAAGAGACGGTCCTGACGCTTGCTGGTCTTTCTTGGGTGCCCTTGAGCCTTTTTGGCAACAATGGAACCTCTCTCCTTGAAGTTCTTGATGATGCGATAGATTGTTGACTGAGGTGCAATCTTTCTAGCTGCAATACTCTTCCCTGTTAGGCCATTTTTGTGCATTGCAATGATGACTGCACGTGTTTCTTTAGAGATAACCATGGTTAACAGAAGAGAAACAATGATGCCAAGCACTAGCCTCCTTTTAAAGTGTCCAGTGGTGTCATTCTTACTTAATCATGACAGATTGATCTCCAGCCATGTCCTCATCAACACCCACACCTGTGTTAATGGAGCAATCACTGAAAAGAGTTAGCTGGTCCTTTTAAGGCAGGGCTGCAATGATGTTGAAATGTGTTTTGGGGATAAAGTTCATTTTCTAGCCAAATATTGACTTTGCAAGTAATTGCTGTTAAGCTGATCACTCTTTATAACATTCTGGAGTATATGCAAATTGCCATTAGAAAAAGTGAAGCAGTAGACTTTGTAAAAATTAATATTTGTGTCATTCTCAAAACTTTTGTCCATGACTGTAGTGGCAGACAATGAGGAGACATTGATGAAGGCCTCATTAAAAGCTAGGCCCAATGTAAAGGAGTTGGTCACGCAGTGCATGGGCTGACAAACATTTCCCTGTTAGGTTTTGGTAGCTGAGGAGGCAGGAGCAAAAAACCGCACAGGCAGCCTAACACCAGAGAGGTTGGAAACTAATAGGTTGCAGACCCCTAAACTAACCGTACAACTATAAGCAGCGTGGGACGTTCCTACGGTGCCCTCGACACCTCATCACAGCCGGAGAGATAGCTATCCCTGAAGATGGAAAGAGGAAAGCTAACTGCCCCGGAGTAGACCCCAAACATATAATGGCGGTTAGACAAGATGAAAATACGAACACAGACAGAAAATAGATTGAGCAAACGATGGGGCCCAAAACTGTCTAGATAGGACAGCACAGGAGAGAATACTGTCTGCAACCCAGAAAAAACCTAGGAAAAACTCCAACACTTATGAATCCAAAAACACTGAGACCACACGGTCTCGACCACCTATATCAGATCTCTGGTGTGGACAAGTAGCTACCCAGCAGTAAAATATCACAAGAACTGAGCAAATGAACAAATACAAAAAACGAACGGAGACCAGCCAAAGCCCCCCAAAGGGCACCCGCCTGAAGACAAAAAGCAATGCAGCAAAAGAGCAAGAGAAATCAAACCATAGTAAAAAAAACTGAAAATGACTTGCCTGAATGCAAGCGGGAGACAGCAGAAAAGCAAGCTGAATTCCAACCTAGACCAGGAAGAACAATTGATCACTGGCAAGGACCCTGGGAGGTCAGCTTGCTTATATCAGGCCAGTCCGTGCCACCTGACAACCAATAATTAATTGCAGGTGTGAGACTTCTGCTGTTCAACATAGGTTCAATACCCTCCGCAACCACCAGAGGGAGCTTCTGCTCCAAAGTCGTCTCCATGTTCACAACATTTCCCCATGGGGGGTACATTTTTGAAAAATATACTATGGGCATCATAGACACCCTTGCCACAAATTGGACTGCCTGTAGCAGCACAGAACATGTTAACCCTAGTGATCTTGTGGCGGAGAATGAGGAGACATTGATGAAGGCCTCATTAAAAACTAGGCCCAATGTTAAGGAGCGGGTCTCCTAGACGTGTAACGCCCATACACGAAGTGCATGGGCTGACAAACATTTCCCCAAAGGGGTACATTTTTTTAAAATATACTATGGGCATCAGACACCCTTGCCACAAATTGGACTGCCTGTAGCAGCACAGAACCCTTTAACCCTGGTGATCTAGTGGTGGAGAGTGAGGAGACATAATGATAAATCATACTGAAATCAAATAAATAAAAAATGTGAATACACCTATGAAAGAAAATAACAAAAGGGAGGGGCGAACGCAGGTTCATAGATATGAAGCCAAAATTTGTCCAACGAGATATGTTTGTCCCTAGCAACAGCTCAGAGACAGGGATATACATAAAAATATAATATAATAGTATTTCACTATTTTTATATTGGACAGGTATACACTAGGTCATAAGAGGATGTCCCACAGATTGGAAAATATGAGAAGAAATGGGAAGAATATACGTACATCTCATTTTTATGAGATTTCCCCCTGGGAGAGTAACATTTGTTTTGGTTTCAAATTAGTAACGGGTATCATAAAAACACCCTTGCCAAAAATTGTGTGACTTTTGCATCACGGACTACGTTCACCCTGGTGTTCTACTGGTTGTGGATGGGGAGGATGAGGATAAGGAAGAGGATAACACCAAACAAACCAAATCATGAAGCGGATACCTATGTGTGGTTCTGAAGAGGTGCATGACAATACACCTCCACAAAAAAGACAATGTATTTGAGGTTATGTTTCGCTGTTTTCATTCGGTGGTGTACAGAAGTCTTGCCCAATCCAGCCCTTGTTCATTTTTATAAGAGTCAGCCTGTCAGCATTGTCATTTGACAGGTGGATGCGCTTATCTGTTATAATTCCACCAGCGGCACTAAAAACCCGCTCTGACAGAATGCTAGCAGCAGGGCAGGCCAAGACCTCCAAGGCGTAGAGCCAGTTCATGCCACGTGTCCAGCTTGGATACCCAATAATTAAAAGGCACAGAGGAATCCCAGAGGACGTTTGTACGATCTGCAAGGTACTCCCTCACCATCTTCCCACACATTGCATTTCTTGTGCCTTAATCCCTTGCCTCTGTGGCGACACGATGGGGAGGGTCTGAGAAAACTGTCCCAGAACTTTGCCATTGTTCCCCTGCCTGAGCTGGATTGTACTTCTGTCTCTCTCGCTTGGACTCCTTGGCTGTACAACAAACTCTGACGTCTGCTGCCAGCGTTCTCACATGGGAATTTTTTCAGTAATTCCGCTACAAGGGCCCTCTGGTACAGCAACATTTTTGTACAACTGTCTGCCTCTGGAAGAAGAGATTGAAAGTTTTCCTTGTAGCGTGGGTCTAGAAGTGTCACCAACCAGTAATGAGTGTCACCGAAAATTTTTATAATGTGAGGGTCACAAGAAACGCAGCGCTACATAAAGTTAGCCATTCGTGCCAGACTGCTAACAGGCAAGACTTCCATGTCCTCACCAACAGGATGACTGACTATGCTGTCCTCCTCATACTCATCCTCCTACTCCCTGTCCTCAGGACATCCCCGCTGAACAGACGGTATGACAGCTGTGCTTTTAGTACCGTCTATAGCACATGAAAGTAGCTCCTGTTCGTCCTCCTCCTCCTCATTGTCTACCAATCCACGTTGCGACAACATGAGGCTGGGCTGAGTGTAATCACCCTGTATGGTTCCTTGCGCTATGTCCTCGTGCTCTGCCTGCAATGCATCATCTTTAATTGTGAGCAGAGAGGTTTTCAGAATGCTGAGAAGCGGGATGGTGATGCTAATTTTGGCGTCATCGCTGCTCACCATCTTGGTGCAGTCCTCGAAGTTCTGGAGGATGGTACATATGTCTGACATCCATGTCCACTCCTGAGGTCTTGTGTGGAGTCTGAACTAAATAGCGACCGCCTTGTTGATGCTGGTAGTCAACAACTGCCCTCTTCTGCTCACAAATCCTTTCCAACATATGCA
>JARQOD010000003.1:52777778-52850597 GCA_033576555.1 Oophaga sylvatica
CTGGTTTTTCCCCCCATTATGGGCCCCAAAACCCACCCATATAGTGGTGTGCGGCTCTGCGGTGGGGTAGGTGGGGGAATTCCCCTTTGGGGGGCCCCAAAAACCCCCCCAAATTATGTGGTGGGGCTCTGCAGGGGGGTAGGTGGCTGGTTTTTCCCCCCTTTTGGGGACAGAAACCCATTATGGGTGGGGGGCCTGCAGGGGAGGTGGTGCTGGAGTTTCCCCTTAGGGGACGAAACACCCAAAAAGTGGTGGCGGCTCTCCCGGTGGGGGGTAGGGCTGGAGTTCCCCCCTTTTATGGGGCGGGGGACAAAACCCCCCCCTCAGGCTGCGGCCCTTTCAGGAGAAAAAAGTGTTCGTCTGTGTCGCTTATCAGGATCCTTTGTTTGGATTACTTTTGGAATCAAAAATTTTTTTCCCCTTTTTCCTTTGATTTTTTTAGGGGGGCATTTTTTTTTAAAAATTTTTTTAAAAATTGTTTTTTTTTTTTTTTTTTAAAAATTTTTAACCCCTTCATGCCCCGGCCTTTTTCCCCTTAAAGACCCCCCCCTTTTTTTAAAAATTTTTTAACCAGCCCCCCTTTTGTGTAATAAATTTCAGGAAAGCTTCAACGGTCCTAGCGATTTGAGATTTTTTTTCGTGACTTTTGGGGCATATGTTAGTGGTAAATTTAGGTCAAAATTTTTTTTTTTTTCAAACTTTGAATTTTTTTCCCCCTTTAAAAAAGAAAAATTTTATACACAAAATAGAAAAAAATTAACTTTTTCCACATGTCTATTTACATCCCCAAATTTTGGGGGGGAACAACATTTTTTTTTTTAGGAAGTTATGGGTTTAAAAAATTTGGCCCCCCGATTTCTCATTTTTAAAAAAAAATTTTTCCAAAACCATTTTTTTTAAAAACCACCTTTTTTTGGGAAGTCATTTTGAGGGTTCAAAAGGGCCCGAAAAAAACCCAAAAAAGTGACCCATTCAAAAAAAATGCCCCCTCAAGCTACTAAAAACCCTACTTTTAAGAAGTTTTAAACCCCCTTGGGGGTTTCACGGAAAAAAAAGCAAGTGGGGGAAAAAAAAAGTTTTTTTAAAATTTTTTCCCAAAAAAAAAATTTTTTTTTACCCTAAAATTTTTTTTTTTTTTCATGGGAACGGATAAAATGGCCCCCAAAATTTTTTGGGGGAATTCTCCGAGTACGCGAAAACTCATTGGGCCCAAAAAAACCCCCGTTTGGGGGAGGTGGGAGGTTAAAAAAAGGGGAAGGAGCCCCCTTTGATTTTTTTAAGGGGGAAAAATTTTTCTGGAATTTTGCGGTTGCCTGCGCTTTTTGGGGGGGCCCCTTGTAAAAACCTTTTGGGTTCTCCCCACAAGTGAACCATTTTAAAAAAAATGACCCCCCAAGGGGGAAAAAATCTAAAACTTTGTGAGCACTTTTTTAACCCCCCCGGGGCTTCACAAATGATCCCCCCCCAAAAAAAAAGTACTTTTTTTTTTAAAAAAATTTTTTTTTCCCCTTGTTTTTTTATTTTCAGGGCAAAGGAATTTTAAAAAGGCTCCTAAAAATTTTTTGCGCAATTTTCCTGGTACCAGATACCATATGTGGGGGTAAACCCCTTTTTGGGGGGACGGCAGGGCTCAGAAGGGAAGGACGCCTTTGACTTTTTTTAAAAAAAAATTAGCTCCAAAAATTTTTGGGACACCCCGAGCGTTTGGGGGGGCCTCTAATGTGCCCCAAACAGTGAAAAAACCCCCCCCCAAAGTACACCCTTTTAGAAAATTTTTTTTTTTTTTCCCCGGGGTAACAGGATAAATTTTGGGGGGGCCCAAAAATTGTTTTTCCGTTTTTCCTGGTCCCCTGGTGCCCCCTATGTGGGGGGGAAAACCCCGTTTAGGCAACAGTGGGGGTCAGAAGGGGAAAAGGGGGGCCCCCTTTACTTTTTTTTTGGGGAAAAAAAGCTGGGAAAAATTTTGCGGTTGCCATGTTGGGTTTTTGGGGGTTTCCCCCCGTGCCAAAAAATTTTGGGGGTCCCCAAAAAATGACCCCCTTTTTAAAATTGACCCCCAAAAGGGAACCCTTCCCCTTTTTTTGCATAGTGAGCACTTTGAAAAACCCCGGGGTTCCAAAAAATTTTTCCCCCAAAAAAAAAAGTACTTTTTTCTCTTCGCCACGACGCACCCCCAGAGAGGGGATCCCCCCGGAACAGGAACCCACAGAGAGATTTTAAAAAGGGGGGGCCCCCCCCCCCCCCCCCTCCCTTTTTTTTGTTCCTAAAAGAGGAAAAACCCCCCTGATTTTGGGCTAGAAGAAGGTACCCCCCGGGGGTTTGGGAAACCCCCTGCGCGTGTCTATAAGAGCCCGGCCCGGGGGTTTGGGGACCGAGGCAGCGTTGGGGGGGGTTTAAATCCCCCCCGTGAAGAACCCCTGACAAACCTGTCATGAAGAGAAAACCCTTGTTTCAGGGGGGTTTGCGAGGCCCGGGGTGATATAGCTCTGCTCCCCATTTGTGGATTTTGTGAGGTGCCCCACCCCTTTTAAAATTTTTGGGGCCCCTTTTTTTAAAGGAAAAAAGGCGTGGGAAAAACCCCCGCCCCTCGCGTGAGGGGGAGCATGACCGAAGTACCGGGGGAGAAAAAACGGCGCAGAAAAAACGCCGTCCCCCAAACACGGAGATAAGTTTAGACCTCCCCGGGGGGCCACGGGGCAAAAAAGGGGGGATAGAGCGGTCGCAGGCGAAAGGGGGGAAACCCCCAAGTGAAAAGGGGAACACTTGGGTCAAGTTGCAAAGAAAAAAAAAAAAAAGTGGGAGGAAATTATGTAGGAAACTGCATAAAAAAAAGGCTATTTTTGGGCCCCCGGTGTGCCCCAGGGCAGGTTGGTGCCCCCGTTGACCTCTTGAAGGGGGGAAAACCCCCGTAACCCCGCCCGTAGCAGCAAAAAAAATGAAGTGGAAAGCTCAAAGAAGGGTTCCACTAACAGAGTGGGAAAAAACATCCCTCCCCCCGCACCGTCCCCCAAAACGGTTCCGGGGTGACAAAAGGGCTTTGGGTGAGTGTTTTATCAACCCCCAAAAATGAGGCCCTTCCCCCCTTTTTGTCTTTTTTTAAGGGGGAAAAAGAGGCCAAAAACCAAACAAAGGAAAGTGCCCTATGCTCCCAACCCCCCCCGCACATAAAAAAAAAGATTGTCAAAAATGCATTGGTCCTCGCTCCAGGAAGAAAAATTTTGTTGATCACCCTTAAAGAAATCACCCCGCCTAGGGTAGCATCTTCTTCAGACAGTGGAGAACTGAATTCACAAGCTTCGCAATCTGTATCCTCAGAGGAGTAAGAGGAACATACATGCTTTCCTACAGATAGCGTAAATAATCTGATTAAATCAATAAGAAACACTATGGGGTTGCCGGACGTTAAGATCCTAAAACTCCCCAGGAAATCATGTTTTCAGGAATCTCCCAACGAAAGGGTAGAGTGTTTCCTTTAATTCCAGCCATAAAAGATCTGGTTAAAAAAGAATGGGAGAAGCAAGGGCAAAGGGGTTTTTTGCCGGCAGCATCTAAAAGACGATACCCTTTTGATGATGATGAGTTGGCCTCTTGGGCAAAAGCACCTAAAGTAGATGCGGCTGTAGCCTCGACTTCTCGCCGGTCCTCTGTCAGTGGAAGATTCTGGGATGTTATCAGACCCCCTGGATCGGAAAGCAGACGCACTGCTTAAAAGATCATGGGAGTCATGTATAGGGGCATTTAAGCCAGCTATATCGGCTACGTGTACGGGCAGAGCCTTGTTAATATGGTTAGACCAGTTAGAGGACAATATAAAAAATGGTCTATCCAGAGAGAAGCTACGTGCCTCCATTCCACTAATTAGGGTGCAGCAGCTTTTTTGTCAGATGCTTCATTAGATTCTCTCCGCCTAGCAGCAAGAACAGCGGGTTTAACTAACGCAGCTAGAAGAGCGTTATGGCTAAAAGGCTGGAAGGGAGACACTCAGATTAAATCTAAACTCTGCGCTATACCCTGCCAGGGTGAGTATCTGTTTGGTGCAGTGCTAGATGATATCCTAACCAAGGCAGCAGAAAGAAAGAAAGGCTTCCCTAATCCATACGTTCCGTCCTACAGGAGGTCATTCAGGAAGCCAGCGTTTGGCAGGAAAAAGGACTTTAAAGCCCAGAACCCTTGGAATAATAAGGACTTCAAGCCGAAAGGAAACTTGTTCGGTAAACACCCCTTTAGATCAGGAGAAAAATTCCGGTAGTGTTAATCTACTGTGGGTGGCAGACTGTTATACTTTTGCTGTCACTGGGAAAAGATCACTTCAAACCCCTGGGCCATTAATATTGTAAGATCAGGTCTAGCATTGGAATTTGTCCGGAATCCTCCGGACTCCTTTCTGTTGACTTCTTTAAAGTCTCAGGCTCAACAGGAGTCATTAGAATTGGAAATTAAAGGCCTATTACATAAAAAGGTACTAGTAGAGGTTCCGATTCATCAAAGAGGGAAAGGCTTTTATTCTCCCTTGTTTCTGGTTGTAACGGGTCTGGGAGGCGGAACCTCTGAGCTTTATTATTCAAGGAGGCTTTCCTTGTAAAGGAGCGGGTGGCGCCCGGGGAGACAGGTAGGAAGTCACTGCAAGTGACGGGGGCAGTCTCTGGATAGACAGGCAGGTAGTCACGGCAAGTGACCGGGGCAGTCTCTGGGTAGACAGGCAGGAAGTCACAGCAAGTGACCGGGGAAGTCTCTGGTTAGACAGGCAGGAAGTCACGGCAAGTGACCGGGGCAGTCTCTGGGTAGACAGGCAGGTAGTCACGGCAAGTGACCGGGGCAGTCTCTGGGTAGACAGGCAGGTAGTCACGGCAAGTGACCGGGGCAGTCTCTGGTTAGACAGGCAGGAAGTCACAGCAAGTGACCGGGGCAGTCTCTGGATAAACAGGCAGGCAAGGAGCCGGGGCAGTCTTTGACTGGACAGGTATATACGACCTGAGACGGTGGAGCCTCCCCGGGAGGCTAGCAGGCAGATGACAGATGAGCGCCCCCAAGTGAGCAGGCGAGAGTCTCTGGAACAGCCGATGAACACCGCAGGTGATGGCCGAACCTCCAGGTAGGCTTGCAGTCAGATGGCAGATGAGCGCCCCCAAGTGAGCAGGCGAGAGTCTCTGGAATTGCCGATGGTCACCGATGTGACGGCCGAACCTCCAGGCAGGCTTGCGGGCAGGTAGCAGACAGCAAACTGGCAGGAAACAGGCAGGTAACTGGTAACGGACCCTGAGGGCTGAAGCATAGTAAACAGTGCAACAACAACATTGCTCGGGCACCTCCATTAAGGAGGAAGTACTTTATATAGGGTGGAGTCCTCCGGCATTGGCCGGGGACCTTTTTGAAAGATGCGCGCGGCCCCTTTAAGAGCGGGGAGGGCGCGGGCGCGCGCCCTAAGTCCAGTAGCAGGGAAGGAGCGCGCGGCCCCAGCAGGGCGGAAGGAGGACGCTGAGCGCGGGTAAGGGGGGCGACGTCCCTGCCTGGCAGAGGACGCTGTCGCAGGGGAACAGCGTCCCTGCCTGGCAGAAGGCAGGGACGCCGATGCTACAGTACCCCACCCCTTAGCCCCCCCCCCCTTTTTAGGCCAGAAAGAAATTTAGCTAGGATGAGAGGGGCATGGATGTTCTCCCGAGGCTCCCACGTTCTCTCCTCAGGACCAAACCCCTTCCAATCCACCAGAAAATAGGTCTTTCTTCCTACCCTTTTTGTGGCCAGAATGTTCTCTACCTCAAATTCGTCTTCAGCAGACACTGGAGCAGGAGGTGTACCTGTAGACTTGACAAAAGAGTTAAGTACCACCGGTTTGAGGAGAGATACATGGAAGGAGTTAGGAATCCGCAAATTGGCCGGGAGTTTCAATTTATAGGACACCGGGTTGATCTGACTGATGATCTCAAAAGGACCGATGAACCGAGGACCCA
The DNA here is from genome assembly GCA_033576555.1 of Oophaga sylvatica. Lineage (NCBI taxonomy): Eukaryota > Metazoa > Chordata > Amphibia > Anura > Dendrobatidae > Oophaga > Oophaga sylvatica. The sequence continues at coordinate 52,783,727 of JARQOD010000003.1, forward strand.
ACTTGTAGGAAGGAATCTTGAGCCGGACATACTTGGATGAAAGCCAGACCTTATCCCCAGGACGGAATTGAGGAGGATCCAAACGTCTTTTGTCAGCATGTTTCTTCATGCGCTCGGATGACAGAATGAGTGCGGACCGGGCACTCTCCCATATGGAGGAAAATTCGTTAACCAGTGATTCCGCAGCTGGATTGTCCACAGAGATGGAGACAGGAACAGGGATCCGGGGGTGTTGACCGAAGACTACAAAAAACGGAGATTTGGAGGAAGATTCGCTCTCGTGATTATTATAAGAGAATTCGGCCCAAGGCAGGAGATCCACCCAGTCAGAATGGTGGGCATTAACGAAGTGCCGGAGATAACTGGTCAGATTCTGATTGATTCGCTCGACTTGTCCATTGGACTGCGGGTGGTAAGCGGAGGAGAAATCCAAGGTGACGTCTAGCAACTTACAAGTGGCTCTCCAGAATCGTGAGGTGAACTGTACCCCACGATCCGACACAATGTGACGAGGCAGACCATGAAGACGGAAGATGTGGCGGATAAAGTCTTTAGCCAACTCGGGTGCAGACGGAAGCCCTGGCAGGGGAATGAAGTGAGCCATCTTGGAAAATCGGTCAACGACCACCCAAATGACCGTACAACCGGCAGAGACGGGCAGATCTGTTATGAAGTCCATGGCTATATGCTGCCAGGGAGCAGCGGGTACAGGAAGCGGAAGAAGACGGCCGGCAGGCAGGTGTCTCGGAACTTTGTTGCGGGCACAGGAGACACAGGCAGAAACAAAGTCTATTACGTCCTTGTGCAGGGTAGGCCACCAGTAATGCCGAGTAATGAGCTGGAGGGTCTTTTTCTGACCAGCGTGGCCAGCTAGTTTAGACGAATGACCCCAGTGTAGGATTCTCTCCCGATCGGTTACCGATACGAACGTCTTGCCAGGAGGGAGACGATTTAGACTCACGGGAGCCACCCGCATCACTCTGGCGGGATCGATGATATGTTTAGGTTCCTCCTCGAGATCCGACACCAGGAAGGACCGGGACAAGGCGTCCGCCTTGATGTTCTTGTCGGCCGGGCGAAAATGTAAAAGAAAATCAAAGGGGCAAAAAACAAGGACCACCGGGCTTGGCGAGGGTTAAGTCTCTGGGCATGCTGGAGGTAAGCCAGATTTTTGTGGTCAGTGTAAATGATTCCCGGATGAAGAGCCCCCTCGAGTAGGTAACGCCACTCCTCCAATGCCAGCTTGATGGCCAATAACTCTCGGTCTCCTATGGAGTAATTGCGCTCAGAAGAGGAGAAGAGTTTGGAGAAGAAGCCGCAAGATACCATCCTCCCGGATGAAGATTTTTGAGTAAGTACCGCTCCGGCCCCAGAAGAGGAAGCGTCCACCTCCAGGAAGAACTGCTTGTTGCCGTCCGGGCGATGCAGCACTGGAGCGGAAGAGAAGGCCTGTTTTAAAGAAAGAAAGGCCTCCTCTGCTTCGGGCGTCCACTGTTTGGGATTAGCATCCTTGCGGGTGAGCGCGGAGATTGGAGCAGTCCGGGAAGAGAAGTGTGGTATGAAGAGACGGTAATAATTGGCAAATCCCAGGAACCGCTGAATGGCCTTCAACCCCTCCGGTCGGGGCCATTTCTCGATGGCAGACAGTTTCTCCGGATCCATTCGTAGGCCTGTCTGAGAAATGATGTAGCCCAAAAACGGAAGCGAGGTCTGCTCAAAGAGGCACTTCTCATATTTGGCGAAGAGGTGATTCTGCCTGAGCCTGAGCAGAACCTGACGAACATCCCTCCGGTGAGACTGGAGATCCGGAGAGAAGACCAAGATGTCGTCTAGGTACAACACAACGCAGGAGTAGAGAAGGTCCCGGAAGATGTCATTGACCAACTCCTGAAAGACTGCTGGAGCATTACAGAGACCGAAGGGCATAACCAAATACTCGTAGTGGCCGTCCCGGGTATTGAATGCCGTCTTCCATTCATCTCCCCGACGGATACGGACCAGGTTATATGCCCCACGGAGATCCAGTTTGGTGAAGATTCTAGCCCCCTCAGACGATCAAACAATTCTGGAATGAGCGGAAGAGGGTACTTATTCTTCACCGTGATCAAATTTAGGCCTCTGTAGTCAATACAGGGACGGAGAGAGCCGTCTTTCTTTTTTACGAAGAAGAAACCTGCTCCCGCTGGGGAGGTGGATTTCCGGATGAATCCCTTAGCCAAATTCTCCTCGATATATTCGGACATCGACCTGGTCTCAGCAGCGGACAATGGGTAAATACGCCCATGGGGAGGCGTAGTACCGGGTTGCAGGTCGATAGGGCAATCATACGGTCTGTGCGGGGGTAATGTCTCTGCTTCCTTTTTATTAAAGACATCAGCGAAAGACCAATATGGAATCGGGAGCCCTGGTAGATTAGTTGGTGTAGGAGAAGGACGGACGGGATGAACAGGAACCAAACAAGTTTTATGACAGTCCTGTCCCCAGCGAAGAATCTCTCCAGTCTGCCAGTCGAGCACGGGTGCATGCTTTTGGAGCCAAGGCAGACCTAGTAAGAAAGCGTGTGAGAGTCCAGGCAGAACATGAAACGAGATGCTCTCAGAATGCAGCATTCCTACCTGCAGGGTTATGGCTTCAGTGATAAGTTGGATGGGACGTGGCAGGAGACCCCCATCCACAGCAGCAACAGATACTGGTTCAACCAAAGGTTTGGTAGGAATGCGATATTTCTCTACTAGAGCCTGTGAAACAAGATTCCCGGCTGCTCCAGAATCAAGTTGGGCAAGTTCGAAATAACGGTTCTCACGAGGAGAATTGAGACTGACAACAGCAGAGATGAAGAGGATTTATTTTTGTCTAGGTGGACCTCTCCGAGCGAACCTAGACACAGGCGTTTCCCGACCTCTCTGGGCAGGTAGGGATCCAGTGCTCCTTACTGCCACAGTAGAAGCAACTCCCCTCGGTACGGCGTGAGTCCTGACGGGCTTTGACCATCTTGGTCTGGTCGACTTGCATAGGCTCAGAAGAGTGTACCTGAGGAGAAACGGAAGGAGTTACAGGTCTCTGAAAAGAAGGAGCAAGACGAGGAAACCTCTCACGGGTGACCTCTTTAGCGCGCTCCTGGAACCGCAGATCAATTCGATTGGCGAGAGTTATTAGGTCATCGAGAGAGGTTGGAATGTCCCGACCAGCAAGTTCATCTTTAATGCGGCCGGACAGACCCTCCCAGAAGACAGAGATCAGAGCGTCATTATCCCAAGCTAGCTCCGAGGCAAGGGTACGGAACCGTATGGCATATTGACCCACGGTGAGACTTCCCTGACGGAGACGCAGCAGAGAAGATGCAGAGGAGGTCTTCCGTCTGGGTTCGTCGAATACCTTCCGGAAGGCTGAGAGAAAAGCAGACAGGTCAGACACCAGAGGGTCCTCTCTCTCCCAAAGAGGATTTAGCCAGGCCAGGGCCTCTCCGGTGAGATGGGACATGATGAAGGCAATTTTGGCCCGGTCGGAGTTAAACTGGTGTGCCAGGAGTTCAAAATGCAGGGTGCACTGGTTAATGAAACCCCGAGCCAGAGCAGGGTCGCCTCCAAACCGAGGAGGAGCTGAAAGTCGAGGTCCAGGAACGGAAACCACGGAATTGGTAAGCAGCGGAACTGCCGGATTGCGAGTCATGGCGCCCGCGGTGGTTGCTGGTGAAGTAGTCAGGGTGTCCAGGCAGGAATTAACATTCCGCAGGTGACCCAGGATGGACTCCTGTTGAGACCTCTGACGAGACAGTTCATGACACAGGTCAGAGAGCGAGGGAGTTTGGGTGCCACCGGGTTCCATGGCCCGAGCAAACTGTAACGGGTCTGGGAGGCGGAACCTCTGAGCTTTATTATACAAGGAGGCTTTCCTTGTAAAGGAGCGGGTGGCGCCCGGGGAGACAGGTAGGAAGTCACTGCAAGTGACGGGGGCAGTCTCTGGATAGACAGGCAGGTAGTCACGGCAAGTGACCGGGGCAGTCTCTGGGTAGACAGGCAGGAAGTCACAGCAAGTGACCGGGGCAGTCTCTGGTTAGACAGGCAGGAAGTCACGGCAAGTGACCGGGGCAGTCTCTGGGTAGACAGGCAGGTAGTCACGGCAAGTGACCGGGGCAGTCTCTGGGTAGACAGGCAGGAAGTCACAGCAAGTGACCGGGGCAGTCTCTGGATAAAACAGGCAGGCAAGGAGCGGCGGCAGTCTTTGACTGGACAGGTATATACGACCTGAGACGGTGGAGCCTCCCGGTAGGCTAGCAGGCAGATGACAGATGAGCGCCCCCAAGTGAGCAGGCGAGAGTCTCTGGAACAGCCGATGAACACCGCAGGTTATGGCCGAACCTCCAGGTAGGCTTGCAGTCAGATGGCAGATGAGCGCCCCCAAGTGAGCAGGCGAGAGTCTCTGGAATTGCCGATGGTCACCGCATGTGACGGCCGAACCTCCAGGCAGGCTTGCGGGCAGGTAGCAGACAGCAAACTGGCAGGAAACAGGCAGGTAACTGGTAACGGACCCTGAGGGCTGAAGCAGAGTAAACAGTGCAACAACAACATTGCTCGGGCACCTCCATTAAGGAGGAAGTACTTTATATAGGGTGGAGTCCTCCGGCATTGGCCGGGACCTTTTTGAAAGATGCGCACGGCCCCTTTAAGAGCGGGGGAGGGCGCGGGCGCGCGCCCAAAGTCCAGTAGCAGGGAAGGAGCGCGCGGCCCCAGCAGGGCGGAAGGAGGACGCTGAGCGCGGGTAAGGGGGGCGACGTCCCTGCCTGGCAGAGGACGCTGTCGCAGGGGAACAGCGTCCCTGCCTGGCAGAAGGCAGGGACGCCGATGCTACACTGGTATCTAAACCAGAACCATAATTAATTTAAAAAAGCTGAATACCTGTCAAGTATAGTGTACAGTTCCTATAGCGTCTTGTGCTTGGGTGCGAGGAAACACAGGAGACATAGGTTGAAATGAAATGACTTGTATTACTTCATACAAGCATGCTGAAAAGTTCACACAGTTTGCAGGAACAGCGACAGGAGACACAGCAGGCCAGAGTAACTTCAAGCACTACAATAAATCTCCAAAGCAGGTTCAGGATCTCTTCTCTGTACCGTACTTCCTCTGCAAACATGGATTCACCAAACAGCAGGTTTCCAGAGTCCAAAAGTGTTCCAAGGTTCCTCAGTAGGGAATAGCTGGAGTACAAGTCCAAGGTTTCCAGAAGTCAGGTCACAGACTGACTGAGGCTTGATTCAGGAGCACTGATTGTTCAGCTGAGGCTGCTTAAGAAGCAAGAGGGAAGAATCAGGGCGGGAACATGAAAACTGGAAACTCATATTAACTGAGGGCAAGAGCTGCAGAAAGACAGAAAGCAAAATGGCCGATGGAAAACTGAGTTTCAAGGAACATGTCAACAGAGACAAAGAACCTTACATTACTCCCCCCTTAGGGACAACCTCCGGATGACCTCAGACCAGGCTTGTCAGGGTACCTCTGATGAAACTGGCGGAGCAGGCGAGGAGCATTTACATTATTGACTGGTTCCCATGAGTTGTCCTCCACTGGGTAGCCCTGCCATTTAATCAAATATTGCAACTGATTTCTGTACAACCTGGAATCTAGAATCCTTTCCACCATAAATTCTTCCTGACCATCGACCAGCTTTGGGTTAGGGCAAGGAGAAGAACGTCCAGGAAACGTATTGGGTGTTGCAGCCTTTAGTAGGGATACATGAAAGACAGGGTGGATTCTCATAGTTCTGGGCAGTTGAAGACGACAAGCAACAGCACTTATAATCTTATTGATCTTATAAGGTCCAATGTACTTATGTCCCAATTTAGACGATGGAATCTTTAATTTAAGATTTCTGGTTGACAGCCAGACCAAATCTCCTACCTTGAAAGCTGGTGCAGGTTTACGAAATTTATCTGCTGCTTTCTTGTACCTTTCCTGAGCCAATTCTAGATTTTCCTTTAGAAGATCCATATTCTTTTGTAAAGAAGTGATTCTTTCAGCCACTGCCGGCAAGGGCGTATCTATGGGAAATCGAGGAAGAATGTTAGGATGATAACCTAGATTGGAGTAAAAAGGAGACTGCTTAGTGGAGGCGCTCTGAGAGTTGTTATAAGAGAACTCAGCCAGTGGAAGTAGATCCACCCAATCATCCTGTAGGTGGCAGATAAAACAGCGAAGATACTGCTCCAGGGTCTGATTGGTTCGTTCTGTCTGTCCATTAGTCTGGGGATGAAAAGCAGAAGAAAGGTTTACTTTAATGTCCAATGCTGCACAGAAATTTTGCCAAAACCTTGAAGTGAATTGCACCCCTCGATCCGAAATGACCTCATCCGGTACTCCATGTAAGCGAAACACATTCTTAATCATCAAGTCTGATGTCTGTTTTGCAGTGGGTAAGCCGACACAAGGGATAAAATGAGCTGCCTTTGTTAGACGGTCAACCACCACTAGAATGGTGTTCTTCCCTTGAGAGGTTGGTAACTCCACAATGAAGTCCATAGAAATGGATCCCCACGGGCGGGACAGGGTGGGAAGAGGTTGCAACAGACCAGTTGGTGAGGAGCGAGGTGTTTTGCATCTTGCACAGACTTCACATGAAGTGACATAGTTTAAGACATCTTTCCTGTAAGTGGGCCACCAAAAGAAACGAGAAAGAAATTCTTGTGTCTTTAGAATTCCCCTATGCCCGGCTATCTTGGAATCGTGGATGAGTTGCAATACTCTCAATCTGACTGTTTCAGGTATATACAGACGTTGTCCCTGAATCCACACACCATTCTTAAAGACAAGACTTACGTCCCTTGGGGGTTGAGCCAACAAAGAATCCGCATGGTATGCTTCCTTGATGTCCTTAAGTAGGTCTTGATTATGAATCACTCCCAGGAATCTAGAGTCAGGAAGAATAGTCTTAGGAGGAGTAAGTGGACGTGTCTCTGCTGAATGAATCCTAGAGAGTGCATCAGCCTTTCCATTGCGCGATCCTGGTCTATAAGAAATGACAAAATTAAATTGGTTTAGGAAAAGATTCCAGCGAGCCTGGCGAGGAGTCAGGCACTTAGCCGACCTGATAAATTCAAGGTTACGATGGTCTGTCAGGACGACTATTTGCTGTGCAGCTCCCTGAAGAAGGTGTCTCCATTCCTTGAAGGCGGCAATAATGGCCAACAATTCTCTATTGCCCACATCTTAGTTCCTCTCAGCCGAAGACAACTGCTGGGAAAAGAAGGCACAGGGATGCAAGACATTCTTCTCACCTGTTTCTGAGAGAGTATAGCTCCAACGGCACAGTCTGAAGCATCCACCTCTATTATGAAGGCAAGCTCGGGGTTGGGATGTACTAAGATAGGTGCGGTGGTAAATTTATCCTTTAAACAGGAAAATGCTTCCTGAGCTTGCGGGGTCCAGGAGAACCTAGACTGTTTCCGGGTAAGTTGGGTGATAGGTGACACTACCTCAGAAAAATTCTTAATGAAACGTCTATAGAAGTTGGCAAACCCGATGAAACGCTGCACCTCCTTCACATTTCTAGGAATTGGCCAATCCTTGATGGCTTGGGTCTTGCTTCCATCCATACTAATCCCTTGCGTAGATAGTACATACCCCAGAAATTGAATTTCGGTCCTATGGAATTCACATTTTTCAAGTTTGATGTAGAGATGGTTTTGTCTTAGGCGTTCTAAGACCATTCTCACATGTCCATGATGTTCCTCTGTGGAGTTAGAAAAAATTAGAATATCATCCAGATAAATCACCACAATGTATCTAGGAGATCCCTGAAGATATCATTCACGAAGTGTTGGAAAGTGGCTGGGGCGGTACTCAGACCAAAAGGCATAACTAGATATTCAAAGTGTCCATAGCGTGACCTGAAAGCAGTCTTCCATTCATCCCCAGGTCTAATACGGACCAAGTTATAGGCCCCACGGAGATCCAGTTTAGAGAAAATTTTGGCATGCCGCACTCTCTCCAACAACTCAGGGATTAAAGGCAATGGATAACGGTTTCTAATAGTAACCTTATTGAGTTCCCTATAGTCTATGCAGGGTCTCAGAGATCCATCTTTCTTCTTCACAAAGAAGATGGGTGCACCTGCGGGAGATGAAGAGGGGCGTATGAAGCCCTTGGCTAAATTTTCGTCTATATAATCCTTCAAAGCTTTTAGCTCGGGCCCCGCTGGGGGTAGATCTTACCAAAAGGTATCTCGGCTCCAGGCAATAATTCAATTGGACAATCATATGGACGGTGAGGAGGAAGCTGATCAGCGTTCTTCTTGTCACATAAATCCACATAGTCCTGGTATACAGCTGGTAGTTCAGGGACTGACATGGTTCCTTTAGGAACAGAGCAAGCTGAAACTCCTTGACTCATCTGTTTCTCCGGAAAGTGTAATTCCTTGGTCTCCCAGTTAATCGTAGGATTCTGCGCCTGCAGCCATGGTAGCCCTAGAATAATGGGAAAGTGGGGAGAAGAGATAAGCAAAAAAGACATTTTCTCCTGATGATCTTTACCCATAAGGACCCTCAAAGGCTCTGTTTCTTGATCCACTGGTCCAGAAGTCAGTAGAGAGCCATCCACAGTCTCCATCTGTACTGGAGTAGCCTTCTTCACTGAACGTATCCCCTGTTTCAGAGCAAAGGAGATATCCATAAAATTTCCACTTGCTCCTGAGTCGATCATAGCAGAGCTAGACACCCAGACTGAGTCAACCCAGAGTTTGATGGAAAGGAAGCAATGAGAATTGTTTCTTTTACAACTCAGCTGGGACACCGCTGAGGAAACTTGAAAAATTGCAGCGTTTATACCGTCATCATCCCCAGAACTAACAGAGTTTAAGTCTGAGAAATCAAGATCTCTTGCAGCAGATCTCTCTGGAGCCTGAGGCTCGGACATGACAGAGCTCCTCTTGCAACACTCACAGTGAATGACTGCTGCAGTAGTCTTACGAGAACGGCTGGGGCAGTTTATATTGAAGTGCCCTGACTTACCACAGTAGAAACATAGATTTTCCTTTATACGATGTTCTTTGCGTGCATCACTAACCCGTCTTTGTAAAGAGTCCACCTGCATGGGTTCAGGTTCTGGTTCCCTTGTGATCCTACTCAAAGGTTCCTTAGCTGTGGAGGGAGGTAGTAAAAGGTTAGTGCGATTATTTTCGAACCATCTCTCTTGTCTGCGTTCAGTCAGACGAGCATCAATACGGATACAATAGTTAATAAAGTCACCTAACACAGTGGGAGGGTCGGCACGAGCAAGTTCATCCTTAATCAGTGGAGACAACCCTTTCCGAAAAATAGATTTTTTAGCGGAAGTGTCCCAAGTGGTATCAAGAGCCCATCTCCTGAAATTCAGGGCATATTCGGCTACTGAACGCTTACCTTGGCGCAAAGTTAACATGGCTGCTTCAGCTGTTGCACCTCGATTGGGGTCATCAAACACCTGCCCCATGGCTGAAATAAAAGCATTAAGGTGATTCAAACAATCATCCTCAGTCTCAATCAGAGGGTTTGCCCACATCAAAGCCTTATTTGTAAGCAACATGATTATAGTAAGCACTTTGGATCGTTCTGTAATGTATGTGGTACAGTTCATATAGCGTCTTGTGCTTGGGTGCGATGAAAATACTTGAGACACAGGTTGATAAAGAAAGTCTTGTATTGCTTCATACAAATTGGCAAAAATAAACACACAGGTTGCAAACACAGAAGCAGGAGACACAGCAGGCCAGAGTAATCTAAGCTCAGCAATAACTCTCCACAACAGATTCAGATCTTCTTCTCTGTTACCGCAAGTCCATGCAAACGTGAGGCTCTCAAGAGCAGAGTTCAGAGTCCACAAGTGCTTCAGAGTTCCTCAGAAGGAATGGCTGGAATACAAGGTCCAAGGCTTCAGGAGTCAGAACACAGGTTCACTGCAGGCTAGATTCTGAAGCACTGATTACTCAGCTGTGGCTGTTTAAGAAGCAAACGGAGAGAATCAGGGCGGGAACATGCAAGCTGGAAAACTCCATTTTGACTGAGGGCAAGATAGCTGCAGCAAAACAGAAAGCAAAATGGCAGACGAACAAACTGAGTTTCAGAAACAGATACACAGAACCTTACATTACTCCCCCCTTAGGGACAACCTCCGGATGACCTCAGACCAGGCTTGTGTGGGTACCTCTGATGAAACTGACGGAGCAAGCGAGGAGCATTAACGTTATTGACTGGCTCCCATGAGTTGTCCTCCACTGGGTAGCCCTGCCATTTAATCAGATATTGTAACTGATTTCTATACAACCTGGAATCTAAAATCCTTTCCACCACAAATTCTTCCTGACCATCGACTAGCACTGGGTCAGGGCAAGGAGAAGAACGTCCAGGAAACGTATTGGGTGTCGCAGCCTTTAGTAGGGATACATGAAAGACAGGGTGGATTCTCATAGTTCTGGGCAATTGAAGACGACAAGCAACGGCACTTATAATCTTACTGATTTTATAGGGTCCAATGTACTTATGTCCCAACTTAGACGATGGAATCCTTAACTTAAGATTTCTGGTTGACAGCCAGACCAGGTCTCCTACCTTAAAAGCTGGTGCAGGTTTACGAAATTTATCTGCTGCCTTCTTGTACCTTTCCTGAGCCGATTCCAGATTCTCCTTTAGAAGATCCATATTCTTCTGTAAAGTCGTGACTCTTTCAGCCACTGCTGGCAAAGGCGTCTCTATGGGAAATCGTGGTAGAATGTTAGGATGATAACCTAGATTAGAGTAAAAAGGAGACTGTTTAGTGGAGGCACTCTGAGAGTTGTTGTAAGAGAACTCAGCCAATGGAAGTAGATCCACCCAATCATCCTGTAGGTGGCAGATAAAGCAGCGGAGATACTGCTCCAGGGTTTGATTGGTTCGTTCGGTTTGTCCATTAGTCTGGGGATGAAAAGCAGAAGAAAGGTTTACTTTAATGTCCAATGCTGCACAGAAATTTTGCCAAAACCTAGAAGTGAATTGCACCCCTCGATCCGAAATAACCTCATCCGGTACTCCATGTAAACGAAACACATCTTTAATCATCAAATCTGATGTCTGTTTTGCAGTGGGTAAGCCGACACAAGGGATAAAATGAGCTGCCTTTGTTAAACGGTCAACCACCACTAGAATAGTGTTCTTCCCTTGAGAGGTTGGTAATTCCACAATGAAGTCCATAGAAATGGATCCCCACGGGCGGGACGGGTGGGAAGAGGCTGTAACAGACCAGTTGGTGAAGAGCGAGGTGTTTTGCATCTTGCACAAACCTCACACGAAGTGACATAGTCCAAAACATCCTTCCTACAAGTGGGCCACCAAAAGAAACGAGAAAGAAATTCCTGTGTCTTTAGAATTCCTCTATGCCCGGCTATTTGGAATCGTGAATGAGTTGCAATACTCTCAATCTGACTGTTTCAGGTATATACAGACGTTGTCCCAGAATCCACACACCATTCTTAAAGACAAGACTTACGTCCCTTGGGGTTGAGCCAAAAAAGAATCCGCATGGTATGCTTCCTTGATGTCTTTAATTAGGTCTTGATGATGAATCACTCCTAGGAATCTAGAGTCAGGAAGAATAGTCTTAGGAGGAGTAATTGGACGTGTCTCTGCTGAGTAAATCCTAGAGAGTGCATCAGCCTTTCCATTGCGCGATCCTGGTCTATAAGAAATAATAAAATTAAATTGGTTTAAGAAAAGATTCCAGCGAGCCTGGCGAGGAGTCAGGCACTTAGCCGACCTGATAAACTCAAGATTACGATGGTCTGTCAGAACGACTATTTGCTGTGCAGCTCCTTGAAGAAGGTGTCTCCATTCTTTGAAGGCGGCAATAATGGCCAACAACTCTCTATTGCCCACATCGTAGTTCTTCTCAGCCGAAGACAACTGCTGGGAAAAGAAGGCACAGGGATGCAAGACATTCTTCTCACCTGTTCTCTGAGAGAGTATAGCTCCCACGGCACAGTCTGAAGCATCCACCTCTATTATGAAGGCAAGCTCTGGGTTGGGATGTACTAGGATAGGTGCAGTGGTAAATTTATCTTTTAGACGGGAAAATGCTTCCTGGGCTTGGGGAGTCCAGGAGAACTTAGACTCTTTCCGGGTAAGTTGGGTGATAGGTGACACTACCTCAGAGAAATTTCTAATGAAACGTCTATAGAAGTTTGCAAACCCGATGAAGCGCTGTACCTCCTTCACATTTCTAGGACTTGGCCAATCCTTGATGGCTTGGGTTTTGACTTCCATCCATACTAATTCCTTGTGTAGACAGTACATACCCCAGAAATTGAATTTCGGTCTTATGGAATTCACACTTTTCAAGCTTGATGTAAAGATGATTTTGTCTTAGACGTTCCAAGACCATTCTCACATGTCCATGATGTTCCTCTGTGGAGTTAGAAAAAATTAAAATATCATCCAAATAAATTACCACGAATGTATCTAGGAGATCCCTGAAGATGTCATTCACCAAGTGTTGGAAAGTGGCTGGGGCGGTACTCAGACCAAAAGGCATAACCAGATATTCAAAGTGTCCATAGCGTGACCTGAATGCAGTCTTCCATTCATCCCCAGGTCTAATACGGACTAAGTTATAGGCCCCACGAAGATCTAGTTTAGAAAAAATTTTGGCATGTCGCACTCTCTCCAATAACTCAGGGATTAAAGGCAATGGATAACGGTTTCTAATAGTAACCTTATTGAGTTCCCTATAGTCTACGCATGGTCTCAGGGATCCATCTTTCTTCTTTACAAAGAATATGGGTGCCCTGCAGGAGATGAAGAGGGGCGAATGAAGCCCTTGGCTAGATTTTCGTCTATGTACTCTTTTAAAGCCTTCAGCTCGGGCCCCGCCAGGGGGTAGATCTTACCAAAAGGTATCTCTGCTCCAGGCAATAATTCAATTGGACAATCATATGGACGGTGAGGAGGAAGCTGGTCAGCGTTCTTCTTGTCACATAAATCCACATAGTCCTGGTATACAGCTGGTAGTTCAGGGACTGACATGGTTCCTTTAGGAACAGAGCAAGCTGAAATTTTTGGACTCATCTGTTTCTCTGGAAAGTGTAATTCCTTGGTCTCCCAGTTAATGGTAGGATTCTGAGCCTGCAGCCATGGTAGCCCTAGAATAATGGGAAAGTGAGGAGAAGAGATAAGCATAAAGGACAGTTTCTCTTGATGATCTTTACCCATAAGAACCTTTAAAGGCTCTGTTTCCTGATCCACTGGTCCAGAGGTCAGCAGGGAACCATCCACAGTTTCCATCTGTACTGGAGCAGCCTTCTTCACTGAACGTATTCCCTGTTTTAGAGCAAAGGAGACATCCATAAAATTTCCACTTGCACCTGAGTCGATCATAGCAGAGCTAGACACCCAGGCTGAGTCAACCCAGAGTTTGATGGAAAGAAAACAGTGAGAATTGTTTTTCTTACAACTCAGCTGGGACACCGCTGAGGAAACTTGAAAGATGGCAGCATTTACACAGTCAACGTCCTCAGAGGTAACGGAGTTTAAGTCCGAGAAATCAAGATCTGTTGCTGCAGCTCTCTCTGGAGCCTGAGGCTCGGACCTGACAGATCCCCTCTCGCAACACTCACAATGAATGAGTGCTGCAGTAGTCTTGCGAGAACGGCTGGGACAGTTAATAATAAAGTGCCCTGACTTACCACAATAAAAACATAGATTCTCCTTAAAACGATGTTCCTTGCGTGCATCACTAACCCGTCGTAGTAAAGAGTCTACCTGCATGGGTTCAGGTTCAGGTTCCCGTGTAATCCTATTCAAAGGTTCCTTAGCTGGAGAGGAAGGTAGGAAAAGGTTAGTACGATTGCTTTCGAACCATCTCTCTTGCCTGCGTTCAGTTAAACGAGTATCAATACGGATGCAGTAGTTAATAAAGTCACCTAACGCAGTGGGAGGGTCGGCACGAGCAAGTTCATCCTTAATTAGTGGGGATAACCCCTTTCGAAAAATAGATTTTTTGGCGGAATTGTCCCAGGTGGTATCAAGGGCCCATCTCCTGAAATCCAAGGCATATTCAGCTACCGAGTGCTTACCTTGGCGCAAAGCTAACATGGCTGCTTCAGCTGTTGCACCTCGATTGGGGTCATCAAACACCTGCCCCATGGCTGAAATAAAATCATCAAGGTGATTCAAACAATCATCCTCAGTCTCAATCAGAGGGTTTGCCCATATCAAAGCCTTGTTGGTAAGCAACATAATTATAGTAAGCACCTTAGATCGTTCAGTAGGAAATTGTGAAGCATGTGCAGAAAAAAAAAGATTGCATTGATTAACAAATCCCCTGAATTTTTCACGTTCACCACCAAAACGAAAAGGGGGCAACTTGGGAATCCCAGAACTCGGGGCCACGGCAGGAGCCTGGACTCGCCCCTCCAGAACCTCAATCCTGGCTCGCAAATCCTGGGTAGTCTGTCCAACCACTTGCAAATTGTGATTATTTAGGTCCTGAAGATTTGTAAAACGGGTCTTTATATTCTGCAAATCTGCAAGGATATTATCAGTCACTCCGCAAAGTTCCTTTATACGGGCCTCCATTTTCCAGATCTTTTAAGACAGGATACTGGAAGAAGAGGAGAGAAAAAAAAAACAATAGTGTTCACCTGTGGCAACACTGAAGAAAGAAAAAACTTTAAGGGAACTGCTCACCTGGAATGGTTGTGAGAAGTCACAACCACTATCATCACAGAAAGCTTTCAACCAGACATCTGATATCCAGAGTACAGCAGACAAGCCTTTCCAGACCCAGCAGACACTAACGTTTGGCTTCAGAATCTTGTAATGTATGTGGTACAGTTCATATAGCGTCTTGTGCTTGGGTGCGATGAAAATACTTGAGACACAGGTTGATAAAGAAAGTCTTGTATTGCTTCATACAAATTGGCAAAAATAAACACACAGGTTGCAAACACAGAAGCAGGAGACACAGCAGGCCAGAGTAATCTAAGCTCAGCAATAACTCTCCACAACAGATTCAGATCTTCTTCTCTGTTACCGCAAGTCCATGCAAACGTGAGGCTCTCAAGAGCAGAGTTCAGAGTCCACAAGTGCTTCAGAGTTCCTCAGAAGGAATGGCTGGAATACAAGGTCCAAGGCTTCAGGAGTCAGAACACAGGTTCACTGCAGGCTAGATTCTGAAGCACTGATTACTCAGCTGTGGCTGTTTAAGAAGCAAACGGAGAGAATCAGGGCGGGAACATGCAAGCTGGAAAACTCCATTTTGACTGAGGGCAAGATAGCTGCAGCAAAACAGAAAGCAAAATGGCAGACGAACAAACTGAGTTTCAGAAACAGATACACAGAACCTTACACGTTCAGTGGGAAATTGTGAAGCATGTGCAGAGAAAAATAAATTGCATTGATTAATAAATCCCCTGAATTTCTCACGTTCACCGCCAAAACGAAAAGGAGGTAATTTGGGGATCCCAGAACTCGGGGTTATGGCAGGAGCCTGGGCTCGTTCCTCTAGAGCCTCAATCCTGGCTCGCAATTCCTGGGTAGTCTGTCCAAACACTTGCAAATTATGATTAGTGAGGTCCTGTAGGCTTGCAAAACGGGTTTTTAAAGTCTGTACATCTGAAAGGATTGTCACTCCGCAAAGTTCCTTTATGCGGGCCTCCATCTTCCAGATCTTTTAAGGCAGAAGTGCTGGAAGAGGAAAGGAAAAAAACAAACAAAAAAAAAAAACAATAGTGTTTACCTGTGGTAACACTCCAGAGTAAAATTTTAAGGGAATGCGCTCACCTGGAATGGTTGTGAGAAGTCACAACCACTGTCATCACATAAGGTATTAAACGGACATCTGATATCCACAGTCACAGCAGACACGGCTTTCCCAGACCCAGCAGACACTAAACATTGGCTCCTGAATCTTGTCAAGTATAGTGTACAGTTCCTATAGCGTCTTGTGCTTGGGTGCGAGGAAACACAGGAGACATAGGTTGAAATGAAATGACTTGTATTCATACAAGCATACTGAAAAGTTCACACAGTTTGCAGGAACAGCGACAGGAGACACAGCAGGCCAGAGTAACTTCAAGCACTACAATAAATCTCCAAAGCAGGTTCAGGATCTCTTCTCTGTACCGTAATTCCTCTGCAAACATGGATTCACCAAACAGCAGGTTTCCAGAGTCCAAAAGTGTTCCAAGGTTCCTCAGTAGGGAATAGCTGGAGTACAAGTCCAAGGCTTCCAGGAGTCAGGTCACAGACTGACTGAGGCTTGATTCAGGAGCACTGATTGTTCAGCTGAGGCTGCTTAAGAAGCAAGAGGGAAGAATCAGGGCGGGAACATGAAAACTGGAAACTCCATATTAACTGAGGGCAAGAGCTGCAGAAAGACAGAAAGCAAAATGGCCGACGGAAAACTGAGTTTCAAGGAACATGTCAACAGAGACAAAGAACCTTACAATACCTTTTTGAAGGCCCGAACTTTTAAGATGGAGTCTATACGGTCAGCCATAAAACTTCTGTTTCCCAGATGCTACATGGCGGTCGTGGACCTCAAGGATGCGTATTACCACCTGCCAATACAGATCTCGCATCAGCAGTTTCTACGAGTAGCAGTTATATTAGAGGGCCGAATTCGTCATCTGCAATTCACGGCAATGCCCTTCGGATTATCTATGGCACCCCGCGTCTTCACCAAACTAATGCTGGAGGTGATGTCATACTTGCGAATAAAAGATACCCTGGTAATCCCATATCTGGATGATATTCTGATTGTGGGAAATTCGTATCGGCAGTATGAGCACAGACTATCTGACGTAATCTCATCTTTGCAGAGCTTAGGTTGGCTGATAAACTGGGAAAAATCCAGACTACACCCGGTAACCTGTCAGACGTTCCTAGGCCTTCATCTAAATTCAGTAAGTCAGAGATGCCTGCTACCAGAGGCAAAGAAATTAACTGTAATCAATAAAGTACGACTTGTAGTAAATAAACCTGTAATATCACTAAGAGCAGGCATGTCCTTGCTGGGATCGTTGACCTCTTGTATTCCGGCAGTCCAGTGGGCTCAGTTTCATACCAGAACATTGCAAAGAACCATCCTACAGGAGGAAGAAAATCTGCAGGGACAATTAGAAAGCATGATATCCCTACCATCGGAAGTAGTCAATTCCCTAAGGTGGTGGCTGGATCCAGATAATCTTTCGGGAGGGGTTCCTTGGGTAGTGGTCCCCTCAAATATAGTAACCACAGATGCCAGTCCCTTGGGATGGGGAGCGCATTTAAAAGATTATATCGTGCAGGGAAAGTGGCCTAGCTCTGAGGTAGAAGACTCGTCAAATATGAGAGAATTAAAAGCTGTATATCATGCTATATGTAACTTTCTTCCACAGCTACAAGGAACTCATACAAGGATTCTATCAGACAACACCACCTCTGTAGCATACATAAACCACCAAGGAGGAACACGATCAGCAGCGCTCATGTCTATCGCGGGGAAAATTCTAAAAATAGCAGAAGATCATTTCTTGTCCCTATCAGCATTACATGTCAGAGGAGCAGACAATATCAAGGCAGATTTCCTCAGTCGCCATACTCTACATCAGGGAGAATGGATGCTCAGTCGCCAAATCTTCAACATGATAGCAGTCAGATGGGGCAAGCCAGAGATAGACCTGTTTGCCACAAGGGACAACAGACAAGTCGAAAGGTTTGCTTCACTGTTCAGGATGGACAGTCCGGACATACTGGATGCTTTGCAGACTCCGTGGACTTTTCGCCTAGCCTATGCCTTTCCTCCAATGATGTTACTACCAACCGTCATCCGGAAAATCAGGGAGGAAGGAGCGAGAATAATCTTAATAGCTCCGTTCTGGCCCAAGAGGCCATGGTTCTCATGGCTGAGGGCCATGTCGGTCTCAGATCCATGGGTTCTTCCTTGGGACCGGGACCTTCTCTCACAAGGGCCATTTCACCACCCTCAGGTCAAAGGTCTTCGCCTCACGGCTTGGAATTTGAAAGGCAGCTATTAAAGCAAAGAGGGTTTTCAGACGGTCTAATTAATACCCTTCTGCATAGTAGAAAGGAGATCACAACCAATATATATGCCAGAGTCTGGAAAAAATTCTTAACATTTCATTCAACACACCTATCTGATGAAGTACCTATCCCGGCTATCCTTGAATTTTTGCAAAAAGGACATGAGTTAGGTCTATCAGTGAATACACTTAAAGTCCAAGTGTCAGCTCTAGGAGCTTTATACAGTCAGGATGTAGCAGGCAATAAATGGGTGGCTCGATTTATTTCAGCCTGCCATCGAACACAACCAGTTTATATACCACAAATGCCATCTTGGGACTTAAACTTAGTTCTAGACGCCTTAACGGAAAGTCCATTTGAACCACTCCATTCAATACCAATAAAATATGTTTCATTTAAAACCATTTTGTTAGTAGCCTTGGTCTCAGCAAGAAGAGTGAGTGATCTCCAGGCCTTATCAATAGATTCTCCTTTCCTATCGGTATCTCAGGACAAGATAGTCTTAAAAACAGACCCGTCTTATCTTCCTAAAGTGGCGACAAAATTTCATAGATCCCAGGAGATCTACCTTCCTTCCTTTTACGATAGGCCCTCATCACCACAGGAAGAAAGATTCCACACTTTAAATGTTAAAAGGGCCGTCTTAGCATATCTGGACAGGACTAGACCCTGGAGGAAGAGCAGGGCTCTCTTTGTCTCGTTCCAGGGCAGCCGTAAAGGTGCAGGAGTGACGAAGAGTACGCTGTCTCGATGGATTAGAGACGCAATATCTCTGACGTATGTGGCAAAGGGGAAAGTTCCACCACAGGGCGTGAAAGCACATTCCGCACGAGCCATATCTTCTTCCTGGGCAGAAAGAGCAGATGTCCCAATAGACCTTATATGTAAGGCCGCAACCTGGGCTTCACCTTCTACCTTCTATGATCACTATAGATTAGATCTATCTTCCTCAACAGACCTAGTGTTTGGTAGATCAGTCCTTGACACGGTGGTCCCTCCCAGGTGATAGTCTCTGAAAATCTCTCAGTGGGTGCTGTCGTGGCGAAGAGAAAAAGCCGGATTACTTACCGGTAATGCTCTTTTATAGAGCCCACGACAGCACCCACTCACTTCCCTCCCCTAGTTATAGTATGCACGGTGTATTCCGTTGGGTGAAGGGCTAAATGTATGTACATAGTCTAGCAGTGTAAATATGTATATATATCTTAAACGTATTACGAAGCAAATTAGCTAAAACTTGTGTGGCGGTTCCTCTCATTCTCTGTAATCCAACTGAGGAGCGAGGGGGGGGGCCGCCCCTTTTATCTCTCTGTAGGTTTCCTGTTCCTAGGGGCGGATCCCCTCTCTCAGTGGGTGCTGTCGTGGGCTCTATAAAAGAGCATTACCGGTAAGTAATCCGGCTTTTTTCACAAAAATTTTCTTTTAGCCTCAGTTTTTTCATTTTCACATGGGCAACAGGATAAAATGGATCCTAAAATTTGTTGAGCAATTTATCTTGAGTCAAATTTATTCAATTATAGAAAGGACATTAGTATCAAAAAGCATAGAAAAAGGCCCTGAAAACAATACTTTATTAATAAAATTACCACAATGGGTAAACCCAAAAAAATTGTGACACAAAACACAAACAAAAACAAACATGTATCCCACTAAAATTGGGTAACACAGCTGTCCCTAGGGTGATCCTAAGCTCACTCCTACCTGGCCGCGGAGGTTGGCACCCTAGGGGGGAACGTTGTGGCGCCCCCGCTCCTCGATGGCTAGCCCAGGTGCCCTGCTGAGCCCTACCGCGTCAAGGGAATCCCACTACCCGTTGGTTAAGGGGACCCCTAACGATTAGACATGAAACAACTGTGTCTAAAGACAACCCTATGCCCCAAATAATAAAATCAAGTGAACACACAATGGGTGATATAAATGATGGTTTTTGGAGGGACCAATCTTATAAATCTCTTCTAGAAAAACGGTGTATTGATGTATTTTATTTCACCATTATATATAAATAATTCTCCCATGAAATACGGTGTATTGATGTATTATATTTCACCGTTATATATTATATTTCACCGTTATATAAAGATGATTCTACTAGGAGAGTAAATCAAAGATAACATGTCCGGTGTCTAGATGTATTGCACCGTTTATCAAAAAGTTGACCCTTTACCATAAGATGCCATGTAATGCAATGTTTAGATGAAGATATATATCTGGGGATAAATATCCCAAAATTCTAGAGCACTCAAAATAGAGTATATTGGTAAGAGTCAAAAATAATATTAATTGATCCCATGTACACCTGAATAACCCTCAGAGACGATACCCGTGTCTCATATGAAAAATACAGAGCTCAATTGGTCACCATGACTACAATAATTCGAGCTAGATTCATAGATCTAAGTAGTTTATCGATACCGTGTCACAGAAATAGCTCAAGATAATAACACACCAATTATTATAATTATACTGTCTTCTGCTGAGTAATTGATCCCCAATCAATAGGTCAATTTTGACCGATATAATGTATGCTATAAGACCTGATTACTGCACAATATCACAGCAATTGGCTTCTTAATCAAGCAGGTGATTATTCACAAAAGACACTTGGTGTAGCCATCAATACACAATGATGAACAGCTTGTTAGTTTAAAGCATGTGGAAACAGTGGGTACATTATCCCCAAATGTTAGTAGCCAGGTGACCGCTCAAAAAATACACAATATAAAGCTATCCGGCCTCATAGATCTATAACATGTGCAGTAGTGGCTTTCTGATAACCCCCACCATGCATCACAGACCATCGTCTGACCATATAACTTCAAGGGTTGTTATTCAAAGTGTACATCTGCCATACTTAACTGACAGATACGCCACCCATCACCCCTCTCTATCGCCTCAACGCGTTTCGCCCTCTGGGCTCATCAGGAGGCTCGATATGCCGATGACATGTGTCTTCCAATATGGTGTATTATGGCAGATGTACACTTTGAATAACAACGCTTGAAGTTATATGGTCGGACGATGGTCTGTGATGCATGGTGGGGGTTATCTGTTGTGTTTCGGTAGCTGAGGAGTGCAGGTAAAAAAGGCAATACACCAGAGCAGTTGGAATCTATGAGATTGCAGTACCCTGACTAACCACCACAACTAGAGGCAGCCGTGGAGCGTTCCTACGTTTGTCCTAGATGCCTCGTCACAGCCTGAGAAACTAACTACACCTAAAGATAGAAAGAGGAAAGCTATCTGCCCGGAGCAGATCCCCAAAGAACATAGAAAGCCCCCAAACATGTAATGGCGGTTAGACAAGAAGAAATACTGACACAGACAGAAAATAGTATGAGCAAACGTTGGGCCCAAACTACCTAAATAGAAAAGGATAGGAAGGGCACTTACTGCAATCCCAAAAAACCCTGAAAAGCACCAACTCTACTAATTTCAAAAACACCTGAGATCACACGACCTCTACCACCTAAATTAGTTCTCTGGTGTAACAAAATCAAAACAGCAGCCACTGAAAAAACTGGAAAAAGCAAATGTACAAACATCAGTGGCTGAACTAAACTGAGAGGGCAAAAGCCCCCGGAGGGGACCCTGAAGGCCCCCACAGAAGTGCAGGACAAAATGCAAAAATCAAGCACAAAAACAAAAAGAAGAAAATGTCTTATCTGTTAGCAGGAGATGCAGACACGACACAGCAGGCTACAAAGGAAACAGGAATCAAGGATTGAGACCAGAACAATTGATCACCGGCAACCCTGATGGGAAGGTGACTCCCTTATATAAGACCAGTCAGTAACACCTGATTCCCAATCCTCACAATCTTCACTGGACAGTCCAGTACCGCTTGTAACCACCAGAGGGAGCCTCTGCTCAGAACTCACCCCAAGTCCATTCACAACAGTACCCCCCCCTTGAGGAGGGGTCACCGAACCCTCACTTGAGCAACCAGGTCGTTCAGGATGAGTTCTATGATACGCACGGATGAGTCTCCTAGCATGGATGTCCGAAGCAAACACCCAAGAATTGTCTTCCTGACCATAACCTCTCCACTTAACCAAATACTGGAGTTTCCGTCTAGAAAAACGAGAATTCAATATTTTCTCAACCACAAACTCCATATTGCCCTCAACCAGAACAGGGTCAGGAGGCAAAGCAGTAGGAACCACTGGCTCAACAAACCTCTTCAACAAGGACTTGTGGAACACGTTATGGATCTTAAATGTCCCTGGAAGAAGCAAACGAAAAGAAACAGGATTAAGAATCTCCATGATCTTATAAGGTCCAATGAACCTAGGCTTAAATTTAGGAGATGCCACTCTCATAGGAATATTTTTTGAGGACAACCAGACCAAGTCCCCCACTTTAAACCGAGGACCATCAGTCCTATGCCGGTTAGCAAACCGCTGGGCCCTCTCCTGAGAGAGGGACAACCTCTCCACTACCTGGTCCCAAATCTTAGATAAGTCTCCAATGTCTGGTTTGTTCTCTCAGTTTGACCATTGGTCTGAGGATGAAACGCAGAGGAGAAAGACAATTGAACACCAAGTTTAGAACAAAAGGTCCTCCAAAATCTGGAAACAAACTGGACTCCTCTGTCAGACACAATGTTCTCAGGAATGCCGTGTAAACGAACCACGTGCTGAAGGAACAAAGGCACCAATTCAGAGGAGGAAGGCAACTTAGGTAATGGCACAAGATGTATCATCTTGGAAAACCTATCACAAATCACCCAGATGATGGTCATTCTCTGAGAAACAGGGAGGTCGGAAATGAAATCCATAGAGATATGGGTCCATGGTCTCTTGGGCACAGGCAATGGCATCAACAAACCACTAGAGTGAAAGAAAGGCTTGGAGCGAGAGCAAGTCCCGCAGGACTGCACAAATTCCCTGACATCACAAGACAAGGTAGGCCACCAAAAGGACCGACTAACCAAGTCTCTGGTACCAAAAATTCCGGGATGACCGGCCAACGCGGAACAATGAATCTCAGACATCACACTCTTTTTCCACTGGTCCGGGACAAACAATTTCCCAACAGGGCAGCGCTCGGGCCTATCCTCCTGACACCCCTCCAGAGCCAGTCTCAAATTGGGCGAGATGGCGGAAAGAACTACACCTTCTTTCAAAATAACAGAAGGATCAGATAACTCAGGAGAGTCCGCAAGGAAACTCCTTGAGAGGGCATCCGCCTTAACATTCTTAGTGCCAGGAAGAAAGGAAACCACAAAATTAAAACGTGTGAAAAACAAGGCCCACCTGGCCTGTCTAGGATTAAGTCGCTTGGCAGATTCCAGATAAACCAGATTCTTATGGTCCGTAAGGACCACCACCTGATGTTTGGCTCCCTCCAGCCAATGTCTCCACTCTTCAAAAGCCCACTTCATGGCCAATAACTCCCGATTACCCACGTCATAATTACGTTCAGTAGGAGAAAATTTTCGAGAGAAAAAGGCACAAGGGTTACTTTTAGAGGTCTCTGGATCTCTTTGGGACAAAACGGCACCTGCCCCAATTTCAGAGGCATCAACCTCCACCTGAAATGGCAGAGAAACATCAGGCTGCCGTAGAACAGGAGCAGAAGTGAATCTCTGCTTAAGTTCCTGAAATGCAGAGACTGCCTCAGGAGGCCAATTCACCACATCAGAACCCTTTTTGGTCAAATCAGTTAATGGTTTAACAATAACCGAGAAATTACCAATAAATTTACGATAAAAATTGGCAAAACCCAAAAATCTTTGAAGAGCCTTTAATGAAGTAGGTTGGACCCAATCACAGATGGCCTGAACCTTGACCGGGTCCATTTCAATAACAGATGGGGACAAAATGAATCCCAAAAATGAGATCCTCTGTACGCCAAAAAGACACTTTAATCCCTTCACATACAGAGCATTCTCTCTCAAAATCTGGAATACAGTTCGAACATGTTTCACATGAGAGTCCCAGTCATTGGAAAAAATCAAGATATCATCCAAATAAACAATCAGAAATTTATCCACAAAATCCCTGAAAATGTCATTCATGAAGGACTGGAAGACAGAAGGAGCATTAGTGAGCCCAAAGGGCATCACAAGGTACTCAAAATGCCCCTCAGGGGTATTAAATGCCGTCTTCCATTCATCCCCGTGCTTAATGCGAATAAGGTTATATGCCCCCCTGAGGTCAAGCTTGGTAAACCAAGTAGCGTTTTTCACCCTGGAAAACAGGTCAGAAATGAAGGGTAACGGATATTGATATTTCACAGTAATATTGTTCAAAAGACGATAATCAATACACGGCCTTAATGAACCATCCTTTTTGGCCACAAAGGAAAAACCGGCACCTAAGGGTGAAGAGGATGGTCTGATATGACCCTTCTCCAATGACTCCTTGATAGAAGACCGCATAGCGTCATGTTCAGGTACAGACAAGTTAAAAAGGCGACCTTTAGGGAATTTACTACCAGGCACTAATTCAATAGCGCAGTCATAGCTCCTATGGGGAGGCAAGGATGCAGATTTACTTTCGCTAAACACATCAGAAAAATCAATCAAAAAGTCAGGAACATCCTGAGCCTGGGGGGAGGCAGAAAAAACAGGAGTGTTGGTATTAACACATTGGCAGCCCCAACTGGTAACAGACACAGATTTCCAATCCAAAACAGGATTATGAGACTGTAACCAAGGGAAACCCAGTACGATAATGTCATGCAGATTATACAGAACCAAAAATTTGCAGCTCTCCTGATGATCAGGTTCAACCCTCATTATCACCTGAGTAGAGAACTGAGGTTTATTCTCAGCCAAAGGGGTAGAATCGATCCCCAGTAGGGGAATAGACTTCCATAGGGGTATCAAGGGAAACCCACAACGTTTAGCAAAATCAAAATCCATCAGGTTAATAGCTGCTCCCGAATCAACGAAAGCCTGAGCAGAAAATGAGGACAGAGAGCATATCAGAGTAACAGTTAATAAAAACTTAGTCTGAACACTACCCAAGACAACTGAGCGTGCAAAACGTCTTCCCCGCTTAGGGCAGACTGAAATAGCATGAGAGGCATCACCACAGTAGAAACATAACCCATTGCGCTTTCGAAACTCATGACGCTGTGCCCCAGACACCACTCTATCACACTGCATGGATTCAGAAGCAGGTTCACAAGGCAACACTATTCCACGCATACTTCTCCGCTCACGCAAACGTCTGTCAATTTGAATCGCTAATGACATAGAATCATTGAGACCAGAGGGGACAGGGAATCCCACCATAACATCCTTTACATTATCTGACAGACCCTTCCGAAAAAGGGCTGCCAAAGCGTCGTCATTCCATTTGGTCAGGACTGCCCACCTACGGAATCTGACAGTATAACTCAGCGTCATCAAGCCCCTGATTTAATGCCAACAAGGCTTTTTCAGCTTGATCAGTGACATTAGGCTCATCGTACAATAACCCCAAGGCCTGAAAAAATGCATCAACATCACTCAAAACAGGATCCCCAGGTGTCAGGGAAAAAGCCCAATCCTGAGGATCGCCGCGCAGGAGAGAGATGACAATTTGAACCTGCTGTGCTGCGTTCCCTGAGGACTTAGATTTTAAGGCAAAAAACAATTTACAATTATTTTTGAAATTCAGAAACTTGGCTCGATCCCCCAAAAACAAATCTGGCATGGGAATCCTAGGTTCCACAACAGGCAACCTAGCAAGATAGGTAGCAATACTCCGAACCTCAGTGGCAAGCTGATCCACACGGCCAGACAACTGTGCAAACTCCATTGAGAGAAAAAATCCTCCCCAGCACCCAGAGATACAGAGGGAAAAAAAAA
Organism: Oophaga sylvatica; assembly: GCA_033576555.1. Classification (NCBI taxonomy): domain Eukaryota; kingdom Metazoa; phylum Chordata; class Amphibia; order Anura; family Dendrobatidae; genus Oophaga; species Oophaga sylvatica. The sequence continues at coordinate 52,809,550 of JARQOD010000003.1, forward strand.
AAAATGCAACAAACAGAAAATATCTCTGACAACTCTGACAACCTTTTTTCTTTCACAATATTTTTCCCTTTTTTCCCTTCTGTGAGTACCATACAATTTTCAATTTTTAAGCCGGTGATACTGTTGTGTTTCGGTAGCTGAGGAGTGCAGGTAAAAAAGGCAATACACCAGAGCAGTTGGAATCTATGAGATTGCAGTACCCTGACTAACCACCACAACTAGAGGCAGCCGTGGAGCGTTCCTACGTTGGTCCTAGACGCCTCGTCACAGCCTGAGAAACTAACTACACCTAAAGATAGAAAGAGGAAAGCTATCTGCCCCGGAGCAGATCCCCAAAGAACATAGAAAGCCCCCAAACATGTAATGGCGGTTAGACAAGAAGAAATACTGACACAGACAGAAAATAGTATGAGCAAACGTTGGGGCCCAAACTACCTAAATAGAAAAGGATAGGAAGGGCACTTACTGCAATCCCAAAAAACCCTGAAAAGCACCAACTCTACTAATTTCAAAAACACCTGAGATCACACGACCTCTACCACCTAAATTAGTTCTCTGGTGTAACAAAATCAAAACAGCAGCCACTGAAAAAACTGGAAAAAGCAAATGTACAAACATCAGTGGCTGAACTAAACTGAGAGGGCAAAAGCCCCCGGAGGGGACCCTGAAGGCCCCCACAGAAGTGCAGGACAAAATGCAAAAATCAAGCACAAAAAGAAGAAAATGTCTTATCTGTTAGCAGGAGATGCAGACACGACACAGCAGGCTACAAAGGAAACAGGAATCAAGGATTGAGACCAGAACAATTGATCACCGGCAACCCTGATGGGAAGGCGACTCCCTTATATAAGACCAGTCAGTAACACCTGATTCCCAATCCTCACAATCTTCACTGGACAGTCCAGTACCGCTTGTAACCACCAGAGGGAGCCTCTGCTCAGAACTCACCCCAAGTCCATTCACAACAGTTATCAGAAAGCCACTACTGCACATGTTATAGATCTATGAGGCCGGATAGCTTTATATTGTGTATTTTTTGAGCGGTCACCTGGCTACTAACATTTGGGGATAATGTACCCACTGTTTCCACATGCTTTAAACTAACAAGCTGTTCATCATTGTGTATTGATGGCTACACCAAGTGTCTTTTGTGAATAATCACCTGCTTGATTAAGAAGCCAATTGCTGTGATATTGTGCAGTAACCAGGTCTTTTAGCATACATTATATCGGTCAAAATTGACCTATTGATTGGGGATCAATTACTCAGCAGAAGACAGTATAATTATAATAATTGGTGTGTTATTATCTTGAGCTATTTCTGTGACACGGTATCGATAAACTACTTATATCTATGAATCTAGCTCGAATTATTGTAGTCATGGTGACCAATTGAGCTCTGTATTTTTCATATGAGACACGGGTATCGTCTCTGAGGGTTGTTTAGGTGTACATGGGATCAATTAATATTATTTTTGACTCTTACCAATATACTCTATTTTGAGTGCTCTAGAATTTTGGGATATTTATCCCCAGATATATATCTTCATCTAAACATTGCATTACATGGCATCTTATGGTAAAGGGTCAACTTTTTGATAAACGGTGCAATACATCTAGACACCGGACATGTTATCTTTGATTTACTCTCCTAGTAGAATCATCTTTATATAACGGTGAAATATAATATATAACGGTGAAATATAATACATCAATACACCGTATTTCATGGGAGAATTATCTATAATATAACGCTGGGAGCGTCACTCTGTCTGAATCCGTAATAGATTCCGCAAGCGCGATGCGCCTGTGCAGTCTGGACAGAGTGACGCACCCGAGGATGAGGAGGGTGGCCCAGGAGATCGCGGTATGCGTAAGTACTGAACGCATACCGCGATCTCCGGCACAAGTTAACGATCCGGTGTGCCGGCGCCTGGATGGATGTCAGGAGAGGGCGGGATGTGGCGCCGGAATCGGCGCATGCCCAGTGTGCGCTTTCCGGCACCATTTTCTTGAAGACACACTGCAGTGTGTTCAAGAAAATGGTGGTGCAAAGCTAGAACTGCGCAGGCGCCGATACAATCCCGCCCTCTCCTGCACCTCAAGGCGAGACTCAGGCCCCTTTATCAGTGTCTGCATGAGAGTGGCGCGGTGTGCGCAGGCGCACAGTGAATGTAACTGTCGCCTGCGCATCACCGCCATTTTAAAACCGCTGCCCCCTCTGGTTACATCACTCTTGCATTTAGCTGTGTAGCTGACGCCCACAAATCGCCCCGTTAAAAAAAAAAAAACAGAACTGCGCCACACAGTGCCTCTGGAGTCCTGTCAGAAAATAAAGCGGTACAGATAAATTCCGCGCCACACAGTGCCTCTGGAGTCCTGTCAGAAAAAAAAGCGGTACAGATAAATTCCGCGCCACACAGTGCCTCCAGTGTGTCACAGAAAAAAAAATTGGGCATATATATTCTGCGCCATCCAGTGCCTCCAGTGTGTCACAGAAAAAAAAATTGGGCACATACTGCGCCATCCAGTGCCTCCGGTGTCAGAATAATAAAAAGTTGCCCACATATATTCTGCGCCATCCAGTGCCTCCGGTGTCAGAAAAATAAAAAGTTGGCCACATATATTTTGCGCCATCCAGTGCCTCCGGTGTCAGAAAAATAAAAAGTTGGCCACATATATTCTGCGCCATCCAGTGCCTCCGGTGTCAGAAAAATAAAAAATTGGGCACATATATTCTGCGCCATCCAGTGCCTCCAGTGTCAGAAAAATAAAAAATTGGGCACATATATTGTGCACCATCCAGTGCCTCCAGTGTCAGAAAAATAAAAAATTGGGCACATATATTCTGCGCCATCCAGTGCCTCCGGTGTCAGAAAAATAAAAAATTGGGCACATATATTCTGCGCCATCCAGTGCCTCCAGTGTCAGAAAAATAAAAATTGGGCACATATATTCTGCGCCATCCAGTGCCTCCAGTGTCAGAAAAATAAAAAATTGGGCACATATATTCTGCGCCATCCAGTGCCTCCGGTGTCTGACAGAAAAAGAAAAAATTAACCACATATATTCTGCGCCATCCAGTGCCTCCAGTGTCAGAAAAATAAAAAGTTGGCCACATATATTCTGCGCCATCCAGTGCCTCCAGTGTCAGAAAAATAAAAAATTGGGCACATATATTCTGCGCCATCCAGTGCCTCCGGTGTCTGACAGAAAAAGAAAAAATTAACCACATATATTCTGCGCCATCCAGTGCCTCCGGTGTCAGAAAAATAAAAAGTTGGCCACATATATTCTGCGCCATCCAGTGCCTCCAGTGTCAGAAAAATAAAAAATTGGGCACATATATTCTGCGCCATCCAGTGCCTCTGGTGTCAGAAAAATAAAAATTGGGCACATATATTCTGCGCCATCCAGTGCCTCCAGTGTCAGAAAAATAAAAAGTTGGCCACATATATTCTGCGCCATCCAGTGCCTCCAGTGTCAGAAAAATAAAAAATTGGGCACATATATTCTGCGCCATCCAGTGCCTCCGGTGTCAGAAAAATAAAAAATTGGGCACATATATTCTGCGCCATCCAGTGCCTCCGGTTTCAGAAAAATAAAAAATTGCGCACATATATTCTGCGCCATCCAGTGCCTCCAGTGTCAGAAAAAAAAAAGTTGGCCACATATATTCTGCGCCATACAGGGCCTCCGGTGTCAGAAAAATAAAAAATTGGCCACATATATTCTGCGCCATACAGGGCCTCCGGTGTCAGAAAAATAAAAAGTTGGTGCCCACATATATTATGCGCCATCCAGTGCCTCCGGTGTCAGAAAAATAAAAAGTTGGCCACATATATTCTGCGCCATCCAGTGCCTCCGGTGTCAGAAAAATAAAAAGTTGGCCACATATATTCTGCGCCATACAGGGCCTCTGGTGTCAGAAAAATAAAAAGTTGGCCACATATATTCTGCGCCATCCAGTGCCTCCGGTGTCAGAAAAATAAAAAGTTGGCCACATATATTCTGTGCCATCCAGTGCCTCCAGTGTCAGAAAAATAAAAAATTGGGCACATATTCTGCGCCATCCAGTGCCTCCACTGTCAGAAAAATAAAAAATTGGGCACATATATTCTGCGCCATCCAGTGCCTCCGGTGTCAGAAAAATAAAAAATTGGGCACATATATTCTGCGCCATCCAGTGCCTCCAGTGTCAGAAAAATAAAAAATTGGGCACATATATTGTGCACCATCCAGTGCCTCCAGTGTCAGAAAAATAAAAAATTGGGCACATATATTCTGCGCCATATAGGGCCTTCGGTGTCTGACAGAAAAATAAAAAATTAACCACATATATTCTGTGCCATCCAGTGCCTCCGGTGTCTGACTGAAAAAAAAAAATTGGTCACATATATTCTGCGCCATCCAGTGCCTCCGTTGTCTCACTGAAAAAAAAAAATTGGTCACATATATTCTGCGCCATACAGTGCTTCCGGTGTCAGAAAAATAAAAAATTGGGCACATATATTCTGCACCATACAGTGCCTCCGGTGTAAAAAAAAAAAAATTGGCCACATATATTCTGCGCCATCCAGTGCCTCCAGTGTCAGAGAAATAAAAAATTGGGCACATATATTCTGCACCATACAGGGCCTCCGGTGTCAGAACAATAAAAAATTGGCCACATATATTCTGCGCCATCCAGTGCCTCCTGTGTCAGAAAAATAAAAAATTGGCCACATATATTCTGCACCATACAGGGCCTCCGGTGTCTGACTGAAAAAAAAAACATTTGGTAAACTTTAAAACCTTATTCGTTCCGTAAATTCATAATAATGCCACCCAAACGCAAGCAAGTTTTTTCTCAGGAGGAAACTGAGGCAAAAAGAAAAAAAAAAAGCAGAAGCTCAAAAGGTTCGTAGAAGTAGAGGTAAAAAACAGCACCTTAAATTGCAGCATGAAGACACTGTCAGAAGAAGGGCTGCCCGTCATAATCTCACACAAGAAAAGCGTCAAAAGATGCGCAAAGCTGACACTGAAAGGCATAGGTCTGCCCAAGAGAGTATGACAGAAGGTGAGCTTCAGCAGCATCGCAAAGCCAATGCTGAGACAAAAAGAGTAGCCCGTCCTAAACAACCTGCCCGCTGGGGTAAGAACGTAAGATGTCGCAACACTGCTTTACTGACTGAAAACTTCAATGAAGACGACATTGAAGCGTGCTATCTTGGCCCAATGAACAACAAATGCTCATTTTGTAATGCCAACCATTTCCAAAATGAAATTACAACAAACTGTTGTCATAATGGAACCATCATACTGGAAGAAGTACGAATGAATCCCTATATTACTAATTGCATGAAGAGATTGGAACCAAACTCCCAAGAATTTTATGGAAAACATAAGATCATAGAATAGTGCAAACGCTTTTGCATCAATGGGTGCACAAATTGACCAATCAATTAACAGGAGATCAGGTCCTTTCTGCTACAGAATCCATGGGCAAATTTACCATGCAACATCTGCGCTGCACCCTAACCAAGGTGAATCACCGACATTCGCCCAGTTATATATTCTGGATTCGGCTCAAGCCTTGAATGAAAGAATGCAAAATCCAGCCAACAGTGGATGCATTCGTAATGTTATGGAAAATCTACAAAAAATTCTCGAAGACATCAATCCTTTCTCCAGACAATACAAAAATATGTTGCAATTTGAACAAGAAGAAATGCTAAAAGCAAATCTAGAAAACCGAATGCCTATTGAATATAGCATGACTTTCGTGAGAGAAAAAGGAAATATGATGCACCCTGGCAGAATCAATGCTCCAACTGCCAGAGGGAAATTGCTGCCATTTTCCACAACGCAGATGGTGCACCCCCAGAAAACCGTGACATTACCATTCATCCCAAAAGTGGCACTTTACAAAATATATCTATCCTGAGTAGACTCTGTGACCCAATGTGCTACCCTTTGCTTTTTCCTTATGGTGACTCTGGGTGGACTACAGAACTAAAAAAAACAGTTGGTCGAGGAAATGTGACTCAACTTCAATGGTATTCATACCACTTTGCCATTCGTGATGGTACTTTTAACCAGTTCCTTAATGCAGGAAAGCTGACACACCAATTTATGGTTGATGCCTATTGCAAAACTGAAGCAAACCGTTTAAATTGGGTACGCAAAAATCAAAGTACTGTAAGAGCTGAAGAATATGACGTCCTGCACCAATTCGTAACCAACCACCATTTCATGGACATAGATATCCTGCCTGGAAAAAAAGTCATACTGCCATCAACTTTCCAAGGAAGTCCAAGAAATATGGCACAAAATTACCAAGATGCCATGGCAATGGTCAGGAAATATGGCAAACCAGACCTATTTGTAACAGTAACGTGCAATCCAAAATGGACGGAAATAAGAGAAAATTTACTTCCCAGCCAGCAGCCATGCGACAGGCCGGATTTAGTAGCACGAGTATTTAACATGAAACTAAAATTGCTACTTGGAGACTTAACCACATACCACAGATTTGGACATGCTATTGGTATGGTGTATGTAATTGAGTTCCAAAAAAGAGGGCTCCCTCACGGACACATCTTGGTTTTTATGTCCCCAAAATATAAAGCCTGGATAAAGAAAAAATTGACAAAATTGTTTGTGCAGAGCTCCCGCACAAAAACACTCATCCCAAGCTTTATGAAATTATAAAATCTTGCATGATACACGGTCCATGTGGCCAACTTAATCCAAATGCACCATGTATGGACAATGGAACTGTACCAAAGGCTTTCCCCAAAGATTTCTGTTCCGAAACTAACAGCAATGTAAATGGATACCCTAAATACCAACGCCGGGATGATAACAACTTTGTTACACTTGGTGGAAACAAGATTGATAATAGATGGGTTGTGCCTTACAATCCTTATCTTTCCTTTAAATACAATGCCCACATAAACGTTGAGATTTGCAGTTCTATACAAAGTGTAAAATATTTGTTCAAATACGTTTACAAACGACATGATTGTGCAAATATCCAGTTTGTTACTTCTGCCACAGAACAAGAAGCTACGGATGAATGGGATGAAGTAAAAAATTACTTAGAAACTCGATATGTAAGTGCACCTGAAGCATGCTGGAGACTCAGGGAATATAAAATGCACCATCAAACTGATCATGTGGAAAGATTAAATGTCCACCTTGAGGATAAGCATACAATATGTTTCATACCAGGTAAAGAAGCTGAAGCTGTGCAGCAGAAAAACACCAAGTCTAAACTTCTTGCTTGGTTTAAACTGAATGGGGAAGAACCTAACGCCCAACGATATTTATACATTGAAATCCCTGAACATTACACATGGATGATAAAAATGTTACATGGAAACCACGTAGCAAAGGTCATAAAACCACAATTGACAGAATGTTTAACGTTAGTCCATTAGACAGAGAAAAATACTTTCTCCGAATTCTCCTTCTCAATGTTAGAGGCACAACATCTTTTGAGGATCTCAGAACAACTGAAGGAAACTGTTTTGCTACTTTCCAAGAAGCATGTATTGCTAGAGGGTTAACTGATGATGACTCTGAATGGGATACTTGCCTAACAGAAGCTGCCACTTATCAAATGCCAATACAACTTAGACAATTGTTTGCATTTATTTGCATCATGTGTGAGCCGTCTAATGCCGCAGCATTGTTTCAAAGGCACAAGAAAAATCTCATGGAAGACTATACCAGAAGTTTCCCTCATGTAGAAAAGGCCCTCTATATGACATTACAGGAAATTGAGTCTGTGTTACGGACACATGGAAAGTCATTACAAGATTTTGGCCTACAACTTCCTGTTGGCAAGTATGATGATCCAATCAATTCTAGCAAATATTACGACCCTGTTGCGGAAAAGGATTTGTATGAGAAGAAATTCAAAATGTTAAACCCAAAACAACTAAAGGCTTTCGAAAAAATCACAGAAGCTATTGAGAATCCCAACTTGGAAAAACGCCTATTTTTTATTGATGGACCTGGTGGAAGTGGTAAAACATTCCTGTATAATACAATCATGCATTACGTTCGGAGCAAAAATGAATTAGTCTTGCCATGTACATTTACAGGCATTGCTGCCACTTTGCTGGAGGGAGGCCGAACTTCCCATAATCTATTCAAACTGCCTATACCAATTAATGAAACGTCGACGTGCAATATTCGTCATGGCAGCAATACTGCCAATGAGTTGAAAAGTGCCAAACTCATAATCTGGGACGAAGCTTCTATGGCTTCAGCTCATGCTGTAAATGCAGTTGACACATTATACAAAGAACTCATGGCTGAAGATCCAAAACTCCCGTCCAAAAAACCGTTCGGAGGTGCGGTGTTCCTTTTTGGTGGAGATTTTCGACAAATCCTTCCTGTTGTACCACATGGCAGCAGAACCGAAATAATTTCAGCATGCATGAAAAACAGCAATTGTTGGAGGAATATTGAAGTCCTCAAATTGGATCAAAACATGCGTACCAATGAGGACAATGTCCCCGAAGAACATCAAGGCTTTTCCCAATGGCTTTTAAACCTTGGAGATGGAAAACTTCAAGAACCAGGACTAGAGGAAGGTATCTTTGAAATTCCATCTGTCTGCATTGAAAATGGATGTATTGTTGACGCTGTCTTTCCTCAAGTCATACAACCAGAAGATAAAAGCATTGCAAACCGTGCAATCCTAACTCCAACAAACAAACATTCACATGAACTGAATGAAAATGTTCTTAAACGAATTCAGTCTGAATTGAAATGCTACACCAGTATTGATTCCATTCAGCAAGATACTGCAAATGCTGAGGAAGCAGCAAACTATCCAATGGAGTTCTTAAACAGCTTAATGCCTGGTGGTATGCCTCCTCATAGATTAAATTTGAAAGTTGGAGCAGTAGTCATGCTATTAAGAAATCTTAACTCAACAAAAGGTCTTTGCAATGGCACCAGAATGGTTGTGAAGCAAATGATGTCAAAAGTCATTGACTGTGAAATCCTCACCGGATCATTTAAAGGTACAAGGGTATTCATTCCCAGAGTTATTCTGGCACCAAGCGATCCTGATCTTCCTTTTACTTTAAAACGAAAACAGTTTCCCTTAAGACTTGGTTATGCTATGACCATCAACAAAAGTCAAGGGCAAACACTAGATTCAGTTGGCATATATTTGCCATCTCCAGCCTTCAGCCATGGCCAACTTTATGTCGCCTTTTCAAGGACAAAATCCTTCCGGCAAGTCAAAGTCAAAGTTTTCGCTACTGATCAACAAGGCAACTTAAAGGAAGACCACAGAGTTTACACCAAAAATGTTGTTTACAGAGAAGTTTTTGAACAATAAATTTTTTCTTTAGCTAATAGTTTAATAAAATTAAAAATGTTATATATAACAGTGAATGTGTCTTTCTGTTCAAAGCCAAAATGGGTGACGCCTGTGCAGTGTGGTGCCTGAGTCATAACGCGTGCATACTACGATGCCATTTTAGTGAAGACACTGTGCGTGCAAATTCCTAGACACAGTGTCTTCAACAAAATGACGTCAGATATTGTGAGATACGCACACGCTGACTCAGGTTCTATTTTATGGAAGCAGCACATCACAAGATGGCAGCAGCACATACCAGGATGGGACCGCAGGACGAGAGCAGCACATTACAGAATGGAGGTGCAGGATGGGAGCAGCACATTACACAATAGGGGCACAGGATGGAAGTAGCACATCTATTACGCGGGGAGCGTCACTCTATCCGAAGCCTTTATAGACTGCGCAAGCGCGACGCGCCTGTGCAGTCTGGCTCCAGACAGAAGACGGCATCCAGCGGTTACAGGCAAGAGGAGTGTGCATGGCACCGGAGATCGCGGTACGCATACACACTGGATGCATACCGCGATCTCCGGCACCATACTTACCTAACCGGGAGAGCGTTGTCACGGCTCTTCTCTTCTCGCCAGAGACCGGGGCAGGAGTGCGCATCGGAATCGAGCATGTGCATAGCGCTATCCGGCGCCATTTTCTGAAGACACATTTGCAGTGTGTCTTCAGCAATATGGCACCACACAGTGCGGTATGGGCATGCTCATAGTATGGGCATGCACATACTCCAGTGCCACACTCCTCCCCCGGCCTCCGGAAGAACAGGACAGCGCTGGAGCACAAGGAAGAAAGATGAGTATAAATGTTTTTTTTGGTATGTGTGCAGTTTAATAGGGATGAGGGGGACCATACATATCAGGATAGGGGGGGTGAGAGATAGCATGCATACCAGGATAGGGGGTGAGGAGACCATGCATATCAAGATAGGGGGCGAGGGGTAGCATGCATACCAGGATAGGGGGTGAGGGGACCATGCATATCAAGATAGGGGGGTGAGGGGTAGCATGCATGCCAGGATAGGGGGTGAGGGGAACATGTATACCAGGAAAGGGGGGTGAGAGGACCATGCATACCAGGATTGGGGGGTGAGGGGACCATGCATACGAGGATAAGGGGGTGAGGGGACCATGCGTACCAGAAAAGGGGGGTGAGGAGACCATGCGTACCAGAAAAAGGGGGTGAGGAGACCATGCATACCAGAAAAGGGGGGTGAGAGGATCATGCATACAGGATAGGGGGGTGAGAGGACACTGCATACCAGGATAGGGGGTGAGGACCATGCATACCAGTATTGGGGGTGAGGGGGCTATGCATACCAGGATTAGGGGATGAGGGGTACCATGCATACCAGGATTGGGGATGAGGGGACCATGCATACCACAATTGGGAGGTAAGGGGTGCCATGTATACCAGGATTGCGGGATGAGGGGTACCATACATCCTACTATAGGGATGAGGGGTACCATGCATACCATGATAGGGATGAGGGGGTACCATTCATACCAGGATGAGGAATGGGGTGCCATACATACCAGGATTGGGTGGTGGTGAGGGGACCATACATACCAGGATAGGGATGAGGGGTGCCATGCATACCAGGATAGGAGGGGGGCAGCACATACCAGGATGGAAGACTATATACCAATAAAAATGCTTGCCACCCGGGCGTAGAACGGGTTCATAGCTAGTTTATATATAATGGTGAAATATAATACATCAATACACCATTTTTCTAGAAGAGATTTATAAGATTGGTCCCTCCAAAAAACCATAATTTATATCACCCATTGTGTGTTCACTTGATTTTATTATTTGGGGCATAGGGTTGTCTTTAGACACAGTTGTTTCATGTCTAATCGTTAGGGGTCCCCTTAACCAACGGGTAGTGGGATTCCCTTGACGCGGTAGGGCTCAGCAGGGCACCTAGGGCTAGCCATCGAGGAGCGGGGGCGCCACAACGTTCCCCCCTAGGGTGCCAACCTCAGCGGCCAGGTAGGAGTGAGCTTAGGATCACCCTAGGGACAGCTCAGTGTTACCCAATTTTAGTGGGATACACGTTTGTTTTTGTTTGTGTTTTGTGTCACAATTTTTTTGGGTTTACCCATTGTGGTAATTTTATTAATAAAGTATTGTTTTCAGGGCCTTTTTCAATTTATCTTGAGTACACAGATACCTTATATGTGGTCATAAACCACTGTTTGGGCGCACGGCAGGGCCCAGAAGGTAATGAGCGCCATTTGACTTTTTGAATGGAAAATTAGCTCCAATCGTTAGCAGACACCATGTCGTGTTTGGAGAGTCCCTGTGTGCCTAAACTTTGGAGCTCCCCCACAAATGACCCCATTTTGGAAACAAGACCCCCTAAGGAACTTATCTAGATGCACAGTGAGCACTTTCAACCCCCAGGTGCTATACAGAAGTTTATAACGCAGAGCCCTGAAAATAAAAAATGATTTTTTTTTTTCTCAAAAAATGATTTTTTAGCCCCCTATTTTTTATTTTCACAATGGTTACAGGAGAAATTGGACCCCAAAAGTTGTCCAGTTTGTCCTGAGTACGCTGGTGCCCCATATGTGGGGGTTAACCACTGTTTGGGCACACGTCAGTGCTCGGAAGGGATGTAGTGACGCTTTGAAATGCCGACTTGATGGAATGGTCTGCGGGCATCTTGTTACGTTTGCAGAGCCCCTGATGTGCCTAAACAGTAGAAACCCCCCACAAGTGACCCCATTTTGGAAACTAGACCCCCCAAGGAACTTATCCAGATGTGTGGTGAGCACCTTGAACCCCCACATGCTTCACAGAAGTTTATAATGCAGAGGCGTAAAAATAAAAAATCATTTTTTTCCTCAAAAACTGATTTTTCTAACCCGCAATTTTTTATTTTCACAAGGGTAACAGGAGAAATTGGACCCCAAAAGTTGTTTTACAGTTTGTCCTGAGTACACTGGTACCCCATATGTGGGGGGGAACCACTGTTCAGGCACACGTTGGGGCTCGGAAGGGAAGTAGTGACGTTTTGAAATGCTGACTTTGATGGATTGGTCTGCGGCCATCATGTTACTGTTATGAACTGCTACAAGCACTAAGGAAAGATGGGAACTCTGTCCCTACAATAAAACTGAGCTTGATCCCTACGATGTAACGGGGAACCTGATCCTGCGACCAGACCCGCTAAAGTCCTCAGCTAGTCTGAATGAAGACCTATAGTTGCGAGGGAGGAATCCCTACAAGATCTAGGGACTGGGAGAAAAGGTGGACACCTCCTAACAGAAATTGTAGCAGGGAAAATTAAACAGAAAACAAATTACTACGAGATCCTAAGATTAAGCAAAACTGACAGAGTAAGGCACCTAAGCACCCGGCTAGCTTAAGAGTAGATAATACAATGAAGTCCAGCAAAGCCAGAAGGGCGGAGCCAGACTAAATAGGGAAAAAAGGTCATGTAACCAGCAAACTGAAACAAAATCTAACAAGAGGGTTCTAACAGTACCCTCCCTTCTAAGAGGATCCTCCGGATCCCCTAGGACTTAGGCTTATCCGGAAACCTCTTGTGAAACGCTCTGACAAGTCTAGACGCAGAAACATCGTCCGCCCTCACCCATGAGTTATCCTCGGGTCCATAACCCTTCCAAGCGACGAGGTACTGCAAACTCCCTCTATACCGTCTAGAATTTAGGATGCGGGAAATCTCATATTGCCCGTCCTTCACCACCAGGGGAACAGTGGCCGAGACGTCTCCATCTGAGACCTCAGCTTTTATCAAAGAGAAACATGAAACACCGGATTAATCTTCCAGGAGGTAGGAAGCTCCAACTTAACAGCAGATTGGTTAATAACCTGAAGCACCTTAAAGGGCCCTACAAACTTGGGACCCAATTTCTTAGACGGAATCCTCAAGCGCAGATTCTTAGAGGACAACCAAACCATGTCACCAATAGCAAACAAAACCTCTTGTCGTTTTCTATCAAAATACACTTTGGATCTTTTGTTAGCCTCCTGAAGATTACCACGCACATCAGTCCAAACTCTCTCCAACACACCAGAAAAATTCTCCTCTTCAGATACAGCAGATCCCAACTTGGAAAATTACCCAAAAGACGGATGTCTCCCAGTACAACAAAAAAAAGGCGAACAACCAGCAGAAGCGGATGTATGATTGTTAAGAGCAAACTCAGCAAGTGGCAGAAACTCAGACCACCCCTCTTGATTATCAGTCACAAAACAACGCAAGAACTGCTCAACATCCTGGTTTTTCCTTTCTGTCTGGCCATTAGACTCAGGATGATATCCGGATGAAAACGACAAATGAACTCCCAACCTGTCACAAAAGGCGCGCCAAAAACGAGCCACAAACTGAGGTCCCCTATCAGAAACAATGTCAGTAGGAACACCATGTAGTCTGACTATTTCCTTGACAAAGGCCTTAGCGAGAGTCTTAGCGCAGGGCAATTTGATGAAAGGAACCAAGTGACACATCTTGCTAAAACGGTCCACGACCACCCAGATGACAGTGAAACCCTCAGAGGGGGGAAGGTCAGTAATAAAGTCCATAGCCAAATGTGTCCAAGGTGCACTAGGGACCTCCAGAGGGCAAAGCAACCTTGCAGCAGGAGTATGAGAAGACTTAGATCTAGCAAACACAGTGCATTGACGCACCCACTTAATGACTTCCTTCTGCCATCCAGGCCACCAAAAGCTGCGACCCACAAGTCTCTTGGTCTCAGAGATTCCAGGATGACCTGCCAACCGAGAGTCATGACATTCAACAAACAAATCTCTCCTCAGGGTACCAGGCACAAACAACCTCCCATGCGGCATGTTAGATGGGGCATTCTCCTGTGCTTTAAGAATCTCATCTTCCAACACGGAGTCCAAAACCGCAATAACAACCCCCTCTTTCAAAATGTTTTCCTCCTCCTCAGTACCCACCATAGGAGAAAAGCTGCGAGACAAAGCATCAGCTTTAACATTTTTAGTACCTGGGATGTAAGTAACAGTAAAATTAAAGCGTGAGAAAAACAGTGCCCACCTAGCCTGACGGGCATTCAAGCGTTTGGCAGCATCAAGGTAGATCAGATTTTTATGATCGGTGAAGACTTGAACGGGAAATTCCGCTCCCTCCAAAAAATGACGCCAGTGTTCAAATGCGAGTTTAATTGCCAACAATTCCCGATTACCGATATCATAATTTAGTTCAGACTCAGAAAATTTCTTTGAAAAAAAAGCACAGGGATGTACTCCATCAGTCATTTCCTGAGACAACACCGCGCCGACCCCCACAGAAGAAGCATCAACCTCAACCAAAAATGGTTTAGTCACATCAGGCTGCGTAAGGATGGGAGCAGAGCTGAACCTCTCCTTTAGCAACACAAAAGCCTCAATGGCCTCAGTAGTCCACTGAACCACATCAGCACCTTTCCTGGTGAGATCGGTCAGAGGTTTGGCAATCACAGAAATTTTTTTTATGAATTTTCTATAATAATTGGCGAACCCCAAAAACCTCTGTATTGATTTCACACCAATAGGTCTAGGCCAATCCTGCACAGCTTGCACTTTCACAGGGTCCATCTCAAAACCTTCACTGGAGACAATGTAGTCCAAAAAACTAAGTCTCTGTACAGCGAACTCACATTTTTCTAGTTTGGCAAAAAGTGAATTATCACTCAGTAACTGTAATACTTCACGCACACTCCTCCAATGAGACTCCAGATTCGGTGATAAATCAAAATGTCATCCAAATACACAACCACACTTCTGCCGATCAAAGGTCTAAGGATGTCATTAATAAGATTCTGAAAAAATGCCGGAGCACTGGAAAGTCCAAAAGGCATGACCAGATTCTCAAAATGACCCAGTGGAGTGTTAAACGCAGTCTTCCATTCATCCCCCTCCTTCATGCGCAACAAATTGTATGCCCCTCGAAGATCAATTTTCGAGAACCACTTGGCCCCCACTAACTGATTAAACAAATCAGGAATCAATGGCAGTGGGTAAGGATTGCGTACAGTAATCTTATTAATCTCACGAAAGTCTAGACAAGGCCATAAACCGCAGTCCTTTTTTTAACAAAAAAAAATCCAACCGCCACAGGAGACTTGGAAGGCCTAATGTGACCGGCGGCCAAGCTTGTCTGTATGTATTCCTCCAAAGCCTTTCTCTCAGGAATAGTCAAATTAAATAAACGACTTTTAGGAAGAGTCGCTCCAGGGACAAATTCAATTGCACAATCATATTCTCTATGAGGAGGCAATACCTGCGATTCTTTATCAGAAAAAACTTTCCAAAAATCCTGAATAGGTACAGGTAACTCCCCCTTAACTACAGCAGCAATACGCCCGTTACAACACTTGTCATAACACTTAGGACTCCAGGACTTAATTTCATTGGTAGACCAATCCAGTACCGGATTGTGCAATTTTAACCAGGGTAACCCCAAAATCACCGGTGAGGGCAAATTATTCAAAACTACCAAATCCAAATTCTCTTGATGAACACCATTAATAGTAAGAGGAAATTCACAGATATGGTAACATTTTTCAAGGGAGAGCCATCCACAGACACCACATTAATAGGAGAAGACAGAAGTTTGGGTTTTAATTTTATTTTTTCCAAAAATTTCTCATCAATCACATTGAGAGTTGAACCACAATCCACAAATACCCGAAACTCCATTAATTCCTCCTCACCAGCAGTGGTAGCAGAAAGAAAGACACCTTTATTGTTTAAACAAGCTATGCGGGGGACACTGACCTCATTTTTTTTTTCTCTTTATTCATTCGAAGCGCACAGTTCTTAATGAAATGCTCAGATTTACCACAGTAGTAACACAAACCTTGAGCAAATCTGCGTTCTTTTTCCCGAGAGTGAGGTGCCATTGCTCCAATTTCCATCGGCTCTGCAATGTCAGTACATTCCTTCTCCAAACCTGGAGCCGACAAAGCAGACTTACTCTCATTAACCCTTGCACGCAGTCTCCTATCCACCCGTATGGCCAATTGCATAGCCTCTTGCAAGTTACCAGGTATAGGATAAGCAATCAGCAAATCTTTAACCCTTTCACTTAATCCTGCAAGAAATAAACTTTTCAAAGCTGAATCGTTCCAGCCCACCTGGGTGGACCACCTACGGAAGTGAGTACAATATTTTTCCACATTACCCGATCCCTGTCTCAAACGTCTCAACTCTGTCTCAGCTGATGAAACACGATCAGGATCGTCATACAACAACCCCAAAGCAGAAAAAAAAAACATCCACTGATCCAAAGCATGGATCACTAGGCTGCAGAGAAAAGGCCCATTCCTGAGGTTCTTTGTGCAAAAGTGACATTATAAACCCTATGCGCTGTGATTCATCACCAGAGGATCTGGGTCTCAAACGAAAATACAACAAGCAAGCATTTTTTAAAAGAAAAAAAATCTTGTTGTTCACCAAAAAATAAATCAGGCAAACGTACCTTTGGCTCCACGAAATGTGCTCCAGAACAACTACTCACGTGTTGCTGGATTTCAGCCACCTCCAGAGAGAGACCCTGCAGGCGTTCAGCCAAATCCCGAACCGACACCATGATGAAAGCAGAAAATCTTTCCTTAGAGATTTTTTATTTTTTTTTTATTTCTTGGCTGGACTTACTGTTGTGAACTGCTACAAGCACTAAGGAAAGATGGGAACTCTGTCCCTACAATAAAACTGAGCTTGATCCCTACGATGTAACGGGGAACCTGATCCTGCGACCAGACCCGCTAAAGTCCTCAGCTAGTCTGAACGAAGACCTATAGTTGCGAGGGAGGAATCCCTACAAGATCTAGGGACTGGGAGAAAAGATGGACACCTCCTAACAGAAATTGTAGCAGGGAAAATTAAACAGAAAACAAATTACTACGAGATCCTAAGATTAAGCAAAACTGACAGAGTAAGGCACCTAAGCACCCGGCTAGCTTAAGAGTAGATAATACAATGAAGTCCAGCAAAGCCAGAAGGGCGGAGCCAGACTAAATAGGGAAAAAAGGTCATGTGACCAGCAAACTGAAACAAAATCTAACAAGAGGGTTCTAACAGTTACGTTTGCAGAGCCCATGATGTGCCTAAAGAGTAGAAACCCCCCAAGTGACCCCATTTTGGAAAGTAGACCCCACAAGGAACTTATCTAGATGTGTGGTGAGCACTTTGAACCCCCAAGGGCTACACAGAAGTTTATAACGCCCGGGCATGAAAATAAAAAATCATATTTTTTCAACAAGCATGATCTTTTAGTCCCCAATTTTTTTTCACAAGGGTAACAGTAGAAATTAGACCCCAAAAGTTGTTGTCCAATTTGTCCCGAGTACGCTGATATCCCATATGTGGGAGAAAACTACAGTATGGGCACACGTCGAGGCTCGGAAGGGAAGTAGTGACGTTTTGAAATGCCGACATGATGGAATGGTCTGCGTGCGTCATGTTACGTTTGCAGAGCCCCTGATGTGCCTAAACAGTACAAACTCCCCACAAGTGACCCCATTTTGGAAACTAGACCCCACAAGGAACTTATCTAGATGTGTGGTGAGCACTTTGAACCCCCAAGCGCTACACAGAAGTTTATAACCCTAGTTCTAACCCCAGCCCTAGTTCTAACCCTAGTTCTAACCCTAACCCTAAGGCTGGGTTCATATTACATTTTACTAGCCCGTTGAACACATAGCGTTGACGGGCGAGTAACGGTATAGCATTACGCGATCCGTTATGCTATACCCGCTAGCGCAGATGAATCAGCAGATGATTCATCTGCGCTAGCGGTGATGGAGCCCAGACGCTGCAGGCCGCGTCCGAGGCTCCGTCACTGAATGAAGGCACGTCTCGAATGCATGCCGCTTTTGTGCCCGCAAATGGGGGTGAATGGCAGTGTTAACGGACTGTGTTACACCGCGTTATACCGCGGTGTAACGCAGTCCGTCTAACGAACTGCCATAACGCAATATGAACACAGCCTTATAATCGTAACCCTAACCCTAATAAAAAAAAAATATATATATATACATTTCTTTTATCTTATTTGTCCCTACCTATGCGGGTGATAAATGGGGCGTTTATTTACTTTTTTTATTTTGATCACTGTGAGAGTTTATCACAGTGATCAAAATAAATTTCTGGACTCTGGAGGACACACTGCGCATGCGCCCGTCATTTTGCAAGATGGCGGCGCCCATGAAACATCCCGGACGGACGCCGGGACGGGTCCAGGGACATCGGAGGACCGGGAGAGGTGAGTAGGGGGGGGGTCGGAAGGTAAGGGGGAGATCGAAAGGTGGCACCCGACCCTCAGGAACGCGATCCTTTCATGACACATACGCTGTGTCACAGGTCGGGAAGGGGTTAATATACACAGGTACAAGCATACCAATAAATCACCGCCCCTTATATAGTGCAATCACACCGATGTACATTAAAAGGAATACACAGAACCGTCTATTGTTTGCTGTCCCAGTTCCTCTTGCAATGTGAAATTGCACAAAAGCTTTTCGACTTTTGCCAATTTTCTGTCAGATTTGCCCAACTCCGTCACAATGGTTGGAACACAAGCGGGACTAGAATCTGAAGCAAGAGTTGTGGCGAGGTACAAGCCACTCATCAAAAACTCCCGATTCATTAAGAGGCATGTTAACATTAGTAAATAGAGATGGGAGGACACCTGGATGTTCGGGTCCGACAGGTTCGGCCGAACAGTTACAAAAAGTTTGGGTTTGGGTACCAGAACTGTACCCGGACCGAATGGGGGGCCCAAACATCCAGTGTTTGCCATGCTGTAATGTGCATAGCAGCGCAGAAAACACCGCTTCTTTTCAGCAGTGAAATCATCGCATTTCACACGCTGTCAAAAGACAGCGTGAGTGCTCAGCTGTGATCAGAGGTATAACGTTTACCTCCGGTCACTGGTGTCAGCTGATGGGACTACCGCTCCTGTGGCACCCCTGTGGGTCCACTTGCCAAGAGATGTTGCACCTCAACCAGAGGTGTAACACCCCACTCCTAGGTAAGGAGGAAGCACCCCCTTAGACTCCAACATCGACATCCAACACACCATGCCAGCTGAGCATACGGACGTACCCTACGGGAGGATGGTCTGACTCAGCCTGGTTAGCAAAGGGTGTAGATATGGGTGGGTGGAGTTAGCAGCAGCACTTAGGCTGCGTGTGAGAATAGAGAGCAGCCAGTCTCTGACTGAGTCTTCGTCTGAGTTCACCTCAGGAAGAAACTGCTAGAGCAGGGTGAGAAAGCGAAAAGGCACGGACGGTGGTCTATCCACCCGTGGCCCCATCCTGAAGAAGGAAGGACCAGGCCATCAGGGTACAGCCCCTAGACTAGCGGGAAGGCTTCAAGCCCTGCTAGTAAGCCGACGGCGGTGATCACTTTATGGGTCATTGCCACAACCACCAGCAGCATCCCCTGGAAGGAAGCTATATAGGACCAAGGATGTACAGAATTAATCTTTTCCCGACAGGACCGCAGCTTCTGATCTGAAGGACTGCATGGTAAGGTGCTAGGAAGAAAGGAGTATTAAGCACGGAATAAGAGGAGGCCAGGAAAGGAACACATTGAAAGGGAGTCTTGGGAAGGTGCGACCAATCTACCTGGGGGTTGCTGGACCCCTCGCCCGGAGGACACAGTGCCAAGTGGGCATCTGTACTGCATGCAACAGACTGTGAGTAAAAACCCTGAAACTGCACTTGGACTGTCTCCCTGATTATTCCAGCATCGCACATCTCCCTGCTACACTCCTCAGCACCATTCCTAAAATATACACCATCAACCTGCCCTGGAAGGACACAGCCTCACATGTAGGAGGTTTACCATCTAGCTGCACACCATCATCCCTTCCAGAGGACCTGCACAGCAGCGCTGGTCACCCTGACCAGATACTACAGGTGGCATCACGAATCACTATACGAACATTATCCCCTGTAAATATATCCCCCTTTTCCCCTTACGTCCCTCAGGACAGCACAATGGAGGATGTCCTCCCTTGACCTATAGCGGGACAGGATCACAGAGAGGTTAAAAGGCCCACCCACCTCCACCCTCCAGTGTTTTTCCTGTCCCTACAGGGGACGGTTGTATGAGAGGTTGCTCCAGGAGGGGAGCGAAGATAGAAGGTGGACGTTTTACAAGACCCAGGGGGATTGTGCTGCTGGATCCAATCCTTCCCCCTGTCAAGTAGCACCGGGGCTGAAACTCTCCTAGGGGGAGTACCTCAGCCACAAAGACCAGTGAGTGGATGAAGCTCCTGGGTAGAGCCGCTTCCTCCTTAGTGGAGGCTCTCGGCTCTGACACTGGCCGGCATTCCAGCGCAAGATACCGGAAGTTGTGCGGTGCCATGGCGCTTCTGGTGACGTCAGGACGCCGGAGCTTGAGGCCAGCGTGCGTTCCATGGTTGAACGCGGAGGTGCAGAACGAGACAGGCAACAGACAGGTTTCCTGGATCTCGGAGGGCACAAGAGAGGAAATCACTGGCAGTAATGCAGCATTCCTGTGGGACGCCGCTTCCCTCCATACTGGGCTCTCGGCGTTTCCAGCTCCCCCTGTCTTTCTAGCAGGTATGGAGCCAGCACAGGTGAGTGCATCATGGAATGTGTTGATGGCCTAGGCCTCTGGACTGATGCTAGTCTCATGCCTTTGTGCCGAAGCTGAAGCATAGAGCCTCATATGCTGAGGTGTGTTTCACATGTATGCAGTCAGGCCTTGGACCTCTAAGCTATAATAAGGCCATATGTCCAGGCTACATCTCATGATTTGACTTCAGTTAAGTTACAACTTAACTACTCCATCCATAGGAGGGCTCATAGTGTTAATGCAGCACATCGTCTCCATGAACACTGCTCTCCAGCTGTGGGGCATTAATTAGCTCCTTCGGGTGGGGTCAATCTGACAAATGAGAACTACTATTCAGGCTGGAGATTTATCTGGAACTCTGAGAGTTTGCTCTCTTGGCTCTAACTGGGACCTGGTCTCTTGTTTGGACACCTTCAAGCATGGTATAGCAGTTGTACTGCAGCATAGTGCTTCTATGCATCATATTGAGTGCCTCTGTGCATCATATTGCATCAGAGTGCGACATCATAGCGCTTCATAGTGCCTTTGTGTCATGTTACATTATATATCATATTGCATCATTGTTCCTCAATGCATCTTATTGAGTGCCTCTGTGCATTGTACTGCATCATAGTGCCTCTATTCATCATATTGAGTGCCTCTGTGCATCATATTGAGTGCTTCTGTGCATCATATTGCATCAGAGTGCGACATCATAGCGCTTCATAGTGCCTTTGTGTCATGTTACATTATATATCATATTGCATCATTGTTCCTCAATGCATCTTATTGAGTGCCTCTGTGCATTGTACTGCATCATAGTGCCTCTATTCATCATATTGAGGGCCTCTGTGCATCATATTGAGTGCCGCTGTGCATCATATTGCATCAGAGTGCGACATCATAGCGCTTCATAGTGCTTTGTGTCATGTTACATTCATATATCATATTGACATCATTGTTCCTCAATGCATCTTATTGAGTGCCCTGTGCATTGTGCTAGCATCATAGTGCCTCTTGCATCATATTGAGTGCCCTGTGCATTGCTAGCTGCTTCATAGTGCCTCTATTCATCATATTGAGTGCCTCTGTCGCATTAGTACTGCATCATAGGGCCCTTCATCATGTTCATGTCCTTATTCATTGAGTGCCTCTGTGCATCATATTGCATCAGAGTGCGACATCATATGCGCTTCATAGTGCCTTTGTGTCATGTTACATCATATATCATATTTCATCATTGTTCCTCAATGCATCTTATTGAATGCCTCTGTGCATTGTACTGCATCATAGGGCTTACTCTATTGGTGCACTTCTTTCATAATTGAGTGCCCCTGCATGTACTGCTCATAGTGTATCATGGCATTCCATAGTGCCTCTATTCATCATATTGAGTGCCCTGTGCATTGTACTGCATCATAGTGCCTCTATTCATCATATTGAGTGCCTCTGTCCATTGTACTGCATCATAGGGCCTCTATTCATCATATTGAGTGCCCCTGTGCATTGTACTGCATATAGCTCATTCTAATGATGCCTGTCTTGTATTGCTCATGTGCCTATATCATTGAGTGCCCCTGTGCATTGTATTGCATCATGGTGTCTCTATTCATCATATTGATTGCCCCTGTGCATTGTACTGCATCATAGTGCTTCATAGTGCCTTTGTGTCATATTACATCATATATCATGTTGTCTCTATGCATCATATTGAGTGCCTCTGTGCGTGGTACGGCATCATAGTGCTTCTATGCATCATATTGATTGCCTCTGTGCACCATATTGCATCAGAATGCTTCATAGTGCCTTTATGGGTTATATTACATCATTTATCAGATTCCATCATTGTTCCCCTATGCATCATATTGAGTGCTTCTGGGCATCGTATTGCATCATAGTGTCTCTATGCATCATATTAAGTGCTTCTGGGCATCGTATTGCATCATAGTGCCTCTAGACTTCATATTGATTCTATGCATCATATTGAGTGCCTCTGTACATCACTTTGTATCATAGTGTCTCTATGCGTCATATTACATCAGGGTGCCTTTGGGCATCATAGTACTTCATAGTACCTCTATGCATTATATTATATAGTTCTACATAGTACTTCTATGCATCATATTACATCATTTTGCATCAGGGTGCATCTTGGTGTTTCATAGTGCCTTTGTGCAGCAGATTGCATCATGTTGCTTTATAGTGCCTCTATGCATCAGGTTGCATCAAGGTCCATCATTCTGCATGGGTGTCTTTCTGCTTATATTGCATTATATTACATCATAGTGTCTTTGTGCATCAAGGTGCATCATAGTGTCTATGCCTCATAGTGTCTTTCTGCATTACATTGCTTTATATTTCATCATATACATCATATTGCATCATAGTGTCTTTCTACATTATATTGCATCATATTACATCATAGTGTCTTTCTGATCGTATTGCATCATAGTGTCTGTATGAATTGTACTGCATCATAGTGGCTGGGTGCATTTTATTGCATCATACTGCATCATAGTCTTTCTGCATTATATGCATCAGGTTGTGGGTCCGCGGGGACTGGGTTCTCTCCCTTCGGTATCACCCTGTCATTGGGAATTTGTTTGCTGTGGACTGTGTCTGTGGCTTTGTGTGTGGCCCCTTCTCATGTACAGCACCATGGAATTGATGCCGCTGTAATAATATTACATCATAGTGCTTCTGTGCATATAGCATCATAATGCTTCAGTGCCTCGAGACGTGTCATTCGTGTGTTATATTACCTCAGTGCTTCATAGTACATCGGACATTGTGGGTTTGTGCCTCTGGCTTAGACCTTCTGACTGGTGCCTTATTGCGTGGCCGCACAGTGTATGGTCGGCCCACCACTTCACATTTGTCTCGGGCCAACTCTGGTTATAGAGTCCTCATATTTTAGAACCCAGGTCCAGCTTCGGTTGCTTCATTCTTTGCAACTAGGCTTAGCCAGATGTTCAGCTATGCCTGAATTGGCCTAGTAACTTAGCATTTCTTCAGGATTGGAACAGAACTCTCAAGTGAGTTACTGCCTTGAGGATTAAAGGCAAGTCTCTTCCATAGTTGGCTTTAAAGGGAGACAGACGTTTTTGGGGCTCATCCTGTAAGTGGACATACTACTGTGCTGAAAGCAGGAAATCTCATGAAGTGAGGAGGAAACCTTCCTGTCTCCACATATGGCAGTCGGACTAGTGTCTTTGATCAACACCCGGTAAACAGATTCTTGACCCCTAAATCCGTTGTATTACGTTTACCAGGGTCGGCATTATTGCCTTTGTACTTTATGGCAAATCGGCGGCACTGTCATGTGGCAGAAGATCTCATACCCACTGCTTGTACAGCAGTCAGGGCTCCTAATGTAAGAGAATCTGTATCCAGGTCTCTTACAGTTAAGGCCTCATAGTCCTTCTGACTCACAGTAAAAAATCTCCATCTCGAGAGGAAGGAAACTACTTCCCTCTAGTTTTAAAATATGGTTCCTCCCACCAGGGCAGTCGGGGTGTATAAACATCTCTAAGAAAGTTGCCTTTTACGATATAATATATAAATAATTTGGCACATACTGTATATATAATGTCGTAGCTAATAACTCACATAGAGACAGTCAAATATCCTGTGTCAAAGGATTTTTACCAACATCCCCCCCCCCCACCGCTTACTGTCATCGTTTCCAGAGTCCAGACTCCCCGTGTCTAACATCAGTAAAGCAAGAGTGGTGATCCATATCTTCCTTTTAACACTCCTACTGAGAAGCCCAATGTTGGTACTAGCAGGAGATATTACCTGCCAGATGGAGTATTTCCTTAGTTACAATAATATCCAACCCTTACTGGGGGTTGAGACTTCTAAGGTTTTGGAGTAGACATGATCTCCAGAATGAGTAGGGTACATACATCCCAATGCTCTGCCATTTTCCATGTACTAACTGTTATTCGGCTTGATCTTTCAGCAGTCCAGGGTCTCTGTCCTGCAGGTCTCCTCGTAGTATGGTAAGCCGGTCTCTAACCAAGGTTTAATCTGAGCCCAGGAGGACCAATGAAGAACAGTCCCGTGTTGTTAAGCACATCCAGCCGATTACTGGTCTGTACAGTCCTCATCGTGTGGTGATTGTAACTATCACAATATTTTGGCTGGGCAATAAGATTTTTAAGGCTATTCTGTGGCTGCGGTGTCTATATCTATCACAATAACTGTAATTTTCTGCGGTTCATTAGTGGTATTGGGGTACAACGGCTGTGTTTCACTCTCCGTCTCTGCGGCATATCTGGTTTACCACATTCATACTGGAATTGGCCATTATAAACATATATCGGACACTCACTACTGTGATTATCTTTACGAATTTCTTTAGATATCTATATTTCTTTTGATCTTTCAGATCATTTTTATATCTAGCCTGGTTCTTACCTGGGACTTTGTCCTTGAGCTTCTGTTCCCACCCTGGGATGTTTCTTTGGTATTCTCCATTGTGCTGTCCTGAGGGACGTAAGGGGAAAAGGAAATTAGACCTACCGGTAATTCTTTTTCCAGGTAGTCCCTCAGGACAGCACCCTTAATTCCCTCCCTTATGTTTCTCTTTAGGATTGCAAGGGATCAATCTTTGGTGGATGGTCCGTCGAGTTGCCAAGGCTAGAGATATAGAAGAAGCTGTTCAATGGTTTCTTACATACGCGTTTGTAAGGGCGCGTTTTAGACCATTTCCTGCCATCCTTCGGTGGTACTTTGAAAAAACACTGGAGGGTGGAGGTGGGTGGGGCCTTTTAACCTCTCTGTGATCCTGTCCCGCTATAGGTCAAGGGAGGACATCCTCCATTGTGCTGTCCTGAGGGACTACCTGGAAAAAGAATTACCGGTAGGTCTAATTTCCTTTTTGGTGAGTGCCCAGGGCCACGGACCGAGTCATGGCTGCCGTGACATCCCCCATAGAAGTCGACAGGCTCGGGTCCGAGTACCCCACCGCCCCGGCGGGCGACTCACTCCCATCATCCGATACCTGCTATCGCTCATTACAGTGAGAACAGGAGTGGCAGATGGGAGTATTCATCAGCCGGCTCCTGCGCTGTGAATAAATAATTTTAAAAAAAAACAGCGTGGGTTCCCCTGTATTTTTGATAACCAGCTAGGCAAAACTCACAGCTGGGGGCTGCTACCCTCAGCTGTCAGCTTCAGCAAGACTAGCTTTCAAGAATAGAGGGGTCCCCACGCTGTTTAATTATTTAAATAAATTATTTTAAAAAAATGGCGTGGGGTCCTCCCCATTTTTGACAACCAGCCTTACTAAAGCAGACAGACGGGGGCTGGTATTCTCACGCTGGTAAGGAGTCATGTACATAGCCTCCCCAGCCTAAAAATAGCAGCCCGCAACTCCCCAGAAAAGGCACATTAGATGCGCCAATTCTGGCACTTTGCCCAGCGGTTACATCATCGAGGTTACCTCTGGTCACTGAGGCTGCATTCCCTGCCGGGCTGAACTGCTGTGACCTCGGTGAGATCCACGCACTCTGACAGTACTAGTGGGGATCAGTGGGAGCGGTGTTGTGACAAGTAAACCTATCTCACTTAATTTCATCAGTGCACCTTCTGTTCATGAAAAATGTTCATCTGCCAAGTGGAATTATGAAATTGGAAATTGTGAATTTTTGGCTTCTTGAAGGTGCCAAATATATAGAAAAGAAATGTTGGTGAGTCCCAAAATCCCTTATTCACTTATTTGCCACAAACGTTTTGTGATGTATCCCCAACCTGTATGATCTTTTAAATTATTGGAAATAAATTGAGGATTTTATCTATTTTGGGACTCGCCAAAATTTCTTTTCCATGATAAGCCGCAAGTCACGACTATGGCTGGAGACCCACTACATTGCAAGACAGACTGAATTATATTACAGGACACGGTGGGGCTATCTTTTTGTTTATTGTGCCAAATATATAGTCACTTATCACTGACCACAAAAACCTCACTTACATGGAATCAGTCAAAAATCTAAACCCTAGGCAAATTAGATGGGCTTTATTTTTCTCTAGCTTTGATTTTGCGATTACATTTAGACCTGGTTTAAAATTGTTGTAGTCGATGCTCTGTCATGAAGGTAAAGTTTTGTCCTCTGACTCTACTGTTGAGGAAATCCCTAGATCTCAAGCATTAGCCCCAGACAATACTCTTACTCAGAAATTATTTATTCTACCCAAGTTTCATCTACGATTTCTTCAAGGGTCCCCTGACTCAGTGCTCATAGGTCACCCTGAGAAACCTTACCTCTTAGACCTCAGTCCAGAGCCTCTCACCTACCCAAATCAGATCTCATACTTTGCACTGACGAGGGCCAATAGCCCGAAACACCGTGTCTGCAAATTGAGATACTGATTTGGCTTTTATCCTAAGTCCTATTACAAGACTCGTTAAAGGGTTGATTGTGACTTGTAGGATCGCTACTTCCAATAGGTGGCGCTATAGAGTTCAAGTCCTCTTTTTCTCTTGAGGCAATTTGCATAGGTCACCCTGGGATTAACAATACTATTGTTCTTGTACGTAAAAAATTGAGCACAGCAGCTCTGCTTGTAGAAAGAATGCCCCATTTATCTTGCACATGGGATATAAGAGAGGCTTTCCTTGTGAATGACACACATGCACGCCATTTCTCTGCAGTGTATGCCGTATTGTGTCACAGGAAACACTTACCCTGATTGGGCTTTCTACTACTTTAGCTAACTACATTAAACCAACATGTCAGTTTTCTTCAACCCCATCTCTGCATCATATGCCAACTGTCACATGCCATCTCCCACATGTCATCCCCCCCGTCATATGCCATCTCTGACATGCCATCTCCCTCGTCATGTCAGTTCTCACATGCTATTTCTCCCGTCATATGCCATCTCTCACATGACATCTCCCTGTCATATGCCATGTCTCACATGCCATCTCACCCGTCATATGCCATTTCTCACATGCTATTCCCCCGTCATATGCTATCTTTCACATATCTCCCCCGTCATATGCCATCTCAAATGCCATGTCCCGTCATTTGCCATCTCACATGCCATCTCCCCGTCATATGCCATCTCTCACATGACATTTTCCCATGTCATATTCCATCTCTCACATGCCATCTCCCTGTCATGCCATCTCCCCGTCATATGCCATCTCCCTGTCATGCCATCTCCCCGTCATATGCCATCTCTCACATGCCATCTCTGCCTGTCATATGCCATCTCTCAAATGCCATCTCCCCGTCATATGCCATCTTTCACATACCATCTCCCCCGTCATATGCCATCTCTCACATGCCATGTCCCGTCATATGCCATTTCCCCGTCATATGCCATCTCTCTCATGCCAGTGTCCCTTCAGATGCCATCTCTCCATATGCCATCCCCCCTGTCATATGCCATCTCTCAAATGCCATCTCCCCCGTCTCATATGCCTCTATGCTCTCACATCTATCCTCCCCCCTATATCAAATGCCATTCTCTCATTATGACATCTCTCTCTCCCCTTTATAGGCAATTTCTTACATCACATCTCCCCACTTATATTTTTGCCTCTGTACAAAATCATCATGCCTGGACTCTGATTGGTCACTCCCTTCATACCACATACCCGCTGATACTTAAAATGGCCTGTTATAAATGTGCACAGCGCTTTTCTCCTGATCAGAGTGATGGATACTGCTCACATACCTCTGCCCTTGCCTTTTCACATGCATCTTCTGAAGAATTTATGTGAACTTCAAAACGCGTTGAGTGTACTGTGTGAACTATGAAATAAATACCAGTCCTTTTCATCTATATACCTGGATTGTGAACTTTACAGCAGATCGGTTTATATCCAGGTTTTTCCTCTTTTCTGCACTTGCCTTGTCTGACATGTCTTTCCATGAGCAATCCAGTAAGTCTTTCTGGGAATACCATTCCCTATATGCGTTATGTCTGAGGCCCTTTACACATTAACCCTTATCCTAATCCATACTTAACTTCTGGAACTTCCTTCTCAAAACTGTACTCCTTACTAGTGATTTTAGCTGCAGATCAGTGTGTGACTTATCATTAGTGTATTTGAATACCAATCATGTTACATAAGGGAATAAGATGCAAACTAACAATGATAGTGTCTATAAATAAGGTGGATTAGCATAGAATAATGACCACTAGAAGTACACACATAAAGAAATATATAGCTGCGAGATATAAGAATGACAAGTTAGTATAATTACACATGAAGTTGGGGGGATCACTTGAGTCCCCATAGCTGTTCCGTTACACTGTAGGAAAATAATTTGTTGGAATCTTCGGTGCAGGAGTGATTTTGGAGCTCTGTGATTAACTCTGTGATTAACTGTGTGGAATCCCTAAAAAATGGGTGAGGATGAAACATGTTTCTGTAATGTCAAGATATTTGGATAAATTCTCAGTTGGTGATTGGATCCCTCTAATAATGGGCTTGTCCAAGTGGAACAGTGTGTTAATGTTGGAGAATTTAATGTTGGAATAAATAGTCCACTTCATTTTTATTCAAATTCAATGTTATATGTTGAGAATTTGATGCAATTGTTTGACTATGGAAGGGGTTGGACCATGATAATAATAATCTTTATTTACATAGCGCCATCATATTCCGCAGCGCTTTACAGTTTAACAGTTTCAAAACACAAGTCATAAGTAACAACGTTAACAATACAATAATTAAAGCAAAATAAGACGACCCTGCTCGTGAGAGCTTACAATCTACAATGAGGTGGGGGAGATACAGAATACAGGTGTGTATATACAATGGTGCATTTACAATGATGCTCCAGCCATCTTGGGGGGAGTGAGGGATGGATGGAGATAGTGAATGGGCTACACACACACACACACTTACACAGAGAATGACTTTGATTAGTGAATGTGATAGGCCGCTCTGAACAGATGTGTTTTGAGGGAGCGCCTGAAACCATGCAAATTGTGGATAGTCCTAATTTCTTGGGGTAGAGCATTCCAGAGGATTGGCGCAGCGCAGGAGAAGTCTTGGAGTCGGGAGTGGGAGGTACGGATTAGTGCAGAGGTTAGTCGAAAGTCGTTTGCAGAGCGCAGCAGTCGGTTAGGCAGATAGAAATGAGGGAGGAGATGTAGGGGGGTGCTGCACTGTGGAGAGCTTTGTGGGTGAGAACAAGTACTTTGAATTGGATCCTATAATGAATGGGCAGCCAGTGTAAGGACTGGCGAAGAGCGGACGCGTCCGAGTACCGATTAGCCAGATGGATGACCCTGGCTGCTGCATTAAGGATGGACTGGAGAGGGGATAGTCGAGTAATGGGGAGGCCAAGTAATAGAGCGTTGCAGTAGTCCAGGCGGGAGTGGATCAATGCTACAGTGAGGGTTTTTGTTGTTTCCATGATGAGAAAAGGGCGGATTCTAGAGATGTTCTTTAGGTGTAGGCGGCAAGAGCGGGCAAGAGATTGTATATGGGAGGTGAAGGAGAGATTGATGTCAAACATAACACCCAGACAGCGAGCCTGCTGCCGGGGTGTTATTATGGTGCCGCCCACAGAGAGGGAAATGTCATATTTAGGGAGGTTAGTAGACGGCGGGAGCAGAAGAAGTTCAGTTTTGGAGAGGTTACGTTTCAGATAGAGAGCAGACATGATGTTGGAGACTGCGGACAGACAGTCGGTGGTGTTCTGTAGTACAGCGGGGGTAAGGTCGGAGGATGACGTGTATAATTGTGTGTCATCAGCATAAAGATGGTACTGAAAGCCAAATCTGCTGATGGTCTGTCCAATTGGGGCCGTGTAGAGAGAGAATAGAAGGGGGCCAAGGACTGAGCCCTGGGGTACACCGACAGTGAGAGGAAGAGGAGATGATGTGGAGCCAGAGATGCAATGGTAAATAATATTCTGTCAGAGATTACGTAAAGCTTCCCGTATATAGTCTTGAAAGGTGGAGGTGCAGTGGAACCTGTTATTCAATGGGGTAAAAAGAGGATTTACATTTTAAATCTGTATGAGTATATGAGGCATTTATGACCTATTATAAATATATGGGATTAGATGTGATATTGCTGGAGGTATTCTTACTCTCATTAGTAGTGTCTAAGTAAAGTCAATTTTCGGGTGACTCAGCGGAGGTCAAGAAACAAATCAAATTCTTTAGAATTAGAGGTGGGGTGAAAATGTAGTCCTTTGTTAAGCACAGAGCGTTCTTGGTTAAGAGCATGCTGAGCAGGGGCGTATTAAGAATAGCCAGGACCCTGGACAGTTTAGAAGATGTGGTCCCCCACCAGGTACCCGATATATCACGGGCCATTTCACATGATCCCCTTTGATAGATCATGTGATAGGCAATGTGAATAACATACAAGTGCTCTGGCGCACATTTGTACATGGAAGAAGACAGAGATAGCGGAGAACAAATTTTTCCCTGTACAGCACTATACATAACATAGCGCTACACAAAACATGATAGGGGTGGGAGATTACTTTTCCCAAGGGGTCCAAATGAGAGACAGTGACTATTGTGAAGGCAGAACCAATAGGTTGAAATGAACTCTGCTCAATATTAACATAATATAAAAAAAGTAATTATTAATAATTGTATGACTTAATTTTGAGCAAAATTAAGTATGCTGACATCCCCCGGTATACAGTATGAGCACACACATAGCCACCTACATACAATAAGGAACCAGGGAAATCCAAGATGGAAGGCAGCTACTGGAAGCAGTGTGACGTCACAAGGTACAGAGGCCTGGAAATGCCAAAAATCCAATGTGCAACGGATTATAATAAGGGCAATCTGGGCTACCCATGGCCAGTTTGCCTTCATTATAGTATTTTTTTTCAGCGCCAAATGCTGGTAGCCATCCTTAGCATTTTGCCTAAAGCTTTATTTATGATTCAGCCATTGCAATTACATAATTTAAGACACACCTGTCTGCTGAAAGTGGTTTATATCACTTGCTCACTCATGTTACCTACACCTCAAAAACATCTCTAGAATCACACCTTTTCTTAAGGCACTGTCACACTTAGCGATCGCACCAGCGATCATGACAACGATACGACCTGGCGAGATCGTTGGTGCGATCGCTATATGGTCGCTAGTTAGCTTCCAAACACAAAGATCTCATCAGAGATCAGCGATCTGTATAACGACCTCTGCGGTCGTTAGGAAAATCTAGTCCCGCCTGCGACGCTGGTAAAGTCGTTCATAAAGGGTGTCACACTCAGTAATTCAGGCTGACCAGCGGGACACCAATGACCAAAAAACGGCTCAGAACGTTCATGAACAATCAGCGACATCGCAGCGGGGGCCACATCGCTGCTACATGTCACACAGCGACGTTGCTAACGAGATCGCTACAGTACCTTTACCTTTCACTCTGCAAAAACTCTTACCATTGCTCTGATTCATTATCACTTGGACCATTGCAACTCTCTACTAATTGATCTCCCTCTTACTAAACTCTCTCTTCTATAATCCATCCTGAATGAAGCCAGGATCATACACACGTAGTCAAAATTGTTGGTACCCTTCATTTAATGACATAAAAACCCACAATGGTGACAGAAATAACTTGAATCTGACAAAAGTAATAATAAATAAAAAATCTATGAAAATTAACAAATTAAAGTCAGGCATTGCTTTTCAACCATGCTTCCACAGAATTAA
This sequence comes from Oophaga sylvatica, assembly GCA_033576555.1. NCBI lineage: Eukaryota > Metazoa > Chordata > Amphibia > Anura > Dendrobatidae > Oophaga > Oophaga sylvatica. The sequence goes on from JARQOD010000003.1 coordinate 52,842,157, forward strand.
AAAAAAATAAAACTCATGAAATAGGCCTGGACAGAAATAATAGTACCCATAACTTAATATTTTGTTGCACAACCTTTTGAGTCAATCACTGCAATCAACTGATTCCTGTAACTGTCGATGAGACTTCTGCACCTCTTGACAGGTATTTTGGCCCACTCCTCAAGAGCAAACTGCTTCAGTTGTCTCGTGTTCGAAGGTTGCGTTTTCCAGACGGCATGTTTCAGCTCTTTCCAAAGATGCTCAATAGGATTTAGGTCAGGGCTCATAGAAGGCCACTTCAGAATAGTCCAATGTTTTCCTCTTAGCCATTCTTGGGTGTTTTTAGCTGTGTCTTTTGGGTCATTATCCTGTTGCATGACCCATGACCTGCGACTGAGCTCAAGCTTTCTGGCACTGGGCAGCACATTTCTCTCTAGAATCCCTTGATAGTCTTGAGATTTCATTGTACCCTGCACAGATTCTAGACACCCTGTGCCAGATGCAGCAAAGCAGCCCCAGAACATTACAGAGCCTCCTCCATGTTTCACAGTAGGAACAGTGTTCTTTTCTTGATATGCTTAATTTTTCCGTCTGTGAACATAGAGCTGATATGCCTTGCCAAAAAGTTCAATTTTTGTCTCATCTGTCCATAGGACATTCTCCCAGAAGCTTTGTGCCTTGTCAACATGAAGTTTGGCAAATTCCAGTCTGGCTTTTTTATGATTTTTTTTTTCAACAATGGTGTCCTCCTTGGTTGTCTCCCATGAAGTCCACTTTGGCTCATACAACGACGGATGGTGCGATCTGACACTGACGTTCCTTGAGCTTCAAGTTCACCTTTAATCTGTTTAGATGTTTTTCTGGGCTCTTTTGTTACCATTTGTATTATCCGTCTCTTTGATTTGTCATCAATTTTCCTCCTGCGGCCACGTCCAGGGAGATTGGCTACAGTCCCTTGGATCTTACATTTCTGAATAATATATGTAGTTACAGGAACATCAAGCTGCTTGGAGATGGTCTTATAACTTTTACCTTTAACATGTTTGTCTATAATTTTCTTTCTAATCTCCTGAGACAACTCTTTCCTTTGCTTCCTTTGGTCCATGTTGAGTGTGATACACACCATGTCACCAAACAGCACAGTGAGCATCTGTAGCCCTATATACAGGCCCAATCACTGTTTCCAAGATTGTAGACACCTGTGATACTAATTAGTGGACACACCTTGATTTAACATGTCCCTTTTGTCACATTATTTTCAGGGGTACCATCATTTCTGTCCAGGCCTATTTCATGAGTTTTATTTTTTTTTAATTCTGTGGAAGCATGGTTAAAAGCAATGTTTGACTTTCATTTGTTCATTTTCATAGATTTTTATTTATTATTACTTTTGTCAGATTCAGGTTATTTCTGTGACCATTATGGGTTTTTCTGTCACTAAACAAGGAGTACCAACAATTTTGGCCACGTGTGTATTTCTGTCCAACCGATACACCAAAGCTTCTACCCTGTGCTAGTCATTGCACTGGTCGCCCATCCGCTAAAGAGTACAATAAAAACTTATCCCCTCCCACAAAGCTCTTTACAGTTCTGCACCGCTCTACATCTCCTCCCTCACCTCCCACTGTCATCTCCAGAACTTCTTTCACGTTGTGCCAGTTCTCTGCAATGAACTAACAAGGACAGGTAAATTACCAATTTCAACAGTTTGAAGAGAAGCCTAAAAACACGTTTCTTTAGACTGGCCTAGCACCTCACCTCATTAATCTAATTAATTGATTCCATGTTTTTCCTTTCAAGCACTGGTGATCGGTTCATGCAGAATTATTTGAATGCCACTATCTGTTATATTCATGACTAGACCATACACAACATACACTTTTTTACCTTTTGTGTCACCCCTATTTCCTCTCAGACTGCATGCTTACAAACAGGAACCTCACTCTTCTTGGTATGTGTTGTACTATATTTTACTCTGTAATGTTGTATCTTGTTTGTACAAGTTCAATCTGAATTGTAAATGTGTTGGCTCTATAGAAGAAAAAATCATTATTATTGCATTTTTTTTTAGGTTATCCAATAAAGGTATATAGCCAACACTTTTATCTTTTGTGGACATGAAAGTATTTACATAGAGTAAAACCATGACAAACAGGCAGTGTACATTCAAACAATTTACAGCCAAAAACAACTAATGTGTCCAAACACACAATTCAATGTTGATTAGCACGAGTAGGCAAGAACAACAAATTACCAGTTGCAGTGCCATTGGTGCCAAAGGGACATATAAATTAAAGACTCAGGCACAGAGTAATCCAATTTTTCAAGAATATTCCAAGAAATGATTCTTTCTGCATGGGCAAATATTTCTGCTTTTGAAGTCTATTTCATGACGAATTGGTGCAACTAAAAAGGTCTAAGGAGGTTTAAACAATAAAGTTCCAAGTCAGGTTATGGTTCTTTCTTTGAATTCCAGTAGCTTGTTCTTATAACAGAAGTTTAGTGATAATTGAATACATTTATAATAACTATTTAGTGCTTTAAATTGATCTTCCTTTTGTAGGACATGTGACTTTACATTGACTGTAACTAATATATTTTTTCTTTTGTATTAAACAATTTGCCAAGTAAATTATTCAAAAAGAAAATGTTTCTCTCTATGAATTCTCTGATGCGTGGTAAGGTTAAATGTGTAGGTAAAACTTTCCCTACATTCTCAACACAAAAAATTGGCTTCTCCCCTGTGTAACTTATCAGATTTATATCAAATCTATGAATTAAAAGCATTGAAAACATTTACAATTAAAACATTTGCCATACTCTCAACATGAGAATGGCTTCTCTCTTGTGTGAATACTCTGATGTCTAACAAGTTTGGATTTCTCTGTAAAATATTTTCCACATTCTGAACATGAAAATGGCTTCTCCCCTGTGTGAATTTTCTGATGTGTAGAAAGATTTGTTTTGTGATTAAAGCATTTCCCACATTCTGGACATGAAAATGGCTTCTCCCCGGTATGAATTCTTTGATGTCTAACAAGAGTTGATTTCTCTGTAAAACATTTCTCACATTCTGAGCATGAAAATGGCTTCTCCCCTTTGTGAATTTTTTCATGTGTAACTAAAACTGATCTGTGTTTAAAACATTTCCCACATTCTGAACATGAAAATGGCTTCTCCCCTGTGTGAATTCTCTGATGTTTATCAAGATCAGATTTTGTAGAACAATATCTCCCACAGACTGAACATGAAAATAACTTCTCCCCCGTGTGAAATATCTGATGTGTAATAAGATGTGATTTCACTGTAAAACACTTCCCACATTCTGAACATGAAAATGGCTTCTCGCCTGTGTGAATTCTCAGGTGTGTAGCAAGATTTGTTCTTTGAGTAAAACATTTCCCACATTCTGTACATGAAAATGGCTTCTCCCCTGTGTGAATTCTTTGATGTTTAGAAAGATCAGATTTTGTAGAACAACATTTCCCACATTCTGAACATGAAAATAGCTTCTTTCTTGTATGGTCACTTTCATGTTCACCATCCATTTTGTTAAACTTATTGTGCTTATCAGTCTGTGATGAATCAGTGGATAGAACCTGCTCAAAAGGATTAGATGAAAGATCTTTACTTTGAAGGACTGTAGGTAAATCTAGGATACTGGCATGATCTTCATATATATCTGGGTGAATACCCCGATCATTTGCTTTAAAATTTGAATACATCAAATATTTCTCTGAGCTCAAGGTCCAGTGATCTGCAAAAAAAATGAAAATGAAATATTTTGTTTTTATTTTTCAATAACACTTCCTTGAAAATATATTCATTCTAACATAATATTAAATACAACCTAAAACTATAGATAATTTGGAATAAAATTAAATTTTCAACTGATTAGGACAGTGATGGCAACAATAGACCTATCAATACTAGAAATTGATCTTGGTTTGTTTCTTACATGACTCCTGCCTCATCCCCTGTTTAAATGGCCATCTAACTTGACTTTTTTCTATAACCTGTATCAATCTTTGATCATGACCTCCTCATGAACTAAAAAATGGCTACCATGGGGTGACTAGGACATTTCCTGCAGCGAAGTCCAAATCCCTGTTAAGGTGTGACTAACAAGAATCCCTTAGATCCACTGTCTGTTTTGGCCAGCATTGAGGTTTTCAAAGTTTGTTTCATTTTACTTGTAAGGATAATCATAACCAGATAACTGACCAATACTATTAGGCTGTGGTTCCATGGTCCAGAACCATAGTGCTTTGGACGGAGCGGAAATTCGCTCCGTCTAAGCCCCGCCCCCTTTATGACGCGCGATCTTTCCGGAGGTGTTCAGGACACCTCCGGAACACCTCCGGAAAGAGCGCAGGGCTACATAGCCCTGTGTTAATTCTGTTGCGGCGACGCACCGTCGCCGCAATACGCGAGGACATGCTGCGGTCTAAAAAGACGCGCCGCATGTCCGTTTACGCAGGTCTGCCACCTGCGTATTGTTACGCATAGTGGAGACGGGATTTCTTGAAATCCCCTCCACTATGCTGTAACATCTGGACGCTGCGTGTTTGGCGCTGCGCCAGCGCACAGCGCCAAACACGCAGCGTTTCCTGACCGTGGAAACTCACCCTTAGGATGGACCGACTGTAACCTGTGGTGGATCAAGGAATTTATTCTTTCAGGTGGAGCATGAAGAGGTCAGCTTTGGAAGTTTTCTTTAATTCTGCAGCTTTAGCACCAGTGACCTCTATTGAACCCAAGGAAACTTTATCTGATCAGTTATCGGGAGATTACAGAAACATGTTGTGCTTTTCCATTATTTTAAGATTCATCTAAACAATAAGTTAGACCATGCCCGCTCCTGGCATGAGATAAGCATCTTGCCTCAGGTGGTGGCACTTTCCCTATGCCTGGGAGCAGAGCCGGACTACCCATTGGGCAAATGCTAAATGGCACAGTCTAGTTTATATTTTACTTCCCTTTTTTCCAGAGTCATAACTTTTATTTTTCTGTTGACATAACTTTATCATCACTTGTATTTTTCTGGAACAAGTTGTAGTTTTGTATGTCAGCATTAATTTTACCATATAATTTACTGAAATACATGAAAAAAAAATTCCAAGCAATGATGGAAAAATTTCTGCTATTGTTGCAGGGGGTTTATTTTTACTATTTTCTTTTACAAAGCTTGTCCAATACGCATGGGTGTCTAACATACGGTCTTTAAGGTTTTTTTTATTGTGATATATTCTTATTATTAATATTTTGCAAAGAGCTGATGCTCCTTGTCCCATGCTGGCCATGTGCTCCGCCAGTCTCCATGCTTCATCTTCCAGCCAAACACATGATCGTTTCTACCTATCGCTGATTACAGCAGAGACTAATGCATCTCTGCTGTGGCCGGAGATTTGTCTGTAGCAATTACATATCTATATGGTTGTTAAATATTAATTATTGGTTATGGATTTATTCTTTACACTCAATTCTGTACCAAGCACATTAACGTTCGCTGACATCACAGATGCTATTTCTGTATGGTAAAGTGTCATCTCCATATACAGAGACCACGTGATATAAGGGACATATATATAATGGCTACATGAAGGGGGGGCTCGTGCTTTTCTCTACAGACACTTTACTCTGACAAGAACTATGATGAATGAACAGCCAGCTGCCATGTAACCACGTGTTGCTTCCTTAAGACGCTGCGGAGAAACAGATGTCATTCTTACCATTCAGGACACCAAGGAAAGATGTGTATAAGCTTTGCTATGGACAAATGGACAATATCTACGTAACTATTTCACTCATTTTATGTTTCCTGTAATGATGTTTTTTTGGTAAACAGTCCAATAAACCACTACATTTTTTTTTATAAGAAACGTGACGTTTTCTTTAAAGTATCGCATCTGGTAACAAGTCCTTGAAAAATTAACATTTTGGAGAGCCAGCCAGTCACACTTGATTTTTAGAGTGTGAATTTTTGAAAACTTGCAAAGGGAGGAATAGAAGCAAAAGACGTCAGATGTGCAAGTCGTCAAAGAAATCACACTACGATATTTCAGGATCAAGAAAAGAACCTATGAATGAGGACTAAGAGTTGACTACAGGAATCAGACGTGCTGATGACAAGAGCGTTGCCAAGAAAGGAGCTACAAGCTGAGATATTTCAAGGTAAGAAAAATGGATGTCATTACTTCTTTTTCTAAGCAAAGTAGACTGAAATTTATGTCTGTAGATCAGTCAAATTTAGAAGTTTTATGGCTCAGCTTATATGCAGAATGTGAAATGGAAAATCTAAAGCTAGAATCTAAGCTGGTGTCCTTTAATAGAGAAAGAGAGAAATTGAAAAATATATTACAGTTAGTTCACGTATTTCACAAGTTTGTATTAGAGAAATCTAAAGATGACTGTGTAGAAATAGTGTCAGAAGATACTAGTGATGTTCCCGAAATTGACTGTAATAAGGAAATTGAGCAACATGTGGGACATGTGTCTGTAATGGCTACTCAAGGTGACCTTGTCTCTGATGACGTAAAAAAAGATGGTGGGAACATGGGAGGAGACTTGAGAACTGATGTAGGAGGGAACATAGGAGGAGACTTGAGAACTGATGTAGGAGGGAACATGGGAGGAGACTTGAGAACTGATGTAGGAGGGAACATGAGAGGAGACTTCAGAACTGATGCAGATGACGTACGAGGGACGGATGTTCAATGGCCACCAAAAATAGAAGACAATTCACAGGCCCAACTCCAAATTAAAGTTAGGAAAAATTTGTTAAAATTATGCAAAATCATTCCTGCATATGATAACAAAATCCATGTATGCAGAAATTCTGAAATCTTCGAAAGCTTTATTGACAAGCTTGATTTAAGTAATGCTGAGAAAAATCAATTATTTAAATTGTGGCTTCCTGCAACCTTTTCCAGACGCCTGACATTAAAGTTGAGTTTTGATAATGAATTACATGGAGATCTAGATGATAAAGACAGACTGAAAATTCTGATTTTCTGTTCATTAAATGAAAATTGTCCAGATATTGAGATTCTTCAGAAATTAAGGATTGGTCGGAAAGAATGTACTTTTACATTCATGTCCATATTTGAAAGGTTGTACAAAACTCTCAATTACCAATGTCAAAACACAATCAATGATAAAGTATTTTGTGGACAAATTTGGATTCCTAAATTCTGTATCTCGTGTTATTGCGTCACAAAAAGATACTTTATTTGAATGTGCGCAATTCCTTGATTTTGCTAGAAAACATGAGAATCGTGATAGGAAAATAAATCAAACAGACAGAGTAAGATCTTTTCAAAAGCCAGTGTCAAAATCTCCTAAACTGAGTCATCCCCGGAATCAAATCTATGACATAAGGAGGAAATTACATATCTGCTATAAGCCCTATAAAAAAATCCAAGAGTCCGCTTTGCAGAAAGAGTTAATAATTCAAAGTTCAGACCTCTGTAAAGAGACAAATGGCGGACATTGAAAGACAGGAACAGATGATTCTTCAAAGAGACATAGTTGAGTCTTCAGTTTACAGCTCATTATCGGAGCTGCTCAAACAATCATTAAAAAAAGGAATGATTAACAGAGTTTTCCAGGACATCTTTGACAAAGAAATAAGATTTGGTTTAGGAATTGACTGAAAATGAAATTATATGTTGTGTAAAAGTGATATACAATATATTATTCAGTTATTTGTAATTATTTTATAAATATAATTCTGTAGTTCTACAGTTTTTGTAGATATATATATATATTCATACAGTATATATATATATACTATACTTGTATAAGTAGAGATTGTATAACTGTATATCTATATCTATAGTGATATAATTAAAATATACTACAGTAATATTTAGAATTACATTAAAGCCAATACATATATATGTATAAGACATTGCAATTGTTTTCTTTCTGGATGAATATGATATTAACTTTATCTCTTATTGTTCCTTAGAATTTTCACTTCAAAGTAGGATTTAATCAGGAAAAACTCTTTTACATGGATTTATTCCTTTATTTACACAGGAATTTGTAATAACTGCATGTTTTTATATATTTAACACTTAAAAGGAAATAATATATAACTAACTGAATCTAAATTTAGTTTTTGTGTGTTGCTAACATTTTGAAGTTATTTATTTGCATGGCAATATGTTCTTACTGCATGACAGTCACACATGTGACATTCAAACTGTTCTAATTATAAGGCTACCATATACCCCTATTTCAGTGGTTGCTGTAACTTAAAGCGTTTGTAGCCTCAGTGAGCTCGGCCTTTGCAAGTCAAAGAATTTTTCTTTAGGCCTCGTAAGTTCTAGGGTTCAATTTCAGTTGCAAACCTTGCACCAAATATAGAAACAGCTCATAACCAAATTTTCTTATGAGTCCTTTTATCTATAGAATGGTTCACAAAGTTTGTTATGTGTATTTGGGGAATATTCAAA